>CM060631.1:9781799-10981799 GCA_030578275.1 Meda fulgida
CATTGATATAATTACAGAAGTCAGTCATGTGTATATTTATAAATAATGGTTCCAAATAATCTGTAAAGATGCACTAAAAGGTTTTGCACTTAGCCGTGCTTTGAAATTCAAGTTAATAAACACAAAATTACAACAAACTGGCATTTCAACTTATTTTGCACACTTCTTATTCAGAACCGAAATGGGGATTGCTGCTGTTAACTGTAAAGTGTTGATTCCCAAACAATTGACTCTTATAAGCGGTTATTTTTAGTGAATCAAAAACTAAAATGTATGAAATATGGTCCTAGTATAATGCAAACTTGTATAAGTTAAGGCCAATTATTGGATTGCATTTGTCGCTTTTAAACAGACTTTGAAATGTAATTTCCAGTAAACACGCTGTGTACATTGGTTTAAATTAGTTTATTATTGAAATTGTATTTTGGCAATGAAATTGCATTTCTTTTTTTTTTCAAATATTTATTCCTTAAAGTACCACAAGCTGATGAAGAATCATTCAGATGAATTAGAACCAGAATGGAGTCATTAAATTCAGTTAGCCTGCAATACTATTTCATCAGAGAAGCTGATGTATTAGTTATGATAGGCGAACTGGAGCAAAATAAACAATTATTTGATTGTATATTTGGGTAAATGTTTTACATGATTCTGTTGCAATGAAAATAATGTATACACAGTACATATTCCGCTCAATTATGCAGGGTTTTCAGAGACGGCAGTCAGAGACAGAGGTTAAGGTTGTCATTTTCCTTGGTGTGGCTGCAATAATAACAAATGCTGCAGCATCTCACAAGGTCAAGCGTCAATGTGTGAGGAATTGCAAAAATATTCACTACTAGGGCCTCTTGTGCAAGGCTGGCATGTGATGTCAATCTAACCTTTCAGCCTTGTCAGTGCATAAATTCCTGGCGAATATCAGTGCTGTGTTTTAGGTCAGGGTGACTCAGCATGCCCTTTGAAATGCTTGCTGGTGATCAGAGAGAGTGAACCGCTGCCCTTTTCTCTCTCCTTTGGAAGGAGGCGGCCCAAGAGATTGGACACTAGTTTCTCTTGAGCCTTTGTGCTCAGTCTGAGCGGCTCTCATTACCACGGCCGCGGGTTCACTTGTAGTCTTTTAGATTCAATTAGCTCCAGCGCCCAGGAAACTGTTGAAGGGCATTTTGATCAAGCAAGGCTTTGAGGGAGCTGGAAAGGTCAGCAAAGAAATCTCTTCCAACATGCACAGAGAAATCTCACATTCGGAGCTGCAAATACATATAATTTTGCAAAATAAAAGAACTATAAAAGCGAACTATTTCCGAAACACCTACAACATATAATATAAAAAAAAATGTCTATGTTTATGCTTTGTGAAAGCTCATTATTTAGGTTAATTGTGATTTGCTGTTGTTTCTCGCTGTGTGTCTGCTTCCTGTGAGGATGACCTTGGTGGGCAGCAGGTGTCAGCGAGAAGGGAATAATATGCCTGAAATCACCTGCAGGAGACATAAAATTCCCAATTAAACCTCACAATGCCTGGATGCATGCAGGAAACTCTGCACGTGCCGAGAATTGAAAGAACTACCTGAAAAGTTTTAACCCTGTTAAGGTAAGAAGGCTGAACAAAAAAAATTGTTTTATATGTTACAGATTTGTATGATCCACCATCTGAAAATATAATTTTTTCTCAACATTTCCAGTGTAATGCAACCCACTGTTCCTGTTGAATCAAAGACACTGAGAATATGTGCAAACTTATTCAGACAGCCTTTTCATTTTGTTGCTCCCCACAAATTATCAAGAGATTAAAAGGTTGAGAAGAGCATCTGTTTGTGTCAAGAGAAATTAAACAACGTTCAGCACTTCCATAGGACATTGGGTATGGTGAAACAAAATCTCTTTATTAAATAGCAGCACCGTCATCGAAGAAAAGTCAAGGACTCTCTGTCCTCAGAAGTCAACAGTATATGACTTTAGTTTCCTGTGGTATTTTGGAATAATCACGCTGGATTTAATAAACCGCCTGCCTCTCAAGATGCCTGTGTTGCATGAGATTTATTGAAGAGGTAAATAAAGCTTGCATCAGGTCAGGAACAGGAATGCACAGACACTTTTCCCACTGTAGTCCACAGAGTTGTCTGTCCTTCTTTAAGCGGAAATTGTATGAATAATGAATGTTTTGTTATTATGTGCTTGACTTGCTGTAGTTCCCAGTCTTTACCAATTCTAACGCTACATAGAAACAGAGCAAAGTGGCGCTGAACGCATGATCGGTCTCAGTTAAATGACTCAAATTTCCTTTTTTAATCCACCTCTAGAAATTACTCTCTTCTAATACATGTGGAATATTCTTGTTCTTTTGGGTCATGCTGTTACCTAGTGACTATCTTTCTTTGTGATCTCTGAAGCTGTGCCAGGAACATAAATGAGCAATAAATGATACTGTGAGGAAAAATCAGCCTAAAGTGAAGAGAACTCATGAATCAAATTAATGGCACTGCCTTTCATCTGCAAACGAAACAACACAAATGGCTAAATGCATTGCAACTCTCATGAATTAATCTTATTCTAGGGAACTCTCTGTCTCTCTAGTTTAAGTCTGTCACAACGATACTAAAGTTGTCTATCAGAGATTCAAATTATAGGATAAGCATCATATTGTAGTGAAGTGAGGGGACATACAACAGTCAGCAAGACCAAAATCAATGATAATCAGATGTGCCTCTGCAATCTCATTTTTCTTAGGCTCAATACTTGACAATTAACTGAATAAATCTAATTGGTGGCATTTAGTAATGAAAATATTGCAGCATTCATATAATGCATGTATCTGACATATATGTAAATTCAGTGGTTCAGATTGAATACGGTCCTGCTGTTTTAGTGCAAATGAAACGAGTATAGGCATAACAGATTTTACTATACTCATCTTTTAAACTTATATTTTAAGAAAACAAAAGGAACTCGCATTTGAAGAAAACGTGAATATTACCATATAGCTCGGTATGCCATTTATTCCAAAGGTCATTTTGAATGTACAGAAAACTGGTATTTGTGTGCAGTGGAAATGGCAGAATTTATCTTAAAGGTTAGCATACTATATATTACACTTCTGAAGATGTAGCGATATTTTGAAAAAGGTTAAGTCTAGACCAGAAATTAAATTAAACAAAAACTTTACTTTTTGTTATGATGACCCTGACTGACTAAAATATTTGCAGTATATGTATTAACATATCCAATATATTTGTATATATATATATATATATATATATATATATATATATATATATATATATATATATATATATATATATATATATATATACTGTATGTATTATAGTGATTGATTGGTGGTCAACAGGTGAAGAATGAGAGACACAAACTTCAGTTTTAAACACCTGAAACCACAGTTGTGATAAGCATAAAAATGCTGTCAAATTGTGTAATTGAGCGATTTAGCTTTTAATCAGTTATATATATTATAAACTACACATCCTCAGTGGAAGATTTCAATCAAACAATTTGCTATAATAGCATCTGGATGAGTTTAAAAGTTAAAAGGGCTGCCAAACTCAACTTACTAAACAGCACAACAAAGTATCATAAAAATGGATCATATAATGGTTGACAGTGATAATCAAAGCAACAGCCAGGATTTAAAAATCAATCGATGCAAATTGATCACAGACCTCATCATCAATCGCAGACCTGCTACTTGTAATGTATTTCCTGTTTCTATATGTAAACATTTTCACTTGACCTTATTGAGCAATATTTAACCTACTAAAGGTTTGAAAATTATTTGAAGGCTACAAATTCTTATAATTCAAAAACTTGTCAACAATTGAATAACAATTGTTATCAACTGTTATCAACTAATGTAGATGGTAGAATGGTGGAATACATTAAATGCAACTTTTTTTTCCCCCTTAAAAGCACTGTTCCGTATCACTCAGCAGCTCTAAAGTCCAGGCCTGAGAGAACCATTTGTATTCCAACAGCGAATATTCCATCCTCTTAAACAGTTGGCTTTGCCAAAAACAAATCTGTAAATAGAAACACATTAAATACCTGTGCTCATATAGGGCTGGCCTGGTTCTGCTGTGAAAAGGCACTCGGGTGTATCTGAGACAGTGGAAACATGCTTCGCTAAAGGTCTCCAGCATTCGTCTTGTCAGAGCGAACTGTTCTTTTATACTTGCAAAAATGGTTGCACGTCTTTCATCAGGACAGCAGGGTATCTCTCAAAAAAAAATCTATCCTTCGTCAGTTGGATGAAGACCTTGATTGGTCTTTCAGATATGTCTGATGGTGAACAAAGAACCCCCATCCCATGGAACACAGAGGGCGTATCACCCACTGATCAGAATTCTCATATCTGACCAGGGTCTTTCAGAGGGGAACATGCAGTAAGGGCCCGCCAGACACCAATAGGCTGCATATGCCGTCTGCCTGAATGGTGAGATGAAGAAAAACAAAAATCAATCAATTCAAGTCTCCAAACACTCAACCATGTATTCTCTCTGACATTTAGCTTGCGATGAGCATTAGTTCTAATACAGTTCTAACAGCAGGTGTAGGTGGTCATGAAGCAGAGTGGAATTCGATATGTTCATGTTTTTTTGTTTTTTTTTTTCGTTTGGGCATATTGGATTGTTCGTAATCCTTTATTCATCAGAAATCAATTCCAATCATTCCATGACTTGCAATTCTGTTTGAGTCTGCATGTTGCTTTGATTTGGTCTGTCATTACTCCATTAGAATCTCTGTTTTTGACACAGCAAGCTAAAGTGGATATTGAATAAAAAGAGCTGAAGTCAGAGAGGTTTTCATCTATCACCAGCAGCGAAGATTATGTATTAAAAGCAGAAGGAACACATTAATGAATATCCTATTTAAACGCATTTAAACATGATCGCTTTGACTGATGTTATTTATCAAATAAATGCTGTTCTTTTGAACATTCTATTCAAAGAATTCTGAAAAAAAAATGTATCAGTTTCTAGACAATATTAAGCAGCACACCTGTTTTCAATATTAATAATAAGAAGAAATGTTACTTGAGCAGGATTTGACAGATTTCTGAAGGATCATGTGACACTGAAGACTGCTGAAAATTCAGCTTGGCCATGAATAAATTACAGTTTAAAATATATTAAAATAGGAAAGTTATTTTAAAATGTAATGATAATTCACAAAATTATTGTTTTTACAGTTTTTTATCAAATAAATGCAGCCTTGGTGAGCATAAGAGACAAAACATTTTTTTTTTAAATCTTACTGACATGAGTTATTTTATATAGAAAATAAGAGCCTCCCCTTGCAGTGAGTTACAATGTACAAAATAAAACAAAATAAAAGAAGAGCAATTTCATATCGTTTTCTAACCAGATATTTTAAAATAATTCACAAAGTCTGTGTAAATGATTTGTTTGAATCAAATCTATACCAATTCCTGCTAATAGTACACAACTAAACAAAGGTCAGACATGCCAAGCTAATTGATTTGACCGCTATTATTCCAAGTTTTGCAAGGAATATGAATCGTGGAAATGAGTGTAAGACATTTGGCTCAGAAGGATGGATGAAGGTGCGATTAGGTCATGTCAGTTTTGTTTGCATTGCTAGAACATCCTTCGAAACACAAGACACATTCTGACCTTTGACTCATTCCAAATGCCCGTTTGTTTGATAGTTTGACTGTAACAAGGTCTAAAGGCTCAGGGAAGAAAGATGCGAGACCGGCAAACATTCACCAAACTTTAATGAAAACTGAAACAGACAATAAATTGAAAGTAAAGTTGTAGCCCCTCACGGATGACTGCAGCACAAACATAAACAAAACACAGTGTTAAATCCAGGCCTGATCCTCGTCTTGCCCTGTGGTTACTCCTTTTAACTTTCCGGAGCTCCTCAGTGGGACTCGAGACCGGACATTAGCACTCGCGCCACCGACCTCGTTCCGTTTCCATGGCTCTCGGCCCCGTCCTACTTTCCACATTGACTTTAATCTCTTAATGCGATATTCTGTTTATTTTAGTCAATTAACATAAGGGATGTGTGGGGTATATTCACTTATGGAGAGCTAATGATGTATTTTGTTAACCATAGCCTGTACCTTACTTATCAAATTGTCGATTAGTGCTTGAAAAGCAAGGAATTTCTTTTTTCAGTGCATGGCCCTCCCTCTTTCTTAAAACGTTTTCTTCTCCACTCATTGTCTCAGCAACAATATTGATGCTGCAGTTTTTTTATGAGTGAGTCACTCTTTTGTATCTGCTTTGACCTTTTGTTGCTAGGCTTTGTGGTTGCCTGGATACACTCTTTCCCCCGGCAACATATAAATCAGAAGAAATGAGCCATTAACAGATGCAGTAATTTAACTGTCACCCTCTAAAGAGACATGTCCATAAAGCGAGCTTTAGCGGTATATGAAAACAGATTGGATGGGAGATACAGACAGACTCTCCCTGCAGACGTTGTGGATGTGGTTAAAGGCTCTGCAGTACTCTTGTGTCAAGATGGTGAACTATGCAAAGTGGGAAAGAAGTGGGCTGTTTATGTAATGGCTTTTCACAGTGGAGGAGGTGAAGAACAAAGAGATGGACTAGTCCACGTGTCATGCACCCCCATTTAAAACGTACACATCTCTCCAACTCATCCCCCTACTCACAAGTCTTTATTGACTTTACTTGTATGCTTACAGAAGTCTTTCTTCATGTTTTGAGGTTTTGCAACACTTTTGTGGTTTGTTCTTTTTTGTATTTTCAACAGACTTTCAGACAGACAGTAGAGCTTGCTCAACTGGAGGAGATCTACTGGAGCTCTCAGACCGAGAGCATTTTAATCTCATCTCTGATGTTTCTTCTAAGATACATTAGGAGAAATTAAAAAGCTATTAAACTAATGTGAAAATTATAGCCCAGGTAATTTGGTCTTGAAAGATGATAAATGCTTGTATTCGTATTGAAATGTTCAAGTTGACATGACCAAATCACATGGATTTTGGTGTCTTCGCAAATCTTAGAAGTGACCTATTTTGAAACTGAAAAAAGACGCGAGATTAATGGAGTCTGTTCTCAGGAGAAAAAATCAAAGAAATATACTACAAATAAATCTCCATTTGCTCTATATTGCTCTCATAGCTTTCTACAAAATGGTTCTCAACTGGATTTGCTTGAGGATCCAGATTTTGGAACCAGAAGCAGCCACACAACACAATACCAAACTCATAATTTTGTCTGTTGTATTTTCTTTTACCTTACATTTACCTTTGTTTTGTTGAAGATCACCTGTCCACCCAACCTGTTCGTGTTGGCATCTGCATAGTTTGGCTTGCTTCTACCAAGTAATACATTTGCACCAAAAAGAAAAACCTTTACATCATCGACTACAATAATTACTTGTAAAAAGTAAGCCTGTTTAATTAATCCTAAATTTTTATTATAAAGGTTTGAGTTGTGACCCACCAGTTGAAAAACACTTGGCTAGGAGCAGCAATTGAGACATTAAAGAGCCCTCAATTTGTGAACTCATTTTGAATGAGTTGTTTTTCTTGTACAGGTTTTATGACCTGGCTCATATGAACATTCTACTTTTCTCAAAAAGTCACAAACCGTGATTAAACCAAATCTATTTGAAGGTCACTGGCAAAGTAAGATCTGGTAACATGTGTGAGAAGTTCGGCCGGAGGCTTTGACCAAGTTTGTAAATCAATGAGATTAGTGACCTCCCTCATCCTCCCCAGGGCTCAGGAAAGCAGAGACCTGAGAAACAGCCAGTCTCTTATTGCATTACACTTTCAATTCAGCGTAATGAAATCCACGATGCTGGACAATAGGCAGAAATTACATTTGAGCAATAGATGACCAGCCTTTAGATCAAGCCTCTCCACGCACCCCCCACCTCTTAACTCACTCACCGTCTCCGCCAAGGCACAGTGAGAACATCTGTAAAGATGGAATTTGCTTTAAAGATAATTTTCCTAATTAACCAACTCAAGATTTAATTAAAAGCCGGTCTGCTTTAATTACAGTGAATCTCACTCGTGCGCTCTCCCTCTCTCTGGCTGAACAATGAGCGGTGCGTTGAGCGTGGAGAGCTGAGGCATGGAGGGACTGCGTCTTCCGTGAGGCCGAAGCAATATAACCTGATTGATGGGCTGTAAGTGTCCCTTCAGCATTGCACTGTTTGATGTAGCCGAAGTTGTTGCTCCCGCCCTACCCCCTTGCCCTCTTTTTTCTCATTCTCTCTATATCTCCGTCCCCGGGGAAGCGCTGACAGTTCACATTTTTATGCCTTTCCCAAAAGCAGGTCTGCGTGCTGACTAACGTCCTGTAGAAGAAATAAGTATTAATCACATTAAGATACAAAATTTAAAGAAGTGCGGGAAGAGGTGGTGGCATTCCATCCACAGAATCTCTACAGTGCTGATGTGTTTTTCTCCATACTTGCTGCATTGGCAGGTCAGTTCACATATAACGGCAGAGCATTGTGTGTATCAGGGAGCAAGAGCATGGCGGTAACAATAAGCAAAGACAGATATGAAGTTAATTAAGCTCTTATCCCTCTGAAGACACAAGCGGTCTCAGAGAAGCTTCCTTTATAAATCAGATACACACTTCAGATGGAGAAGGCTTCTCACAAACCGTGGAACTTTGGGATATGATGAGCTTTTATTGTTGTAAAGTTTGGTAGGTTATCTGCCCATAAACTTTTAAATGGAGTAATGCTGACATCACTTCTATCAGTGCAACTAGCTGCCTTGGTCAACACGTAAAAGTGATTGGTCACCCAAAAATGAAAATTGTCACTTAACCTCATGTTGATCCAAACCAGTATTCTTTTCCATGCAGTTATACAATAAACAAGGACTAAAGCTTTCAGACTTCAAAAAAAAAAAAAAAAAATAGCAAAATCCCCATAAAGGTATTTTTTAAAGTCAGGCCTTTTTAATGAATCATTTCACCCTGTTCACAAAATCGAAACCATTCAGACCAATTCTTAACTCACAAGGGGGAAAATGCTCTTTTTGCACATAAAAAAGTTGTATAGCTTTAGAAGACCTGGAATGTAGTCCATAATCATTTTTATGGCGGTTTTAGCAAAACCAGTTGAAGCAAAACCAGTTGACAGTCACTTCATATAAAGGAGTTGTCACAAACGGTGGCTGTATTAGTAAACTCATGACTAAGGTGTAAGAACAAAAACAGTCTTTAATAAATATAAAACAAACACTCAGGAGATTGCAGGAGAATAACGTAACCACGCAATACACTGACGATACTGAACAATGAAACAGGAAACTGAGGGCTTAAATACACATGGGAAGCTGATTTACAGAAACTGGTGTGTAACTCATCAGTAACCATAGAAACAAACCAGTGGTAGGAAAATGAGAACAAAGGAAACAGGTAAAGGAACTAGAACTAAACTAAACAGAGCATACATTACATTATGCATCAACACAGATGGCTCAGGAGGCCAAGGCGGAGGCCAAGACAGAGCCGCAATGATGAGCGTCTGAGGTGGAGCCAAGGTAACAGAGGACTGAGGCGGAGGGACATGAGAATCAAGGCAGAGCTGGAGGGAAGGTGGAGCCTGACGGAGCAAAAGGGGTGAAGGGACGAAGTATAGCTGAAGGCCCGTAAGTATGTGGCACAGGCAGGATGATGTCTGACCAAGGGGGAACCGAAGGAACGAGGGAGCCCGGTGGAGCCGTGATGGCGATTGTCCCTGGTGGAGCCGAGGGCAGGGGGAGCCAAGGCGGAGCCAGCAGGTTGATGGCCGAGGTTGAGTGATGGGTTCAGTAGCTGGAGGCAGAGACGGGGGATCCGTGGGATTGGCTGGGTGGAACTGGAGACTGGAAGTTCCAAGGCAGATCCCCACATCAGAGGGATATTAGAGGAGAAGTCGGGGGGCTGAAGGGAACCAGCGGAGGTGGGGCAGCAGAACTGGCTGAATTTGGAAGAGGAGAACGCACAGAGAACGGTCTGGAAAGTTTGTTTGGCACACCAGTTGTAAAAAGTAAAAAGAGCAGAGCAGCTGGACTGCAAGCAAGTCTGTCTTTTTTTTTTTTTTTTTACTCAATTTGAGGGTTCTGTATTCTATCACAAACGGTGGCTGTATGAGCAAGCGCACAACGAAAGAATAAGAACAAAAATAGTCTTTAATAAATCCAAAATAAACACTCAGGAGATTGCAGGAGAATAACATAAACATTCAAAACACTGATTAACAGAAACAAGCAGGTGTTTGACTCATCAGTAACCATAGAAACAAATTAGTGGCGGTAAAATGAGAACAAAAGAAACGTCTCGGGTTATGACTATAACCCTTGTTCCCTGAGAAGGGAACGAGACACTGCGTCGATATCGACACTTTGGGGACGCTCCCTAAGCGTGCGCCTCTGAAGTATGAATAAAACTAATCCAATCCTGATTGGTGTTGCGTCGTGACGTAACATGTGACGGCATACCCGGAAGTATAAAAGTGACGCTGTCACAACACACACTAGCCTCGCGATGAAGCAAGACGCTCAAAGGCCTCGAAGGGCGTGGCAGAACGACGCAGTGTCTCGTTCCCTTCTCAGGGAACAAGGGTTATAGTCATAACCCGAGACGTTCCCTTTCGAGGGAACTCAACACTGCGTCGAGATCGACACTTTGGGGAACGAGTGCCCACTAGGCCACGCACCGAATAGGCCTGTCCCGGAGTGAAACTGTCTAGGCACTCAGCAAGGACTGAGCACGTGTGCGCCAGGCGTACTTGGAAGGTGGAGACTGTAGAACCTGATAAAAGTATGCGGAGTAGCCCAACCGGCTGCCTCGCAGATCTCCTGTAGAGGTACTCCCGAAAGAAGGGCCCTAGAAGAAGCCATGCTTCTAGTTGAATGGGCCCTGACGGCTAAAGGTGAAGGCAAACCGCGCACCTTGTAAGCCGCAGTAATAGCCTGGACTATCCAATTACTAATAGTCTGCTTAGATGCCGGGAGCCCCTTTTTAGGTGACCCAAAACATACTAATAACTGGTCCGACCTTCTCCAAGAAGAGGACCTCTCAAGGTACACGCTCAAAGCTCTGACGGGGCAGAGCAAATGAAGCTTCTCTTCTTCTGCCGACACATGAGGTGGAGGATGGAATGCCTGAAGGACTACAGACCGAGCCGTGTTCGAAGGAACCTTAGGCACGTAGCCCGGACTCGGGTGCAAAAAGGCCTTTACTCTGCCAGGGGCAAACTCCAAGCAAGCTGGTGTTACTGCCAGGGCTTGGAGATCTCCCACCCTCTTAAGTGAGGTAATGGCCAAGAGAAAAACCATTTTCTGCGTTAAATCCCTAGGCGAAGCCGACTCTAGAGGTTCGAAAGGGGCCAGAGATAACCCTTCCAGAAATATAGCCAGGTCCCAAGCAGGAACTCTAGACCTGGTTGCCGGCCTCATCCTCCAAGTACCGCGGAGAAACCGAATGACCAACTGGTGCCTCCCCAGGGGCCCATCACTTAACGGAGCGTGGAAAGCTGCAATGGCTGCCACGTACACCTTAAGCGTGGAAGGGGAGAGACCCGCAGAGAACCGATCTTGAAGAAATTCCAGAACTGAAGCCACCGGGCAGTTTACTGGATCCAACTCATGTTCTCTACACCAAGTGGCAAAAACATTCCACTTGAGGCCATATAATCTCCTAGTAGACGGAGCTCTGGAGCTAAGTATAGTTTCAACCACTCCAGCTGATAGACCAGCATTCAGGTACTGAACCCCCTCAGAGGCCAGACCCACAATTTCCACAGCTCTGGCTGAGGGTGGAGAATTGTGCCCCCCGCCTGAGACAACAGATCCCTCCTCAGAGGAATCTGCCATGGCGGAGCTATCAGGAGTGATACTATGTTCGAAAACCACACTCGGGTCGGCCACATTGGGGCAACCAGAAGAAGACTGATGCCCTCCTGACGGACCCTCTCCAGGACTCCCGGGAGCAGAGCGATCGGGGGAAAAGCGTACAGGCGAAGCCTCGGCCAGGCCTGTACCATGGCATCCAACCCCAGAGGGGCTGGAAGTGAGAGGGAGAACCAAAGTGGACAGTGGGACGTCTCTCGAGACGAACCTCCATTGGTCCAAACCTCTCCCATATCAACTTCACCACGTCTGGATGAAGTCTCCATTCCCCGGGCCTCAGCCCCTGCCTCGACAGGATGTCTGCTCCCTGATTCTGAACCCCCGGAATATACATTGCCTTGATAGACAGTATTTTCCCCTGGGACCAAAGAATAATCTGATGCGCCAGTCTGCACAGAGGGCGCGATCTGAGTCCCCCTTGTCGGTTCAGATAGGCTACCACCGATGTATTGTCGGATCGTACTAAGACATGGTAACCCTTGATGTCTGGGAGGAAGCTCCTCAAAGCCCTGAACACAGCCATCATCTCTAGGCAGTTTATATGCCAAGAACGATGATGGTCCTGCCACAGACCCCTGGCAAAGTGGCCGTCCATGACCGCGCCCCAGCCCGTGAGGGAAGCGTCTGTCGAAACGGATTTCCGGCGACATGACACTCCCAACACCGGCCCTTGGGATAGGAACCCAGGTTTCTTCCATATTTACAGAGAACGAAGGCATCTGCGCGTTACTCTGATTAAACGAAACGGATTCCCCTTGGGAGAAAACCCCTTGGTTTTCAACCACCACTGAAGGGGCCTCATGTGCAGAAGGCCCAAAGGAATAACGTTGGATGCCGCTGCCATGAGACCCAGCATTCTTTGAAATTGCTTTACAGTGATGGCCTGGCCCAGCCTTAACCCAGATACCATCGCCAGAATTGACTCGACACGTGCGGGAGACATTCGTGCCTGCATCGTAATCGAGCTCCACACGATTCCCAAAAATATCGTGGACTGGGATGGTTCTAGTACACTCTTTTTTACATTGAGTCTCAACCCTAATTTCTGAATGTGGCCAAGGACGACATCTCGATGCCGAACTGCCATTTCTCGAGACTGGGCCAGAATGAGCCAGTCGTCGAGATAATTCAATATACGGATGCCTTGAAGTCTCAGTGGAGCAAGGGCTACATCCATACATTTGGTGAATGTGCGGGGAGAGAGTGCTAGGCCGAACGGAAGAACCCGATATTGGTAAGCTTCGCCCCCGAAAGCGAACCTCAGGTATCTCCTGTGACATGGAAGGATGGAGATGTGAAAATAGGCGTCTTTTAGATCTATCGTGACAAACCAGTCCTCGGATCTGATTTGACTCACGATTGCAGGAATGGTTAACATCTTGAACCTGAACCTCCTCAGAGATCGGTTCAAAACCCTGAGATCTAGAATTGGCCTTAACCCCCCATCCTTCTTTGGAACTATAAAGTACCGGCTGTAAAACCCGGACTCCCTGTCTAAAGGATGAACACGTTCTATGGCTTCCTTTAGCAGCAAAGTCTGTACTTCCTGTTCCATCACCTGAGCCTGCTCTGGAAGTACTGCAGTTTGCACCACCCCAGAAAACTTGGGGGGGCGGCACGCAAACTGCAGTCTGTATCCTGATTTTATTATATGCAGGACCCATGCAGATATGTTGGGAAGATGATACCATGCCTCTACAAAATCTACTAGGGGTACCAGCCTCTCGAGACTGGCCTCTGGTGTTCTTCGAGCATCTTTCTCGACTGCCTGAAGCGGAATACCGGCAGGCTGTAGTCGATACGGTTCTTTTAACCATAATTGATGCTTTACTAGAAAATTTTCGCTGGAAAGAGATGCGGCCCGAAGCGTCGTTGACGGCGGGCAACCTACATCGTTTCCTAGAGGGCTCCGCTGCGAGAACAACCTCGGTTGCCCTGCAGTGGAGGGGACCGCCCTCAGAGGTCCTACCATTCCAGTCAGGACCTCTTCCCCGAAGTCCTCCTAGCCTGAATGACTTCCCTCAGGTCACCCCTCTGGCTGGAGGACTTCGATTTCTGAGAGCGCTTCCTCTGTTGCCAAGCTCCAGGAGGAGGGGCTCTAGAGGAAACGCTCTCTTTCTGCTCTGCCCGGTGAGAGTAGCTGGCTGAAGTAACGGCGTCGCCAAACAGGCCAGAAGGCGAGAGCGGCGCATCCAGCAGAAAAGACCTGTCTTTTTCTTTTATTCCAGATAAGTTCAGCCACAGATGCCTCTCCGTAGCCACCATAGCTGCCATAGAGCGGCCAATGGCACGGGCCGTCTCTTTTGTGGCCCGGAGAGACAAATCTGTGGCCTTCCTCAACTCCGCAATATCCTCAGGAGTTGGCCCCTCCCCCTCATCCAAATCTTTCAGGAGGTCGGCCTGGTATGCCTGCAAGACAGCCATAGTGTGCAGACATGAACCAGCCCGACCTGCCGCCATGTAAGCCCTGCCTATTAAAGCTGATGTATCTCTGCAGGGCTTACAAGGCAGCGCCGGGGTTTTTAGGGAAGACGCCGATTCAGGGGAAAGATAACCCGCTAAAGCTTCCTCTACTTTCGGCATCTTCCCATAACCCTTGTCCCGTGCCCCCACAATATTGCTATAATCAACCATACTGGGACTGGAGACACGAGACGAGTGCGGTTTATCCCACGATCTCGAGATTTCAGAATGGAGATCGGGGAAAAACGGCAAACCCCGGCGCTGAGGTTGTGCTCTCTGCTGCAGGAAACGCTCATCAAGCTTGCTTTTCGCCTGCGTTCCCTGCTCATGATGTGGCCAGCTAATATTGAGTCTGGCCACTGCACGAGTCACAACCTCAACCAGCTCCTCATAAGCTTCGCCGTGAACTGGCGCGCCAAAATCACGGTCATCCGCATCAATACTCAGCACATCTACTTCCTCAGAAGCAGAGAGCTCAAGCATTGGGACCTGATCGTGGGCAGGAGAAGCCGCGATGCGGGCTCCTGGACCACTCTCAGGGGCTACGGGATCCTCAGACGAAGAATGAGAAGGTGCCTCAGCAGCCTCATTCTCATCTAAAAGATCCCGCTGCGAGCCCCACGATCTCAATCGCCGCGCCGCCTCAACAGACGCGGGACCAGAACCGCGGGGAGCGCGAGCCTGACCGTGCTCATCAAAGCACGCCAGCCGGGAGCGCAGCACTCTAATGGGTAGTGCTTCACAGTGAACACAAGCAGCTCCCTCGAGAGCTGCCCGTGCGTGCTGCGCTCCCAAACAATTCACACACAAAGAGTGTGTATCCCCACCCGTAATAAAGCGAGGGCAAGGATGCACACACATCTTGAATTGTTCGCTGGCCATCATATATATATATAGATATGATATAAGGACAAACAACACCAAATAAGACAGACAGTTTTTCAACACAGAGCGCTTGCTGAAGAGCGAAAGCTAGTGTTTGTAAGACCCGCAAGCTAGTGACAGCGTCACTTTTATACTTCCGGGTATGCCGTCACATGTTACGTCACGACGCAACACCAATCAGGATTGGATTAGTTTTATTCATACTTCAGAGGCGCACGCTTAGGGAGCGTCCCCAAAGTGTCGATCTCGACGCAGTGTTGAGTTCCCTCGAAAGGGAACAGGTACAGGAACTAGAACTAAACCAAAACAGAGCATACATGTTACACCAGTGAGATTCAATGGGGAGTAAAGACAAGTCAAGTCACCTTCATTTATTTAGCGCTTTTAACAATATAGATTGTTTCAAAGCAGCTTTACAGTAATAATAGGAAATTAAAGTAACAGAGATTGTTTTGGCTTTACAGCAGCTCTAGAATAAAGTTATTGTCTAGCTAAAGTTAGTTTTGATTGATTCACTTCCGTCGCAACGATCATTAGTTATTAGGGCCGCTAACACGACACCGTTCTAACAGAATACCCTTAATGCGATCTAGATACTCATTTGCACACTCGTTTTTCCTCAAACAAAACAAATATAGTTTCAGATAACTTGGAATATAGAGATTGGATCATATGGATAATTTTTGCACCCTTTTTGATGCTTGAAAGTTGTAGTGGCCATAAATTGTAATTGCATGGAAAAGAGCATAAAATTTCTATTTTGTGGTCTACAAAAGACAAAGTAATACTGGTTTGGAGTGACACAAGAGTAAATGATGGCAGAATTTTTTTTTTTTTTTTGGAGAAACAATTACATTAAACACTCACTAATTGTGGTTTTACATTGAGGTATCACATGTGTGACATAGTCCTAGTTTTTCTTTGCCTCTCTCTATGGACAGAGAAAATCATTTGTTTACTGGGAAACAGACATTTTCTCTGTTGCCACATCTCCCTTGAGGACTGGCAGAGGGGACAACCAAAAATCAATGGCAATAAAAGAGCTGTGAAAAGAGGCATACAAATTACGGCACTCCATCAACACACAGCAGCTCAAACAGTAACTCACTCACCCCTCTCAGAGGTCTAACTGACTCCTTCAACCAAAAAACAATACACACGATCAAGACACCGTACAGCACTGAAGAAAAAGAAGAAAAAACTCTGCTGAAAACCGCTGGGAAGCTGGTTGTGGAAAAAATGGGGCCACCTGTTGTCACAAGGTACGAAGACAGCGAATAAACACCACATTTGAATAAACATGGTTCCACTGAAAAAGTATAATTTGCCAAGATGTTCTCTGCCTCCTGATAATTGAAACAGATAATAGTTTGTGTTCCTCATGAAGGAGTTGTGCATTCACTTGCTCATAATTGAAACCAATCTCAGATGAATAGCTCTGTGAAGTTTTCTTGACATGACTCACAGCTGACATTTAAAAACATGCATTAACGTAAAACATCATTGATTCTAGAAACAGACCTTTTTCCCCCGCCCATCTTAAAATAAAAATCCTAGTCTGACACAAAGAATGCCACATTTTCATTCATGTCTCTCTAAATAATAGATTGATAATTCCGAGCCTTTATCTGAGATTTAATGACTGTACACAACAGCACAAGTCATGCATTTAAAAACAATCCCCTTGGTAAACATTTGTTAATTTCTGGCTGGTTGCCTCTCCACGCCTTATGTATTTTGATTTATTTACCAGTTTAAAGCCTTTTGAAGAGATGAAATATCGATTCTCATCTCTGAATAAAACCGTTTCAGCAGTGAGTTTAATAAAGAGTTCTTTACACTCAGTGTAGTGCTCAATGACTCCCTTAAGGCCCCACACCCAACCATTTGCCTCCTAAATCTGACCACACTTAACCAGGGTGTAGATAATAAAACTTCACTCTCATCTCAAGAATAGAAAGGCTTTCTTTGACCACAGATCATTTTGGGGGGGGAAAGGTATGCATAGTTAAATATAACATACATCAACAAAATTCTTATTTCCACACCAGTTTAAACTGTTTGGCCTTCTTTAACTATTAAACTATTTCTGAATACAAATCACCTCCAATATTTACCTGTGCCTCCAAATAAGCCAGGCCAACGAAAACAACAGATAGACAGTCTCCGCTCGGTAGGATTATGCTAATTGTCTCCGCCAAACATAACTGCCACCCTCCCTCGACTCCACACCCTACACTTTCCAGAAATGTGCAGCGCTTCGGGGAAGAGTTGAATGCAGCTGCCACTCCTACTCTCTCCATATTCACACACCCCTGTCAGCTTGCTGGAGAAAGAGAGAGGGGGATTTAATAGGATTTGAGGCCGCAGGCAGGCCGCAGTGTTTTTACAAAGGTGAACCGTTTGTTTGAAGATGATACACGCAGCCCCCAGGGAGAGAAAAACCCAACACTGAAGCCTTTTGGAAGGCTAAGGCTGATTTGATTCTGTTGTGGCACATGGGGAAAAGGTTACATTCATTCAGTATTTCACCACTCCACCATTCTAAATAGTCAGAAACATGTTTCAGAAGCATATTTTAAGCATAAATTAACTTTATCATGTCTCACAGAGCAAATTCGCAAAGAAAGAACTGCAACCCAAGATGGCGCTGTGTATTTGCGCTGTGTTGTTAGAGCCCGATGCACTGAGATGAATTGTACAAATCCAGAGCAAACATGCCCACAAATCTAGCTGAACCTAAGGTACCATGGCACTACTCCTGCAATGTGCCTGCTAAGTGTAAAAAAGATTATTAACGGCAGCAAGAAATAACATTAAGCCAACAGAATACTAGGCCTACATTCGATACCATATACTTATATCTGGCCCACTTTATATGCTGTAAGTGCACATACTAGACTCCTAAGTCTATCAGATACATATAGGAATGAATAATACGCCAATAATCTTCAAATGGCATTTATAAGCTCTTTCACCTTTCTGTCATGCGCACACACACACACACACAGACACACACACACACACACACACACACATGCCCTCTCTGCGAGAAAATGCATAATCAGAACCAATTATAAAGACCCATTTTCATTCATGCATTCAAACAAGTTTCAAAAACTCAGCCACTTCCTGATTGACGTTTCACATTTCGCAAGCGTTGGCCCCGTGATCATGCGTGTTTATACGCCGTTCTCTCACTGAGTCGTTCTCTGCGCATCAGCAGATTTCAAGGTCAATTTGATTATTCAAACATTTTAAGATCTTATTCCTCAGCGAGTTGCAGGATTGGGAGCAGCTGTCCCGGGGTGTAAGGGGTTAACAGAAGACAAATAACCTCCTGCGGATCTTGCCTTCACAGTGAGCCCACTGTCCCGCATTATAAACCCAGTCCCTGAAATCTCTCCCGCCTATCTCTGTGGCTCTAATACTGCCTCTATTTGAGAAGGAACATCTTGCATGTTTCCGTATATTGAATCGGACTGGTTTATCAGTGTATATTTGTGGCTGTGAGTTTGCGCACCTGCATACTAAACATTTAGTGTGCTCTTTGTGTGTGTGTTTCTGTGTGTTTAGTGTTTGTTGTCTATCTGCACACAGGTTGGCTTACCCGAGGCTTTTGGCTGATAATACAGTGCCACCAGTCGTCAGCTGTCAGGAACTGCATGTGCTTGTGTGCAGTGAATCCTCTTGATCCTCTATGGTCCACCGGATAGAGACAAATAGATATTGGCACAGGCTGATTCCATGTCACTCTGCATGGGCTATTTGCTCAGAAAGACAAAATCAGCACACACAAAAAAATGGAAAAAGCTTTTGTTCTGTCTGTGACTCCATCTTGCGGTTACAAATTATCCATTTGTTTATAGTTCATGCTCTACTAATAATCTGCTAAACTACAGTCATTTTACATTTTAAAAAGTAGTTTGCTTCATTTTTAGTTTTTGCTAGTAGCTTAGATTGTATCCATTTAAATGGGATGTGACATTTTACTATTTATCTAACCATTTAATTGTAGAATTATATATATATATATATATATATATATATATATATATATATATATATATATATATATATATATATTATTCAATGTAATTCTATACAAAAATAATAGTGAATGAATTTAATTGGTGAATCGTTTTTTTGATCTAGTTCACTTAATTGAAGCTGAAGTCTGGAATCCAAAGACTGTCCACCCTCTCTTTTGACACTCCTCAGAGCCAGTAAGAGAGAGCCAACGAGAAGATTCGATAAGAATCGGTGTCAGCTCAGGTGATATCACAGTTCCACGGAGTCCTGCATTTCCTCAGAGGAAAACATTCACCCAGCACCAGCTATAAATACAACCCACCCACCCAAAACCATTTCCTGCCTGATAAAGATCTATATTCCTGACGGAACTGGGAGAATGGACATAGAATAATGAAATTCTCCATTGGAGAGAAACCGGAGGAGGAACAGTGTGTTCTTAGTCTCAGTTGTGTGTATTTCTCTTTATTTTGTCCTCAGCAAACACGGACTGTGTGACAAGACCCATCACCCCATGAGGAAGAATGAGATACCGTAATGAGACAGAGTAAGAAAGTGAAAAAGAAAAGAAAACAGCAAGAGAGAGAGAGAGATTAAAGCGGCAATAACCTTGTTTTTGTCCTTAGGGAAACCAAGAGACGGAAGCCCTAACTTCCGAAAGGTCAGTCACCATAAGGAATACCTTCTGTAGACAGAACGTAGAGCACGTCAGGGTGTTTAGTTTGTGATGTCAAGTGACATGAGAGTTTACTGTAGAGATAATTCATGAAGTTTCTACCTCTTTTATTTTATAATGGAGGTATTGCATAGTCACAATGACCCTGTTAACATCAGCCCAAGGCGGTCTGAAATACTTGGAGATCCTATAATACCTAGAGAAGCAATCTGTTAGTATTATCATTCATCTCAAACAAAATGTCCCGTCTGATGTGATTCCCCTGGTAGAATGCGATTTGAAATCTGACATCTCAGTTCTGGAAATTGTCCATTTCACACTTGGAGAATAGAGAGATTAAAATGTGGTCGCGGGTAAAACATCTATTTCTACAAAATATATATTTTAAAAAGTCATCAGTTATTAATTTGAATGTCCATAAATGGATAGACTTGTTTAGCAGCCAAATGGAACTATGCTGACCAACCATATATTGACCCTATTCTCAGTACTTGAGCTCAATCATATTTATTTTTGCCTTATGAAAATTCTGTTCCTCACTTTGTGACAAATCATGCAGCTGAAGAATGGATTCAGAATTCATGAGTATTCTAACCCAGACCACTTAGGCAGCCTCTTGACAAATTTTTCTCTGTCCTGCCATTTTAAAGGCTTAAGATAATTTCTAAACGAGAAAGAATTTGGCATGATTTGCCACAGTGGCCAGGTGTGCACAATCATCTGAACCCAATTTGAAATGGATAACTCATGTCAGCCAACAGTGTACTCACTTACCTGGTGACATGAAGTCAACAGCTCTACTATTTGAAGAGAGCCAACTAGAATATGATGAGCCTGGTGATCAACAGAACAAAAAGACCAGGTGTGTTGAACAGGTGTTTTAACATACCCATTTCAAACAGACCAAGGAGGCATATAACACATGAAGAAATCCATTAACATTCCCTTTTATTTCAATGGCAGCTGCTCTACTGACGCAGGACCCGCAAGAAGAACATGATTATAAATATGTCATCTTTGCTTATGATAGACGTTTGGTTGTGTGTGCTATGTTGGCATAATTCCCCATACTGATTCGCTGATGGTACTGCAAGAACATGCATGGTCCAAAGCCTATCTAGAGCTGTGAAAGGCAGAGGAAGTTACACTTAGAGCAGAATAAGTCATGGTGGGCCACCTGTCGTTCCACATCTGTCACATTAATAAAACATATTCATGGTCGTAATGCTCCTTCTCGTATGTCTACACGGTAAATATTATATTATTTCACACCTCTCAAAATGACCTGCACAGCAATCGGGCACTTGGCCATCATTACGTTTAGATGGCAGAAGATCAATAATTTCGTTCCTACATCATGAATGATGGAAAATGAAGCTTATTTGAGCAGAAGTGCAAGGCACTAACAGATTCCCTTGCCTCCCTCCACGGGCCAGTGGTCTCGTCCGCCTACTTTGTGTCTTTTTCCTGATGCTGGATCTGCACACATTGGCGGTGGGAGGTCTGACTCACCGCCTCATTGCACTGAATGGCCTCTTATGGGTTTAATTGAACATGAACGGGAGCTGTTGGAAATGCGGTGTGCGTGTGTAAGTGTGTGAAAAGGTATGCATAACAGGGCCCTCTTTAGCTGTCATCCATAAAAAATTGCATGTAATGGCTCATCCCTTTAGAAGAAAGATGAGAGGGTGCAATCACTGTCATCAGTGACTACAAGCTGACAATTGGGCCAACAGACAAGGTTATAATACCTCACCCTCAGTTGGAAATCTGTTAGAGATCACAGGACTGTCACAGGAAGGGAAGCGTGTGTTTCTGTCAGATGCTTATGTCAGAGATTGTCAGTTCATCAGCCTCCGGCACCCTCACGCAAGGCCTGCTAAAACACCTGGCGATACAAAAGTGTGTCCTCTATCAATCACAAAGAAAAGCATGTGGGAAAAGCAGCGACATCAGTGCAAGAATGTCCTCTTCTCGTACCGCAAGCTCTTATTCAGGTTAATTGGATCTTTATTTTTTTCCCTTCCCATCTCTTGTCTTTCTCAGCACAGAGGCCATCATTTAGGGGCAGCGAACTGAAGCTTCAGCAAGCTGTAACTGTAGGTACATTTCACTCTGCAGAGACCCTTGCTGGGAGGAAGGGGACAGGAAGGGAGATGGGATAGGAAAATCAATAAAGTCATCAAACATGAATTGCACTCTGAAATGACTTCTTAAGTCCCATCAGGCAGAGGTTGAGGAGTAGAGGGGACTTGGGCGATGACTTTTAAATGTCCTTCAGTGGCGTTGACACTCAGTCAACCTTTGTTCTACCTTCATTGAATGGAGCCCGACACTGTAAATGTGTTTGCCTATTCTCAGTCCCCTTTTTTCACTTCACATTCACAGAGACACAATACCACCATTCAGCCTTCAAGTCCATGGGGCTCTTTTTTGTGGATGCTACTTAGGCCACATGTTCAAAGATGTTTGAATCAGAATCACAGAATGTTGAATTATGGAATTGTATTCAAAGTTAGTCAACATGGTCATACACTTTTTCAAATGTTTACATTTCTAAACTAATTTCAATATGGTCAAAACAATTAAACATAGCGCCACAATATACAAATTATTGCATGATGAAATAATATACATTCAATATGTTCATATTTAAGCCTAATGCAATACAATTTTATTTCAAATTATAATTTTGAGAAATGTATAATATCAATAAAATATAATATATGATTTCATGAGGATTTACGATTTAATATAATATGATAAAATATAATATTTAATTTAATAGTATTATGTTGATATTAATCTATTGTTATGTAATATGCATCACACTGTTCTTTTAAAACCATGCAATGTCTTATATCCACATTCTAAAACTTGTGATTCAAACTGTTGATTCAGTGGGAATGTTTAACCGTAGGCATTGATTATACCATAAATATATGTTTGCATTCCCAGGAAAGCTGAGAATCTGTTTCTAACATATTGTACTCCCACTCAGACCTGATAACAAATCCCTTTAAAAAGATCAGAACGTTTTTATCCAGCTTGATAAGTTGACTATATATCATTGTCACAATCCAGATTTAAAACACACACACACACACACACACACACACACACACACACACACACACACACACACACACACCTCAAATGTTTTCACATTTATCTATTTAAAGACAGAAACGTCAGATCTTGTAGTTTATGATACACTTCAAATTAGCATAATTATCTAAAGCTGCTGTTCTCGAATCTTTGTGACTCTTTTAATTTACCAGAAAATCACCTTTTATTTAAAGCAAGAGGTGACATTGCTGCATGCAGTGCATAATCTGTAAGAAAGGCACCATCCCTCTCTGGAGGATTAAATGGCCTTGTATGCCCTTGTCTGTTCCCACACTTGGGGTAAATAAAGGTGAATTAGCGAGATTACTCACTTATCCTAATTAAGCTGCTGTAAATGACCCCTTGACAGCGGCAGAACTGCCCTTATGAGCTTATAACCGAGGCATGTTGGCAGAGCCCTTCATGAACATGGAGTTTTATTTCTTTGAGTCACAACAGAGTCTCATCACGCTTTGAGGGTTGAGAGAGAAACATTACTGAAATAATGAATTCCCAAACACTTATGTGCCCAGACATTTCTTTTTATTTCTCCTCTCTTTTTTTCCAAAAGTGCACTCACACATTTTTTTTCTACTACATATTATCTTTATAGAATGCCCACACACATTATTATAAGGAGCACTGTTAATTAGCTGCACCTGGTGGCTTCATCTCAGAAGAAAGAGACAGACTATTATTGAGGTACACAGTTGAAGGACATCAGTTAATCAGAAAGAAAAAAAATGGTCCTGAATGTGAAACAATGCAGGTCGGTCAAAATAAGTTTCAGCTATTCTTTGATCCGTTAAAGGCAATAAAAGGGGACCAGAGAATAACAAAATTTTGTGAGCCTGTACTTACAAATATTGCACTAGCCCTGTCAAACTCTGTCTAAACCTGTCAAAGAAATATTTTTACAATAATACCTTTATACCAATACCTCTAATCTTTGTTTTTTCTACATCTGTCCTTTTGTAGAGTTGTGCACTGTGCACTAGGGCAGTAACTGTGTTTTTAGCGCTGTGGCCAGCAGCTGCATGGCACAGCCTTTTCCAGCTGCCTTTAGTGATGGATTCATGCTGAGAAATGACCAGCTCAGCAGATTGACACACAGCAGATAGAGAGGAAATATGAAATCAGATTGCTTTTGCCAAACAAAATCCCTTGAAAATGTTCAAATGGAATCTCTACGTGGAGAGCTGTGAATTGTGAATAACTGTTGTCCCTTTTATTACTTCCCCAAAACAGATTAAAAAAAATTCTCATCATGAAGATTTTGAGCGAATTGTAGTCCATTTGAGGCTGAATTCTACACCAATAGCCATACATCAGGCTTAAAGAGGGCGTCAATGGAGACGTAAAAAAAAAAGCTTCCCCATTTAAAACAGCCTGCTCATTAAATCATTTTTGGCTGTAATAAAATAAAAAATGAACAAACAAAACTCAATTGCTAGACACCCCCTGAAGGGACAAATCAGACTCAAACAAGAAAAAGAAAAAAAAACGATTTTTTTAAGCTAAATAAATAAATAAAACATTTAGTAAAACAATTACTAAAGACTACTAAGATTAAAATGAAAACTGAAATAAAGTAAAAGCAACATTACAAATAATAAATAATGTACTAGTATATAAATAATACTAAAATAACAATGCTAAAACTGTAAAGTACATAGCTACAAATCTGCAACAAATGTATAACCAGAAAAACACATTTGACCTCATGTTTATGTGTCCCTTAATCCCCAACATCATCTTCTGGGAGTAGCTTTGTCTAATAATTTCATTGATTACCATCCACTCATAACAGCCTCCATCTCCCTTTGCTGCACATCTGGTACACCCACCATTGAGACTCAAGAGCACTTCAAGTGTTCCACTTCCCTAATGCGTGCGCACACACACACACACACACACACACACACAAACACACACACACACTTTATATTACATTTGGTCCCCCCAATGTAATATAAACCTGTACACACACACACACACACCTTAAAAGGACATATTGTACCTTATTTGCCCCTTAAAAGTTCATAGTAGTACCGGCTTAAGGTACATATTGCTACTCTAAGATGCACCTTTTTGGTGTAAAAAAAGGTCACAAAAAAGACCCCAGTGACAAGCCATTGTACTTGTATCCCTAAAGGTACAATGTTTACACATTTCTTCTGAGAGTGTGCCAATACAACTATCAACAGAACATTTCAGAAGTTCAACCAGAAAGACTCTGGAAAATAAATACTGTAACAATAAATACATTTATTGATAACCCAGCAAGCAATAAAGTTCTTTGGCGTAGGCCATAGCTCGCAATCCGAGGGTCCGGACTCTGCATTTCCTGCCAGAAGACGAAGGCAGGGGCGCAGCCGACCCCCCGGGAGGTGTAGGAAGGGACCATCCTGGTGGTGGTGGGGAGGTTGGAAGGGAAGGAACCATCTTGGAGGTGGTGGGGAGGATGGAGGTCAATGGAAGCGTCAGCATCTGGAACTTTAACACGTGTAAGTACCGGTCTTTTATAACGTAAGTATTAGACGCGATTGGATAGATGAGAAGGTAATTACTGACGCAACAACTGAGTCTTCCTGGTAGAACTTACTCTAAAGCTTCCAAATCTAGCAAACTCCAAACTGTTACAGGCTCTGTGGCAAGAACCACCACAGGAGTGATGCTTGCTTCTAGTCTATGATGAATTCCCTATATCATCTTCCCTAATCGAGAGACAAAAGAAGCACCACTCATTTATACTGAGGGATCTGATGGCAAGAGATTAATCAGCACAGCCAGGTCGGGGGCAATGGCTCGGATGAACAGTCACATGAGAGCACCGCTGGGTCTCAGTGGAGAGCCTACTTCCTGCTGAGACAGGAAGTGTTTTCATCTTTAGGCCAATCAAGATGTAATCTGCACTGCTGTGTCATGCAATAGCTGGCCTTATTCTGAAGAGCAGGGTTAGGAAGAATGGGTTCTACTGTAGAGGAAAAAGTAGTAACAATTAACTTAATCTGGCTGCATTTCTATTCATATGCCTATTGAATAAAATTAATAATAACAATCAGTGGTTATAATGCTCTTCTTTGGCATTTGATCGCTGCAGTAATCATTAGAATCATTCGATTCACTGTATACTAAAATGCCAACTGCTCTATGCAAATACTAGGGGTGTAACAATATATCGTTTCACAATATATCGCGAAACAAAAATGCAGCAATATGTATTGCATTTTGTTCACCCAAAATGAAAATCACTGTGCTTGAAAAAAAGTTTACAGAGTTTTAGTGTCAGTACTACATTAAACTACTATATATAATGTTAAATATAATAGGCTATATATAATAATGCAATGGGGGAACATTCCTGATAATGCCAAATGTCTTATGTTACCAGTAAAACTTGGCCTACATTAATATATACACATTTTAAATATATCTAGTCAGTGAAAGAGTGCAAGCATATTATTCATCTGAGATAATTAATTAATGAAAAAAATGAAATAAATAATAAATAATTCTGTTTTCAGATTCAGAATCATGCACATTTTTATTCTGGTGTCACCATTGTCCTGTGCATTGGGTTGCCAGCACCAAGTCCAACCCTATTCATTTACACATACAATATAATATCAAATTTAGCATTTTAATCAAGTAAATTTTTTGTTAACCTTTTACCATATGTCAGAGTATCGCAATAATATTGTATTCAGTATCGTGGTATTGAATCGTGACATGAGGGTATTTGTTACACCCCAAGCAAATACACAATCTTTGCGTTAAAAACTATTTCTGTGATGAAGACCACCAACATTATACATATTCTTTTCCCATTTTATGATTGCAACGAAAATGCTTCACTACCACAAAGTAATTTTTCTTTTCCTGCTGTGTTGATAAAACTGTTATGAAGCAACCTTGGTCACAGCAGCTACGGTCCAGTAAGCGTCACTGAGTATTAGGCAACAACAGCAAACTCTGATCAATAATTCCAATTTAATGAAACTGTATACGCGTCAACACCATATGGATTTTTGCTTTATGGCCAGGACCTAGAGGTCATCGTTAGACAATAAGGTTTGAGCCGTCATACCGAGGAATGTGGATTTAAGTCCAGGCTCTCCTCCCAGGAGCTGATTTTTGATGAGCTGTCAATGGATGCGGCACAATGAAGCACCACAGAAATCTATGCTCAATGACACATTAATGTTATTATCTCCCTGTCGCACTAAACAAGCCGTTCACAGGAGCGGAGGGAAAAAAAATTACAAGCACGCTAAAGTAGCTCATTGCCGGCCCTTGCCCGTTACCTTAATAATAAGGTATTGATTGGATTTGCACAGACAGAGTTAAAGGTTCAAGAGCAGGAAAAACTGGAACTGGAACATGTCATTTAGAGAGTAAAATGGCTATTAAGAAAAGCACACTTATTTATGGGGTTTACAATGGCGCACATAAATGTCACACCAGGTTACGGCTACAAAAACGCTTTGTTTTCTGTACCTGTGCCATGGTATGTGGGAATCTAGAGCAAGGAAAAAAGGTGAGAGAAGCAATAAAATAGTTCATTATAGGAAGGGACCTTGTCACTCTTTGCTTATGTATGCAAATGCTTATGTAGTTTGGTGTGGGTCAAGGTTTGACTGGTTAGCATGGCCCAGTTAGTCATAAAAATAAAAATAAATTACTGCATGGGTTCCATCCAGAGATCATGTTCCAGTTGAGCAATTGCCTTTGAGGTAAATGGGAATGGTAACAGATACCGTGCTTTAGGTATTTCAAGCTTCATTGGCTGTATGCTGGAGAAAGAGATGGATACAGAGGACTAAACAAATAAGAGGTCAGAATGAACATGTATTTTTGTCTTTGCACCCTAAGCAATATAAGTATTTTTTATATAATTATTTACCAGGCCTTCAATTATATTTTAATGATCAAAAGCCACAAACTATGAAAAATGCTGATTGATTAAGGTCAAAGTGAATGGAGAGGTGAAGAATTAAGTCAGAATTAGAGAGCTCTCCTCCAGATCCACTTCAGCAACTATGAAGATCCTACTTTGGAAATTTTTCAAAAATGGGATAAAAGAAGCCAGGAATAAGCGCAATCGCATTCATCACGTGGCTTTGTGTGACATTTTTGGAGGACAGGAAGAAGGGTAGATCACTTAAGCTAAAGGAAGTAGTGGGTGAGAGAAAGAAAGAGAGAGAGGAAGATTTCAATCCTGAAAAATAATCACAAATGAACTTGAAGCAGTAACACCACAATGACCCTGCTATAGCTCCCCCAACCTCATAATCAGATATGGCTTTATGATCTTTTTATGGAAAACTCAAACATCTTTCAAAAGCTTTCCTTGCTTCACCAACCAATCCGGCACAGTTGAGTGTGTGTTTGTGAGCAAGTTTCCCCTGAAAACCCATTTTGATCTACACACCTCTGTTCCTAATCGATGATCTTATTATTTTCTGATGCACTCCCCATACTGCCAGGAGCGATTTAGCCAATGAATACAAGTCCCTATATCAGTCACTCTCTCACTCAATCTCTGTTCTGCTATTTGAGCGAAAAGCTTTAAATGTGAATGTAATTTGGTTACACCAAGTGACTCATAGGTGGAGGAAAATCTTTGTTCAAGTAGATCTGAGACAAAACAAAGTTTGCTAAAGGATTTTTTTTTTATTATTGTTTTCAGATATATGTTTCCTTGCACACTTGTGTTGCCTGTGTTAGTAGGCAGGGAAGATAATTGTTCGTAATTTTTCCAAATATTGGATTGTCAGTGCAGCATATGAACTTTATTAATGAGCAGTTCTCCTGCGTAAAAACAAGCAGTTTAACATGCCAACTCTGATTATGTCATCACTGAAGGATAAATAAGATACAAACCTATACAGACCTACATAACTACACCAAACATATCTAGTCTATTAAAGTTTGATTTTATTCTGTGGTGGCTTTTTACATTTCCAAATTTAACTTCGCTAACAATCTTCAACCCTGAGGTGACCTTTACACGTAATGTCTGTGAGGGCAATATCTTATTCCGGGAAGATTGGGTTTTAAAGCGGGTTAAACAGCACAAGAGACAACTCACACTGACGCATCTCATTAGAAATTCGAAGGCGTTGTTGTCCTCGGCTGGCGAGCTGGACTGCCAGCCATCTTGATGAGGACTAATCTCATTTTAGATGAATGTAAATATTTATTGAGCCTTTGATTTAATCACAGAGAAGCAAACTGAAAATGCAGCACTCACCCATTATCTTGTAAATCTTGCTGCACACTTCTCCGTTTTCTCTATTACTGCACACCGTAATGAGTTGAGGGCTGCCTGAAGGAATAATCACCCAGCATGCTGAGTGGCCACGTGCCTCCTCAAGCGCTTTTTCTTTTTTTTTTCGCACTTGTTCGTGGCTGTCACATCTTATCCTGGATATAACATATCTAAGGAACAGAATTATTGGCTCAACAACTTTAAGTGTTAAGTGTCTTAAGAAGAGGAATGGTTTAAAGATGGTTTGAATAAACTAAAATATTTATATGAGGCAAGAGAGGTGTGTAGAAATGGGCCAATTATAAAAACTAATCGTTTTTTTTCCATTATTCATTAGTTAGAAACTTACCTCTAGAAAAGGGGTTTTGGGTCTACCCGTTTCCAATTCTACTGCTATCAGACTGTTGATGAATCTGAGAAAAGATAAAAGGAAAATACACTTAATAAAGTCAATAAAGTTAGAAAAAAAACTGTGAAGTGTCATCTGGGATTTAACCCTAGAAATTTACTCTGTTACTAGACTTTCTTATTTGTGCAATTTATTTAAATTACATATATACATATATATATATAATTCATGTTATTTATTTACTATATATTAAATCAGTAGTGTCCTGAATTATATATTTTACATAAGTATGTTCACATATAATCCACAAGACAAAACAATAGCTGATTTTCTAAAGTATGATATAAAATTATTTATTTATTTATTTATTAGTTTACTTAACAGGGACAATGCAGTAGCATTGCTATAATTTCAAGCAGCTGACGCTCCACATGCAAACTTCTAGCCAAAGGCTTTTTTGCAGCCCCAGTCCCTGGTTAGGCTTTTTTAACAACAATAAAACAATAAATCACACAAAAAGACAGTGTACGACCATCAGTGTTCACAAACCTGCAGGAGAAGTGCGCGTGCTTTTGTCTGAACCCCTTTTTTAGATTTCTTTGAAATCCATTTGTATTTTCAGTTCAACTGGTCTGTTCCAAAGCAGTGTACCTTGAACCGAAAATGTGGATTGTGCAAATTTAGTTTATCTCTTCGGTACTGCGCAATTCTGATTAGTTGCACCTCTTATAATGATCCCCACTATGTTTTGATATTAACTGGCATATGATATCTGGAGCAAGATTATTTACACATTTAAAAAAACATTTTAATGAGAGACAAATTTATATCATTTTTTCAAAATTAGGCAAACTATATTTTTGTGAAATATTACAATGATGCCATCTAATTGGTTTCTTGTCCAAAATGTTTAGTGTTTGTTTATATAGAGATCCAACAGGTTCATACTAACAGGTTGAGAAACCTGACTCCAGACAGTCACACAATAAGATAAATGTGAGAAGACCATTGCATGCATGTGTAACTTAGCTGCTTTACAGGAATATATTGTCTAGTCATATAAAAACAATTAAGGTTTGTTTTGATTACTCAGCCTCTATACATACGCATCAAATTTCAATGGAGAATCTAAAATAACACATTTAAAATCATCCACTTCCTCTATTACCTTTTGATTGATCTTAATTATAAAAACCATTTATTTCCTTTTTTCTAATTAAAAAACGCCTCGGTTACGACTGTAACCTTGGTTCCCTGAAGAGGGAACGAGACGTTGCGTCCAATTGACGCTAAGGGAACGCTTTGCGTGATGATGTATTGAAGCACATGTAAAATCAGTCCAATGGTGTGACGGAACGTCAGAGGCGGGTGACGTCATGAACCAGGAAACTATAAAACCTGCCCAAAACAAAGCGGCGTCAGCTTCGTAAGGTCTGAGCAAGTAGCTTACAGGCACGTAGGAGATATGGCAGGTGACGCAACGTCTCTTTCCCTCTTCAGGGAACCGAGGTTACAGTCGTAACCGAGGCGTTCCCTTTCAAGGGAACTCGCGTTGCGTCGAATTGACGCTAAGGGAACGTCTATACCAACGCCACCATAGCGAGAAGTGCCTGTCCAGTGTGAAATCAAGGCGAGCAGCACTAGGACGAGAGCACTCGGGACCCTGGTGTAGAGTCCAAGTCCAGAGAATAGAACCTGACGAATGTGTGAGGTGAGGACCAGCCTGCCGCATCACAGACGTCTTGAAGAGGTACTCCAGACAATAAGGCCTTAGAGGCCGCCATACTCCTAGTTGAGTGAGACCGCACCAACATGGGTGATGGTAGTCCGGTCGACTCATAAGCAAGTGAGATAGTCTCGACCACCCACTTGCTCATTCTTTGCTTAGATGCTGGTGACCCCTTATTAGGGGGTCCAAAAACAGACAAAGAGTTGTTCGGATTTACGCCACAGGGCAGCTCTGTGGACGTAAGCATCTAACGCCCTAACCGGGCACAGCAAATTGTGCTTTACCTGGTCCGCATCCTGGAAGGGAGGAGGACAGAAGGCCTGCAGCACTATAGATCGGGCCACATTAGTGGGGACCTTGGGAACATGACCCGGCCTAGGATGAAGGAATGCTTTAACCATGCCGGGAGCAAATTCCAAGCACGAGGGTGCAACCGACAGAGCCTGGAGATCTCCTATTCTCTTCAAAGATGAAATAGCGAGGAGGAACAGCGTTTTTAAAGTAAGAAACCTGGCTGGAACCTCTTCCAAGGGCTTAAAGGGAGCCTGGGAAAGACCTTGGAGGACGATAGCCAGGTCCCAGGTCGGGACCCTTGTGCGTGCAGCAGGCCTCAGCCTCAACGTGCCACGGAGGAAACGAGATACTAAGGGGTCTTTACCCACAGACATTCCACCCAAAGGGATGTGGTAAGCACCTATGGCCGCCACATAAACCTTCAACGTGGACGGGGATAGACCTGCAGTGAACCGCTCCTGCAGAAACTCCAGCACTGTACCAACCGGGCAGTTAACTGGGTTTAGCTGACGGCCACTACACCATGAAGCGAAAACCTTCCACTTCAGGGCATAAAGTTTCCTCGTGGAGGGAGCTCTGGATTGTAGAATGGTCTCCACAACCTCGGTTGAGAGACCTGACTCTATGAGCTGGGCCCCCTCAGAGGCCAAGCCCACAGGTTCCACAGTTCGGGACGAGGATGAAATATCGAGCCCTCTGCTTGAGACAGTAGATCTCTTCTGACGGGGAGCTCCAGAGAAGGCCTGTTGAGAAGAGACACGCAGATGGTCCCTGCGAACTCTCTCCAGAACTCCCGGGAGCAGAGCAATCAGGGGAAATGCATACAGACGTAGCCTCGGCCACGTCTGTACCATCGCATCCAGTCCGAGAGGAGCTGGATGCGTGAGGGAGAACCAGAGTGGACAGTGAGACGTCTCTCGAGACGCAAACAAATCCACTTGTGCTTGGCCGAACTCCCTCCATATCAACTCCACCACCTCGGGGTGGAGCCTCCATTCCCCGGGCCTCGGCCCCTGTCTCGACAGGATGTCTGCTCCTATGTTCTGGGCCCCCGGGATGTAAGCTGCTCTGAGTGATAGCAACTTGCCCTGGGACCACAAGAGGATCTGGTGCGCTAGTTTGCATAGTGGGCGTGAACGCAAACCCCCTTGATGATTTATATAGGCAACCACCGACGTATTGTCTGCACATGGTGGCCCCTGAGGTCTGGGAGGAAGTTCTTGAGAGCAAGAAACACGGCCATCATCTCCAGGCGATTGATATGCCAAGAGAGATGATGGTCCCCCCACAGACCCTGAGCCGAGCGTCCCTCCAGGATCGCTCCCCAGCCCGTGAGGGAGGCATCTGTCGTTAGCATCCTGCGACGACAAGAAGCTCCCAACACGGGGCCCTGGGACAGGAACCAAGGTTTCTTCCACATAACCAAGGCACGTAGGCAACGCCGCGTAACCTTGATCATGCGAAAGGGGTTGCCCCTCGGGGGAAACCCTTTGGTCCTGAGCCACCACTGCAAGGGTCTCATGTACAGCAGGCCAAAAGTTATCACGTTGGACGCTGCTGCCATCAAACCCAACAGTCTCTGAAACTGTTTCACAGTGAGTGACTGGCCTAGCTTTATCCTCTTTACGGCTGACAGAATGGACTCTATGCGTGCCGGAGACAGGCGCGCCCGCATCGACATAGAATCCCATACTACCCCTAGATAAGTGGTTCTCTGTAATGGAGAAAGCACACTCTTCTTGGCGTTTAGCTGTAACCCCAGCTCTCTCATGTGGGCGAGGACGACATCTCGATGCCGAATCGCCAACTGGTGCGACTGAGCTAAAATCAACCAATCGTCGATGTAGTTCAGTATGCGAATACCCTGCAGACGCAGTGGCGCCAGAGCTGCATCTACGCATTTCGTGAAAGTGCGGGGTGATAGTGCTAGGCCAAATGGAAGAACTCGATATTGGTATGCTTTGCCCCCAAAAGCAAACCTCAGGAACTTCCTGTGATATGGAAGGATGGAAATATGGAAGTATGCGTCCTTGAGATCTATCGTGACAAACCAGTCCTCGGATCTGATCTGTGGCACGATTTGTCTCAAAGTCAACATTTTGAATTTCAGCTGCATGACTGACTCGTTCAGAACTCTTAGATCCAAAATGGGACGCAACCCCCCCGTCCTTCTTCGGAACGATGAAGTATCGGCTGTAAAACCCGGTGTCCCTGCTGGAGGGAGGTACATATTCTATGGCCCCCTTGTCCAACAGGTTCTTTACTTCTTGTTCCATTACCAGAACCTGCTCGGGGGCCCACCACGGTGGGAAGGACCCCCATAAACCTGGGCGGGCGAGACCCAAACTGTATTTGATAGCCCTTTTCTATGGTCTGCAGGACCAAACGAGAAATATTTGGCAGTAGCTTCCACGCTACCAAAAATTCTACTAGAGGTACCAGCCTCTCGAGACTGGCTTCTGGATTTAGTTGTTGTTGAACAATCAGCCCGTCGCCCTGTAACGGCGAACCGGCAGGGAACGACTGAACTGACTGCTCTAGGACCCTCCTCGGAGGGGGCGGGCATCCCAGGGCCACTACGTTTCCGGGTGGCATCTGAGATATGTGCTCGCTGGAGACCGCTGCGCCCTGTAACACACGAGGTGGCAGGGTTAGCATAACGGTCCCCTGGGGGCACCGAAGAGAGACGGGCACCGTGTAATGAGGTGTTAACCGCTCTACTTCGGGGGGGAACTGCCCTCGATGGCCTGCGCCCTCGGACGTCAGGACCTTTTCTTTGCAGCCTTCTTTGAAATAATGACGGTCCTCAGATCCGTCTTACCCCTAGAAGGCTGCTGCTGAGCGCGCCCCCCACGGGAGGCCACGCTCTGCTTTTGAGTGGCACGGTGTGAGGAGCTGGCTTTAGATGTTTGGGGCTGCTCCCGCTCAGCAGCCCCGGAGACATGAGTTCGGCGAGGGAGAAGCTTTTGAAAAGCAGCCGCTTGTTTGGCTGACTCCTGGAACCTCTCGACGACCGAATTTACTGCGTCGCCGAAGAGGCCAGAAGAAGAGATGGGAGCATCCATTAAAAAATGTTCATCTTTTTCTTTAATGTTGCTTAAATTCAGCCAGAGATGCCTCTCAGTGGCCACCAGGGCTGCCATAGACCGGCCGATAGATTTAGCCGTCTCCTTAGCGGCCCTGAGAGACAAATCTGTGGCCCGACGCAGTTCGCAAACAGCGTTCGGGCCAATACCCCCGCCTTCATCTAAGTCTCCTAACACCTCAGCTTGGTAAGCCTGCAGCAAAGACATGGTATGTAAACATGCTGCAGCCTGACCAGCCGCTGAATAAACCTTACCCACCAGATTTGATGTTAATTTAACTGGTTTGGTGGGTAACACCGGGGCCTTAAGGGAAGATGCAGATTCGGGAGAGAGATAGCTCGCGAGCGTCTCTTCAACCCTTGGCATCTCCCCATAACCGTGCTCTTTATATTGGGATATAGAAGAATAGTGAGATGTCTGTGCACTGTAAACTCTATATGATGCTGGTTTTCCCCACGATCTCGACACCTCGGTGTGGAGATCGGGAAAAAACGGCAGACCCCGGCGTTGAGGTTGTGCGCGAGAGGGCAGGAAGCGTTCCTCCAGTTTACTTTTTGAACGAACGTCCTGCTTATCTGACGGCCAATCTATATTTAATCTTTCGACTGCTCTCGTCACAACCTCAATCAGCTCCTCAAACGCGTGAGATTGAGGTGGCGAATCCTCAACATCACGTGAGTCAACACTAACAACATCTAGTTCCTCGGAACTAGATAGTTGTAGTGTTGGTGCTTGTATCAGGGCGGAAGAAACCGCAGCGCGTGCTTCCGAACCCTGATACAATGCACTAGATCTGTCAGGTGAAGGCAGAGATAAGGCCGGGCCCGTCTCTAACCCCGCTGACAGATCCATTTGCGAACCCCAAGTCTGAAGCCTTCGCAGTGCCTCGGCAGCTGCGGGACCTGAGCCTTGGGGAACGCGAGCCTGGGCGTCCTCGCTAAAGAACGCCAGGCGGGATCGGAGCGTCCGTTATGGAAGCACTTCACAGTGCTCACAGCCAGCGCCCTCGAGCGCTGACCGTGCATGCTCCTCTCCCAAACAATCAACACAAAGAACGTGCGTGTCCCCACCCGTTAAATAACGAGGGCAGGGATGCACACACGCTCTGAACTGTTGCTTGCTCGCCATGCTGAATAATATATATATATATAACAGACAACACCAAATATAACAGACAGTTTCACATATAGCGCTTGTGAAGACACAGAAGCTGACGCCGCTTTGTTTTGGGCAGGTTTTATAGTTTCCTGGTTCATGACGTCACCCGCCTCTGACGTTCCGTCACACCATTGGACTGATTTTACATGTGCTTCAATACATCATCACGCAAAGCGTTCCCTTAGCGTCAATTAGACGCAACGCGAGTTCCCTTGAAAGGGAACACATTGAGACAATTCAAGGTCAAACAGTTGATTTGTAGCCACTGTGACAGTTATTTCTTTGTTAATATATCTGCAGCTAAGCGTGGAGTCTGTGCTGATATATAAATGACTGTCATCTGCATTTAGCTGACATTTAGTTTTCCTTACAACAATTTGGTAAATCATTAACATATAAGGAAAATAACAGTGGCCCTAATATTGATCCTTGATGGAGACCCATCTCATTGTTTCGTAAAGATGATCTTGAATTATTTATTTTAACACACTGATCTCGAGATACTAAATATGATATTAACCAATTAATTGCCTGCTGAGAGAAACTAAACAGATATAATTTATGCAGGAGTATTTCATGATTTACAGTATCAAATGCCTTTTTGAGGTCCAAAAATTCTGCGCCTCACATTACCATTATTTAAAGCTCCCTTAATAAATTCTGTGAGAAAGCAGTTTGGCTTTTCTATTCAATAATTAGTCTTAAAACCAAACTGTTAAGAGGGAAGTAGATCATTTTGTTTGGATAGTTGATTGTTCAGCTACCAACCAGTATTTTCCAGAATACTGTAGTATAAAAGCCAAGGGGTGAAAACTTCTGAACAGGATGTTAGTACTGCCCTTCAGACGTTACAGAAGATAATTACTGATAATTTACCTTGAGTAGAAGTAGAAAAGTTTTTGTCCTCGAAATAATACAGCCACTGCTGGAAAGGGTTCAAAGATGCTGGAAAACCAAAGAATTTGCAGGACCTGGAGGATTGAAGAACATTTGGCAGTTTAACTGTTTAGGACAAACAAGGGACTCATGAACAACCATCCCAAAAAAAAAAAAAAAAAAAAAAAAACAGAAATAAAATTCATTATGACACACAGTATTAAGAATCAAGCTTATGTAAACTATTGAACGGGCCATTTTTTTAGAAATTCATCTATTATTTTCTCTTGTGGTATTGTTGTGGTAAATTGTCTTCTCTTTCTTGCAAATGAAGCTCAAGAGTTCCAGAGTTCCAGATATCAAAATAGCTGCAGAATATCTGGATTTTTATACCTTTTTCTTATCTGTGTCATAACGTCTGGTAAGATTCACCCCTCCTGTTTTCCCACCATTAAGTTCTACATTTTTCTCTAATTGTGGCATTTTGCCAATTGATGGTCAACTCTTTCTCATAGGCAAAATGTACATTCTACAAGGCCAATCAACTCTTCACAGAGGCAAGAAACCTACGTAACACCTTTTAACAATGGTCTTATTTTTTCACATCGTCTGGTGTTTACCAGAAAATCCCTGACTATGCAAAAACTACGGTGGCCGACAGAGCTCAATGCGCTGCACCTGAAGAAAACACATGCAAATAGAAAAACACCAGCAATTTAAGAAAACATCTTCGCAGCAAAAGTTCACAACACCACCAAATACAGAAACGCGCCAAATACAAAAACGGAAATGTTTCCAGAGGACCCCAATAAGTGACGAACCCATCTGGGACGTGCTTAAAGCTCAAAGTCTGCTAAAAGGTTAGGTTGTTTGACCTCTGTTGAAGTGCTTTAAGCAGGTAAACAGTTTGAGTCTAAGGTTGACGTGCCTAATTCAGAAACTGACAAATGGCATATCCAACCCTAGACAACTTTCCCTGTCAAACTTCAATCAAACTCCAGTCAGGTGAGATGACCTTTTAATGTCAATACTTGATCTTTTGTTGAATCACACTGACAAATTAGAAACGAGAAAGGGTCGATCAGGCCAGGGTGGAAATTAGGAGGAACTTGGAAGGCTGTTGTTTTGATGTTTTTGATACTCAAAACTCAAGCAAACATCTCCGGTTATGACTGTAACCTAAGTTCCCTGGGAACAGGGAACGAGACACTGCGCCAGAACGCTATGGGGAACGCCTCCATGTGAACCGGTGTCTGAAACGCTTATTTAATCACGGCAATCCTATTGGCCGGCAACATCATCACTAGTGCGACCCATCTTGAAGGTATTGTTCAGCAGGCATCCCAGAGGCATGTCGAAGAGACGCAGTGTCTCGTTCCCTGTTCTCATGGAACATAGGTTACAGTCGTAACCTGAGACGTTCCCTTTCGAAAGGGAACTCGCACTGAGTCAGAACGCTATGAGGAACGATCTACCCATGCTGCCATGCTGAGGGGAGTGCATGCCAAATTATGCAAAGCCATCTCACACAAAATATGTCTATTAGGTGCTCGGATAAACGGTGGCCTCACTAGAGAATTTTCCATACAGCCAACCTGTTCACCCGTTATATAAGCCTGACGACTCTAACATAAGAGGAGGCCTATGGGAATGGTATGCATAGCCGACCTATATATGGGAACTTCAGGGCCCTAATTTCACCATCCTATGAGAACCAGAACCATCGAGAACCATCGACAGAGCTCGACCTGCTGCCTATAAAGCGATGGCCTAAACGACATTCACAAAATGGAGGCTTATCACCAAAAGAGCACGAAAGAGCCCACCTACTACCAAACCCGACGCCAGACCTACATAAGGGTTCCAAATTGAAGGAATAACTCATAGTAGATTCAGCCTCAGGCTGATGCAAGAAGCGCTTGGGGTGAGATATTTAAATGCTTCAAATCTGTCAGCAGATCAGCCTGGTATGCTTGCAACACCGTCCTTGTGTGCAAGGCATCACCAGCCAGACCCGCCACCACGTATACCCTGCCATTTAAGCATGCTGTCATATTTTAGTGGCTTAAGAGGCAGGGGCGGAGCCCTTAGTGTAGATGTCTCTCCAGCCGTGAGATAGTTTGCGAACATCTCGTCAATTGGGGCATCGACACATACCTGTGTTCACTCATCCCCTCAACATCAGCGTAGTTTGCTGATGGCGATGAATGCGTGCTGAATACGGGTTCTCCCATGCCTTTCCGACCTCATTGTGTGGATCCGGAAGGAATGGAAGGCTCACAAGAACTGGAGCTTTATGGCTGGAAAGAAACCATTCGTCAAATCTGTCACGAGTGGTCTTTTCCCTCACCTGCTCCAATGACAGCAGAAGCTTTGTTGAAGCGCGTTCCATAACACTCAACAGCTTAACATACGCGGTACAGGGTGGCTGTGAGGGTTTGGGTTGTATATTCTCTTCACCCTCATCAGCAATCTCCTGCTCTCTTGGGTTGGTTGTTTTAATACACAGCAGAGCACTCGCTTCTGGATCAGAGGATGTTAGTGACAACACATCCTCATCCTGCGGCTCACTCTCGCGAGTCTCTGAAGGGCGTGAGAGATTAACAACTCTCTCAACCTCCTCAGCGAGCTCCCTCTGAAAAAACCCACGAGTCCAGTCTCTGCTCTGCCTCAGCGCAAGTGGGACCTGAATCACCTGGTACAGATATCTGTCTCTCTTCCCTCGAGAAGAAAGCAGACGAGAGTGGAGTTTTCTCAAGGGAAAAAACTCACAGTGGCACAAGCAGATCCCTCAGGAATTGATCGTGCATGCTCTGAGCCCAAACAATAAACACACAAGTTGTGTGTCATCAAGTATCAATGTCTTGGATGCACACACTTGCTGAAGTGTTTTTCACAAGCCATGATTACCTTTTTGAAGTTTTCAGGTTGAAGCGTACAAACAAAACAGCCCCTGAAGACAAAAAAAGCTGCTGACATGTTCTCCAGGCTCCCCTTATATACTTCCGGGTCGCACTAGTGATGATGTCATAGGCTGTTGCCAGCCAATAGGATTGCCATGATTAGATAAGCGTTTCAGACACCGGTTCACGTGGAGGCGTTCCCCATAGCGTTCTGACACAGTGCGAGTTCCCTTTCGAAAGGGAACTTCTATTTATCTTCACATGAAGCAGAATGCATCAAACTACCACTCAGTAGTACAAATTGGTCACAGAATTTTGGGTAAGACCACGCTACCTGAAGGTAAGCACAGGAAGTCCATCTAAATTATTAGTTAATTTCACTTTGAAGTTTGATAAGGTGCTTCAAGAAAACTGATTTCTCCTGATCTGTAATTGCAAAATAAACTACCCTTGACTTTGATTTTCTCAGTGCAGCTTGACCAAAAATACACCACAAAATGCCCTAAGCATTACTGAAAATTATTATTTATTTATTTTTGCTTTTCATTGCCACAACTAAACAATAGATTACCAATTCAAATAGCCGAACTAGAGTGGCAGTAAATTAGCTTATAGCTTTGGCACCTTCCAAACTTATTGACTCCCTGAGAAGCGTGAGGTCTGAATAAGGGCTCTTCTAATTGAATGCGGCACCAAATTTACATTTACGACCTCAATCCGATATAAATCCTCATATCCCCGGATTAGATTGATATTATGTCAGGCCAGAGTGCTATAAAGAGTCGATCAGTGGGTCGTACAAGCGCCATCGAGATCTAATTGGGATTTATTCTAAAGACTGACATGGCTTTTGCTGAAGCCAATTTAGGGGTGATCAATTGGCACAACTCATTCATGTAGCCAACTCCCCACAGAACATTAACTGACCACCTGACCACCTGGCCACCGCACAGCCACTGAGGTGAAGCACGGATGTATATAAAGCCGCGATATTCTCAAAAATGCAGACCCCAAGGATGCATGTGCCCTAGAATTGACTCTACAAGAACCTAGTGGCTGATAAACTTTATGTTGTTGATGTAATACAGTTATAAATTAGGTAAGCCAGGTAATTTTCTTAGAAGAAGATTTCACAAAAACAGCATATTAGTTCATTATGGAGGAAAGTATCAGGGGAGTGATATTACAGAGATGCGCTGAGAATATAATGTGTAAAAATCTATGCCAAAATCTCCCCCTGCAAAATTGCAGTGAAACGTACCCTTACTATATACATTATGCTTTTTATTGAATCAACACAGTGTATGAGCAATCGACTTATTCTATGACCCACAGACAGAATGATGGCCATGTTATTGTTTGGGGGTTGGACAGCATTTAGAACTGATTTGAGAATACCATTCAAATTTCAATTCAATTCCTTAATTTAATTTGGATTTGAATTGAGGTAGCAAACAGCATGCCTAGATTGCAATTTGAATGTTAGGAGGTAGAATGAAAATGCATTGAAATTCAAAGAAATTTGTATAGCTATAATTTTTAACTACAAAAGCAATGTTTTTCAAGACAAAAGATTGATTTATGGCAATGTCAGGCAGATTGTAGCGCCCGCATGCTTGAGGTTGTGCCCTGTAATGGAGCATCATTAGCGAGTCGCGTGTTTGCAGCGGACGGGGGCCGAGGCCTGGGCATGGGGCTCAAGACCGCTGATTAGATATGCAGAAAGAGAACTGTGACTGCCTGGAGGCACTCGATGTGTGGTCAAACGAAAATGAATTTAACAGGATCTAATGGGGTTTGAGCCCTTTCTCTCCCTCCCGTGAAGCCAATGGCATAGTTAACATATCGGGAAGATGGGCGGATCACGGAATGGAAGCTGAAGGGAGAGTGGAAAGGATTCTAGGAGCTCTGGGGTCAGTGCCGCGTCGCATGTCCCTTCTGAAGCGAACACTCACAACGTGCTACTATCAGATCTGAGATCAGTGGAGTAAGGCTTTTGTCTGCATCGACGAAACCACCGCATGAGTTGTCGCCTTGAGTTTAGCTGATGCTAGCGTCGTGCTGTTTAACGTGCAGGACATGACCAAGCAGCCAAGCTGCTCCGCATTACTGATTGCTGCCTCTACGAGACCTTGATGAGACATTAACAGCATGGAAGAGGTATAATTGCCAACGTTGCATATGGACGAGCAGAATGGACTCACCTTGAAAATGTTTTACAGCCAAAAAGGGAACGGACTCTGGCAAGTGTATTTTAGTTCCCCAGTGAGGTGTTTAGCTTCTTTATGGAACACACATATGGCGTAATGGTACAGTGTTTGGTTTAACTGGTCATTTATGAGGAGGTCGTCTCATTTGATGGTCGAGGTCCACGTCAGCACAATGTTATTAATTCATATAAGAGCTCTTCTGCTGTTGATAGTGTTTCGCTGCCAAAGAGTTTACTGCTCCTGAAAAAAACAGCATTAGGATGGTATCTTTTTTTTTTCTAAAAGGAGAATTGTTTGTGTATTTGGCAGGGGCGGCAGTTTTCTACTGTAATCATGGCTGCTGCCCTGCAATTTCAGAGCCATTAACTTTGGCCTGGATGGAGAGAGGTATCAAAATTCCTATTGTGAATGGCACTCCCTAATGATCATCAACATTGTAGCTGTCCTATTCGTTCTCTCTCTCTATCTCTCTCTGTCTCTCCCTTTTTTTTCCCCTTTGTACTATGGCACTTGTTTGGTGAGACTGTCTTGCATAGTGGTGTGTAGGTATAATTATTAACTTTTATTATCATAATTATTAATTATACGTTTTATGGCCAAAGTGTTTGTCACCTCCAATGGTTTATATTTCCAATGATAATGATAATAACAATAGTATCAATAGTAACTCAATGTTTTTTTATTGACAGTAAGTTTATTAGTATTAGTATTATTTACTAATATTATTTTACATTAAATATTAATTATTTATATAGTGCCTTTCCAAAAGCTCAGGTTCGCTTTACAATCAAATGTACAATCAATCAACCAACATTAAAAACAAAGAAATACTAATTATATAGCACATACAAGCCTTTAAAGAACAATTAAAACTAGTCCACAGATTGTATACCAATTATAGTTACTAAGCATAATCACATTAACATAATCATAGTATTCTATGAGCTTCAACTTAATTGCAGTACTGTTTTAATCGCAGTATAAGGGGGCATGTAAATGTAACCATTGACACACCCCTGACCAAAGCTTTGAGGACATTTAGCTTTTAGAGAAGCAATCGCTGGGATGCATGTTAATGTCCTTTGCGTCTGTTGAGTACTGTCAGATGCGAGTGGTACATTGCTTCTATAATGAGCACAGCCAACACAGTGAGGCAAGATCTGGAAAAGTGTGTGTGTGTGCTCTGGGGAAGAATGAAAAAGGTCACCTTGTCTTGCTCCTCTTGCTCTCCTTAGCAAGGACTAGCAGTGAACTCATCAGAGATGGGAAGACTGTCTTCCAATGTTCTGAAAATTGTCCATGTGTGAAACTCCAACACACCAACAAATTTGCATGCACACAAATACGCACACACTGGCATGTTTATTTTTCTGGAACAGTGCCATGTTTATACAGAGTGATAAATCGGTGCATTCATGAATAGGCAAAGGGTGCATTGTGGGATCCTCTTCTGACTCCATCCACTTGACAGAGTCGAGATCATAAAAAGGTGTTGATGTCTCTCACTTAAAAGGTCAGTGTTAATGTTCGAGGTCCGGGTCACTGAAACTGATGAATCATATCTTCATAAGTGCGAGCTCAGTTTTTTATTTTAATCACCATCATTAAATCAAATGAGAAATGTTAGATCTATTTCATTCTCTTCAGTAGTTTGAATGCTTCAGGTTTGTGGGCAGACCTGTCATTGTTCAGATAAATAGCATGAATCTGACATTTTTATAGCATATCTGACCCAAATCCCTTTAAAATAAATAATCATAAATGTATAGCGTCATATTTCTTGATCTTAAAGATATGTATTTTGTATCAAACAGGAAACTTTGATATGATAATTTAATTTGAATTGCGCCTCAAGTAGACTACGAGATGCGGTACCATATTTGTAACATTCAAAATTAATTTTGAGAGAATTCACCTAATAGAGGTCCACTGTATTGTCAAGTACACATAACTTAATTTTTTCAATAAAGCATTACGTTTATTTACTTATACATAATTTTAAGACAACGAGTTTACTAAAAAAAAAATTACATGATTTCAGCATCGGCCGCAGAGTGTTAATCCTGAACCACATGTTGGTAAAATGTTGTTCTGGCAACAAACTGCAATCTCAGCTTTAACACTTGCGCATTAGCTTCCTGCGGCGATCACTGTTGTGGGTGGCATGATATGCCAATTAAATAATCACAATTTATTGCATTTTAATATTTGCTGAGACAACCCACAAACTTAAGATAAAGATACTGTATTAAATTAAAATTGAGATATTACCAAAAAGCAGGATTAAATGTAAATATATTGTTTATTTTATTTACATACTATTGAACATGCAATTCATATTTTTATTTTTCTGCAATTTTTCAATCGTTGTGCATGCTAAATTTGAACAATACGAGTAAAAAAATAAATGACACTAATTAAACACAAATTCCTTGAGCGTTTCATCCAACAGTTGAACCACCAACGTTAATTCCGCGACAACAGGCCCATCTGTGCTACAGAACACAGACAAATCACAGTCATTTATGAAGTATTCACAAACACACACAAACGCATAGACGGAAAAGGGATTTAATTCCCTTTGAACCCGGATGCTCCCTTAAGAGGGACTAGACCTGATTAACACTTCAAAGAACTAAAAATCACAAATACAATTCACACAAGTCAATAAACAATGCCACATACACACATGTACACACCACCAATGTCCTCAGACACGCACGCACACACAAATTTAACTTCAACAAACAGCCTGTGGAAATGAGATTCTTTTCATGGCTTAAGCGCTTCTCCCAAATTTTGCACATTTAATCAGAGCAGGAGAAATGCTAGGCAGAACATCAGTGGACCGATTCAACAAAGCACAGCATATAATCACTCTAAAAAAGTTCAGGGCCCGACCGAGAGAATAGTGCTTTGAGGCAATGACATTGACGTCCATCCCATTGAGAAATTGCCAGAGGACATTTACAGGCAGCCAAGTCTGGTAATTCTCAAACCATCACGAGCAATAAAAGCATGACTAGGGGCCTACTGCACATCTTCCTCATCCTCTTTTGTGAGAAATGCTGGCTTCTATAGTCTTTTATCCACTACGGGCATAGGATTTCAGACAATGCCAATGAGGTATTAGCTACACAACAGCCACGAGAGGACAGGATGAAATTATATCATGGAGAGAGTTGTCCATCTCACAGATTTGAAAAGACATTAGAAGCATTTAAGAGATGAAATCTTCTCCAAATTTAGAATTGGCCGTTTTGGCATTGCTTGCACTCTCGCTTACTCTGAATGATTGATTGAAAAAAAGAAGAAAATTAATTAAGCCAACACAATTAAACACAAATTCTCTGGGCTGTATTCATCGCCTCTGATATTCAATCATGGAGTAAAATTGTTTCTGCCACTCACATATTGATTTAATTGTCTCATCTACTGTGTTAATTAACCAGACTTGACAGCCAAGACCGGTGCCCACCAGTAGAGGTTACCACCCTAAAACAAAGAACTAAAAAGGAACAGCTGCACAAGTGCAAAACTAAAACGACACATGGGATGCATGTGTAATACTATGTGCATTTAAGCTTTCGTTAAACCTTTGAATAAAGCTTGCAACAAAATACAACAACTGATTCCTTCCAAACCAGAGAATACTTCAAGAATTTAATGGTCTGGAGCTTCAGTTATAAAACTAGAATCATATAAATATAAAATCAATAATAAAATGACAAAGACCATTATATAAACACAATACACGCTTTGGGGTCATAAAGATTTTTTTTTTTTTAAAGAAATTAATACTTTTGTTCATCGAGGCATTAAATTGATCAAAAGTGTCAGTAAAGATTTTTACATTGTTACAAAACAGTTACATTTCAAATCTAAAATGCATATATGTATAGTGTCCGGAAAAAAAAAAAAAATCGGCATTTTAGAAAGATTTCTGATGGATTATGTGACACTGAAGCTTCACTGAAAATTCAGCTTTGCCATCACAGGAATACATTTGTCAGGATTCAGACCAGGAGACAGAGGTAAGTGATGAACTCAAACTTTCTTTATTTTTTCAAACAAAGGTAAGTATTCGAGATTGCAGATGCCCATAAGTGCTCATGGAAAAGGGAGTGTGGCAGGAACGAATCCAGGTGAATAACTCCTGTTCTTAGTGCAGAAACGTGTGTGAATCTCGTGGATCAATAACCCTCCTTTCTCCCTTCACGGATCATCTCGGGACGGACAGGATTCAAGAAAGGCTACAGGTGAGAGATGTGCAATCGGTGATAACTTAACCAGTTCAATGATACCTTCACTTTCACTTGCAGAGAATCCAGGGGGGAAGTGAGACTCGTTTGTAGATTCCAGGAGACGGGGAACGAGAGTCATGGAGCATATCCTGGGAACAGCAGAACAAGGATATCAGGGTTAGTATCTTACAAGTGTATATACTTCTCGTCCGTTGTTGTAAGATGACTCAGAGCGCGATAAGCGGAGACTGGATAAGGGTCCTTTCCTGTCGGAGGCTTGACGATGACTGTGAGTAAACTGGGTGTTTTTATACTGGCTGGGAAGTGATCGTTGAGTGGAAAACAGGTGTTGGTGATTAATAATCTGGGGACAGGGATCTTTGCGTGGTGGTTTGTGAGGTCTCTGATTGGCTCCTGACAACATTACTTTTTGAAATATAATAAAATAGGAAAAAGTTGTTTTAAATTGTAATAATATTTAACTAATTTAACTAATTAAACTATACGTTTTACTGTTTTTTGTTTTGTTTTAAAAAAAAAATGCAGCCTTGGTGAGCATAAGATATTTCTTTAAAAACAAATGTGTAATTACTTTCTACTGGTACTGTACTTTACACTGTATTATACTATATGCGTTATACAGTATCTCATAAAAGTGAGTACACCCCTCACATTTCAGCAGCCATTTTAGTATATCTTCCAAAGGGACAATACTATAGAAATGAAACTTGGATATATTTTAGAGTAGTCAATGTGTTGCTTGTATACCAGTATAGATTTACTGTCCTCTGAAAATAACTTAACATACAGCCATTATTGTCAAAATAGCTGGCAACAAAATACATCCAGCTAGCATGGTGGTGGTAGCATCATGGTCTGGGGCTGCATGAGTGCTGCTAGTACTGGGGAGCTGCGCTAAATTGAGAGAAACATGGATTCCAACATGTACTGTGACATTCTGAAGCAGAACATGATGCCCTCCCTTCAGAAACTGGGCCTAACGCCAAGATGACAACTGCCTTGCTGAGGAAGCTGAAGTTGAAGGTGATGGAGTGGCCAAGTATGTCTCCAGACCTGAACCCTCTTGAGCACCTGTGGGGCATTCTCAAACGGAAGGTGGAGAAGAACCATGAGTCTAACATCCAGCAGCTCCGTGATGTCATTATGGAGGAGTGTAAGAGGATCCCAGCAACAACCTGTGCATCTCTGGTGAATTCAATGCCTAGGAGGATTAAGGCAGTGCTAGATAACAGTGGTGCTCACACAAAATATGGACACTTTGGACGCAGTTTTGACATGTTCACTTAGGGTGTACTCATTTTTGTTGCCAGCTATTTTGACAATAATGGCTGTATGTTAAGTTATTTTCAGAGGACAGTAAATCTATACTGCTATACAAGCAGCACATTGACTACTCTAAAATATATCCAAGTTTCATGTCTATAGTATTGTGTGTGTATATATATATTAGTGCTGGGCAAGTTAGCGCGTTATTATCGCATTAACCCATTTATTAATTAATGCCGACAATTTTTTTTATCACACATTAACGCAGTTTTTTTTTTTTTTTTGAAAGTCCGTTCCTCACTGGCTCTGAGTATACATAGGTCTACAGTCAAACCATGATCACAGGAGGGGTGGGATATATAACCCACCCAAACCAGCAGTGGAGAGGCTTTGGCAGGTTCTCAGGTGAACAGAAAGGGAGACAGCGTTCCGCGAGTGAATGACAGGCCCTCTATACAGTACCTATAAAACCTATAGATAACTATTTAGATTCTGGAAACTCACAAACAGCGAGCCGAGGATCAGTCTCTCTTCCAATGATTTGTGCTGCGCGTCGTGTACAAAAATAGACAATTGAACTTCGGCAACGGGCGGGCGGGTGCGTGAGGCGAGCATGGCCGCAACAGTTTCACAGGAACGCACCCGCTTGACGCTGCACCATGTGCTCGACCACTTCACCTCACTCTGTTTAATGTAATCTTACGTGGGAAACCATGGCATGATCAAACCTAAGCTACTATCAGAGAAGTAACGTTGGTCGACTTATATCTGTAGTAGTGATCATGACATCTGACTACATAGACTGTTTCTGCTGCTCCCTGATACAAGATACCTGTTGATACCTGTTCAGAAAAAAAACAAGAAAACTGGACTCGTTTTAACAAGCTAGATAAAAGGTAATGCCCTGGCAGTGGCAAATAGCTTTGTTTAAATATTTGATTTGATTACATGATTTGATTATAATGTTTTGGCTGAGATTTACAAGAAATATTTTATTGATACTGTGTAAAGGGAATACTGCTGGTATAAAAGCACCTTATTTGTTTAAAGTTTTTGCAAACCACATGTTATTGCACTTTTGTGTCTGTAGCAGTACATTTAAATCAAAAGTGCGCAATACACTACTTTAGAATTCATTATTCAATTTTGCACACAACAATGCGATTAATCGCGATTAATCACAAGAAAATTATGCGATTAATTGTGATTAAAAAATGTAATCGTTGCCCAGCACTAATATATATATATATATATATATATATATATATATATATATATATATATATATACTAATTACTTTTAAAACATGACACCAAGATAAGTGGCTCTAGAACCCACCTGAGAATAACATGCGCATCTGGTGTCCATCAGTGCCTGTGTGTGCAGTGCATGCGTGTCAGATAAAGAAAACATCTGAAAGATGTAGAGGGAATGGGAAATAGGAAAATTTGGACCATCTCTATCTTCTACTGAGATATTTGAGCCATTTGTGGCTCTCACCTTGAGAATTAATGTTGTTCCCGCCACACATGCACAGACACAAACACAGACATCTGTTTTAATTACTCTTTCTTCTAATTGAGACCGTGGAGGAATTCAATTAGCCATATTCTGTGTGCTAAGTGCCTGCGCCGTTCCACAAAAGCAGAGGTTTCCAAACAGGCCTGGGCAGCAGATGGGCTTCATTCACCATAAATGGGCCCTCCTATTGAGGTAAGGCTGATGGCATATCACTGCTAACAGGTTCACACCAGCTCGCCACGCATCATTCATATGCTAATCAAAAGCGGGTTGCTTGAGGACTTTTTCCACCCCACCTGTTAATACCCACGTCCATTCAGCAACCGCTCTAAATCTTTCATTGACTGAAATGCCAATTACAGCTCACAATATATCATCCTCTGCTCCTACAGACACGCCACAGCCGAATTCAGATATCAGAACAGATGATAATACACAGAAGACTTGTTATATATGGACTGTAAATGCACTTTTCATGTTACCCGAAGTGACGCAGGGTAAAATCTGATGAAATATTTATTCAACAGAGTGAATAACATCTTTGACCTCTCTCGGCTGGCAATCCCAGACCACTCTGTGTAAAAGTTATTGTATCTTATTCTATTTTTCGTCATAAAGTTTTTATAGGTGTTACGAAATTAAAAACAAGCCGTAATGACTGCATATCTCAGCACGATTGAACCTCCATAAAAATTGAATGGTGCTTCTTGGCATGCTACAGTAACCCACTTCCAAATAACTTCCTCATCCAAAACACACAAACCGGTGCTCACACATAAAGAAATGTTTGGAAGTGACTAATTAATTAACTAATTAATTTTAGCTCATGTAAAGTGTTTTTCTATGTTCTCCACCAATTCTCACTATTAACTAACTATTAACTATGACTTCTGGCTCAATAAACTCCTAATTACTGCGTATTAATAGTTAGTAAGTTAGTTGTTAAGTTTATGGGTAAGATTATGGGATGAAGAATATGGTCATGCAGAATAAGGCATTAATATGTGCTTTATAAAAACTAATAAACACTAATAAACCAATATCCTTGTAATATGCATGCTAATACGCAACTTTAATAGTGATAATTGGATTGTTAATAAGTGTTATATTAATTTGTAATGTATTCATTTGTTCCCTGGTTTTAGTTAAATAATAGCCAAGTTATACTAATTCATTCTTGGGTTTTATTTAAAGAGGTCATGAACTGTATTTAAAAAAAATGTTCTTAGAGGTCACACTTGTGTGTTGCGACATTATGGTCGGATGCAATGTAGTTGGCACTGCATCATCTTTTATTTTCAGTCTCTCTGAAAGGCCTGTATAGAACTGTGTCTTGTTGAAACGAATCTGCAGTAAAATTAATTTGACAAACGAACCGTATCTTACTGACTGCATTCTGGAACTTTAGATGTTTGTCCATGTTTTCTATGGGATCACAAAGAAAACGTAAAGACTGTGTTTTCCCACAACTTGGCGCTGCAAAACGTCTCGTAATTCTTCTTCAGAGGCATCTCTTTTTTCTGCTCTAGTAATCCTGTTTGCATTGCATGTCTCTCGTATTTACTACATGATGCGAATCGGTGGTCGGGGCTAAAGAGACAATGATGTAGATGTAGGCATTGATCTTCTTCTGCAGAGGCGTTCTTTCGTCGCACTATGACGTCATACTAAGTAAAAATCTGAAACGAGTCTTTTTGTTGCTTGACTGTTTTTGGACTAACAAGGAAGTTTTGATTTTTTTAAAGTTATAGGATATTTTTAAAGTACAATGGCCTATTAAATGTAAAAAAATATCAAGGAAAATTAGTGGCCCTTTAAATCGTGGCCCCTTTATACTTAATAATTACCTAATTTATAAATGTCAAATTACACAATTTGAATCTAAGTGAGCTAACCATTTTTTTAAAAGAGTATTTTTGATTAACTTTATGAGAAGCAACCGCAGCTTGAAAAGCTACCTACAAACTGTAACCACAAACCATACACAGCTTTTTCTGGAAGTTCATAAATCTTTCACACTAACCGTCCCCTTGGCTGGTTTCTTGTTTTGGTCTTCTTCATGCGTATGTGTTAGCCAGGTCACATCAGAGACACAGCGGTGTCACAAGGGCAACTCAAGAGAGAAACACATACAGCTCTCACTCCTGTTTCCACTCTGCAAACCAGCATGCAGAGCACATGTATACTTATAAATGGTCCTGCTGTATGGTGTTTAACATCTTTGTATGACAGAAATTATGTGTGATAGCAAATTGGTAAGGATATCGCTCTTACTTTAGTAGATGCTCAGGTTTTAGTGTTCAATGATGACAGGTGGAAAAAATTTAGAGGCATTATCCTCTTAAATAGTGTTTGTTGATTGTACCAGCATACTGTATGTCTCTTTAGGTTTTTAGATTTATGAGGTCACTGGGTCAGCGGTTTAAGCTATTTTGCAGTCTTGTTCTGTCCACAAAGATTGCAGTAAACAATTTTTTTTTTTTTTTTTTTTTTTTTGATTGAGCTTGCAGTCTGTGCAGAGATTCCAGATTGCAATACTGTGTTTTTGTTGCTTTATAACTTACACTATCATTCAGAGGTTTGGGAACGGTAAATAAATACTTTTACTCAGCAAAGTTCCATTAAATTGATCAAAAGATACAGTAAAGTTGTTTTATAAGAAAAAAAAATCATGGTTCCACAAAAATATTAAGCAGCACAACTTTTTCAAATGTGATAAAAATAAGAAATATTTCTTGTTATTAGCATATTAGCATACTTTCTGAAGGATCATGTAAAACTGGAGTAATGCTTGCTTAAAAAAATTGTTTTGCCATCACAGGAATAAATTATATTTTAAAGATGTCCTTTATACTTTTTCACATTTTCAACTTTAATTAGTGTGTAATGTTTAGTTAAAGATCTGCAAGGTTACAAAGCTCAAGGTCCACTCCAAAGGGAGATATATTCTCTTTAACAGAAAACACTTTTCAAGAACTACAACAAACGGCTCGTTGTGACCACAGCATGCTTTTTCGGATCTTGTGAAGTCACAATAGCTACGTTTACATGCAACCAAATAATCTGTTAATAATCCGATTGACGGCTCAATCACTGAGCTCGATCGCAATGAAATTTCGGTCATTTTTACTGAGTGCTAAATATAAACAGACCAGAAAGGGATAAATATTAAGTCTGCTCTTTAAAACAAATAAATAACCAATGGTTATTATGCGCAAATATCAGGAAACTCATTCGTGCAGTGTACGATGTCAAAATATATATTCCGATTTGAATTTTGTGACAAATAATCGTGCACATCAACTCGGTCACATATTTAGCGTTCATGTAAACACTACATGTAGTGGCGATTGTACCACAAGAATAAAGCCACTAGAGGGAATGTGAAGCCCTCTCAAACGCGTGATGGTGCAAAATAATTAGGTCTGCCATGGCATGCTGTTAACACTTTATTTTGTACATAAAATTACTTGAAAAACACTGCTGCTTGCATTTCTGAAATAAGTTGAGTTCATACATCAGCAAAGACAGTAAACACCATGCTTAACTGCAGGACACGCCAGAATCCATCAAGCCATGAACACATATGCACACAAGCACGGTTGAAAAACTGTGAGCTTCCTCAGATCCTAATTCCCTGACGCCATTCACCTGTGACTTCCTTTTATAGTCTCCATAAGTACTGTGATTCCCCCGCCTATGCCCCCTGATGTGCAAGCAGAAAAAATGTCACCCTATTCAACTTACTACTGACAAAACACATAAAACACACATCAAAATTGGCTACAACACTACATTCAGATTCATCAATCGGAATGAATTCAGTCCGATTGAAACAAATGGTGTGCATGTAAACATAATGTCACTTATTTGAATAATCCCCACCAACGGAATACGCACACAAAAAAATGGAGCGAGGCATGGTTGAGCTGCACTAGAGTTGACAATAGTTGTTTATGGATCACAGCCTGTAAGCAGAGATGTATAAAGTACTAGAGACCTTGAGTAGAAGTTGAATTGCTCTTTAAGCACCACATTTAAGTAGATATAGCTACTAAAGTATTTAACATTTTTTGTACTTAAGTATTGCAAGTAGATTATTTTAAAATGTACTGCTCAAGTACTAAAAGTAGAAGTACAAGTATGGTGTTATGTAGTAATTAAAGAAAGCAGTCAAAAGTTTGAACATCATATTGTTTATTATTTTAAATGTTTAGGACACTTACAATTAATTTGGCTGAAGCAGCAGTACATGGACAGGAACAAGAGCACCTTAAAACACTGAGCTTAACTCTTTGTAAACTATAACAGATCAAGTATGTCCTTTCCCCCTTTAAAGCATCCCTCCCTTCTCTTCCCTGCTTGTGCCTTTTTTCTCCACAGTTTATTGGGTATTTATCTGCACGTAACAGCCATCTCTGGAAGCTTTATGTCAGGGAGTTCCTGGAATGTTCCACCTCTTCTTCATGTGTTCCATACATGGACTAAATGTGCACAGGGTGCCCTCAGGCTGCCAGTATGGATTGAAAACACAGTAGGCTACATCAGAGTATCCAGCGCTCATAATGATTACATTGGCCCATTTTGGGTATAGGTCCCTCTAAAAAAAATTAGCATATTGTGATAAAATTCATTATTTTCCATAATGTAATGATAAAAATTAAACTTTCATATATTTTAGATTCATTGCACACCAACTGAAATATTTCAGGTCTTTTATTGTTTTAATACTGATGATTTTGGCAAACAGCTCATGGAAACCCAAAAATCTCAAAAAATTAGCATATCTTGAAAAGGTTCTCTAAACGAGCTATTAACCTAATCATCAGAATCAACTAATTAACTCTAAACACCTGCAAAAGATTCCTGAGGCTTTTAAATTTCTGTATTTTAAAAGGTATTATAAAAGGCTGTAATTTCAATAAATATTATTCCTCTATAGAAATCTGACGTAAACCTATGAAATCTATCAATATTTGTCAAAATCTGCACATTTTTGAGCTAAAAGCCCTGAGGGACGTTGTTTTGTCAAGCGTTCTCATGACGACAGCACAGGAGGTTTTTTTTCCGAACGGGAGCGGCTGATGCTCATAATTGATCCGATGTTTTGACTCATTTTTTCATTACATAACTCCTCAGAATAAAATAGTGCTCAAATACTGAAACTTGAGTCTTATATCTTTTTAATGATGTATATGTGGCGATCGGATTCAGAAACAGGGAAACTAAATAAATAGACCAACTACGCCACCCAAGGGGCTCACTACCAGGGAATCGCCCTAGAGTATTTAGGAGCGCACAAGGCTCACAGGTTCGTTTCAGTTGGAGTCAGGCATGAGACATGGGTGAAGTATACAAACAGTAAAATCATTTTTATTAGATAAAATGATTCAAGCAATCACAAAAAAAAAACATCACAAGGATATTCGTTAATATTATGTTAAACAGCCCGGACGACAGAAATTGGGGTCGACAGCCGAAAGTACTCAATCCATAGGGGCCTCTCTATTCTCCTGAGAAAAGAAACAAAGAAAACCACACACGTGCACTCACACCGCACTCAGTCAAACACCTCCGTGTGGCACAGCAAGCAATCCAAAGATGCCACCACCAAGATGAGGGCTGCCGCCCCTTTTCCTTGCCGCCCAGGCCTACAATAAAGAACACACACAAACACAAAACTCAGGCACCACAATAGACAATTTACACAATGTATAGAAAGAACCAAAAAAAAAAAAAAAGAAAGTTACACAATCACAATTGTTGGGCCCAAATGCACAGTGTTCATCTCAGAATAGTACGATGACAAACATTCTCATCACAAATACTGTATGCACCACTTATATTCAGGGTAGGCCTACTCTTAGAGAATCAGTTGGATAAACACATCCGGAACAAAGTCAGAAACATACAGACCAGGTGCTTGTGTACATCGTACAGAGGCCACGAAGAGCGCACTTGAAACAAAACAAAAAAAGGGGGGGGGGGGGAGAAATTAATCATTCACATTACACAGACATAAACAAAACCACCAAGGATGAAAGCTTAAATCAACAGCTACACTAAACAGTGGTGACAGAGCAATGAGCATCAAAAGGTCCCAGTAACCACAGCGTTACACTCTAGGTAACCAATGTCGAACTCGGGACACTGAAAGCATCCCCACCAGTTACTCTTAGTGGTATCGAGATCGGGTGACGTTGTGGGGCCGTTAAGGCTAACTTGCATAGCACAACAGCGCTGTAGCGTCACAGTATCTATAAACGCGAATCAAAAGTAGCAGTCACGGAATAAATTTGTGGTCAAACAGCAGCTTATGTTGGATCTGGATCTCCGTTTCCAGTGTCTCGGAACTGGCCACAGCAATAAACAACCCACCATAACGTTAAACAGGCATATGGAAGACACCTGAATCAAAACAAGAAAAAAAAGAAGCTCACCAGGCGAACTAGAGGTCGGAATGAGACTGTAACAATGTTCAGGGAAGAAGGAGGCGGGAACCGGCGAACAATCAAAATATAATTTATTTAAAATAAAACAAACAAAGGAAAATACCGCCAGCAGCCCCTCGCGGACGACTGCTGGCTACCGAAAATAAATATAACTAAAATAAAATACAAAAACAAAACACAACTAAAATACAGGCCTGTTCCTCTCTCGATCATCAACGTCGTCGCTCCTCCTTTATGCTTCCGCTCCTCCGTGAGAGATGCGAGACCGGTGTGCCTCACATGTGTTGCTCATTAGCAATCGCACCACCGGCCTCGCGCCGTTCTCTCACGTCCCTCGGCCGTCCTGTTCGCCACATACCCCCATCGCCCCTCACAGGCCGGGGGGTACTCACGAGCCTGTGCCTACTCCCCCCCCGGCGGCGGCGATCCCTGGGGAGTATGGACAGACAAACCGAGGGAAACGGAGACGGAAGCATGAGGAGCGACAGATCGAGAGAGGGGAGAGAGGAAAAAAAAATTGGTCCGGTTCCCACAACGCGCTGCCATCTGGTCCCCCACCAGCTAGGCGATCTCCTCCGCGGTGCCTGGCGGCGACGCTGGGTAGCCCTCGGTGGACGGCTCGACGCTCCTCCGCCGCCCGGTGGACGGCGACGGCTCCTCGGGTGCCTTGGGCAGACGGTAGGAGTCCCCCGCTCCCTGCTCCTCCCCTTCACTGGTGGACGGCAGCAGGCTCCGGCCCACGGCGAGCGGTGGCGACTCCTCCTCTCCCTCCCGGATGGCAGCCGCCCCTCCAATACCCAGGCGGCCGGCAGCGAGCTCGACCGTCCCACCGGCAACTCACTCCAGCGCACCGCCTCGAGCGTCCGTGGCCGCGAGTCCCCCGCTCCCTGCTCCTCCCCTCGCTCGGCGGATGGCAGCAGGCTCCGGCCCACGACGAGCGGCGGCGACTCGCGCACCATGCTCGATGGCACCGCGGATTCCCCACACCGGCGAGGACTCTCTGACAGCGCGTTCCTCCCTCTTCCCGGGTTTCGGCACCAGTGTAACAATGTTCAGGGAAGAAGGAGGCGGGAACCGGCGAACAATCAAAATATAATTTATTTAAAATAAAACAAACAAACGAAAATACCGCCAGCAGCCCCTCGCGGACGACTGCTGGCTACCGAAAATAAATATAACTAAAATAAAATACAAAAACAAAACACAACTAAAATACAGGCCTGTTCCTCTCTCGATCATTAACGTCGTCGCTCCTCCTTTATGCTTCCGCTCCTCCGTGAGAGATGCGAGACCGGTGTGCCTCACATGTGTTGCTCATTAGCAATCGCACCACCGGCCTCGCGCCGTTCTCTCACGTCCCTCGGCCGTCCTGTTCGCCACAGAGACATTAGATATAAAAGGTTGCAAACATACCTGAAACAGCACCGTCTAATCGCACCGCAGAACTCATCCACTTTACCGGAAGTTTTGCACAACAAGGAGCGCAGCTGAGTGTATACCGGTTAATTCCCCCGTCCACTACAACAAAGAAATCCAAATCACCCAGTCAAACCAGAATCATTGGCAAAAGAGTGGTTTTATCTCTCTTTAATTATATTACCTCTCTAGCTCTTGCACGCCGGAACGACAATCATGACATGACGTCACGTGTGATGCCCTCAGAGCTGACATGCACCAACCATATTTTAAGTCCTCATAACTAGCGTTAAAACACCCTCCAGCCGTGTGTTAATAGGTAGCACAGATGCATACTGCTACATATAGTTTGTACATTACATTATATATATAATAGTAACTTCAAACTATTTAAACAAAGAACGATTCAGTGCGTCAGCGTCCTCATGAAGGAACAGTTACGCACAAGTCTACATTGTCTTTCACTTCGACAAATTAAAACGGACTCTTAAGTAGGGCCAGGGGTGGTCTCCTTCCTCACCCTCACCGCCATGATCACTCGAAGTTGAAGGCGTTGTTTTTGGTTCTTCCTTGATTCGCACAATGATGAGCCAGCTTTATCAGACCTGGTGACAGAGCCATCTACCGCTCTGGCAGTGATAATGTGGGTTTGGAATGATTCGTAACATTTTTATAATTGTAACGAGTAACGATGCAGCACATGAAAAATGTATCGGAGTAAAAGTATTAAACTCATCGAAAATATGTAGCCTAAGTAAAAGGGGAAGTATGAAAAAAAAATAATACTCTAGTAGAGTACAGATACAGCCTTTTAGTACTTAAGTACAGTAGTGAAGTTGTTCTACTTCGTTACTATACATCTCTGCCTGTAAGCATGTTTGATTATTTGTGGCTCCACTAGCCTGCTAGCCAACTTTAGGAACTTAAAATCTATCAAATCTGTGCTTCCAAAGGTTCTGCACGATCATATGTCAAAATTGATAGTGTCGTAAATTTACACCTGAGCAGATGAAACTAATGGTTATGGTAAAAGGCGTAACATTTCCATAACATGCTCTAAGCAGTTCGCCAATCACAACACACTGGGCCAACTAACCAATCCGAGCACATTTCGTATTTTGGAAGGAGGGGCTTCATCAGGAAATGAAAGCTTTAGTGTAAGTTCTGCCAGGAAGACAGTCTGCCGCGTCACGTATTACCTCACTTCTAACCAATCAGGTGCTTACACTCACAGTATAAAAGATTGGTACTTACATTTGTCTGAGTTTGCAGATACTGACGCTGCCTCCATTCAATTACCTCCATCCTCCCCAACCACCACCAAGACGGTCCCTTCCTTTACCTCCAGGGGGGTCAGCTGCGCCCCTGCCTTCATCTTCAGGCAGGACATGCAGATTCCGCTACCCTCGCATTGCTCGCTAAGGACGGGGCCTACGCCAAAGCACTTTATCAATTTATGCTTGCCAAGCTGTTAATAAATATACGCTTGTTATTCAGTTTATCTCCCGAGTCTTTCTAGTAGAACTAAAAAATGTGTTTGAGACAAACTTGGAAGAGAGGTACTACAATATTGTAAAATATGCATTAAAATCCCCTTTAAAATACATTAAAATAGAACACAGTTATTTTCAATTGTAACAATATTCTTGTTTTTACTTTTTTATCAAATTACCACCACATCAAAGTCAACATGATCATCAAAGACCCTATCAGATTCACCCATACCACCGACTGTGCCTATGTGTGTGTGTGTGTGTGTGCACATCTGTATCAATGCATGTGTGTCTGATTAGATGAGAGGAGTGCATTGCCCCTAATGAGGGTTAATTGTTACTGTTGTGTCAGAACGTGTTTCTTGATTAGCTATGTGCTCCATGCTGCGAGGGGTTCAACCCCACCCCACTGGAACGGATCTCATCTCATCATTGAGTCTATTCCTCAACACAACCTGACGCCGTCCATAGCAAACCAGCATCAGACAGACAGCAAGAGAGAGAGAGAGAGAGAGAGAGAGAGAGAGAGAGAGAGAGAGAGAGAGAGAGAGAGAGAGAGAGAGAGAGAGAGAGAGAGAGAGAGAGAGAGAGAGAGAGAGAGAGAGAGAGAGAGAGAGAGAGCACTAAGGGGATGTTAATTGCGAGTTAGGGTGCTTTGGCCCCCTTGAAATCCACAGTTTTACTTCAGGAGAAGCATGTAAGAAAGACATAAGGTAGCAAAGCCCCTTCCACATCTTAACTCATCTTTGTGTATGCATGCACAACTTGATTTACACAAGTATGATATGCTCTTTGATCAACATAATTTGTTGTTTCTACATGTCATTCTATGTTTCTACTTGTCATAGATCTAATATGGCCATGGAAATTTTACTTTTCATATTTGCACACAGCTTCTCTAACCTGTATTTTTAGCACTGGGCGAATGAAATCCATTCCTGATTTTAACTAAGACAGGACAACATCAGTCACATTCTCACCTAGTGTATAAATGGAACAAAAAGACTGAAATACAGCAGAATGTTGCAATGTAACCATTTCATGTTTTCTATTGTTATATGATGTCATATGATCAATATTTTGTTCAATTCAATTCAAATATTTACAGTATAACAATGCATCATACACTGGGGCCAAAAACAAATTAAATAGACTTTACCATCGTGTCATCACAGTCTCCTTGTACTAGTTCACCAATATAAAATAATAAGAGAAAAGCAGTGATTTGTGATCATTTTTATTTTGTGTGTGTGCGTGGGTGGGTTTTGACACTTAGAAATAAAGGGGAAAAAAACACAATTTTACAGATTCCATTCCTAATATCTCTTCAGTTTACATTGTCTACATTGTATGTCCCTTCTACTCTGTAATTCTCTCTCCCTCTCTCATTCCCGCATAAACGTATACAAATACAATCTTATGAGCTAAAAGAGTCTTGTAGAGTGGCTACCTCAGTAATTTCTCCTTGTCCGCCCACAGCACTCTGATTATGCCTGCACATGGAAGATGCTTGTTTGGATCAGGGTTTATCTTTCGCACACTAAAAGCAAGGACGCCCTCCACAACACCATCCATCCACTAACAGAACAGTCCAATCTGCGCTAAAACAACCACTACAGCTTCTGTGCATGACTCTGTCAGAGCGCTCCAGCTTCAAGTTTCAACAGCATCTGAAACACAATGCATCTTCCTTAAACATTTAATGATCCAAACTAAAACATCTTATTGGACCTCCACTACTGTGTTGGTGTACAGAGGGAGTACATTAACCTCTGGTGCCTTCATTTTTGAGAAATGTGGAAATTAAAGCATCATAAATGTATGAATATGGAGGAAGTAAGGAACACAGAGGAATGAAAGAGTAATATGGAGTGACGCACCCGTGGTGAGCACAGAGAGATGTGGCGTGCCATTGTGGGGTGGGGGTGGGGGTGAGGGGGGGCAGGATAAAATATTCAAATGCTCCTCTGTTTGTGCCCTCTGAATGAGGCAGGAGCAAAAACAGCCACTCATCACTCTGGAAATTGAAATGCCCGCGGCCAAACTCAAGCATCGAGCATGAGCGATAATCATAGCATCTGCTTCCTGTCTCCTTCATACACGATATCAGCCGTGAAGAAACCCATTCTGTCCGGCTTCTCAGAGCCCCTTCTGGAAATTAGGCTTAGGCTACTTTTACTAGTTTTTATCTTATTAATATTTATAAGGGTTTTACTTTAATAACAATAACTCTAAGTAAAAAGATTCTAGGAATTCAAGCTAAGTCCTGGTTTACTTCAGGACTGTTTTTGCTATTGACATCAAATTGCAGCTCAACATAGTACCAAAATTGTTTAATTGTATAAGATGTCCTTTAAAATCATTCACTGTAATGCATTAATATTACCAGGGACTGCTTGTTCTATGTTCCAAAAGTTTTCAGGAAAGAAATTGGTTTCACTTCATTTGAATGGTTCCTTTAACACATTCTGTTGACTATAAGTAACGTTGCACCTACAAGTCTACTAACTCTCATTAGAGTGTTAGTAGAGTATTAGTAGACTGGTAGCGTTAGGGTTAGAATAAGTTGACATGTAGTTGCATAGTTACTTATAGTCAGTAGACTGTCTTTTGGAGGACCATCACAATAAAGAGTTATCAGATATTAAGCAGACAGTGCACTAATACTCTAATGAGAGTTAGTTGACATGTAGTTAGTTGCAAAGTTACTCATAGTCACCAGAATGTTCAAAAGGGACCATCAAAATAAAGTGTTACCAAGAAATTGAACAAATAATAATTTAAATGTTAAATTAAATTAAAAGCTTTCATATAGTGCAAACAGTAGCACATGGTGCTAGTAACAATAAGGCCATGGATTCAATCTCTAGGGAATGTTTTAACTGCTAGAACATATACTTTGATTCCATTCATGCAAATGGCTTTATCCAAAGAGATTCACTTTGCAATGTAACCAACTCAGGTTTGAGTACAGTCATTTTGAGGTTTCGCAAGCTTGTTCTTGTTCCCTGACACACAAACTTGAATGTAGCATGTGTGTGTAAGGGAAAACAAATTGTAAACGCAATATCCATTAAAAGAATTGCAATGTGATTATTTTTTCCATATTGCACAGCCCTATTTTTCATTCAAATACCCCTTAATTTTTATGACTCTCTATTTTTTTGTGATAAATAGATTGCTTCTTAGGAACCAGCTATATTGCTGTAAACATGATGATAAGTCATGTTTTTTTTTTTGTTTTTTTTTAGGTTACTATGCTCGTATCACGCACAAACTCCACAGTTAAGTATAACTACTGTACTTTGCAGAATTGATGGTTTCATGAGTGTAGTGATGATTTAATTACTATTTAAGCAATCTGTGTTATTGCTTTCATTCAAATGACCCTGTTTTTTTTTTTAAGTCACACCAAGAACGATTGTGATGAGCAACATTTTTGTGATCTTTGGCAGCAGAGTGGCTTTGTAGAGCAGAAATCTGTAATCATCCATATGGGTGTTGCCAGTCACAAAAGATGGTGTGTTCGCTACAATGGTAAGAGCTTCCCTTTATCTACCAAAAGAACATGGTGTCTGATCTGATGCCAGAGTTGTGTGGTGCACAGGGGGAGCGCGAGAGAGAGAGAGAGAGAGAGAGAGAGAGAGAGAGAGAGAGAGAGAGAGAGAGAGAGAGAGAGAGAGAGAGAGAGAGAGAGAGAGAGCAAGATACAATTTCCCTTTATCCGCTCATTTTTATCTAAAAGCCTGTCTCTCCCCACATTCTTGTTAACAGTGGTCGTTTCGCGCACGGAGGTTTCAGGAGCAGTCGATAAATGTGGCTACTTTAACACTGGTCATTAAAAGAACGAGGGAGAAAACACTGAAAACATAAAAGCTACCCATTCATTTATGAACACAAAAGATAAATCACTCCACAGTTTCTATGTGCGTGTTTGTGTTTTGTGTGCATGCATGCTTTGTGAGAGAAACCAGCAGGGTCGCCACCTCCGAGTGTCGAATCTCTTTAAAGCATGCAACTATATTTGCTGGCCATACAACCAACGTTTGTTGCACAATAGAGATGTTTAGACAAAGATGAATGGAGGGTAGCTAATTTCAACCATTTGTTGTTCTTGATTACCACCACCCATCGGTGCTAATTGGTTTCTTTCTTTCATTTTTGCCACTAATACGAAGGCATTTTTCTCCTCAGGAAGCCAGCAGCACTCCAGAGACCATTGTTGTTATTTTCACTTTAGATTTCCAATCTTCCCTGCTGAAACCGTGACTTAAGCCCTTAGCGGTGACTTCCTATTTTCAGAGTTCGCTGGAAAACTTTTTGATACCAAGCACCCCCCAAATAAATGATTCCCTTCTTTTAAAGAATGAAATTTGATATTATAAAGACAACATATTTCCAACAAGAAGGCAATAATATTAAAATTCTGGCTGATACACGTAACTGAAAAAAGGCTGGTATTAAAATCATTAAATAAATAAAAAATACTGTAAAGCCCTAAAAAAATAAAATCAATTATGTTAAATGCTACAAGTGAACTTAGGCATAAAAAATACAATAGGAAAAATGGAAATTACTTAACACATTTAACAGTGTTATTAAATTAACTTCAGTAAACTTTAGATGATGGCAAAGTTAATCTAAATTTAAAAACAGGGGAACTTGGCATGCAAGATTAAATATCCAATATTGACCAATAACAGTAAATAAAAAGTCTAATGTTCACAGATATTGGCAACACATACAAACATGTTCACAGCAGTGAAAGTGAGATGTGAAAGAGATATAAACCATAGGGTTTTATTTCTTTCTGTTAAAAATTGGGGACCGAAATAAAATAAAATAAAAAGACTGATTAGTCTTACAATTTCAAACTAGTCTTTAGAAAATAATAGGTTACACTTTATTTTGACAGTCCTCTTTAGACATTCTATTAGTATCTTTACAAATTCATGTCAACTAACTCTCATGAGAGAATTAGAGTTTGAGTTTAGAAGTTAGAATAAATGTAGCTCGTTATGATAAATAAATGTAGAACAGATAAATGTAGAATATATCTGTTGGTGGACCATCATAAAGTGTTAGCAGATATTAAGGAGACAGTCTATAATACTTTAATGAAAGTTAGTTGACATTTGCCAAGTTACTTATAGTTAGTAATGTCTAAGTAGACTATCAAAAAAAAAGTGTTACCAAAAAATACTATATCAATACTGTATCAATTGATAAAATGTGTTAAGATATTAATTAAACGTTTAACAATAGAACAATAGAATAGAATTCCTAGGAGCCCAGTTTAAAATTCCCTTGGTATAGATAAATGGATGATGGGATTGTTTGTGCTTCGGTCCTGACCTCTCAACTCTACACGGTTCATATCAAACCCATTTAGTCGTACCTGATAGCATCTCTCACTTGTCCAGAAAGCACATGACGATTTTGCTTGAATGAGTGGCTGGCCTTTGGGGACCTTTTGCACTGCTGTCCGCAGCCCCAACCACTAAGGGACCACTGCCGATTAATCAGGTGCATCCAGCACAATAAAAATCAATGCGGAAGAAGAAGAAGGTGAGGCATTTACGGTGCCACTCCCTCTCTGCAAAAGCTCATCATTTTTATTGACTCGGCTTTTAACTGCCTCGAAACCAGCTTGCAGTGTCTGCATTTCTTTATTGGTTTCAATCAATCTATTAAAAAGCAGTGGGGCCAAAGCAGCTGCATATCTGCTGAATAAATCATGCATGCATAAAGCACACACACTCATTCCACCAACACACGCGCACAATGGAAAACGCACTTAAGCGCCAAGGGTAAAAAGTAAACCGGCGGACACAGATATGTGTACACACACATGCAGGCTGCTGACCCGAGTCATGAGTCCAACACTGTGAGTGAGTGATATCGCTGTTATCCAGAGAGTACCGACAAAGCTCCTGAGACAATGGGTGGCTCTTATGTCCTCCGGGATTAGGTGTGAAGCTCACATAACAAACACAATGGCCTCTTATTGATCCCAACATTTCTCAGAAAGGTTTGTGAACCACCGAAGCATCATTTGCAGGGGTGATACAGGAAGTCTAGGACCAAAATGGTCACAGATACTATCAGAGACCAAATCTTTTTTACTTGGCTCTCCCTCCTCCTTTGTGGGAATTGATTGCATGGTTCATTAACCGAATGAGTGGTGCTTCAGGATGTCGAATAAGGCAGAAGCTTGAGTAATGTGCTCATGAAATATGAGTGAAAATGCGGTTGAGGGTACAGTTGACCAGACATTAAATACACACTGAAGCAGCAGTGGACCAATGATAATAGGCGGCGCCTGTCTGTTTGGATAGAGATATAATAAAGAATCATGATGAGAGAGATAAAGGTCCGGGATTGTGCTTGACTTATTCAAGTTCAGGCCACTGTGGGTCTGTCCTTGTGGAAACTGAACAGTGACCAAATATCGCATAAAGACCGTCCCATACTACCTTTGTGAGGCAAACACCATAAAGAGACTAAATAATGTCTTATATATCATGCAAAATGCCAAATGTTGTCTGTAGTATGTATAGTAATAAAAAGCTTAGCGTAGGAACAATTCAATAGTCAATAGTTTGCCAGGATATGAATTATGATATGTGTGTGGTCATGGTGGCTAGTGACGGGGACATCACTGAGGGTCAATCTTAGTGCAATGTTTGTCCTTTAAAGAAAGGGCAAGGAGACAAACCTCTGAAATTGCTGACCATATCTTCTGTGTGTGTGAGGTTAAATGCCAGCAAATCCTTACAATCAGACAACTAATAAAGCCACTCGCAGGTGTCGAACTAAATGGAAAAACACATTGAGCTGCTTGTGATTCAGCTCCAAATGTGTGGTGTATGATGAAATATAACACACTATTAAGTATAATAGAGCGTGCCCGCCTACCTATTTGGAAGGATTGCTTTCAATCTTTTTCTCCATAGTGATATAAAAAATTATTTAACAAAGTTCTATGCAATGAACTAAACAAACCAGCATCAAAATGAATCACGCATAACAAACAAAAATAATATTTTGATATACTGTTCAAAAATAGAGTAAAAAACATAACATTGTTACAATTTAAAAGAACTGTTTTCTATTATAATATATTTTCAAATGTAATTTATTCTTGTGATGGCATATCTGAATTTCCAGCAACATTACTCCAGTCTTCAGTGTCACATGATCCTTCAGAAATCATTCTAATATACTGATTTGCTGCTCAAGAAACTATTAATATCAAACATTTCTTATTAATACCAAACAACAGTTGTGTAGTAAAAATAGTTGTGGTGCTTTATATGTTTGTGGAAATAGTAATTTTGGTATCACTAGTTTAGGGTCTAATTCACACTATTAATAAGTTGCTTATTGGCATATACATGGATATTGGCTGTTTATTAGAACTCATAAAGCACATATTAATGCCTTATTCTGCATGACCATATTCTACATCCCTTAATCCTACCCAATACCTAAACTTAACAACTACCTTACTAAATATTAATAAGCAGTAATTAGGAGTTTACTGAGGTAAAAGTCATAGTCATTAGAATTAGAACCTAAACTATTTTACTAATAAATAATTAGAACTACAGTGCATTACTCATGAAGATTAATTATGAAGAGATTTATGTAGTTCATAGAACTTGGGTTATACTTTCTTTTCTTTCTTTTTTTAAGAATTTGAAATTACTATGTTGGTCTGTCTTGAAAGGTTTATACAGAATCATTAAGAGAAATTGAATAGATTTTTTTACTTACAGAACCACATACTTGCACAGCACAGAAACACAAACTCCCTCTCTCCAAAACACACATATTTGTCAATACATAACTTGAACACTAAAACAGAGCAGGATCGTTCAGCGACGTAGTTGATTAGCCATTAAGAGTGCATGAGAGAGAGTGTGAAAAACATGAGAGACACTGAATGGCAGTCAGGGCAATTTAGCAGTGACCTCTTTCCCACAAGGAGACCAAAGCCTAGCGCTAATGAGCTAGTCAAGTCAAACTTACGTAGGCTACATTCATTCTGTCAAAGCGCAAACCGGCAGGAAGTCACCCTCAGAATGAAGTTGAATTCTTGCCATCAAACCCAGGACAAGAACCTTGTAAAGCCACGACTTTATTTAAAATGCTTTGAATGACTAAAGAGAGAGTTTAGTTCATTCAAGCACACAATGTATTAAAGGCTGGATTACTCCAACTTCCTGCTTGCAAAAAAAAGACAAAAACACAGGTTTTATTTGAGAACTGCTTTGCTGAGGCTCATTGTGTATTTCAAACAGCACACTGAGATACTACTATGTCTTGACATTTCATTAAATGGGCTCCTCCGCTCTCTATAGCCTTTCTGAGCTGACAATATTGGCGGCACAGTGCCATCTATTGGTGAGAGGAAGCTGAAAGCTGGAGCGGGTGGACATCTCTTTTCTTCTCTAACTCTCTCTATCATAGTATTTATTTTAAAAAACAAGTCTACAAGTCTAACGGTTAACGGGATAGTTCAAACAAAAAAATAATGTTTTCGTGAAAAAAGATCTATTGTATGCCTCTATTGTATGAACCCCCAAAAACAGCATTTTTCAAAAGATCTTTTTTTTGTGTTCCACAGAAGAAGGTCATACAGTTTTGGAACAACATCGGAATTTTTTAGAAAAGAAAGAACGAAAAATTATTTTAGACCGTCAATAAAGGAGCCAGAGAGAGTGAATCACACATGAAGTACAGTAGCATGGTTAGAGCTCCTCAATGGAAACCAGAAGGTTGCTATAGTTTGATTCCTACAAGATCCATCACAACTGTGCTTTTAAACAAGACTCTTAACCTCATTTTGCTCTAGAAAGATTGTTCCTTAAGGGTACTGTAATTTGCTTTGCATAAAAGAGTCTGAGAAGTGACTACTTAACAAGGCAATAACGCACAGTTTGAATCTGACTGCATGGTAGAGAGACCACGGTATCTTTTAGCTTTGCTTTTGAAGATAGATCATTTTGGGAGGTCACTGAAAATCGATGTTGACTGCACAGTGTAATCATCGCTGGGAATGCCATTAGCATATCTTAGCATGGATTGAGTTGTCTGGCTGGCGGGCAGAGGGAGGGAGGAGTGATTAGGGATTGATTGTTCTGGCTGGAGAGGCTCTGAGATTGGAGGACGGTATGGGAGAATGTTAATGAAGGCTGAGTCGGAGCCTGCGGCCCACCGCTCCTTTAATTACCTGAGCATATCTACATGTCCAGGGGGCCCAAGCCTGCTCACGGCGTGTCCGATAAACATGAGCGAGTGTGTGTGCGTCTGACTCAGGCTCTGATTAGGGGGTTAAGACTTCTACTTTCTAGATAGTCTCCCCTCCCACATTTCCTAAATGCAGAGTACCTATACACTCTCTTTCTTTAATGACTTGTTGGTCCGTAGAGTTCTGATTCAAGGCCTCTGGCTGCATTCAGTACCTGGCAAACAAGAACTGTTTATGTCTCTCCCTTTATTCATGAAATCTGCTGTACAAACAGACAGTGTCTCCATCTGCTTTGGAGCACCCGCACTTCCCCATGATGCTTCGGTTTGGAATTGGCATTAGTTGTGGGCTGCAGACGTTTATTAATATTCATCGGATCTCATTCTGCCTGTTATCATCACTGACGGAGCCGAAGACAACATCCTACTGTGCTCTCAGCATTCAGACGTCTATGGAAGTGAGAGGTGGGCCAATGACGTATTTTTCTGTCCTACCTATTAATGTATAGGAAATTAGATCACAAAGAGCAGCCTTGCAGACCTGCACAACGATGCCATGAACAATTTGTCTCTTTTAAAAATGTTAATAATTTGGCCATGTATGACAAGGGAATGATCGTTAAAGTTTTATGTCATGTGGTGAAACTTCCCAAAGACTTAATATTTGCATAGTTCCTTATATAAATACATTTTGAAAAAGAATTTAAAAAAATCCCCATTACTTGCTTTTAATAAATAGAATGTTACAAATATGTATATTATATTAAAGTTAGTAAGTTACTAGTTACTAGTAAAATAATAATAGTGCTCAAATGGACATTGAGTCATTAAATTTCAAATGTCCTTGAAAATGGTACAAACATTTTTCAAAACCATTTGAAATCAACATGAATACAAATTTAAGAATTCTAGGCACAACTATATTTGTAACGTCACCAGCTGGAGTGCCCTTGAGAGCCACCAGAGGGCCCTCCACAGCAGACTATTATCACTCCCTCACAAACTACATTTCCCATAACTCACTGCCCGGACTCATCATCATTGATTGCATTCACCTGTGTCTCATTACCCTGTTAATCTCAGCCCATTGATTCAACGTTTATTTCTGTCATGAACTGCTCTGAGACATGAAGTTTGAGATCCAAATGCAGATTTTATTAAGGGGCAATCCAGACACGTAATCCAATATACAGGCAATAGGTCAAAACACAGGTAGGCAGTCCAAACAAACAAAACAGGCAGGGGTCAGAGGCAAAAGAGTAATCCAAGGAACAGGCAAGAAATCCAAAAACCAAGAGACATGAAACCAGGGAAAAGGCTCGGAAATGCAATGCATACAAAACTTCACCGTGAGTGAATGAGTAAACATGGAATAAATAGGCTGAGACTAACAGGGTAATGAGACACAGGTGAATGCAATCAGTGATGAAGAGTCTGGGCAGTGAGTTATGGGAAATGTAGTTTGTGAGGGAGTGATAATAGTCTGCTGTGGAGGGCCCTCTGGTGGCTCTCAAGGGCACTCCAGCTGATGACTGTTACAATATTTAAAAAAAAATTGTCCTTTAATTTATCATAGACACACTTATCCTCATGACCAAGGTAATAAATGCAGCTGAAAGACTCTGAACAACTTCATGACATCTTGCATTTGGAGATGCATGGTGAAGGTAGTTTGAGACAACCCTCCTATATGGCATGCTTTAATTGCTGTCTTCTACCTTCTGCACACACTCTTAGCAATTGCATTTTTATTTAGGTCATATCATGTGTGACTGACACATTTCATATGTGATTATCTCAAGCCATGTGGTAGACAGGTGCTGTGTCCATCATTGTACACACCTGTAGTGATTCAAAACACAGAGCATAAAATGCAACAGACATCCCCAAAGAACATAAGCTACTTGCTAATGTTAATATCCTCTTATAAGCACAGCTGGACATTTGGATTTGGCCCTGTATACTGAGAGTCACCCAGCCAAGCTATCAAAGCAAGGACAGCCAGCATACCACCACCGATTAAGGGCAGCCTGCCCATAATTAGAGGAGGTCCCAATAGACATCCTCAATCCAAATGCACTCCCCTTTGAACACAGAGACATCAGCCATTCAGAGACCAGTGTCTCCTGTTGTCTGGGAGGGTGGTTTGATGTCACCATATCCTCATTGGATGGTGCCAAATGAGGTGGTTGATTGTAATTAGCAAGCTCCATGTCCTTGAGATGTGAACATTGCTTTCCAATAGTCTAGCCCCCAACAAATCAAATGCACTGTACTACTCATAAACACCGGCCAAAAATCTAGTGCCATCTTGCATGGGTTCCACAGGCTACCAATTGCCTCGTATTTTTTCATCCCCCAGGCTGTGGCAGATCTACTTAAACCAATCTGTCCAATTTCTCTCTCCTATTTCTCAAATTGAAACTCGCACCATCCCACACGGATTGGTATCTTTGAAAGAGGTGTTGAAATAGAAAATATAAATTTGGGAAAGAATCTGTTTCCTGAGCATTCACACATAGGGTACGTTTTTTTCTACCCTGGTGTTCTGCCAAGGCCTGTGATAGAGGCAATGTTTCTGTCTGTGTGTTGATTGCCTACTCCCTGCTGTATAAGACTCTAAGGAATTCAGGTTGTACTCATGGTGGCACTCAAGTTGATGGTGCAAACGTAAGTGGTTTCAACCCAAAAGTACAATGTGAAAAGAGTTCATCAAGGGGAGAGTGAATTGAAGTGAATTGAGAATGCTTTTTAAATTTCGATTCAGTAACTAAATTTGAATGGGCAAAGCAAACGGGACGCAAACATGCAAATTAACTCTTTTCCCATCAGCATAAAAAATAAAAAGTTGCAAGCCACCGCCAGCATTTTTGATCATTTTACTAAATTTCAACCAATTTTAACAAGTCAAACTTTGAATGTTGGCTTAAAAAGATTTAATTGTAAAGTTGTAGTTTAAAAGGTTTTAAAGTTTGAATGGTGTATGTATAGACGGACAGACTGATGCACACACACACACACACACACACACACACACTCTGAGACACTTTTTGCCGTTGACTGATGAAAATCAAGATGTTCAAGAGGTTAGGATATAATAAGATTATAATAAGAGGTTAAATGATTTAATAAGATTAGCCGTCACACTTACATTTAAAGTGACCAAACACGTTTTATTTTTATTTTATTTTATTTTTTTACATTTAGGAGTAGGTGAATCTAAAATCAATGCTACAACTATCATTAATCAGTGACACTTTTGCACTTTTAGCAATATGCAACAGACTACCTGTAAACTGTCCATTGGCAGTTTGTGAGTCATCTGAGTCATCTATCTGAGACTAGTTATTGGCAGCTGGTTAATGGATGTATTTTGTGTTTAGAGCAATTCATCTTCTTGAATAAATCTATTTTATCTTTAAAGATGAAGGAACTTCTGATCTGTAAAAATACAAACGCCAAGAACCAAATGTGAGCAAAAACTGGCTTTGGTGAGTAAATAAAACAGTTTCTATGCAGTTGGAGCTTAGAACAGATCAATTTCTCTGGAAGATGGAAGTCGAGTCAAACCAAAATACCATGAAATATCAAATATAATTCCATCTATGTTTAAAAAAAACATAATATAATTACTTTTTTATTATTATTATTAATAATGGCAGGTAAGAAATATTACATTTTGTCCGTTTACTCACCATTGGTAGGTGAAGCAAAAAAAGTTGTTAATTTTGGACCCTGGATACAAGCCGTCGTTACATATATATGCACCTTGGTCAATAATTGATAACATTTCTAAGAAGAGCAACTGTTCACGTTCTTGACTAAGATCCAGCTTCTCAACTAGATACAACGCTGACATCTGAACTACAGTAACCTTTTTTAACTAGGATGTGGCTAATCTGGCTATCAATTTAACCAATAGCCGAGGCTGTGGACAGTAATAAAGAGGTGGTGCTCCTAAAGCAGCGGTGAAACGCGTGTTTCTCTCCGTCAGATTATCCGGTGCATAACTCAAAGCGACGACCAAAACCAGCTCCAGAAATCAAAGTCTTCATTCAGCTTTCCAATCCTCTGACTGAAACTGCTTGAGTGGCTCTGCGAAACTTCAAAGCGGGAGGAAAAGGGAGGGTTTTTTTTTAATTTCAGATAAGGCCCCCTTAGCTGAATGTGAACTGCTGGAACTCTAAAAGTTCACATCTTAATCGACGTGACCAGCTGAATTGTGGAGTGAAGAACTCATCTCCAGAGCCCTCATCTCCTGGCCTCTTTTTTTCTCTATAATCTGTATAATCGAAAAAGGACGGAAAGCCTAAAGCAGAAAGAGAAGAAGAAAAACACAGCTAGTCTCACTGAAGCCCAGGCTGCTGAGAGACTTAAGCATTCTTAAGTAAGGACAAACACATTTGTTTTGTTGAGCGGGAGTCGCATCAGGTTTATTGATTTACTGTAATGCTGCAATCATTATCGTGCTTTGATAAATATCTTCTAAAGCAACCAATCTTTTCTGGTTTGTTTTCTCTTTTCTTTGTTTTTTTGTAAGGTTCATATCTTAGATTATTGAATTTCAATTACAGAGAAAAGCCAGTCTAGAGTGAACATTTAAAAGAAATTTGCATTATTACTTTTAAAAAATCAATTACATGAAGGTATTATTACAATGATAGAGTGAAGAAGTGAGAATCATTTGAGTATTCATTCACCGTAAGTGCACATTAATTGTAACGCCCACAGTTCTTGGTCACATTGAAACAACTTGATGCAACATCAGGTGACAGAGCATAATACGATCCATTAGGCCTTTACTATTTTTTTTTTTTTTTTTTCAAAATTTGCTCACTGATGTTATCTAGTGAAAGTGTTACCCCCACTTATCCTCCAAATATTGAAGGATTGTGTTTTCTGCATTTAAAATGTTGTTTCTCAGGACTCTCGCCAAATTAAAACAGCTAAACCTTCTATTATATAAATATATTTATAAAGTACTGCATTATAATCATTACAACCAAAGACCTATTAAAAAAAAACATTGACTTCAGGACGATGGAACGGGAAGTGTTAAAAACTCTTTTCCAGGTCTCTTTTCGCACAAAGATTTTTTTCCCATTACCTTGATTTCACTGTAGTTAAATGCTTGTACCACCGTTCTCGCAGTTTGTTTGCATTTTGATGTCAAAAGCAGAGCAATTTTTTTAGGCTACATCACAACACAACACCAACCACAGGGAGAAAATCTTGGAGGGCTCTCCTTAAAAAAACAGCAGCTCAGAGTGAGTCTTAAACAGAGTGCATAGTGAGTAGATCAGATAAGGGGTTTTCTGTGCAGAATAAAACAAATCCTCCTCCTTGAGGCATTGATCGAGAGTGAAAGGAAGGAATGACTCTGGACAGATTCGACTAGCTCTGTGGTGCTGGGAGTAAAACAGGGGACAGTGATTATCTGAAACAGTAATCTGCATATGCATGTAAATCAGAAGGCAGCCAAAACTGGACTAGAGCATGAAGGAAATGTAATTGAACAAAAGAAAAAAAGTATATTTGATAAAAATTATATATTTATATAATAAAATTAAATTAAACAAAAAAAAGTGTATTTATTGAGTGTCACACGTGTGCAACAGCAAAAGCAAAACAAACCGTTCAGCCCTAACAGAGGGGCGAACCAGACCCTGTAAGTGACACAGACCTGACATTTTGAATTAGAGAGGACAAAAGCCTCTATAATAACATCTCTGTATTTACCATTTTCACTCTGTTAGCAGTGCTTATCTTTAACAATAAAGCACATCAACCTAGTGTGTGCCTACTTCTCATCTCCGTCAATGAATTGCAGATGCTGTGTCCTTGCCTGCCTGGAAATCTCAGACATCATTCATTGGAAAGATAAACAATTGAAAAAACGAGTTTACAAAAGAACAAAAATGCTGCTCATTTAAATAGCCCAAGCTCAAGGTAGAACGCAAGTTTTTTTTTTTTATCATCCATGCTCAGGAGCGTGCCACATCGAATTCAAACATGTCACATTTTGAACTGAGTGGATTTTATATGCAACTTAAAATCTTTGATAATTAGGTAACAAGAGGTTTTCTGAACTGCAGTGGCACAATTCATCTATATACATGTCTAAAGTCCGTCCAATTGAGTTAAACCTTGTGTCTCCACTTTCCAACATGTCGCTTTAAATTCTCGCAACATTTTGCAGTTGAACACAAAGGAGTTATCAAAGGAGTTATATATTTATCTCTGAGCTGGATGTCAATTTCTGGTTGATTTATTAAACTAATATAAATAAATAAACAATTGGGATTTGATCCTATTTAGCCTTTTAAAAAATATGTGAAGTAAAACACAGGTTCTCCCCTCGGAGCACTTGGTTTGTTAGTTTTTCTGCTCTCTCTTTCTCTTGCTGAATGCCTCGGAGTTTGTTTTTTGCAGTAACAAAGTGTGGTAAAGCAGGCCCACAGCTATCATAATCCAGTGGTCTGTGGCCCTTTCCATAGCGGAAATTCATGCCTCATCTTTCAAAAGCGGCAGTTCACACTTCAGAGGAGTCAGACAAGCTGCTGGAGGCTCCAGGATGCCGCAGAATTCACAAGCATGAAAATAACAGTACATGCAGACGAGCTGAACGGTTATGAACAGAAGGGCAGTGGTACGGGGAAAAAAAGTCATTTTGAGCTGATCTGGTTTTTGTTTATTTCACGCGTGGCGGTGTTCATCATGACCTCTGCAATCTATTCGATCTCAGTGGAGAGTCTGTTGCCGTTTTACTGCGTAGCAAGAATACATTTACATATATTTAGTTCTCAGGATTGCTCAAATTCAATGAATGTTACATCAATGTTTATTTATAGTCCATGAGTTTTAGCTTTAAGGTCATTTATGCTATAAGTTTTTGGCTTTTAGTATGAATATTATGTTAGCTTTTTTGTTATCTAAGCTAGTGTTCTGCAAAACAATGACAAAATTCGCATTTAGAAGATATAAGCATTCAAAACGTACAGTCTCTCACTTCTGCCAATATGGATCAATGATTTTGAGCAGCTTTACCAAGCTCAACAGCTCTGATAAACTAAAAGCTATTGGTTATTTTAAAAAAGGGGAGGAGCTGTTCGATATGTCCCACCCTGTCTTCCTGTTTCAGTGGGAATTACGTCAACACATTGAATAATGCTGTGCATTTCAAGGCACTTCAGTGGGCCTTTAAGCATATAGAGTCTCTTTAATATTTATTAAACACAGATCAAATATTGATGTTCTCTACAATAAGAATGTCCCTAACTCTAAAACCACCTGACAAGCAAGTAGCAAATATCATAGCTCATCACTATGAAATATGGAGCCCCACAAATGATGAAAGAAACAAGAGATTTCTTGGCCACAATTTTTTCATTATCACGTTTTATTTGTCTGTTTCCTAATTTTAGTTCAATTGTGGCCACATTGTACTAATTCATTCTCTCATTTCAGTGGCCCCATGCACATGACATGAAATGCATTTTAATTCACAAATAAGTACCATGTGGCCATGACTGAACTAAAATTCTTAATTTTGTGGCCACAGTATCTTTTTTTAAAAGGATATTTGTCCTTCAAAACTTCAATTTGTCCCACCAAAACTTATTTCTTATGTCGACACATAAAAGTAAAAAGGGGTTTAAGTAATCAAAATTAGGGATGCTCGAAATAAGAAATATAAGATAAGAAAATTTGGCCAATATATTAAAGACGATAAATAATGGATTATTTCCTTCAGCTGAGACACTTCAGATGTGCACTTGTCGCCATGGTGGTTTTGAAATATGACTGAAAATACTTCAAAAAGGAAAATACAGTTAAGTGCAATGTGAAGTGCAAGTCTGTCATAGAGGCTTCATAAAATTACAATGAGAACATTATAATCGAAACTGCTTTTAATAATGAGACTTTTGTTATTATAAGCAGGCTCTCAAAAAATATGAACATTTTTCTTTTTATTTATTATCAGTACTGGCCATATGTTCCTATATTCATCCTATAGTCAAAATGTATGAATACTAAAAAATTAGAAAGCATTGTGTGCAGAATTGCATTGTGCAGATATGAGACCTAACATCATTAGGTGCTTCAGTGGAACAATCTATTAATAATCAGACCCCATGAAACTAAATTGGACCATGTCTACTGTAGAGATCATGAAAGTCAACTGTAATGAGTTCCTAAAAGCTGACATTCTCACTTTTAACAAACATACAATTAAAATCAGAGTCGGACAGTAACGGAGTACATTTACTTGAGTACAAGTAAAATTTTGAGGGATCTGTACTTTAATCGAGTATCATTTTTGGGGGGTTCTCATGACTTCTCAAGTACATTTGAGAGGCAAATATTGTACTCTTTACTCCACTACATTTCTATCCATAACCTTGAGTACCCGTTACTACTTCTAAAAAAAAAAGAAAAAAGAAAAGGAAAAAAGAAAAAAAGAAAAAGCTCGGAAACCCTCAATTTGTTGTTTCCCTCTCAAACGTGATTGGATTGTGCAAGTGCCACTGATTGAGACAGCCTATCAGCAATCACCTTCAGCTTTGCCAAAGTCAACTCCATGCTCAGATTTAGATAAGAGACGAAACTATGGATGAAACAATGGATGAAGACGCAGCAGGTCCATCCCGGAAATGTGCCAACCCGTGGCCTCACCTCGACACACTATTTACATTTTCTGAATTTTCTTAAATTTTCTTAAATGTTAAATAAAGCAACATGGTAAAAAGATGAAAATGACTTGATTTTACTTTCAATTCCTTTTACATTCTCCAAGGTATTAACATTAGCATTTTTCATTACTCCATGTAGGATGTTTCTGTACATAAATGTAAGCACTGTGACAGTAGTAATGCAATATTTAGAAAATGTACTCTTGTACTCTTGATACTCAAGTACTTTTAAAAACAAGTACTTCAGTACTTTTACTTAAGTAGACATCTGACTGTAGTAATTTTACTTGTCCTTGAGTAAAATTTAGCAAGGGGTATCTGTACTTTTACTCAAGTAATGAAGCTGTGTACTCTGTCCGCCTCTGATTAAAATTGACAGTCTTTCTCTACTGGAAATACTACACAAAATAGCTTTGAATTCACATGCTAAATATATAAATGACAAATTCTGCCTCCATTCCATGTCACTTAATAATCTGGTCTGGAAAACACAAACATAGATAAGTTGATGGATACAAACTGCGGAAAGTCACAGTTTGTTTTAGGGTTATCGTCGATAACTAAAAATGAAAGCTTTAGCGTAAGTTCTGCCAAGAAGACTCAATCAGCGCGTCAGGTATTACCTCACTTCTAACCAATCAGGTGCTTACACTCACAGAATAAAAGATTGGTACTTACATTTGTCTGAGTTCGCAGATACTGACGCTGCCTCCTTCCAATTACCTCCATCCTCCCCAACCACCACCAAGACGGTCCCTTCCTTTACCTCCAGGGGGGTCAGCTGCGCCCCTGCCTTCATCTTCAGGCAGGACATGCAGATTCCGCTACCCTCGCATTGCTCGCTAAGGACGGGGCCTACGCCAAACAACTTTATCAATTTATGCTTGCCGAGCTGTTAATAAATATACGCTTGTTATTCAATTTACAACTTTCAATTTATAACGAGTCTTTCTGGTAGAACTAAAGTATTAAAGGCATTTTTGTTAACAGAAATAAATCTGAAATGTAGAAAATATAAATAATAGTTCAGTTACTACTAATTCCAAATAATAATAAAAACGATAATAACATAAATAATAACATAACATTAAGTTAACACTGGTGCTGTTGAACTGTTTATCAAGACTCCGCTCAGCCAACTGTTGTAAAAGTAGGCTATAAGCAAGCTTCACTGTATTATAACAATGAATTGCAACATTATGTGTAAAAACTGTTCTTCAACCAGTATTCAGCAGGTGTTCTGCTCTCTCTCTCTCTCTTTCTCTCTTTCTCTCTCTCTCGCTCTCTCTCTCCCTGTCACTGTTACTTTTGTTGTCACACACGCACATTTTTCTTGATTCATGTCAGCCTCCAACTATTATTCACATGTGATACTACAAATAAGAGCATTTTGACATCCCCGCGGTCTCGATACCTTCACTCCCCCGCAGTACCGTTCCCATTCCTCTATCCTCCTCTTTTAAAGTCTCTGCCATTTTTCTTCATTTGGTTTCAGGCTCTTTACACTCATGTCAGTCCGATCTTGATGGCTAAGGTGTCATTTTGAAAAAAAAATTTGACGTTCCTTCAAGCATCTAAGTTACTCATTATGGGGGGGAAAGGAAAATAAATCACAACACACATGTTATTTTTAAAGGCCAGTTTCAACTGTGAAATACAATGGTGCAAGATTGCGTCTTTTTTCACACACCTAACACATGAGTATTATGTTTCTCAACCTTACAATCATATTATGTTACCTAATTGTCTATCAAATGAGCAAGGCACAGCAGTACCCCAGAGGTCCCTACAGAGACCACTTTGATTTGATTTCAAGATTTGTTGGCTGGATTCAGTGGACCACTGAAGGAGGATTAGAGAGGTTATTTCCGGATTAAAACAGGCTTGTCATTTAATTTGCTCTGAGGCAAATGAGATCAAGCAACATTGCCCAGGAAGGTCTATCTCTTACATATTAAGGATGCATTTTGTCTATTTGCATGGGTGAGCGGCACTATATGCAGCACTTAACCCAGAGGAAGATTTGCCATTTAACCCAAAAGATTTCATAGGTACAACCCGGCTTGTAAAAGTCATGAAAAGGTTGTAATAACGTTTTGGCCTACATACTTAAAGGAATAGTTCACCCAAAAATGAAAATTATCCCATAATTTACTCACCCTCAAGCCATAGGTGTATAAGACTTTCTTCTTTCAGCCAAACACAATCAGAGTTACAAATAATATTCTGGCTCTTTCCAGCTTTATAATGGGATTGAATGGTGTTAAAAAAAAATTATGCTTCATCCATACTCCAGTGGGTTAAAAATGCCTTCTGAAGCGAAGTGATGGGTATTTGTAAGACAAATATCCATATTTAAAAATTTATAAACCATAATTACTGGCTTCCAGCAAACGAGATTAATCGTTGCCCTGCACTAACATTTATATATATATACATACAGTGGGGGAAATAAGTATTTGACCCCTTGCTGTTTTTGCAGGTTTGCCCACTTACAAAGAATGCAACAATCTATAATTTTAATCATATGTACATTCAGTGAAAGACATAATCCCAAAGAAAATTCCAGAAAATGACATCATATGAATTTATAAAAATTGATAACCATCTGATGAGGAAAAACAAGTATATGACCCCCTACCAAACAGCAAGTATTCTGGCTCCTACAAGCCAGTTAGTCTTTCTTTAAGACACAGCCCCAATCCCAACCAATTATCTACATCAAATACACCTGCCTCACCTCGTTACCTGTATAAAAGACACCTGTCACCACCCAAACAACCAGCATCCAACATCACCACCATGGGCAAGACCAAAGAGCTTTCTACGGACATCAGGGACAAGATTGTTGATCTGCATAAGGCTGGGATGGGCTACAAGAGAATCGGAAAGCAACTTGGAGAGAAAAGATCAACTGTCGGTGCAGTTATCAACCTCCAACCTCCCTCGGTCTGGGCCTCCACACAAGATCTCGCCTCGTGGGGTGTCCCTGATCATGCGAACGGTGAGGAATCATCCCAAAACCACAAGGGGGGAACTGATGAATCAACTGAAGGCAGCTTGGACCACAGTTACAAAAGAAACGGTTGGTAACACACTACGCCGTCATGGATTGAAATCCTGCAGCGCACGCAAGGTCCCCCTGCTCAAGAAGAAACATGTACAGGCCCACATGAACTTCGTCATTCACCACCTGGACGACTCAGAGGAGGCCTGGAAGAAGGTGATGTAGTCAGATGAGACCAAAATAGAACTTTTTGGCCTCAACTCAACTCGTCGTGTTTGGAGGGCAAAGAACACCGAGTACAACCCAAAGAACTCCATCCCCACCGTCAAGCATGGTGATGGCAACAACATGCTTTGGGGGTGCTTTTCAGCCAAGGGGACGGGACAACTCCATCGTATTGAGGGGAGGATGGACGGGGCCATGTATCGTGGAATTCTGGACCAACATCTCCTTCCCTCAGTGAGAGAGCTGAAGATGGGTCGAGGATGGGGGTTTCAGCATGACAACGACCCTAAGCACACCGCCAAAGCAACAAAAGAGTGGCTGAAGAAGAAGCACATCAAGGTCCTGGAGTGGCCTAGCCAGTCTCCAGACCTGAATCCAATTGAAAATCTTTGGAGGGAGCTTAAAATTCGAGTTGCCAGGAGACAACCTCGGAACCTGAAAGATTTGGAGGCTGTCTGCAGGGAGGAGTGGGCCAACATCCCTGCCGAAATGTGCACAAACCTTGTCACCAACTATAAAAAGCGTTTGACATCTGTGCTGGCCAATAAGGGCTTTTCTACAAAATATTAACATGCTGTTTGTCCAGGGGGTCAAATACTTGTTTTTCGTCATCAGATGGTTATCAATTTAAATAAATTCATATGATGTGATTTTCTGGAATTTTCTTTGGGATTCTGTCTTTCACTGTTAGAATGTACATATGATTACAATTATAGATCGTTGCATTCTTTGTAAGTGGGCAAACCTGCAAAATCAGCAAGGGGTCAAATACTTATTTCCCCCACTGTATATACATAAATATATACATATTTCCATTTTTACTCACATTCCATTCTTAATATTTTCCAAGGATATATAACCCTGGAAAGATTACTTGGAAAATATTAAGAATGGAATGTGTGTAAAAAAAAAAATATATGTATATATTGGACTATATATATATATTGTCCAATGCCCAACAATTTGTTGAATTTTTTCAGGCTCAGGTCAGGAGATGCCTATACCCAATAAAACTACTGCATCTTTGTTGTCACTTTCAAATCCTATGATAGCTTTGATCAGGAATAGTTCTGTATCGTCTGCATTTGTCATTGTCAGTTGAGACAGTGCATATTTGGCTTGGCCAGTCAGCTGTGAATATCTTGTGCCTTTCCTCAAAAGCTGAAAATGGCTCTGAGAATGAGGAGGCTGCTGTGATTGATGACTACACTCGCCTCAAATATAAATTAAAAAGGAGAATGATTAGTCCTTAAAAGAGATTCGAATGAAAGACGAAGCTCCCATCCACTACACCGAGTGATCTGGGAATCAGTTCCACTGACAGACAGACCGCAGGGTCTCTTATTGGGACACTCCCTACTGCTAAATATTCATATTTATTTGCATTTATTCTCTTGGCAGATGCTTCATACCAAACCGAAGCTGATGACATTACTGTGGCAGGTGGATCAGGAAAAAACAAATGGCAATAAAAATATTAACAAGAGGATTAAGCGAAAGCTTATTACATACAAACAAAGAATAAACAATACATCTCCACAGAGAACAGCATCTGTAAGAGAAAACATTTTGCCATTGCTCCTGTGAATCTATCAAATGGTTTGTTCAGACAGACCCTCTTTTTCTTTCCAGTTGCTCACAGCATTAAAATTCCTGATAGTCCACATGACAAAATTCAGAATCCCAAAGTTTTATCCTGTCAGCATGTCTGGAGCAACAAAGACTTGATGGAGTTTTTCGGTTCCTTGCCACTGTTGCCTTTGGCTTGCTCAGTTGGGGATATTCAAATTAATTAACCAAGCATTAATACCATTGATAAGCCGTACCAATCGTGGATGTTTTTTTTTTTCCACTAAGAAACAAACATTATGTTATTTGATTGATACTGTGAAGCTGCTTTGATACAATTTATATTGTGAAAAGCACTATATAAATATACTTGACTTGACTTGACTTGCAACACATTTGTGCCTCCTATCTGTCAAACCACAATAAAAAAAGAGATTCGTTTCATGACAAAACAATATGTATGTTTTTTTTATTGTTCAGGATCAGAGAAATAGATTTCTGATAACTTGTCAGTTCCAAAAACATTGTTTGTTTTTGCATCACCATTTGGACCTCTAAAAAAGTTTGGACAGCTCAACAGTCTCCGTCTCTCTATGTACAAAAACTGTATGTTGTTCAATTGGATGGCACCAGTCCAGCCAACTGAGCCATCTGTCCTCTTTCAGTTCTTGACAATGCTCTGTTGGACTTCATGTCCAAAACTGTTGTCCAATGGTGTACAACAGGGCTAAAAAATAAGAAAATGTCTGTTATCTAAAATAAATTCGGTTTCCAATATAAATCATACTGTGAGGTAAAAGACCCCTGGGATCAGAGCAAACGACCCTGACACCAGTATTTCTTTAGAAGCAAGATAATTATTTAAAAAAAAATAGTGGTCACACTTTAGTTTGGGAACACATATTCACTATTAACGACTTTCGCCTCAATAAAACTTCTAATTTACTGCTTATTGTTAGTGAGTAAGGTAGTTGTTATAGGGGTTATGTTTAATATTAAAGGATTATAGTCATGCAGAATAAGGCATTAATATGTGCTTTACACATATAATAAACAGCCAATATAGTAGTATGCAAGCTAAGAGTGAGAATTGGTCCCTAAGGTGTTACCAAAATAGCAATATAAAATTGCAACATTTAAAAAACAAAACACACACACACACACACATATATATATATATATATATATATATATATATATATATATATATATATATATATACAGGTCCTTCTCAAAATATTAGCATATTGTGATAAAGTTCATTCTTTTCCAAAATGTAATGATAAAAATTAAACTTTCACAAGTTTTAGATTCATTGCACACCAACTGAAATATTTCAGGTCTTTTATTGTTTTAATACTGATGATTTTGTTATACAGCTCATGGAAACCCCAAATTCCTATCTCAAAAAATTAGCATATCATGAAAAGGTTCTCTAAACGAGCTATTAACCTAATCATCTGAATCAACTAATTAAATCTCAACACCTGCAAAAGATTCCTGAGGCTTGCATATGTGCATATGTGTCAATAAACTGAACATGGGTTCTTCAAACTCGCCTTCAGTGGATAACTGGCAATATGATGACTTCTTGAATTATAACAATTTGAACACACAAGTGTTTAGGAAAGTGTTTCATTTTGTGTTGGTTTTTGGAGACAAAAAAAATCGAAAGGGCCTTTTAACAATGTTGTACTTAACAGAAACTAGCCATTTAGGTTTTCTTATCACCCATTACTGCATATTTGCGACCCTACATGACTTCCTTGATAAGTGGACAGGCTGTTGATTAATTTTACAATAATTTTAGGTCATATTTCTTAGAGGTTTTGAGATGTCAGAGATGTATGAGGAAGGGGATTATATAATTACCGGATGAATCAGAGGTCTTTAAAAGAGACTTGACCCAGTACTTACAACACTTCAGCTCCGCCCATTCACACTGATTGCACTTGTTAAGTGCGCTCCTTTTCTTATTAATAAGCAGATTAGTATGACCATAAGTGATAAACCAACAGAACAGCCAAGAACTGCGACAAAAACAGCTTCCTTCCCTCTCCAAAGCACCAGCTTTGAATAGAAACAGCAAATCTATCATTACTGTGACATCACTGCATCCTGCATGCATTCAAACTGATGATCGCCTTCATGGAGAGCTCAGATGGAAGTTTTATTCAAACGATTCACCGTGCACGGAGGGGAATCAGCCATGAGAAGAAATTTGCCATCGTTGAAATGTGGACCTTATAGCTTGTAAAAATAATTGAATGAAGCTGCTCTTTATAAATGAGTTTCACAACACAGTCTCGCATTGTACACCCCTATACTTACACTGGAGTCCAAAAGTCTAAGACCACATAAAAAATCTAATTTTAACCTACTAGCAGGTAGTAAAAATTATATGATTATTATTTTATTTACATTTATATTATAAATTTAGTACGTATATGGACCAATTTAAGAAAGTAAATTGTTTGAAAGTTTAAAAAGAAAGTTTAAAATGGAAAACGTCTCGGTTACGTATGGTAACCCTCATTCCCTGAGGGAGGGAACGGAGACGTAGGTCATGACTGACCAAATAGGAATCTCGCTAGAGAGGCCAATCTACTTCGAGTGAAACTAAAACAGGCCAATGCACATTGGCGTGCAATCATTTGCATCAGCTGCGCGGCCTCTTTAGCGCGGGTATTTAACGAGCAGCTGAGCGATTGCACAGTTAGTTTTTTGCTGAGGAGCCAAGCCTGAGAAGCTGGCCGCCCTGGCGGGCGGCAGCAGATGTGGCGACGGGACCTACGTCTCCGTTCCCTCACTCAGGGAACGAGGATTACCATACGTAACCGAGACGTTCCCTATCGGTCAGTCACTACAACGTAGGTCATGACTGACCAAATAGGAATCCCTACCAAAGCGCCACAGCTGCTGCACCCCATCCAGCGCCCCCGTGCAAGCCTCTACACCTTCTTGCCTGGAAGGACGATAGGAGGAGGCCTACACAGAGAGTTTGACACTGTTGTTCCGTGATAACCCATACAGTGACATATTGGATAACACTGGGAAAGCGTGCCCTTTCTGTTTAGGAAGGAACGCTGCGGAAGCCACTTCTTCAAAGAGTTATGTGGAAATACATATGGACTAGCCCGAAGGCTGTACTGCATATGAAATAATGGGTGACTTAGCCCAAGGGAAAGACACGGGCTTCCGATAGGAGCAGCCGTGGAATATATACACATATGGGATCCCCGTAGGGTCATACATATGGAACCCAGCCCAGATCCGGTTCTCAAGGATTCAACGGATAAGGGCCTGGCGCCGGACGCTCCACCAAGTCCGGGCCGAGGGGTTTTGGAGGACTCGACAGGTTTTTCACTCTGGAGCAATAAGGGTGCACAGTAGGGTGCAGCAAGCCGACAGAGCCAGACCTCTCAGTGCTTCTACCCGTTTAGGGTGAGAACACGGGAGGAGACCGGCTCTACACGTAGGCTATAATATCTAGCGAACGTGTTAGGTGTCGCCCAGCCCGCAGCTCTACAGATATCTGTTAGCGAGGAGCCACGTGCCAGCGCCCAAGAGGATGCAACGCCTCTCGTGGAGTATGCATGCAACCTGAGCGGGCAGGGCACGCCTTGTGCTTGGTAAGCCAAGGCGATGGCATCCACTATCCAGTGGGCCATCCTCTGCTTGGAGACAGCCTTTCCCTTCTGCTGGCCTCCGTAACAGACAAAGAGCTGGTCTGAGGTCCTGATGCTTTGAGTTCTGTCCACGTACATACGCAGAGCGCGAACGGGACAGAGCAAAGCCAGGGCTGGGTCTGCCTCCTCCAAAGGCAGCACTTGCAGCTTCACTACCTGGTCTTTGAAGGGAGTGGTAGGAACCTTGGGCACATAGCCAGGCCGGGGTCTTAGTACCACGTGGCCGTCACCCGGCCCGAACTCTAGGCACGATTCGTCGACCAAAAATGCATGCAGGTCTCCTACCCTCTTGACAGAGGCCAATGCAACCAGCAGCAAAGTCTTCATGGAAAGAAGCTTTAAGTCTACTGACTGCAGAGGCTCAAAGGGAACATCCTGAAGTGCTTGAAGCACCAGATCCCAAGAGGGTATGGAGGGGGGTCGAGGAGGATTTAATCGTCTCGCCCCCCCTAAGAAACCTGACGACCAGGTCGTGCTTTCCAACTGTTTTGCCATCTATGTGGTCGTGATAAGCAGAAATAGCGGCAGCATGTACTTTGAGGGTGGAAGGGGACAGTCTAAGCTCCAACCCCTGCTGCAAGAAGGAAAGCACAGACCCTATCGAACATCTTCGGAGGTCTTCTCAGCGAGAAGAACACCACTCGACGAACAGGTTCCACTTCAGGGCGTAAACACGTCTCGAGGACGGAGCCCGTGCTGAAGTGATGGTGTTAAGTACCTCTGGGGGTAAGTCACCTAGAACCTCCGCGTCCCGAGGGACCAGACATGGAGTTTCCAGAGGTCTGGGCGCGGGTGCCATAGGGTGCCCCGTCTCTGAGTCAGAAGATCCTTCCTCAGAGGAATGGGCCAGGGAGGGACTGTCGCGAGGAGCATGAGTTCCGGGAACCAAGTCCGGGTGGGCCAATAGGGAGCCACCAGAAAGACCTGCTCCTCGTCCTCCCTGACTTTGCACAGTGTCTGTGCAAGTAGGCTCACTGGGGGAAACGCATATTTGCGGAGGCCCCGGGGCCAGCTGTGTGCCAGTGCGTCCGTGCCGAGTGTTCCCTCGGTCAGGGAGTAAAATAGCTGGCAGGACTCTGAGGAGGCAAACAGGTCCGAACTCTCTCCAGATCAGCTGAACCACCTGGGGGTGGAGTCGCCACGCTCCCGGAAGCACAGCTCGTGATAGCTCGTCGGCCACACGGTTGAGCATACCGGGGACATACATGGCTCGAAGCGACCTCAGATGCTTCTGACTCCAGAGGAGGAGATGGCGGGCGAGTTGCGACATGCGACGGGAGCATAGACCACCTTGTTGGTTGATGTACGCAACGGTCGCAGTGCTGTCCGTGCGGACCAGTACGTCCCTGCCCCGTAGCGGCCTTTTCAAGCGGCTCAGAGCGAGATGTACTGCTAGCAACTCGAGGCAATTGATGTGCCAATGCAGTTGGGGAGCCGTCCACACCCCTGACACTGCATGCACGTTGTACGTGGCACCCCAGCCGGTGGCAGAGGCATCTGTGAATACCACAGCATGCCTGGAGACCTGTTCCAAGGGGACTCCTGCCCGAAGGAACAAAAGGTCTGACCACGGGCTGAAGGTCTGACGGCAGGCCGGAGTGATTGCCACCCGGTGAGTGCCGTGATGCCACGCCCATCTCGGGACTCGGCCGTGAAGCCAGTGCTGAAGCGGTCTCATATGAAGCAAGCCGAGCGGGGTTACCGCTGCTGCCGCTGCCATATGCCCCAGGAGCCTCTGAAAAAATTTCAGTGGGACCGCTGTCCTGCCTTTGAACGTGTTCAAGCAGTTCAGCACCGACTGAGCACGCTGCTCTGTGAGGCCCGCTGTCTGAGCGACCGAATCCAACTCCATACCGAGAAAAGAGATCCTCTGCACAGGGGAGAGTTTGCTCTTTTCCCAGTTGACCTGAAGACCCAACTGGCTGAGGTGCCTGAGCACGAGGTCTCTGTGTTCGCATAGCTGATCTCGAGAGTGTGCTAGTATGAGCCAGTCGTCGAGATCCCTCGGGGGGCTCTCTCTGGGAGGCGGCCCGTAGCGGGGTCTGTGTGCGCTGTGCAGCACTTACCTGGTTCCACAGGGAAGGAGGTGCAGGAGGCGGCTCGGTGGCGTTCTCGAACTGCACACTGCTGCTCACTGGCGATAGAGGAGGCGGATGAGAGTGGTGAGGATTCTGTCCCCCGACTGCTCTCCGGGTCCCCTTCGGATCCAGAGATGGTAGAAACTGCTCTTTTATTGAAAATTTGGGTACCGATGGTTTTAAGGCCAGCGGCGGAACAAAAGGAAACAAAAGATTTCCCACCCGGCCCTCTTCCGGGGGAAGGAGCGATGCGGTCATCGTCTCCTGAAGAGCAGTCCCTTCCATCTCCGGGTCGCCCGTCCTAGGGCCGCTTACCCTTGGCTTTGCCGCCCTTCTTGGCGGGGGCCTGGACGGGCGGGGCGCCCTGCCTGCGACTGGCTCCACGGCGCCGCTTAGGTGGAGGCTGCTGCTGCGGCGCGGGAGCAGGGGCAGACGCAAGAGGACGCCCTCGGCGACGAGCAGACTGAGGAGCCGCAGGCGGTGGAGTGGAGGCAGCAGCTGACCGCCGCGGCAGGATGTGTCTGATCGCCTCAGTCTGCTTCTCTACAGCCAAGAACTGCTGGGCAAAGTTCTCGAGCGCGTCGCCGAAGAGGCTGGTCTGGGACACGGGGGAGTTAAGAAACCTGAGCTTGTCGGTTTCCCTCATGTCGGCCAGACACAGCCAGAGATGGCGTTCCTGGACCACCAAAGTGGACATCGCACGACCCACAGACCGCGCGGTAACCTTCGTCGCACGAGGTCCATCGCGATGCGAAGTTCTTGAAAAACTTGCAGGTCGTGACCACCCTCGTGCAGGTCCTTCAGTGCTTTAGCGTGATGAACCTGCAACAACGCCATAGCGTGTAAGGCAGAGGCAGCTTCCCCGCAGGCCTCGTAAGCCTTGTCGGTTAAGTCCGACGAGTAATTACAGGCGCGCGAAGGAAGACACGGTTCTCCACGCCAAGTGGAGTTAGGGCACAGTTGCATAGCAACGGCCCGTTCCACATGCGGGATACGCGTGTATCCCTTAGCTGCCCCGCCATCAAGGGTGGTGAGGGAGGAGGAGCCACCGGGACGGTCTCTGGCAGTGAAAGGTGCCGTCCACGTCCCCGTGAGCTCCTCATGCACCTCCGGGAAGAAAGGCACTGGGGTGGGTGGCTGAGAACCGGCGCGCGCCACCCCGAGATACCAATCATCCGGCAATGAGGGCTCAGGACAGGGTGGAGGGTTCCACACGAGCCCGATCCTGTTGGCGGCCCGGGAAAGCATGGCCATCATCTCCGGGTCAGACTCGGGCACAGCTGGCACACCCGAAGGAGGCAGCGGCTCCGAGCCATCGTCCGCGGAGCGGTCTGACCCACCCTCCGATGCAGCGATCGACATCTCGTCGTCGCGGGGAGCGCCGAACGAAACGACCGGTACACATCTCGAGGATGGTCCGGCACGTTCCGTTGGCAGCTGAACTGGCTGCGGAGCATGAGAGGAGTGAGGGTTCCTAGGGGGTTGGTTCCCCGAAGGAAGCGCGCTCACTGTAATCCTCCGGTCACCCGTGTCACTGCCGGAAGCAACCCGCGAAGGGGGGTTGGACCGAGGTGCAGGCACGGGGACTCCGCCCCTTTGCAGGAACGAGAGTCTCGACCTCAGCTCTGAGATGGTCATCTTCCCACAATGGGTACATGACTCATCCACGAACGCTGCCTGTGCGTGTTCGAGGCCCAGACACACAAGGCAGCGATCGTGACCATCCCGCGATCCCAGGTAACGACCGCATCCAGAAACACACAGATAGAACGTCATCTTGAAAAAGACGCGAACTATCTGTGTTTGCTCTTTTAGGGACTACTCTCACTGGTGCTGAAGCACGCAGGGGAGCAGCCTCAGCGATCACAGGGGAATGTGCACCTGACTGTGCGCTGGGAGATCTTACCAGCCGTTAAAACAGCTTTTTTGTTTGCTCTTTAATAAGAGGAGGCTGCTCACGCTGCCGTGCTGTCGCGCCCAGCACCAAAAAAAAAAGCCTGTAGAAGTTTTCCACTGCAGTAGAGGCATCGAAGTGTTTGGCTCCGAAGCAAAAAGCTAACTGTAAAATCGCTCAGCTGCTCGTTAAATACCCGCGCTAACGAGGCCGCGCAGCTGATGCAAATGATTGCACACCAATGTGCATTGGCCTGTTTTAGTTTCACTCGAAGTAGATTGGCCTCTCTAGCGAGATTCCTATTTGGTCAGTCATGACCTACGTTGTAGTGACTGACCGATAGGGAACAAAAAACTAAATTTGCTTAGATCCACTTTCAGCACAAACACATTTATAATGGCCACCACTGCCAGCAGCCCCGCTGTGATGACTGTGAGTAAGTGGCGTTACTTAAGTTGCTTAGTGCATAGAAAAGCCAATTAATCTCCTCTTATTCAGCTCATCGATTACATCAAGTGATAAGTCTGAAAAGGCAATTTCAGAAAAACTAATGCTGACAGTTGCTGTTGGCTCATCACAACTTAAAACTGCTAAAGTGTTTCGGTGTATCACTAAATACATACTGAACAATATCTGTCTTGATTGTCTGTCATGGATGGATCGATAAATCCTTGGAGATTCTATTCTAGCTCTCGGCTCCAATTGTAATGTGTACTTGTATATTACATATAGTAAGGGAGACGTTTTATTGCCCATCTAAATTAGTCTCACCATTTAACAAAGTTACATGTAAAACAGTTTAGACACCACTCATCAAAAACATAAAACATGCTCAGTTTAAGATTACTTCATTACACAGAACATTATTGGACCCACAAGGCAGCTGATACTAAACGAGAAGACTTGTGAAGCTTGTAGCCCGTCCACATACAAATTTGTACGTATTACTATTTATGAATATTAAAATTGTGGCATTAATGTTTTGACTCTATTGTGTTCAATTGTCATTGACATGTTTTCAGTCGCATTTACTTAATGAGAAATAATAACATTTTGCTCTGTTCATGACTTCTGCTGAAAACTACTTTCAGAGGATTACTTGATGTTAAAACCGACTACACTTTTAAACCTTAAAATAAATAACATTTTCTTTAATCGTTTAACCATTTTGTAAGATTTAGTTTGTTTGCCGTGAGACGCAAAAGGCGTTTTCTCCTATACAGCGACTGACAAAAGAACCATAAAATAAAAACAACATAAAAAGTTTTCTCTATAAGACCTTTATTCCTAGGCTGAGATAGTGTAGAGCCCTTTGAAGCTTAAAGCTGCAATTTGGACCTTCAACCCATTGATAACCGTTGCACAAAGTCCACAGAAAAATCCTGGAATGTTTTCCTCAAAAACCTTAATTTCTTTTCGCCTGAAGAAAGAAAGACATGAATATCTTGGATGATGTGGAGGTGAGTAAATTATCAGGAAATTTTAATTCTGAAGTGAACTAATCCTTTAAATCTCGTTTTCTTGATTTACCGCGAGTACCATGTTTTACCATGCCTAATATTGATCTAGCTCATTGCAGTGTGCAATAAGTGTCGCACTTATTATAGTAGCCGCCAATGGAACGCACAGAGTAGCATTATAACTTTCAACACACTCAAATGTATCTAATATGATACAACAGCGCTGTGTTATCCCACATACACATGACCGGAAGAAGCGGAAGCGGTCTATAGCATAATAAAAGCTCCACTGCTCTCGAGCTTTGTGTCGTGCTCGTGCTTGTCTCTCATTAGCAATCGCTCCAGGGGTCTCGTTCCGCTCCAACGGCTTTCGTAACATTGATAAATATTTAATACATTACCGGTCATCCATGAATATGATTTCTGCCTGTCGTATTCTCCACCGGCTGAAGAGGTGAAGACAACAACTCCCATGATTCCTCAAAATCAAGGCATCATCAAGCTACACCTTTGTTTTGAATAAACAACCTCTAGTAGTGAAAAATGACATAGTGTGCCTTTAATGCAGAAAGGATTCTGATTGGCTGTCAATGTTTTTATCATTCATCAGCTGAAAAAAAATTCTATTAATGATTCCAATGATATAGTTTTTCTGTCCCGTTATCGTTATAGATGTGGTGTGGACTATTATGTGGTGCTATTATTTTATATTTAGACTGATTTTTTTTATAGTTATTGTCCTTGGTCAGGTGTGGATGGGCCTAAAGACTGGAATTACTGTCAACTCATTTCAGAATTGGTTCTTTTGGGAGACAATAACTTAAATCTTTGAAAATTTGGAGACCTTTTACATTCACAAAAATTTGTATTTCACACTACATGAAATGTAATATCTGAGAAAGCAAAATAAGGGCACTTTAAAGGAGTGGGTACATATGTAGACAGACAGACAGACAGACAGGCTCTGTGATATCTTGGCTGTCCCTTAAGCAGAACTCGATTATTTGCCTGCTGTTCTGTGGGTTTGCTGGGTCCCTCGAATGAAGCTGCTGAGACTGTCTGCTCTGGAAGTCTGTGCTCTCTAATAATGGCAGGTTAGCATGAGAGTTTGACAGGCACACCTGCGCCAGACTTACTTGATGCCAGTTCTGTCTTTTTATCAGCTGAGGATACATTTCTGATGGAGGGTACCTCAGATTGTTAAAAATGTTCAAGCATAAATACCCACCAAACTCCAGCTCCATTCATTGCATTTTCCAATGGTATTTTTTCCTCTGCCCCGGAAGCCAGCCTGCAAACACCTGGCCTTGTTAACTTCACATTCCTATTCCTACTTCTTAGAATTGAGCAACTATTTGAATTTATCATTGTGGTTCTTGAGTTGGAATACATCCAGAGCCTCTTATATCTGCACCCTTTCATTGAGTCTATTCTTCTTGCACACTTTTTTCCGCTACCCATTCATTCCATTGAAGCTTTAATAACATGTTTCGTTTTACCAGGTGTGCCTCATGATAAATGTGAATGTTTCTCATATAGCTTGCACCCGTTAATTCTTTCCACTAATTATTGTACTGCGGCTTTGCGGAAGGAAAATCGCTACTTTCCTTCATGTCTTTGACTTTGTGTTCTCTCGCTTCCCTTACACAGAAGGGACCAGAACTTGCGAATAGTTTTCAAATTATTATGAGAAATTTTGCTTTGCCTTTTGCTTTGCATGAATCAAAATCCACTCAAAATCATATTTTCCTCTTTCCAGCACAACAGTCTAGTATTGTCAAGCATAAATATCCATTTAATCTGTATTCATCTGTATTTTCGGAGCAATTTTTCAGGCTATACTATTCTCCAAAAAAAAAAAAAAACCTGAGTAGTGACATCATAAGCTACTAAAACAACCAATTCCAATAAGCCCTATTTGTCACAGTGTTTGGTTGTGTTCCCTTGTCTATCACTAGAGGTCCTCGTTCTCACGTGTCCTTCACATTTTACTTCAATTCCCCGCATTCTGTCTGTCACTGTCACTCATCAGTTCATTGCACTCAGCTGTTCCCTGTTATCATTGTTCCCAGCTGTTCTGTGTTAGTCTTGTTTGATATGTGTTTAAATACCCTGCTTGTTTAGTGTTTGTTACGGAGTCCTTGTTTAATGTCCCCCACACTTTGGATCTCGTTTTGTGTTTCCTGGTCTGTGTATGTTCTTGTTGTTTGGATTGCTTACTTGGTATTTGACCCCTGCCTGGACTGATTGTGAGTATGGATTACCCAATAAATATACTGCTTTTGGATCTACTGTTTCCCTGTGTGTGTTTCGTGACAGAAGGACTCCGTCACACAAGATCCAGCGGTATGTTTCGCAACATCTCTTCCCCAGCAACCGAGCGGGAGAGAAGGGAGTTGTTTGAGGGGACCCGATTGGTAAAGTTCCGCGGGACCCGTGGAGGTCGCCGCAGAGGAGGTGATAGGGAGATGTATCTTGTCCCGTCTGCACAGCCAGAGACTGTTCACGTTCCGTCTGCCCAGCCAGAGACTGTTCAGGTCACGTCTGCCCAGCGAGAGACTGTTCGGGTCACGTCTGCCCAGCGAGAGACTGTTCACGTCACGTCTGCCCAGCGAGAGACTGTTCACGTCACGTCTGCCCAGCGAGAGACTGAGAGACTGTTCACGTCACGTCTGCCCAGCGAGAGACTGTTCACGTCACGTCTGCCCAGCGAGAGACTGTTCACGTTCCGTCCGCCTTCCTGGACTATCTGGAGCGTCTGGCTTGGATCCTGGACATGCCCGTGTCTGCTGTTCCAGAGCCAATGGCCGTTCCAGAGCCGGAGGCAGAGCCAATGGCCGTTCCAGAGCCGGAGGCAGAGCCTATGAGAGAACCGCCCTGGCCGCCCGAGGGGGGGTCGTCTTCACCGCCCTGGCCGCCCGAGGGGGGGTCGTCTTCACCGCCCTGGCCGCCCGAGGGGGGGTCGTCTTCACCGCCCTGGCCGCCCGAGGGGGGGTCGTCTTCACCGCCCTGGCCGCCCGAGGGGGGGTCGTCTTCACCGCCCGGGCCGCCCGAGGGGGGGGTCGTCACCGCCCTGGCCGCCCGAGGGGTCGTCGTCACCGCCCTGGCCGCCCGAGGGGTCGTCGTCACCGCCCTGGCCGCCCGAGGGGTCGTCGTCTTCACCGCCCTGGCCGCCCGAGGGGTCGTCTTCACCGCCCTGGCCGCCCGAGGGGTCGTCTTCAATTCCCAGCATTCTGTCTGTCACTGTCACTCATCAGTTCATTGCACACCCTGTTATCATTGTTCCCAGCTGTTCTGTGTTAGTCTTGTTTGATATGTGTTTAAATACCCTGATTGTTTAGTGTTTGTTACGGAGTCCTTGTTAAATGTCCCCACACTTCGGATCTCGTTTTGTGTTTCCTGGTCTGTGTATGTTCTTGTCGTTTGGATTGCTTACTTGGTATTTGACCCCTGCCTGGACTGATTGTGAGTACGGATTACTCAATAAATATACTGCTTTTGGATCTACTGTTTCCCTGTGTGTTTCGTGACACTATTACAGAAAACCATTATTAATTTATACAATAAAACTGAAATTACATATGAACAATCAGCAAGTCAATAAACTGTACACATGTGTAATAAAATAAACATCACAATAATCGGTTCTCGATTAGTTTCTGTCATAATCTGGAGCCCTTTTGCCAGAAATCAAACGTCTAAGAAGGTAAAAGTAGATTCAGCACCACTTCACCATATCTCTTCAAATTTATCAGACACTTCCACGGAGTGCTGTTAAATGTTCTTTCTTGGAGATAGCTTGCATTCACAGTTTGTTGACATCTACTAAAGTTGATTTTAATTTTGCTATATTACCTCTGAGAGATATCCTGTCATGTGAGGTTAAACTAACCATAATGAAGTCTACAGGCAGGCAATTTGGCAAGCCATAGGGTTCATTCCTCCTAACAGGAGCATGTGAGACAAATCAAACTTTATAGACATTAAGAGAATCAGAGCTGTTCTCCACAAGTCAAACTGTGCTGAGAAGCTTTTAATCAAAAGAAAGAAGCACAACTAAATTGAATAAAATGTTATCAAAGAGCCAGAAAGGGAAAGTGGAATTTATGGTACATTATGTTGCCCTGATAAACAGAGTTGATCTGAAATTTAGCCCATATAAGTCATTCCATCACACACTGCTCAAACTCTTCTCTCCTACTACTCACCCAAAACTAGCTTGGAACATTGGCCAAATTGATTTCGTGCAAACTTCTACAATATACTGGAGACTTTCAGAGTGATGAGAAGCACTTTTCATTCATTAGAGATTTCATTTTTGCTTTTCATTCTTCAAGCACAAATACAAAACATTAGTGTCCTTATATACCGAAGCATGAGGTCTAGCAACAGAGTTTTGTTCTGTATTACATAATATGCTTCAATTATGCTTCTCTCTATGAAGTATTTTATTATTTCTGCTCTGTTGGAATTTTATTATTATAATATTAGTAAGAGTTTTTATTCCCAGTGTAGTTATACATTTTCACATTCTGCATGGAAAATAATGAAAATGACAATTCCTGAATTTATATATGTTTCTAATTTGTTTGCCCATATTTGAGCCTATACATTCTGATATTTGCAACAACAACAAAAAAAAGACAATTTCTGCATCGTTCATTTGCAAGGATTCAGTTAATCTCCCCCAAAGATCTCAGACCCAAAACTGGTCATGGCTTGGAGACGAGAAGAAAGTTAGCAAACAAACAGTCTAGCACTGGTCCTAAACTAGAACTGATCACCTCCAGTGCTAATATTTCATTATAGTCTTAAGCCCTATTTGGAGGGTAACTATTTATCATGGGGACACAAGGTATTTTCAACATTTACAGGGGCTAGTAGGTGACTTTATTGCCGTCCGAATCCAGAATGTCAGTGTTTCTCTCCCACAACCCACGTAAAATTCCCCGTCCAAATTGCGTACTGTTTTTTTAAAAACACCACGGTCGTGTGGTTTTAATTGCCGTCTGAACCCAGCAAGCAATCTTGCATTTAAAAGACGTCTAATAGCCGTCCAAACACAGCCCAGACGGCTAAAACAGGGCAAAACGTGGGCCCTTCAAATTGCGCAAATTGAAATTGCGAATTGAAAGTAAGCTCAATGGAAACACGTCAATTTCGCTAAAACTCCGATTTATCACAAAATAGTTTTTACGCTCACATGAGGTGGTTTTAAGGCAATTTGAAAAAGAAATATTTCTTAATACTGGATCCCAAATCTCAAAGAAATCCCACAAACAAGAGCTGGAAGCAGATCTGAGGGAGAAACACCCAGAAACACCTCACATGTGCCACTCACAGTATACGGGTCTTTCCTTACCATTAATGCTTGGATAACACACATACGTCTCCTTAGATTAATAATAATGGCCAGTGCGGTGGTGGAGATATACATAAACCTACCAACATCCGTCGTCATGATTTTTGGATTGACTCGCGAGTGGAAAAAATTATGTTTTAATCGCATAACATTGGTTAATGGAAATGCCGTCATTTCGAAATAGAAAAAATCTGTAATGGAAACGTGCCTAGTGAAAGTTTAATAGATGTCTAAACCATAGCCCAAAAATACCCTAGTAATCAATTAGATAACAAAGAAATGAAATGAGTGAAGAAATGAAACCAAACACCTTGTAATCACGGTTTACTTTGCTTAAGTGATGGAATATCACACATCTCGCAAGTTATTTTGGCAAAAACAACATGTAAACAAATTCAAGGTTTTTTTGGCTTGAAGTAGGTGACTCATGGCCGGTCTCGAGTCTATAGTTAACCTAGACGGTGAAATAACGGCTATTGCTTGCTGGGCTCTCTGAGTTTACAATAAGAGATCAATTCAAAGGGACCATCAAACTAAAGTATTACCATTTACTGTTTAAATCCTTGTTGACCATTGCCGTGCATTTTCATGCAGTTTAAAGACGTTTATTACTGAAATTCTGGAAAGTATACAAGAACAATATTTCTTCACCGCAGCGAGTAGTAGCTGTTAAGAACAAAAAGGAGATGCAATACAATTTTAAAATATGTATTATATACATTAAAAATACAAACCAATCAGCTTTATGTTTACCTCATGTAAATAAGAGACTACGTTAACTTGTTTCTGCTAATTTCCACATTTTTTTTAAATAACATCCATAATTTTGAGAGTTGAAATGCAAGACAAAACCCTTCCAACTATAGCGCATCTATTTTCATATTTTTAAACAGGTTTATATAATCAAATAATAAATAGGATTGCACATTTTGAGGTTGTTTTCAACCTGTTTTTCTGTTATGTTCATGTCTGAGTTTCATTGTTAATGTAGCATCTGGACCAATCAGACACACACAAATTATCCATTATAATGAATAATCCAGAAAACTCACTCTCCCAACAAAGGTCTATGAAACTTCCCCCAAAACTAACATCCCAAATGAAGCTAACACACTGGCCCCAAAAGGAATTTGCAGAGAGTTGTGACTCTCACTTAATTCTTGCTGAGAAGTAGAAATAAACCCTTTTAATCCGATATATTCTATATATAACCACTTGAGAAATGTATAAACATGTATCTAATTTTCCCATCTCATGATTTTCCTTTTATTTGGTTTGGCCTATGTATTCATTCTCTCTTTTAAACTCTTTTGGATTAATGTTTCAGACTTGCATATGGTTAACCAAAATCATAAGTGTAGCCTGTTTAGTCTCTATAACACCAATCTCCCCCATTGTTAATTCACATTACATTTTGCTAACTTTGTGACGCATTGGTATTATAAGAATCTTGAAGACTCTTTTGGTCGTAAAGAAAAAAATCCCTCTAAAGGGAGCAACTTCTTATTGGCTCACAACCCTGCACAGGGTGCGACATTTCAAGCTTTAAAAATCACTGATCACAAGATCACGCCTCTTACTCTCTCAGCCTCTTAGTCTCTTGCTCTTAGTTCCTTTCTGAAATCCTGATGTAAAGATGATGCTGAACTAGAAGTTTCCTAAGGACCCCCAAGCTTGTGCCAGGCTGAGGCCTTGTCTTTCCATTCACCAAAGATCCTCTGACTCCCACTGGTTCTTTCTCTCATCAAGACAACATCTTCAAAGATCAACTGGAGCCTCAACAAATTGCATCAGGACATTTTAATTCAAACTGGCGAGACATACAAGTATCAAACTTAGTCTCATTATATGATACATTGAGTATCCTTACCCCTTTTTAAGAAGGGAGTGTTAGAACTAAACTGATGGTTTGCTCAAGGCTGTTGATCTGCTGAATTTCAAACAATGCTATAACTTCTTGCTTTCCTGTATTCTGCTTCAGCTCTCTGTCCCTTGGTAAACTGTATGCATGTATGTATGTGTATGTTAGAGTAGTTTAAGTGTCTAGTTAATAAAGTCATGTCACATGTAAAGTTGTCCATGTTTCCAACTCATACATATACTGGAGTCCCTATACATAGAGATTTTGGCTACTTGCTCTTATACTGTAAAGTGAATGGCATTTCCCAAAGCCCGGAAATATACATTTCTTAGAATTAATAAACAATTAACACAGAGTGTTCACGGGACAAACAGGTTAATTGATTGTAATATTAATTTACAACATTAAGTTAATTCTATTAACTGATCCAAATATTCATAATCAATTATATCAAGTTATGATTGATTATTAATATTGCTTTAGAGCTAATTTGCTACATTCATCTTCGAGGTTGTTTATTAGTTCAGTTCTCCTCTGTTCCCTGCCTGTTTGTTTCTATGGTTACAGATTGATTTGAGTCCTCAGTTCAAGTTAATCTCATTAATTTACTTAAGCCCTATCACTTTCTGTTAGTTCCTTGTCTTGCATTGTTTTACGTCAGTGTGCTAGTTGTTTTGTTCCCTCTGTTATTCTCTAGTTTAATGTTTTGATTCTTGGATTAATTATCTCCCTCGTCGTGCGCTTCATAACAGCCAACAACCGTGACAAGGATGTTGTTATTAAATTAAATATTTATTATTATTATTCTAAATTATAAAGTTATTCTTATTATTCAAAGCATATTATGACATTTTATTTAAAGTAGAGCAGACAATCATGTGATTTACCACGTGAGCAGCGCGTTCCCGGGTTCGGCAAAACTTTCTCCTCCACAGTGGTTTATGTTTTACGTTAAGTATTTTATTTTGTAATTTGGCTTAAGGTGTGTTCCACATCGGCTGCGGCAGGATGTAAACGATCGGCGAGAGTTGCCGTGTGCAGGCGGGGAGGAGCTGCAAACGGAGATGTGAAGTCGGACACTTTCTGCTTCCCGTAGTCGACACTCACGCTGCGTTTGCATACTTTACCACAGCTGAAGTTAAATAAATTCAATATTTGTCTAATACACAGACGTTTCAGATACATTTCTATTTAATACTTTATGTACTGTTTAATACAGCGTCTGTTTGTAGGCTACAAGAAATAAGTTCAACGTAAGCCTATACTATTTAAATACATTATATTAAATATAATGTAGTGGGGTTGGGGTTTATTTTGATAAACATGACACAATATAACATCACGATTACATGAAAAGAGCTTTTACTGTTTAAAAAAAACAGATTTGTGAGCATTAGTGGAACTGAAGGTGTGAGAATAAACACAAAGCACACATGATAGTTGTCATGCGGTGAATCTGGCAAATCTGGCAACTTTGATGGCATACGTCACGGTCGCGTGGCGTCGGCACTGCCTCAAGTCGGACACAATTTCTAACCAGCATGCACTGCTTCAAGTCAGCCGCCGATCGGTCTGCGCATCGCTGTATGAAGTCGAACAAGCCTAATGTCTATGTTCCAGGTTTTATCGTGTTATTCATTTCCCATCATGTGATTATGCCATGTGCTTCCCTAGTCTCTTGTGTCACATCCTATTGGTTTATTGGTTCACTGTGTTCAGATGTGTCTTAAGTCATTAGTCCTTGTATCTTGTTTAGCTTTGTTTGTGTAACAACTAGTATTTGGTTCTTTTGTATTTGGATATTTTGGTTTTAATAAACTGCACTTGGGTCAGCTGAAACTCGCCTCAGTGGACTTTCCTTTTGTTTTATTAATCCAATCATAACCATGTTTGGTTCTCTCTGAAAAATGTAATTTTAAAACTTAAGGTCACTTGTGCCCAGAGGTCAGGGGACGTCAGAGTCCAAACCGTAATTGATGGTCCAGAAGCAAGAGATAAAGATGAAGTTCAAATGTTCAATACTCCAGATTTCCTAGCGGCAAAAGACCCCCTCCCCTCACAATTCACACATTTCCTTTCCTTATCTTCATTTAACCTTGAATCAGAAGATAGAAGCCCTCATCTGTGGTCTCAGCCCCGTTGATAGACACAATTTATTATCTTGTCGTTTGTTCATGCACTTTCATATTTTCCCCCACCATCATTTATTTTCTTCTCTCCAAAAATAAATTAATCTCAAAGCCCAGGCTCAGCGACAGGAACAAATCAATGTGTTTCTCATTTTGGACAGTAAATTCAGACTTTGTTCGGAAAGCTATCGCTTAATCTAATGTTAAAAAGTGTGTGGAATGTGTTGAAAGAGAAGGCGATGGATGTGGCCGTTTAGTTTTGATGGGATTCTTAGATCATTAAGCTGTGCTAGATTTCATTGGGCGAGAGGGACTGAACTCATCTCCTTTTCATCTGCCTTTGATATTCACCACCGACATGAGTCTAAAATAGACTCTTGTAATTTAGCTGGAAACTCTGGAAATGACATTTTATTTATGTCAAACTTGGGGCGGTGTAAATAAATTTGCATATATTTTAGTGCCATGGTTCTTACTTAGTTTTGCTTCAGGACCCAGATTTACATTGGACATCAACAAGCGACCCAACACCAACATCATACAAGCGTAAGCAAAAATGTCCTTATATTCAAACATTGAAATTTATTAACTAAATATGCATAACAATACGCTATACAATTAAAATGACAGGCCTGGATTTTGAATGTCTTATGGACAGATTTACTAAACAGTGCAAAATAGCGTGAGACAGCAATCCCATAAAAGCGCAGATGGGAGTGGAAAGTTCTGCAGCTGATCTGCTGACAATGTGCAAATTAAAGAACACAGACGCAGCCAGCTCATTTCCATAATGACCAAGGCAATCTACCAAGAGCAACGAAAATTAGCGTAGGATCGCAGCAAATTAAAAAATAACGTGGCTTGGTAATCGATATGTTCGGATAACGTATTCCTCTGGCATTCCAAGTAAATTAACAAGAGTGGAGAAAATTCTCTCCTCTCCATTCTCAGCGATGCCTCCCCGCAAAATGGGTTAAGACATTTCTGGGGCATTAAATCATGGCACAAATACTAGTAAATTGACTACATTAAGGCACCCACACAATACAAGAAATCGGTTCAATTTTGGGCCCAATCTGACAATATAGGTAAAGTCCAGATTATCTTGATGGTTCTACAGATTATTTTTTCAGATTTTCCTGTGGTGTAACGTGTGTTAAGAGTGAACCAATCTCAATTCAACATGGTGCAAATTTTCTGTAAAAAGCAGTCCAAACACTGTTATCGCCATTTCTTCATGCCCGTCGTCCGCCATGTTTGTTTACTCTAAAGTTACGTTTGACCATGAGGGATTGTTGCGAGATTTCTCATGTTCACAGTCAGGACTCTGGTTGTTTGTTAATGGAATCTGTTTGTGTGTGGTGTTCTGTCTTGGTCACATCACAGCATCCACACACTATAGGAACAAAAACTGTTAAATCTATGATTTTTCTATCATCATGTTTGTGGTCTCTCGCATTTTGAAAATCCTAAAAAAATATATATATTAAAACTCTTTTAGTGGGGGCCAGCCTTTAGTAAATCACGTGGCATGATTCATTTGAATGCTCTCCTCACTTCAATTTTGCATCTGAAAGTGAACAAATTAATATGCAATAAGGTCAGGCACAACTGTCCACGCCTTTTTCATTTCTAATTTCTCACTATGTGTCTTTAGTAATTCCTGACAGTAGTTTTTAACGCCAAAAGAGGGTTTGCACTGGTGCAAGCTTGGTAAATCTTGCCCTTAAAGTCACAATTTTTTTGCTAATTATATAATAAGGAAATAACATTATATATAACTACCAAACCAAATGTGTTGCTTTATGGACAAACTCTCTGCACCTGCACTCCTGATCCCAGTTCAGACCATCTGTCTCAGTTTATAAAGAAACTTCTTGCCACTTGATTGGTTTGATTTACAACATTTAGGCCATTTCATCCTGTGTTACTGAATGTAATTAACATTAACAATGTTAGAATGATTTGGTAAAGCATTTGCACAATCTTCTAATCCATTCAAAACAGTCCACAATTAAATAATCAGTCACTGCATCACATCTTTGTAGTTCAGTTTGCTTTGATTAAGCTATTTTCAGTAGAATTAAACATTTGCAAGTTGTAAAATGGGGGGTGGGGTGGGGTGGGGATGTGGTAGAGAATGGACCCCAGCCACAATATTTCACTGATCTTCTCAAGTTTGCATAAAAAGGTCCAGGCTGTAAAATCACCACTGTAAACCATTTGTTATTACAGACCTCAAGTCTCACCAGTTTTATTCATGTTGACGGGTGACTACGGTTTTAATTAATGCAGCAGATTTCATTTTCATCAGACAACTGGGCAGTTCCATAATGAATTTTGAGTCTTAGTGTATAAGTATATAATATCATAATAAGTATACTTAACAGCTCATAAATATCACAAAAAAAGTTTGCGGAAAAAATGGCACTTGAACCGGCACTCGAGTTGGTTGACACAACTTATGGTTGACCCTTTAGCCACTGTAATAAATTTCCTCTTTAAGAAATATTAAAATACCATGCAGCTGTACTCAAGCCATCATAACAAAGAGATCAGAAAAGCCCCAGCATTCAAACAGTCATTAAAAATGGCCCCACAGTTTAGATGACCCTTGAGTGGAAATTAATTGGAATGGGTATGGGAAAATGATTGAATGTAACTGCCATGAAATTCTAAATTTAGCAATACACCATCTCATATATTAATTTGAAATACTGCCTAATCTATGGCAGCCGTTTTGACTTTTATTCATTCCCAGGATATGAATTCTTGAGATCAACAATTCAATTTGTTGAAATGCTAATTCTTGATATCAGGAATTGGATTTTTAGTAACAATGGCAATTTTTGATATTAGGAATTATATTTCCACTGGTAAAAATATTCATACTTCATATCAACAGTGACGTCATCACTCGCAGAAATACGAATTCTTGATATCAAGCCCTGGCCCAAACATTTAATTTAAAAAAGTTGTGGAGACGCATCCAGATTCAAATCCTCATAACATTGTTCTCAGGTCGGCTCAGCATCAGGTGGGTGAGCCAAAAACCAAGTCCCACAGGGTTTCTTATTCTTACCTTGTTATTCAAGCTCCCACGGCCAAATCAGAGTCAAAATGTGTAGTGTTTTTACACTGACCTCTACAAAGGCAGGGCTGTAGCATTTTTTATGGGATCACTCATCATCCCTGCCATGTCCTCGTGCCCTTCCATTTGTGTCCCATCTTCTGTGCCAATCATCTTTCCATTAGTATTCATTTATATCTTTATAGCTTACTCCCTCTTGGCCTCAGGGAGGTCTCGCCCCCTTTTTTCTCCCATTGTTTTTTATCTGCCCACATCGACATGCTTGGCAACCTGCCACTCCACCACATCCCTCTCTCACTAACACAGACACTAAAAGCCTATCAATTAATGGTCTGATGGCACAGGGACGCACAAACACGGACAGATACACTCCCACCATATTTAGGAATATAATTGGCATGTGTCATTCTTATACTTTATTTATTTATTTAGCTGTGACTTCATTTTGCTAACTCGTGTTCACCAGCTTGATTCACTTTAATTGTTATTTTCCAAATTGCACAGATTATAGTATTCCTTTGATTACACAGACAACGAGATTTTTCTTCAAATGATAGGTTTTTTGTGGTGGCACCGTTGCCTGTTGCAAAGCATGGTTTGATGAATAGAAATAACATGCCGATTGAACCCTCATTTAAATTAAATGATTGCAAAACGCTGCCGTGTGACGAAGATGCTTTCGATCATTATTCTTTGATTCTCTAAAAGTTTCTAGATGATTGTTTTTGGACAGTGCACCTGGTTTCATTCAAACAGCCCCCTGTTGCTGAAGTTTTCTGTTGCATTTTCTGTCTTTGTGTTTCAATTGGGTGTGAAACTAGCTGTCAAAAGGACACACTCCATTCTGCAAGTGAAAGCCTTATTTCTGATTGATGGCTTCTGCTCAAGAACAAAAAAAAGTAAAGAAGAAGAATAGAAGGACAATTAAATGGATCAGATTGAGTACTTCACTAAAGTTGTTGTCTTGCTGCTTAATAGGTGAGAGTTTATACAAGAAATTATGAGCCACTTGATATTCACAGGTGACAACACTTTACATAAATTGTTTTATGCAAAATTAGGAATACGTGTGGTATGGCTGTGTATACCATTTCTTTAAGATTAAACTGATATAAGATATTAGCCACACCACTCACCCCTAATTTGAAAGATAGATATTTCCAGTCTCAATTGGCAACTAGTGGCAGTCATAATGCATTTTCAATTTGTTTAGCAAAATATTGTCAATTGGAACATATATGTATGGCTTTTTTAGTTATGATGTTAGGGGTTGCACACAAGAGACTTTCTTGGGTTTGTCAAACACAATCTCATGGCAATTCATTTACATTTTGGTGAATTGGTGGCTACTAGCTAATTCATTTAAATTTGTACAATCTCATTTGTATCTTTTCGCATGATCTACCGTGAAACTTCAAATGATAGCTGAGTCCCAAATAGACGCCTCTCTCTTTTACACGCCTGGTGTGGCGACAGGTTTGGATAAATAAAGGCCGGCCTCAAATAGAGGCCTGGTCTGTTTTTTAGTTTCGGGTTGTATTTAATCTCCTAAAACCCGTCAGATCGTCTGTTTAAGTGTGTTTCGGGCAACAAGTTCATAGGCTCGATGGATATTACCGGTAACTTGTATTGTTCAGCCCATGGCTGTCACACACTGGACAAGAAGCGCAGCACCGAGTCGCGTCTATGACAACTCGAGGTATAATGATATTCTCAATTCATTCAGTTTACGGACGGTCTGAGGTATCTCTAGGCTTACACTCAATGAACAACATCTCAACATACTTGGATTAAAGGCCTGTCTCATAATAGATGCCTGTCTCAAATACAAGCCGGTGCAGTTCGGCGATTTTGGAAAATAAAAGCCCCGGCTATTATTTGAAGTTTTACAGTAGGCTACGTGCTCCCCACCAAAGTTTTGGTTTAGTGGGGGAAATTGATGCTTACTTGTTGTTCTAAAAAATAAGTTTTCGTACTCACTTTGTACAAATTCATCGAAAATTTAAATCGACACCTGGCGAAATAGTTATGTTTTCTCATGAGATGGGGTTGGTTTATCTTTTTCCAATTTTGATCCATGTAAACATGCTAGACAGACTTTTGCCCTTCTGGCATGTTTCTCTGTCTTTTCAGATGCTTAGATTATAAAATCGCACATCCCACTCTTCACAGTCACTGTATGGAAAAAAAATTCCTTCTGGTCTTTTGTTTGTCAGAAGCAAAAGGAGCATGAGATAGAACCTGACCAAAACCTGAAAACACTCCAATCACTTTTCTTTTTCATGATCTACAGTATTTTGCCAATAATTATGAACCTGCACCCAAGCAAACCTGAAGTTATACTAACACAAAAACTGAAAGCATATATAGTAGGACCTAAAACCAAAGTGTATATGGAAGTTTATGGACAATTCGTTCGACCAGTTGAATCGAGTTCGCCTTCAAATCAGAATGATTTCAGAAGTATAATGTGACACTGAAGACAAGACTAATGGCTAAATTAATGGGATTGCTAACATATTTATCTTCACAAAATATAGAACTTCTTGACCTGGACCCAAGCTGAAACTCAACAAGTTTCTCCCCTACACTTACATATAATATTTATGCTACATGTCTTGTATGTATAAGCAGAAGCACCTACAACCACTCTCCCTCTGCAAAAGCAATCACACATCAGACATGCAATATGATGATGCATTCCAGATTCCTTATATGTGATTACATATAAGAGAGATTACACATGCCTTCTGCTGTGGGTTTGATGGAGACCCGTTTCATTGGGGAGAAACACAGTGTAAATCGAGTGTGCAGAGCAATTTAAAAAGTGCCTTCTCGTGCAGGCTGACACTGCAGTGAGGGGATAAAATATAAAGCAGACCCTGGAGCGCTTGGCAGCACTGCGATAGAAGTGTCAAACACGCTTATGAGAGAGTTTTTACTGCCTCTCTAGCCCCCGCAGTCAATGCAGACAGACACTAAAGGATCCACCAGCTTGTGTTCCTATTGTGCCTCAGTGGGACTCGGCTGTCAATTCATCAGAAATATAAATATATATATACGTTCACAAAAGTGCAACAAGAAGTGGCTTCTGCTCAGTCTTCAGTGGGTTCGTCAGATGAAGGCGTAGCTGGTTGGAAATACATTAGATGGCTGAGTGCACAACATACGTCTTCCTAAAATCTCTTCATTAGGGTTGCATCAAACTCTTCAACTCCATGGTGATCTAAAATAACTTTTATATTCCCTGCTAACTGAGTGCTAATGTTTCAAATAATAGAGAAGCACCCACACCTTTTTTAAGTTTGAGGCTAAAAATAACATATCCAAAGTAAAATTGTTGCAGTTCTTGATTAATTTGTTAAAATGAATAAAAGTACTGTACAATGAGGTCAAAAATGTTTTTAAAAAGTATCATATATTAGATAGTCGCAAGACCAAGCAATGTGAGTTTGTGTTATAAACCAGGAATGGTGAGCGGACATTGTGCTTGGTACGTTTTTCGTCTTCAAATCAAACTTTTTTCTCCAGCCAAGTTTAAATATCATATGGCTAGCGCGCTTCCCATAATATTTACGCATTAGGTCAGTATGGGCAGAGAAAAGGCGGTCTTTTGTGGCTGTTCGAACGCATTCGATACATGAGCAAAAAACTCAGCAATGCGTCTTCAACTACCTCTGGAAGTGGACGAAAGCCCCATTTACACCTGTATTTAGCGTCTTCCACTTGTGATCCAATTGACCAAAGCACATCTCAATACCAGGTGTGAACAGGGCCTAGGAGCTTTATACAGCGTTTGACAGGGGATGCCATTGAAAACACTGTTATATCCCTCACAGCCTCGCTTTCATACCTGTCATGGCGCTGCTCTGAATAAGGTATATTAAATGCATTTTGAAGAGCTAATTCAGTTGTATCGATCACAGTGATAGACTGATGCTGTACAGTAGCAATAAAGTACACTAGATCACTCATCATCCACAACAAGCACAGCGTGCAATGTTTTTTTATCACTGCTTTATTTCAATTATTTCATTAATAATTTGCATACTTAAACAATGCACACAAATAAACAACTTTGTTAGTGGGAACGGTTCTTTTTTTAGGAGAATTTGCACCAGAGTTTCAGTAGGGCTCAGCTGGTTAACTTCAGGTCACACCCAGCATTGAATGGAAGAAACTGATCTTTATACTCAGTGCAGCTCTGGATGGCTTATAGCACCCAGAGGCAGGGGGAACTAATACGGTGTGACCCTAAAGTCGTGTATACATACACCAGAGGAATTAAAGAAACTACCCAAGAGCAAGAACGGCCACGTTGCCAGGGAGATTAGCCCAGCAAGCTCATATGCGCGCATCAATGTAAGCAGGAAGATGGCAAAATAAATAAATAAATGCTGCAAAATGGAACATTATTTGGTGTTAAATCTGTAGAAATGAAATGCTAATGCCTGCTCTCTCACTCTCTCTTTGCTGTCTCTTTTTTATTCATACCTTTCTCTAAAAGCTGGGCTTGTTTGCCATGCTGGGATCATTTAAAAGTATAATCTATTTGTAATGAAGTTGGGAAGCTTTGATATGGCACTGTGAGTTGGAATGAGCGAACAGTGAAGAGAAAAGACACATTTCTGTTTTATATGAAATGTGTACAGGAAAGTAACTGTCACTTTCTTTTCCCACATCAAGGCATGTGCTAAACCAATTAATTTCTGGTAAATTATGGTGAAAGTGAAGGGAAAGAGTGGAATAATATGCTATTTATGTCATAAACATGGAATATACACGGCAACATATTGTTGGAAATAACATTTTGCAATATAAAAGACACTCAACGTTTGAATAGTTTGCTTACTCAAAAATATAAAAAGCACATTAGCTGGACCTTCTTAAAAAGACTGTGTTTTTGAGCTAAAATTTATTAGAACATTGTTGTCCGATTTTATAGCTAATTTGAAAAATGTTATTAAAATATTATCTTGACAAAAGTGTCACTCTTTTAAACAGATTTCAAGAGTTATACTTACATGCCTATTACCTACTCAGAAAATAGCTGCCTGAGAGGGGGTTTCTAAAACAGCCACGAGTGAACTGAATAGCCTTAAAGGGAGTTTAGACATAATCTGTGAACAGAAACTGGACTTTCCACCTGCAGATATTCTTTGAAAAAAATCTCAAAGCACAGATCCTGTAGGTTATCACATTTCGCATTTGCTTTTCTCTAGGGAAGAAGAAATTGGGTTTTTCTCTTTTCAGTCACCACATTATGTATTTTAATTTCACAGCCGTCATGTTTTGAATTGAATCAGAGCTGTTAGGATTAAGATGAATGCATTTTGATAATTCATAATCCGGAACTGAGACCGGGCAACAGGGCAGAACACATCTGTCATGTAGACTTCACATATTTAACCACTTCCTCTTCCTGAAAAACGTTACTCTCAAACCAAGGGCCCACATACTCTGAAAAGACTCTACACAAACTACACTCTACACGAACACAGTTAGCCTCTCAAAATATCCACAGCCTCCTCAAGAAATTCAAAACCCACGTTCTGCTGCATCATTCAGGTAAATTAACATGACTTCTTAATATATACGATTTTTGGTGTTATTCTTTGTTTAAGAAAGCTCTGCACATGTACCAAAAACTGTAAATGAGATGCAAGAAACATTCCGTGTCTGTTCCTGTTCATTTAAACAAGTTTATGTCTAGATATAACAATGCCAACAGGAAAAGCAGGTACAAGACATTCTTTTCATGCCAACATGATAACAATGTGTGATAGAAAGGGGAAAAAAGATTGTTGACAGTACTCAGTTCAGTATCATGTATCAGTATTAATATATAAATAGAAAATAATTTTGAGGGAACCTTGCCACGTTAACCAAAGTTCTGAGAATGTTCCCTATTAGCTGGGAATGTGCATTAAGAAAGTAAATAAGGTGACTTGTGATTTCATGTTGACTCTAAGGCTTATAGTCTTTTTTTCCAGCTGTGTTGATGTTAAATTTATATCTCATTCTCTCTCCAAACTGCATACAGAAATGATAAAACATCTCAGTCTTTTGTTTACCATCTTGGTCATCGCCATTGAAACATTAAACACTGAAGAGGAGCTGAAGGAGACTGGGTTTGGAACTCCACCACCCCGACACGGACTTGCTCTAATTAAGTGGTATGTGAAAAATTGCATTGACAATAACATGATGGCTCTCTGCAATCCTGTGGCTGGAGAGTTTGGGTTCCATTTTTTTCATAACCGGGGGTCCCCGCTCCCTCCACTGAAGGACAAACGGACATATTCCTACTTCACCATAGGAAACCTCCACTACAAACACTCTGAGGATCTTCCCTATGAAGTAAGGAAGTACTATGATCGACATAATAAACTGAGCAACATGGACAGAGTCATTGTGAAACTCAACATGAACAAGAACAAAATCGAAAAGATCTACATATCAGAGCACTATGATCCTTCTAGAACTTTTCATTTAGGAACCTCTCTCATCGATGACTTACGATGGCATCAGAACTCAACGCAGAAGATTTTCCCAATAATCTCTCAAAACATTTTTAGCTGAGATGTTCTATTACAAATTCACTGTATATTAGCCTACACTCTTAAAAATAAAGGTTCCAAAATAGGGGTCATAGAAGAACCATTTTGGTTACCAAAAAACCTTTTAGTGAATCGTTCTAAAAAGAACCATTTTTTGAACATATTAATAATCTAAAGAAACTTTTTCCACTATAAATAAACCTTTGTGGAACAAAATGGTTCTTTATGGAGTCAATGATGCAGATAAAGAACCATTACATTGCATTTAACAGAATGATTATTTATCTTACACAAACCTTTCTCAAAGTTAATAAAAAATTTACTTTCGGATGTTCGAACATACACTAGTGTCAGTGGCCAAATCATCTCAAAAAATGGTTATTTTTAGAATGATTCACTAAAAGGTTTTTTGGGAACCAAAATGGTTCTTCTATGACCCCTGTTTTGGAACCTTTATTTTTAAGAGTGTACCCTTCCACTATTTCCGTCAGCAGATGCCTTTTGCACTTTCAGTTTACTAGAGATCTATTTAAACAACTTTCACTACTTCTTTTTTCTTCTATACTGACCAATATTATATCACTTCTCAATTTCCTTCTCTCCATCACATGCCATGAAACAATTTAGTAACTTGCATGAAGTTGAACGTGGACTTTGAACCTGGGTGGGTTTACTGTTGATTGTAATGATTAACGTTTGCCTACCTTTGGTCATATATTATATTATAAATATAGGCTTTAAAGGTGAACTATGCATTCTGTATAATTGTTCTTTGTTAATAAGTTTTCTACTATCCCAGCTTAATGTGCATCCTGATCTCATAGTGTTCATTGGTGTTCTTAGCACTTAAATGTACATTTTTGTATGTTTATATATACAATTATATACACTGCAAATACAATGTGAATTGAATGTGAATGTGAATCGAATGTGAATTGAATTGAATGTGAATGTGAATTGAATTGAATTGAATTGAATTGAATGTGAATTGAATGTGAATGTGAATTGAATTGAATGTGAATCGAATGTGAATTGAATCGAATGTGAATTGAATTGAATGTGAATCGAATGTGAATTGAATTGAATGTGAATCGAATGTGAATTGAATGTGAATGTGAATCGAATGTGAATTGAATTGAATTGAATGTGAATGTGAATTGAATTGAATTGAATTGAATTGAATGTGAATGTGAATTGAATTGAATTGAATTGAATTGAATTGAATTGAATGTGAATTGAATGTGAATGTGAATTGAATTGAATTGAATGTGAATCGAATGTGAATTGAATCGAATGTGAATCGAATGTGAATTGAATCGAATGTGAATTGAATTGAATGTGAATCGAATGTGAATTGAATCGATTGTGAATTGAATTGAATGTGAATCGAATGTGAATTGAATTGAATGTGAATTGACGTGAATTGAATGTGAATCGAATGTGAATTGAATTGAATGTGAATTGACGTGAATTGAATGTGAATTGAATGTAAATCGAATGTGAATCGAATGTGAATTGAATCGAATGTGAATTGAATTGAATGTGAATCGAATGTGAATTGACGTGAATTGAATGTGAATTGACGTGAATTGAATGTGAATCGAATGTGAATTGAATTGAATGTGAATTGACGTGAATTGAATGTGAATTGAATGTAAATTGAATGTGAATCGAATGTGAATTGAATTGAATGTGAATTGACGTGAATTGAATTGAATTGAATTGAATTGAATGTAAATTGAATGTGAATTGACGTGAATTGAATGTGAATCAAATGTGAATTGAATTGAATGTAAATTGAATGTGAATTGAATCGAATGTGAATTGAATCGAATGTGAATGTGAATTGAATTGAATTGAATGTGAATCGAATGTGAATTGAATCGAATGTGAATCGAATGTGAATTGAATCGAATGTGAATTGAATCGAATGTGAATTGAATTGAATGTGAATCGAATGTGAATTGAATTGAATGTGAATCGAATGTGAATTGAATGTGAATCAAATGTGAATTGAATTGAATGTAAATTGAATGTGAATTGAATGTGAATCGAATGTGAATCGAATGTGAATTGAATCGAATGTGAATTGAATTGAATGTGAATCGAATGTGAATTGAATTGAATGTGAATCGAATGTGAATTGAATGTGAATCAAATGTGAATTGAATTGAATGTAAATTGAATGTGAATTGAATGTGAATCGAATGTGAATTGAATGTGAATTGAATCGAATGTGAATTGAATTGAATGTGAATTGAATTGAATGTGAATTGAATTGAATGTGAATTGAATTGAATGTGAATTGACGTGAATTGAATTGAATGTGAATCGAATGTGAATTGAATTGAATGTGAATCAAATGTGAATTGAATTGAATGTAAATTGAATGTGAATTGAATGTGAATCGAATGTGAATTGAATGTGAATTGAATCGAATGTGAATTGAATTGAATGTGAATCGAATGTGAATTGAATCGAATGTGAATTGAATTGAATGTGAATCGAATGTGAATTGAATCGAATGTGAATTGAATCGAATATGAATTGAATTGAATGTGAATCGAATGTGAATTGAATCGAATGTGAATTGAATCGAATGTGAATTGAATTGAATGTGAATCGAATGTGAATTGAATCGAATGTGAATTGAATTGAATGTGAATCGAATGTGAATTGAATCGAATGTGAATTGAATTGAATGTGAATTGAATGTGAATTGAATTGAATGTGAATGTGAATTGAATTGAATTGAATGTGAATCGAATGTGAATTGAATTGAATGTGAATCGAATGTGAATTGAATCGAATGTGAATTGAATTGAATGTGAATTGAATGTGAATTGAATTGAATGTGAATGTGAATTGAATTGAATGTGAATCGAATGTGAATTGAATTGAATGTGAATCGAATGTGAATTGAATTGAACGTGAATCGAATGTGAATTGAATCGAATGTGAATTGAATTGAATGTGAATTGACGTGAATTGAATGTGAATTGACGTGAATTGAATGTGAATCGAATGTGAATTGAATTGAATGTGAATTGACGTGAATTGAATGTGAATTGAATGTAAATTGAATGTGAATCTAATGTGAATTGAATTGAATGTGAATTGACGTGAATTGAATTGAATTGAATTGAATGTAAATTGAATGTGAATTGAATGTGAATCGAATGTGAATCAAATTGAATGTGAATTGAATTGAATATGAATTCAATTGAATGTGAATTGAATGTAAATTGAAATGTGAATTGACCTATAATATACAATATACATAATATAATATAATATAATGTAATATAATATAATGTAATACTATTATAGAACTCTCAATAACCGATTGATTATTATTTAAAGATGCCACTGCCGCTCACAAATAGATCAAATATTTTAATATTCGGTGGCCAAAAGAGCTGTGCTTGTGAAAGCGGCAGGAATGTGAATTGAATTGAATGTGAATCGAATGTGAATTGAATGTGAATCAAATGTGAATTGAATTGAATGTAAATTGAATGTGAATTGAATGTGAATCGAATGTGAATTGAATGTGAATTGAATCGAATGTGAATTGAATTGAATGTGAATCGAATGTGAATTGAATCGAATGTGAATTGAATTGAATGTGAATTGAATGTGAATTGAATTGAATGTGAATCGAATGTGAATTGAATTGAATGTGAATCGAATGTGAATTGAATCGAATGTGAATTGAATTGAATGTGAATCGAATGTGAATTGAATTGAATGTGAATTGACGTGAATTGAATGTGAATCGAATGTGAATTGAATTGAATGTGAATTGACGTGAATTGAATGTGAATTGAATGTAAATTGAATGTGAATCTAATGTGAATTGAATTGAATGTGAATTGACGTGAATTGAATTGAATTGAATTGAATTGAATGTAAATTGAATGTGAATTGAATGTGAATCGAATGTGAATCAAATTGAATGTGAATTGAATTGAATATGAATTCAATTGAATGTGAATTGAATGTAAATTGAAATGTGAATTGACCTATAATATACAATATACATAATATAATATAATATAATATAATGTAATATAATATAATGTAATACTATTATAGAACTCTCAATAACCGATTGATTATTATTTAAAGATGCCACTGCCGCTCACAAATAGATCAAATATTTTAATATTCGGTGGCCAAAAGAGCTGTGCTTGTGAAAGCGGCAGGATTTTGGGTGCACGAGAACCGCCAACGTTTTGCTGCTTTTCCATCTCTTATCTTTTCTAATGATGAGTTAACTGCAAGGTGTGCAGAACCACCTATCACTCACATGAGATCACAGCAATAACAAACCACAACGGTCCAATCAATTCCTGATGGATAAAATCAAGTCCCGTCCGACATTTTTTCTTGTTTGCAAAGCCGTTTTATAGGCATGGGTGTGTGTAATTTACATTGTAGAACAAAACATTAAAGTATCGTCAAGTTATGTTTCCCACAGACTTTATTTTACTCATAAATTGAAAACCCCCAAAGGAAAATCTCAAGGAAACCAGAGTCGAATTGACGTAATCCCTGCACCACTCTGTAGGGAAGAAAAGACTATTGCATACTTGCGTTTCATGCCGCCTTTAAATGCCCTTAAAGCCGCCTGTCAATGACTCAAGTAAAATGAATTGTTATTTAATGAGATGTGAAGATCATAGACTTAAATCTAATGTTTCACTCAGTCTGACCATGGCAAAGAGATGAGAATTTTTGGCTTTTTCCACCAGTTCTCGTCTTTCTTTTTCTTTTTCTTTTTTTACCATTTTTCTATTCTGCAATAGGGGGGAAGTCAGGAGCGCTTTGACAGAATTCTAAAGCAGCAGAAAGAACAGATGTCTTGGGATGATTAATGTGCCTCTCCTCCTCTCCACTGAAGAGCAGTGAGTCTGTGCCTCTCCAGAGTTACTGTGCAGAGTCCCTCCCCCCGTCCCCCAGAGACAGGGCCACCCTCCAGCTCTGCGTCTCGCTGCCCATCTCACTCTTAACCGAGGGATCATGAGAAGGTGAGCTGCAAAGAGCCAGTCAACTGAGAGACACAATATTGTGCCATCTGAAAATCCAACGCCATGAATGTTTAGGGCAGGATAGCTCACTGGAGACAGGGTTTTAGGTGACGGGCCTCTGAGAGATGAACTGATTCTGTGAAGATAATGAGCTATATTAAACAGCGCAGTTCTGTTTTCTCATGGTGGGTTATATTTTGACACCTTTGTAGTGGTCTTAAGACAGATGCACTTGGTGATCAATGGGCTTTGGTCGGATAAGGAGGAGTTTTCGAGGGCAGGTTTGTATGCTCAGGGGATTACGCCTAAATCCCACAGATTGAGATGGGCAGGAAGATGAACAGAAGCCAAGTGTGACTGTTTCTATTGGTCAGTGATGTTACAGCTAATAACGCATACATAGAGCAATCCTGCCCCCTTCTGGAATATGGTGGATGTGCAATTTTCCCTCACTAGCAGACTAAACTAAAGCTGCATCCGATATGCATGCTTCCCTAGAATATAACAGAATGCGAAAACAATGATACGTCCAAATTCACAGTATTCATTAAACAGAAGAATGATCTGGCAGAGCATCGCGCTACCAATACCAAGGTGATTGGTTCGATTCCCAGTGAGTACACATGCTAACATTAAGACTTTTAAATGCAGTGTTAAATTGTTATTTTTCTATGGAGGTAGTTTTGTTTCTTTATTATTCAATCAAAAAAAAAGGTTGCTACAATCCAAAAAAAATATTTTCAATTAAAAAAAAATTATTTGAATCCAAAAATATATTTGAGACTCAAAAAAATACATTTGAACACTGCTTTTCTTTTATTGAAAAAGTTTTCTTTGATAGAAGTCCATTTTTGGGGGATTTTTTTTAAGCAACCTTTTTAATTGAAGTAACATTGTTTTTTGATTGGACCATATAATGGGTAGGACATTTGTACGGGGCTCCGTATGAAGCAACTTCTTTTTTGATTGAATGATAAAGACACATGTCCTACCCATTATATGCATGCAAAAAACAATGTTACTTCAATTAAAAAGGTTGCTTTAAACAAAAAAAACGGACTTCTATAAAAGAAAACATTTTCAATCCAAGAAAAGCATTGTTCAAATGTATTTTTTCGAGTCTCAAATATATTTTTGGATTCAAATAATTTTTTTCTTTGATTGAATTTATTTATTTATTTTTCATTGAAGTGAAGGTTTTTTTAATTGAAAATATTTTTTTGGATTGTAGCAACCTTTTTTTGATTGAATAATAAACAAAACTACCTCCATATTTTTCTATAGCAGGGAATTTTAATTTTTGAGGTGCCGCACGAACCCCCAAATATTATCATCCTCATGCGAAGTAACCCCAAAACTGCCCTAAAACTGAACAGGCATCTATATAGTTTCTTGTATAAATTAATCAAACATGTCAAAAAAATATTATTTGGAAAATATTTATTTGCTCTTGTATTTACTAATTTATATGTAATATTTATATTTAAATTGTATTTATTTATTATTCATTATTATTTGTATTTATTTTTAATATTTTTATGCTATGCTTTAATTTTTATCTACACTTTTCTGTATTTCTATTACACTGACCCCCTAGCACTTCCCTGGGGGTTCTCATGCAGTTTGAAAGCCTTTGCTCTAGAGAACTGCCTATTAAATTGTGACCATTTGAGTATGGTATTAGGCTGTGATTAAATATTACAGTTTTTCTCAATTGTTTACACACACATTCTGGTACTTGAGACACAATGACCACAACATGTAACTCATTCAGCAACCCCCTGAACCAATTCTGCGAAACTACAAGCACAATTCCTGCTTTACACTCAAATTGCAGTTCTAAAACACACTTTTTTCAAAACACTACACACAATTCTCTGCTTTTGGCACAATTTTCATGCAGAAAATATCTTGTTTTCACAAGGAACACACTGCCATTCAAATATGCACACTGACTCATCTCAAGGGCAAACACCCGTCACACAGTTTTAAAATTAGCAATCAGAGCTTTAGCATTAAAGGGCAACAGGTGAGCTCTTCAATGGAGCAATGGATGCCAACATTGGAAACATTTTTTTACTGTAACTGTGTACAGTAAATTCTTCTGTTGTTTTGTATGTAGTGTATGTGCAACTTTGTGTTGGTTGGGAATGGGATGTACACTGTGTACATTGTTTTTGTGGGAAAAAATAAAATATATTTGTTACCGTGTATTTGTGTGTTCTGAGTATAAAAACAATATTCTCAAATATTTTACAACACACTTATGTATGTACTGTCTGTAGTAAGTGTAACACTGAACAAAATAGGCCTAAGTCATTATGATGAATGGAGAAGAAGTGTTTTCCATTCATCATAAGTGTTTTACATTGAGCACATCAGTGTTCAGCTGGTTCTTATAAATGTCTATTCATGTGATGGTTTGTGTGTGTGATTTGAAAACAAAATACCATTTTGAGAAGAAATAATATTGTTTTGAATGTAAAGTTTCATTTTGCAGGAGAATTGAGGGGTTTTGCCCATTGTGTGTGTGTTTTTTGATTTGTGTGTAGAGTTCTGAGAATATGGGGCATTCTTTCAGAAAATGTGTGTAAACAATCGAGAAAAACTGTAATGCTTAAATGTTGTATTTTACATCTAAAATTTTATATAAATCCAATTGTAAGTGCTCAACATGAATTCAGACATCTCTGGATATTAAAAGGTTCTCCCAGTCCAGCCCTCATAATCTTCCATTTATTCTATAATATATACCAGTTTATATATCTCCCGAAACACTTGGTTTTCATCAGCAGATGTTATGACAGGTCAACAAAACTGAACAAAAGGGCCTGAAACGTAGGTCATGAATAACAATTATAGATAATATGAGTCTGTTCAGGAGGGAATTACAGTGAAGAAGCTCTGTGTGTGTGTGTGTGTGTGTGTGTGTGTGTGCGTGTGCGTGTGCGTGTGCGTGTGCGTGTGCGTGTGCGTGTGCGTGTGCGTGTGTGTGTGTGTGGCCTCAGTGTCATGTCAGGAGTGGACACGCACGTCTCAATAGCCAAAATCCCCACTAAAGCCATCATAAACAGCTTCGTCTCCTCCTCTCTGTGGCAGAAATGGGCCTGAGGCAACGAGCCCAGAAAGCTGATGATGAAGCGGGCTGCCAGGCTTGAGTATCCCCCGCCAAAGTGTTTCAGGAGGCAGTAGTAATTGATCGACCAGGAGCAGAGCACGAGTGAAGGAGATGATGTCTGGAGAGACTACCAGCCAGTGTCTAATGGGCCTCATCTCTTCTCACACGTGCAGGCTCATTTTTCTTCACCCCTTCTCAATCTATCTGAGCCACATTTAAAGAGGAATCTACATTTATATCCCTCTTTTCTTTAAATTCAAGACTGGAGAGTGGACTAGAAATGTATTATGAATTATTGTTTTTCAAACAAAAAAAATTAAATTAATTATATATTACATTCAAAATATTTATGAATTAAAATATATTAATTAATACTATTATATTCACACTATGATTGAACAACAAAATAGACAGTGTTTTGGTTAACTTTACTTTGAATCCACTTGGACAAAACTTTTGTTTAAATAATCTCCCTAAAAACATTTAAATATATCAGTACGACAAAGTTCATGTACCTTGGAAGGACAGCACTACATATCGCTAAAGCATCTGAATAACTGGTTATCAATCCGTTGGATTCATTCAAAGTTGCCTGACAAATTAAACTCAGAGCCATTGTAATCTCCAAAAAAGCTGAGCCTGATGAAATCCATTCCATGTGGCTTTTAAATATATAAGTTTGCTAAAGGACTGTCAATGTCAGTGTACTGTGTGATGCTGAAATACAACTGAAGGTCAGTCCAATTATCTGTAATGGACCCCGTCCCTTTCAAGATGCACACCCTACCAAAATATTAACAGGGCCTTACATGAATATGAATTACAGTGAGAGTGGGGTGGACAGGGTGATCCTGTCCAGATCCTATCAGTGAGTACACCAGTATCCCAATGTCAAGTCGACGGGAGAGGACACTGCCTTCATTAAGGTATAGGGGGGGTTTTGGTGGACGATGGGGGCGCATTTACATGAGAAACGAGGGACAAGGGAAGCATTCACATCCTAATCACTCATTCACTTATCTCATTCAGACAGAGTCAGATAGAGCTCTGATGGCACAGGGTCGCGATTAGAATGCATTAAGCATTCATTTAGAGAAATCAGAGACAAAGACTAGCGTGAACCACATTCTTAGATGTTCTTGTTTCTGTATTCCCAGCAGTGATTTGTTGATTGTCCCATTCAGGCACCCATCAGGGGGCTAATGCAACAGAAATGACAAGGCAAATGATGTGCAATGGATGGAGCTTTAAAAAAAAAGGTTTTTATGATCTCAGTCACTTAAGGGATTCATACTGCACTTGCTTAATTCTGTTACATTTCAGATTCAGATGGTAACAGTAGCAGAAGTTGTAACAGTATGGTGTTGGGGAGACTTATTTTTTGTTATCTGCAAATGTTGTAACCTACAGAATATGTGTAGTCTATGCAAAAATTGAACAGGCAAGAGTGACCAATATGTGGAGCAATACTGCCCCTCGAGGTCACTCACAGTCAGTGCTGCATACAATATCAGAAGAAGGCTTGATTTGAATAATTAAAAGTGCATTTCTCGAACAATATTGTTGTTGTTTTTGAACAAATATCACAGAGGATACATGTATCACACACGAAAAATAGTATAAGAATCTCAATATAAAGTAGGCAGTAAAGTACGCATTTCTCCAACATGGCAACCCAAATAGACGGAACTGAACCGCCCAATCAAATCTCCGGACCGATGTGAAGTCACATGGCCAATAAGCTGTCAGTAATCCCCGGTTATTGTAGCGGGAAACTTTATGATAAACTCAACTGTATAATTTCAAAAACAATGTGAACATTAAAGGATTTCATGTATTTATATTCTATCTCATTCTGTATTGGTGAGTCTTTTGTGTCCTGTGTTTTCTTCAGTTTAACATGTTGTCCGTTTCTCTCGGTTACCATGCCAAACTAGCTAGCGAGATGTTTGTTTATAATGCATTCTCTCCCAGAATCTTTCTCTTTAGGTTAGTAACGTTAATGTTTAGCAGGTTGAACTTTGTTTATATGTTTTAAGGGAGTTAAAACACTTTTAATAACACATAATAACACTTTTATATAAAACGTATAGGCCTAATTCTAATATGAATTTTGATATGTTTGTCACACAGTTTGTCAGTGAATTATGGCTCATAGACTGACTAAAGAGGAGCTGGATCAACAGTTCGAGCAATTCATGAAAGAGGTACTTTTGGTAGTCTTTTGTTTACTTCTTACAATTGTTTAATTACGTTTGCTTTTATATGCTTCTTGCTGAATGACATGCTGTACTCCATCCAAAATTATTTTAAACATGTTTATTCTGCTAATTCTTTTATAATTCTATAATATGCAGCCCAGTATTGCATGTTAACTTTATGTTGTTGTGTACGTGTACTTGTGCTTTTTTTTTTCAGTCTGTCTCTGATGACTCTGTTGATTTGGGCTCCAGCACTAAGCACTCTAGTGTCCTTGACAGCTTGGGAAAAGCACCTGTCAGGCCAGTGAAGAAGGCTTCCGTGTCTGTCCCGTGGTGGCAGGACGATGATGACAGTGAAGAGGGAACAGGTGAGTGCTGGTGTTACCTGAATTAAAAAGAGAGCTTGGCTGAAATCTCCAGCCTGGGTGAAAGCTTTAGCACAATCTTTGTTCTGGCTTTGAAAGCCAAAGGTTTTATGGTTCACATCCTGCAATGTTTTTGAGATCCACAGAAAGACACTTTCTCCCAGATTTCCATGGATGTGTGCTGTTCTTGTAATAAGTGTATTGTAAGTACTTTTGAGAAAAGAAGCTGTCCGTGCACATATATCTAAGGCCATGTTCAGACTGCTAGCAAAAAATTATCCAGATGGGTTTTTGAAAGTCTGGCGTCTCTGGACAGCAAAAAAAAACATGAAATTGGAAGTTTTAGTTTTTTCCTAATTAGATCCAAACCACTTATGAAGGTGGTTTGAAATGTGATTCCAATCAGATAGCAGATGCTGCTCAAATTAGATTTCAAACTGTCTTTTCCATCACTCGTAACGTGACATAACGATAATGTCAGAAATGGTGACGGAAATGCCGGAATTATTCATACGGTGTTCAAATGGTATGTCCAAAGATTCCGATTTCGGCATTATAGCAGAGAAAAATTACACAGGGTGCTTATTTTCAATTCATTTCACATTTATTTGTATAGTGCTTTTGACAAATCATTTCGAAGTAGCTTTACAGAAAATGCATGAGTCCACATTACAATATAGAGTGATCTGTTATCAGAGGTATGTATTTCAGAACAAATCACACAGTTAGCTAAAAATATATTAATTTAAACAGTGTAATAATTTAAGGCAGAAACAATGAGCTCATTGAAGTAATGAATACTTGTTTGTTAACAAATGATTATGACCTAGCCTAGGCTTATAGAAAATTGTAGCATTGGTGCCTGTTGATTCAGAGTTTGCGTCATCAAGTCTTCACATGTTTTGGGGCATCTGAAGTCTTCATAATAGGCTGGATCAAACCGGAGCTGACATACTCTAGTTGCCTCAGGATGGGCTTCCCGAGATAAAACAGAGAAGAAAATATAAAATAATTAGCGTAGCTGCTGTTCATAACATTAAGCAAGGATAATCATGTGCATTTGATATGATAGTATAAGGTTATGAGAAGCATTATATGAATGCTTGGCTAAAGAGTCTTTAATCTAGATTTAAACTGGGAGAGCGAGTCTGAGCCCCGAACATTATCAGGAAGGCTAATTCAGAGTTTAGGGGCCAAATGTGAAAACGCTCTCCCTCCTTTAGTGGACTTAGATATTATAGGTACTACCAAAAGCCTAGAGTTTTGTGACCTTAAAGAGCGCGATGGATTGTAAGGCGATAGAAGATCAGTTAAGTACACAGGAGCTAAACCATTTAGGGCCTTATAGGTCAGTAGCAATACTTTGTGATTGATACGAAACTTAATAGGTAGCCAGTGTAGAGATGATCAAATTGGTGTTATATGATCATATTTTCTTGACCTAGTAAGAACTCTATCAGCTGCATTTTTGATTAATTGTAGCTTGTTTATCAAGGATAAAGGACAACCAGCTAGTAATGTTTTACAGTAATCTAGTCTAGAGGTCATGAATGCATTAACTAACTTTTCTGCTTTACAAACGGATAGCATGTTCCACAGCTTAGCAATGTTTCTGAGGTGGAAGAAGGCTGTTTTTGTAACATATTACATTTTAGAAAGATAATTTGCTGTCTAATATAACACCCATGTCTTTACCTGTAGAGAATGAAGTTACAGTACATCCTTCTAAATGCAAATTGTATTCTAAAAGATTCTGTGTACAGGTTTTTGGTCAAATAAGTAATACCTCAGTCTTATCTGAATTTAATAGAAGAAAATTACAGGTCATCCAATATTTTATATCTTTATCACACTCTGTCAACTTAGATCATTTAGAGATTTCATCTGGTTGTGATGAAATACAGGTCCTTCTCAAAAAATTAGCATATTGTGAAAAAGTTAATTATTTTCCATAATGTAATGATAAAAATTAAACTTTCATATATTTTAGATTCATTGCACACCAACTGAAATATTTCAGGTCTTTTATCGTTTTAATACTGATGATTTTGGCATACAGCTCATGAAAACCCCAAATTCCTGTCTCAAAAAATTAGCATATTTCATCTGACCAATAAAAGAAGAGTTTTTAATACAAAAAAAAAAAGTCAACCTTCAAATAATTATGTTCAGTTATGCACTCAATACTTGGTCGGGAATCCTTTTGCAGAAATGACTGCTTCAATGTGGCGTGGCATGGAGGCAATCAGCCTGTGGCACTGCTGAGGTGTTCTGGAGGCCCAGGATGCTTCGATAGCAGCCTTAAGCTCATCCAGAGTGTTGGGTCTTGCGTCTCTCAACTTTCTCTTCACAATATCCCACAGATTCTCTATGGGGTTCAGGTCAGGAGAGTTGGCAGGCCAATTGAGCATAGTAATACCATGGTCAGTAAACCATTTACCAGTGGTTTTGGCACTGTGAGCAGGTGCCAGGTCGTGCTGAAAAATGAAATCGTCATCTCCATAAAGCTTTTCAGCAGGTGGAAGCATGAAGTGCTCCAAAATCTCCTGATAGCTAGCTGCACTGACCCGGCACTTGATAAAACACAGTGGACCAACACCAGCAACTGACATGGCACCCCAGACCATCACTGACTGTGGGTACTTGACACTGGACTTCAGGCATTTTGGCATTTCCTTCTCCCCAGTCTTCCTCCAGACTCTGGCACCTTGATATCCGAATGACATGCAACCACTAAGCAACAGTCCAGTGCTGCTTCTCTGTAGCCCAGGTCACGCGCTTCTGCCACTGTTTCTGGTTCAAAAGTGGCTTGACCTGGGGAATGCGGCACCTGTAGCCCATTTCCTGCACACGCCTGTGCACGGTGGCTCTGGATGTTTCTACTCCAGACTCAGTCCACTGCTTCCGCAGGTCCCCCAAGGTCTGGAATCGGTCCTTCTCCACAATCTTCCTCAGGGTCCGGTCACCTCTTCTCGTTGTGCAGCGTTTTTTGCCACACTTTTTCCTTCCCACAGACTTCCCACTGAGGTGCCTTGATACAGCACTCTGGGAACAGCCTATTTGTTCAGAAATGTATTTCTGTGTCTTACCCTCTTGCTTCAGGGTGTCAATGATGGCCTTCTGGACAGCAGTCAGGTCGGCAGTCTTACCCATGATTGCGGTTTTGAGTACTGAAACAGGCTGGGAGTTTTTAAAAGCCTCAGGAATCTTTTGCAGGTGTTGAGAGTTAATTAGTTGATTCAGATGATTAGGTTAATAGCTCGTTTAGAGAACCTTTTCATGATATGCTAATTTTTTGAGACAGGAATTTGGGGTTTTCATGAGCTGTATGCCAAAATCATCAGTATTAAAACAATAAAACACCTGAAATATTTCAGTTGGTGTGCAATGAATCTAAAACATATGAAAGTTTAATTTTTATCATTACATTATGGAAAATAATGAACTTTATCACAATATGCTAATTTTTTGAGAAGGACCTGTATATAAAAGAGTATCATCAGCATAACAGTGGAAACTAATTCCATGTTTTCTTATAATATTACCAAGTGGCAGCATATATATTGAAAATAGTAGAGGGCCTAACACAGATCATTGCGGCGCTCCAGACATTATCTTGGATTTTTCCCCGTTTAAATAGACAAAATGTCAACGTTCTGATAGGTATGATCTAAACCAGCTCAATGCCTGTCCCTGAATACCAGTGTAATTTTGTAGTCGATCTAAGAGTACTTTATGATCTAAAATCATAAACGGTGTCGAACACAGCACTAAGATCAAGGAAAACTAATATTGAGATACAGCCTTGGTCCGAATCTAGAAGTCATTTGTAATTTTAGCGAGCACAATTTCTGTGCTATGATGGGACCTGAATCCAGACTGAAAAATACCTATTATTATTTTGCAAAAAAAGAGCACAATTGAGCGGACATGACCTTTTTGTGTATTTTAGATATAAATGGAAGATTTGAAATGGGTCTTTAATTTGCTAATTCATTTGGATCTAATTGTGATTTCTTCATGAGAGGCTTAATAACTGCCAGCTTGAACGATCTTGGAACATGACCTAGAGACAAAGACGAGTTATTTGAAAATTGAGACGATGATGCACCTGCATTTTTCCTGATAGCCTCACCACATATGTGCGCTTACAGCATTACCAAATCAACTAATGCAAATAGGTTTGTTATGTCTGGACACACAAAATTTATTTGGTCACTTGCAATTAATAGTGCAGACGGTCTGCCTGAAAAGATCTGTTTTGAGATCAAATCGGATTTGCTTGCAGTTTGAACATAGTCTAACTGTCTTTGGGGCTTTTAAACAACAATATTGTAGTTTAGGTGTTTGTCCACTTGAGGGCAGCAAGCACAAAGCAGTAGACAAAATAAATTATGCAAAGCAAGTTTAAGATTTATATCAGATGTGTCATCAGGTATCCCCTAAATTGCAACTATTAATTGCACTTGTTTTGTTTCTAAATCTCTTGAATTATCCATATCTGTGACTTGAGTGATTTGTTGTTGTTTTTTAGCAATTTGACCAGCAAATTGTTTTCATTTTTCTGAATAGAATTAATTGAAAAGGATAGCTGATTATATTTGTTGTTGTATTATGTTATTGGATTGCACATTATAACAAACAAAGCTAGACTGGTGTTTTTTGTTCAATACATCATTCTGGATATGAACTGATGCATGTTTGATTTGATATGATTAAACCTGATTTAGTCTTCACCTGATGTTGTTAGATCTAGACAGCCTAATTACTTTCTCTTCTGCGGTTGAGAAGTTGCCATGTTCTCAGTATGCTCTGTTCTTAAAGTCTACTTATTGTTTTATTTTATTTGTGGGGTTTCCCAGTGCTTTTGCTCTTGCGTGCCTGTAAAATGACTTTGCATTTAGTCATTTAGCAGATGCTTTTATCTGACTTGGCAAGTAACGTTTTCCACTTCAGTTTTCACCAAAGCTCGTTCTATTTTGCTGTAGATCATTAAACCGTTATTCTGCCTCAGAAGTCTGTCCGAAATAATTTTCGTGAGATACCTTCGTGCACATTAGAGTTCAAATGCTGCCTGCAAAGTCATTGCCTGATAAGGCAGCGAGCTACAAGTCAGCTGTCTACGTTTTCAGACGGAGCATTTGTTTCTAGCATGTTATATGTTTGGCAACAGTTTTACCAACCCTAAATAATGGAATGTCAGGGCTCAACGCTAAGGATTTTTTTCTACTGGCCCGGTTGGGACAGTGGTTCAAATTTTTACTTGCCCTGCCAAAATGTTCCCTGAACTCCACCACAAAAAAAGTTATAAATAAAATAAAATGGGCCTAGTTATTGTTTTAGTTGTTTTTGATCATGTAACCTTAATAAATAAGGTTATGACACCAAAAACTCCTAACCTAACTCTTTAAATATTGTTACAGACAGTCAGTAATAAAATAAGAACAAATAATCAAATTGTGAGCAATAGCACACATAAATACAACAGAACAAACATATATACTGTTACACATGCATCTTAACCTACATGTTAACATTAAATGTTTATATATAATGTTTAACCAACTATGTTTACAATGCTCGACAAGATGGGAAATTTGACATGATTTTGTGTAAATGTCCATGCAAGCTCAGGAAGACGTGAAAGAGTATTCGCACGCTGTAAAATTGGGCGTTCTGGGCGCACTTTGAATTTGTGTTGCTGAGTGCGCAAAAATGTATCACGCAGCATGCAAGTGCCAAACTGAGAAATGATGAGGTACGTTCGCGTCTACGTGCACTTAAATATTTAAATCGGCAAGGCTTAAAAATACGCAAATTATCAACTTCCATGAAGATGAAGCACTGGCCCGATCAGCCAGAAATGTCTTTCACAATGGCCCCGGGCCGTTGGGCAGTGCCCTGGGTGTGTAGCTTTTCATTTCTTGGCTAAAAATGGAAATAAATGTTGTGATGTTATTTCCATCAAGAGGTGCGCGTACATTTTTGGTCAAGATCTTGTATTGACAAAGGAAGAGTCAAGCACTCTGTAAAGTCTACTCCAGCAAATCAGACTTTCAATGAATTTAAGGTCTGAAGTCATAGGTGCAAATTCATTGATTCTTCACGCTCCCTCCCAACCATTCTTTCACAACTTGAGCCTGATGAATCTTGACATTGTCTTCCTGGAATATGGCCATTCCTACATGTTTTTTTTTTAAGAAATGAAAAGCTGCACACATCAATTTATTAGGGTTAGAAGAACTGTTACCTAACATAAAACATGCTAGAAACATAATAATCACTATTTAAATGAACTTCAGTTTTATTTTCATTTAAATTTAGAACATTTCTTGAAAGCCAAAGCTTAAATAATTATATTTGGGCCCAAGGAAAACTGTGCTTGATGTTGACCGTGGTTCTCTTGCCCCATATGAAACTCAATGCGCTAGAAATCTGGGCTTTCTATTTGATCACAACCTAAAATTTGATACATTTTCTTTAAAAATTACTTTTCTTAGATTAGATTTTTACCTGTAAAATCATGCTTTTTTTTTATCTTCGCCAACTTTTTTCCTTTTTATCCCAGAGTAACTTTCAAACAGTGATTCATGCTTTCGTAACAACTCATCTAGACTATTGTAATTTACATTATTTTGGTGTCTCTCAGTCTTCCCTCTCCCGTCTACAGCTAGTGGAAAACGCAGATGCTAGACTCCTCACTGGGACCCGCAAGTGTGAGCCTGTCACCCCTATTTTATCCACACTGCACTGGCTACCTGTCAAATTTAGTTGTTGTAATTGTATTACAAAATTTTATTATTTGTTTATAAAGCTCTCTACAAATTGCCCCCTCGGTACCTGACCGATCTGCTCTGTCCGTACACTTTTTAGGGGAGAACCGGGACGAAAGTAACAAATCGATTTTCTCAGAGCCCTGACTATATTAGCATTTCAAGCTAGGACAGCATGTTCAGTACGCAACCCTTGACGGAGCTGCGAAATATCACGTGATTTCGTCATCGTTTCCCGCCGTTCGTTCCGGAAAGCAGTTTTCGAGTAGGCCTACTATAAGTAAATTACTGAAGCGGTACTTTTTTCTAATTACAAGTTGTGTTTTTCGTTTCATGTGTCACACAGTAATGATCAATCTACAGGTTTAGTGCTGTAACACTTCCTGAAGTTTGCCTTGTCAGAGTTTTTCAGTATAAAAGTAAATCGGGTTTCAATGTCAGGAGTTCTTGTCGGGACGAAAGTAACACTTGTTACTTTTGTTCCGCTACAGTGAAAACAAGTGTTTATTTTGTCCCTCTGCTAATGTGGTGACTTTCTGTTTGTTGCAGCATTCGTGTTTATGTCATTTTATACCAACAGAATATGGCAGATGTTTATGAGAGGGCGTTTAAAGCTTAAGTCACATTTAAATCAGCTGATTTCTGTCACCATTTATTTCACTCAATCTGTTTCCATTTACCCTAGTCGCATTAGGTTTTAGCCATACTTTATAGCTTTAACACCTCCACCTATAAATTTGCAGGGTTTTTATGCACATTTTAAATTTATGCATAAAAACAGCTGGATGGAAACATACCTATTGTTATGTTGAGAATTTATGTTATGCTAATTTAATTTAATTTTCATATTTTTCCAGGCTTCCCACGGGTCCTTGAAATCCTTGAAAGTTTGTGAATCTGAAAAAAAATTCAAGGCCCTGAAAAGTTTTTGAAATTAAACATGCATCGATACAGGTCTTGAAAGTGCTTGAATTTATTTTGTGCGAGAAGTTTTCGGGAAAAAAATACATATTATTCCCTCAAGTCCGCTAATGTGTTATTTCGCCAACACGTAGTGTCCTATGCAAACTAGCTTGCTTGATTTAAGTTAATTATGCGCATTTTCTCGTTACGATAAGTGTTTTCCGCATGAGGTATATTGTGTTGTACATTGTCATGACGTTCACGCATGCACGAAACCACTATGATGGTACCTCAAGGTTTCATGTAAAAGTTAGTATCAGATCATTTTAGAATACAGTTTAGGATGTACCGAAAATTCTTCAGTTTTATGCTAAACAGAAATACGACAAATATGTCATATGTCATAAAATTAACATATCTGTCATATGGCCAAAAATCAATGCAAAAAAAAAAATGTTTGCATAATTGTTTTACGCATAAAAAACGAACAATGTAACGATGTAACCTTGCTCTCACTTGAAATGTGTCACCACATCAAGTCCTTGAATTTGAGGGTATTGGACCTGGAAAGTCCTTGATAGGTCCTTGAATTTTAAGTTAACCAAGGTGTGGGAACCCTGTTTTCATGCTGAAAAAACATCTATTCAACAAGTGTGTTGTTTACTACTGGTAAGAGAACATTGTATGTGTAATTGTTGTGTCTGATAAATAGTAATAATTCCAAGAATGTTTTTTGTACGCTGTTCCTTGAACATCTGAAGTGCTGTTCAGAGATTTGTCATTTACTGTTATTACTGTTCAGCATTTCAATGGATGAAAAAGTTTGCACCGCAGGCACCCCTTATTATGTCATTTGTCCAATTTCACATTTAATCCGTCAAGCTTTATTGTTTCTGTTTTTCTTTGTATTTGACATAATCATCTTGTTTGTTCTCTCTCTCTCTTTTTTTTATTCTGCTTTGCTCTTTGTCCATCAATTTTGCAGAAAAAAACACTAAACATCGTTTTGCTAAAATTCAAAAGTCCCAGGCTGTGGACCCTCATGTGGGATCCAGACAGAGAGAAAGCCCCCCTCTGGGTACATATCACTCAGTATTCAATGAAGTGTGTAATTTCTGCAACAGAGAATTGACAAAAAATTGTTTTCAAACAAGTTTCCTGAAAGTACTGTAACATTGCAAAACTACACACTTCATTCCACAGTATTACTAGTTTATTCCCTTATATTTTTTAATGTGTGTTTGACTTAGACAGTTTCTAGATTCATCTTGTTTTGTTTTTGTTTCCTTAATTGAAAAAAAAATCTAGTTTAGTTGTCTAAACTTCAAGGATAATCTTTCCTATTGCTGAGCACTGTATGACTTTTTAGCCTCTTTAGTGTGTCTACCTGTTTAACTTTTTCGTGTTTCTTCTTTGTCTGTCGCCCTTATACACTGTAGTCCCTATTAAGCCCACCCCTAAACCTCGTAGCATAGCTCTTGATAGGGTGAGCCAGCTGTCCAATCAGAGGGCATCCCACTACACAAGCCATCAGAAGAGTCCTGAATATGATGCAGTAGAGAAGATGCCATCACCTGAGCATAGTTACTGTTTAGAAGAGCAGAGAGTCTCAGAGGAAGACTCTTGCTGTGTTCCAAGTCCAGCACCTGATAACTACTCCAGTATATCAGGACAGAAGAGTACCATTCACACTGATTCTAATGAGTTTCCTGTGGAAAGCAATGCTAGTGATTCAGTCGAGAGAGAAGATGGTAAAGTTTCAACACGTGAAGAATTAGTAGATCGTGTTATTTTGATTTTTAACATGATGTTTTGTGTATATTTACTCCCCGTTATTGACCTTGTATCTATCTAGTTTTTGAGAATGAACACTCCTGGTGGGATTTTAGTTGGGAACAAATCGTTTTGCTTTTTTACCTTATAATTTACCTGATTATATAATTATATGCAAACACAACAGACCAGAGCTGTTGTATTCGGCTATATGTAATTGCAGTCGCAGTGTTTTTAGCTCCAGTTTTTGCTGTAAACAAATTTCCTGGAATAGTGCATGTTGAAGAACATGTGCTGTGCCAGTTAGTAATTTCTCTAATGTCTAGTTAATTGAATGTGCAGCTAAGAATGATAATGTGCCACACAGAGGGCCAATACATCAAACAGTGGACTTAAGGCCTTTTCACACCAAGAACCCTGACTATCTTAGCTTCCACACCAACGGATGATAAAGTTTTGTTTACTACAAGCATTCGCTGCAGTTAAGCCATGTGGCTTGCTTATTAAATGCTCAGCCTCTTTGAAGTCGGGTGAATTTTTATTGGCTGTCAATGGTTTTTAATCCTTAGTTAGCTGGAAAATATAGTTCTGAGAGTAATTCCAACATTAGAATTCCTCAGTGTCGTTAACGTTATAGTTGTGGTGTGGACGTCCCAATTCTCAAAGAATTTTTAATGATTATTAAAACTTGATTAAGTTATAGTAATCATTATAGTTATTATCATTGGTGTAAATTGGCCTTTAGCTTAGTGAAAATAAGTATTTTACAATTTTTAAGGAAATTGGTGAACTGTGTAGACGTTCTGTTTTATGTGCTATTTTGAATGTCTCCGAGATGCATATGCTGAATTGCTTCTATCCAGTGGCTAGTGAAATTAAAAATCTGTTCTAGATACTTAGCTTTATTTGAAGTGTAAAAAACAGACAATAACTTTTAATGTACATGTATATTGTACTTTTAAAAAAAAAGGTCTGGTGTAGTAGGAAAATGACTTGTTTAATACTTACAACATTTGCTTGGCATATAGGGATGTCATCAACCGGAAAGTCCTTCCTGAAGTCAATGAGAAAGACTCCGTCCATTAAGGAGGTGGATGAAGAGCAGTCAAATGATCTATTCTTGGAGGATGAAAGGAATAGAGATCTAGTAATCTTTAGCAGAGACAGTCTTGAGCCTGAAGGTCAGTCTAACCCATTTTTCTTCAATCCAGCCTACCTCTGAATCCATAAAATCCACCACTGCTCTGTTTGTTTGACCAGCAGCATCTGTTTTTGCTTCTTTACAAATTACGTGATGTTCTCTGGAACAGTATCAACTGCAGGTGCTCTTCAGCTGGACCTGTTGGATGAGGATGACAATACCAGGTTTTTATCCAATCTGATGAAAGAGTCCTCATCCTCCATTGACTATTCCAGATTAAATCAAGAACAGGAGCCATCCACCCCCACCAGCCCACAAAGGTGTCTGAAAAAGCTTTATGTGACTCAAAAGCATAATGAATTCCAAGAATGCAGTTTGTGAAGGAGCATTTGCTTATTGTCCTTCTTTAAAAGTCCAATATTGTACACCTTTCTGAAGTTTTATTTTAGGTTTTAATGTCCTTAAGAATATATATTTGCGATATAAGTACCGAAAAGCTCCTTTTACAGCTCCTTTCTCAGGAGGTCTGCTAAGGACAGGTCGATTTTGGCTTTTGTAATTAATATTCACTAGCCTCTCTTCTGATTGGCCTGTTGTTTTCAATTTGTGACCTTTAAATTTAGTTTCACTGTGTTCCTTTCAGGAGAGAAGAATTGGATTCAACAAATGAAGAAGAAAATAAAGACACTGCTGGTAAGAGTAGAGCAGAGAGTTATTAAATTGTTTTATTGTTATTACTTTCTGAAGCAATAAATCACTTGTCTATTGCTTCTCTGTCAGCATCTCCTGCATATAGTGAAGATTTTGAGGAAGAAGCAAGTGAGAAAAGTGACGAGGGGCTTCAAGAGAAGGTGAATATACATTTTTAATGCACTTTAAGATTAAATGATCCCTGTTATAAACTGGGGAATTGAGTAGTGAGTAATGTAGATATGCATGGAAACAAATGAAGGTCGCGCTTGTCCTTGTCCTTTTAATGGCAGTAAAAAGCGACCAGCATCAAGCTTTTAACAAAAAATAAACAAAAGTATCGCAAAATGATCCCTTGCGACTCGTGTCATATATTCTAGGTGTTCTTGGGGTATACGATAGGGTTTGGTAAAAATATTTAATATAGTATTTCATGAAAATTCTTTGGTCGTTGGTCTTCTGTGTTATTTGTAGAAGTATTTATTATTATAATGACTATTAATAATATTATTATTATTATTATGTACAGTATTAGGGAGAGATTATTGGCTGAAAAACAAAAAAAAGAAGATTATAGCACATGCCTAATTTGCATCGCAGGTCCCTAGGTATCTGGAGTCAAAATTTCTCTAAATGTTGTCTTTGCTGTTTTTTATTTGTTTTTTGCAATAATTTAATTTTATGGCAAAATCGCAAATTTGAATCATTCCTTGATCCTCTTTGTTTCAGAAACCTGAAATACATGGGATGCTGGCAAAAGGTAAACAGCATCTCAATTTACAGTGTAGATGTTGTAAATGTTCAGATCAGGAGGTGAAATGCTCTTCTTATGTCCCAGTGTCACTACATGACTCTCTAAATTCTACGGATGGAGCATTGCCTCCTGCAGTTCCCAGTTTGGCAGCTGGAAAGGAAAAATGTCCAGACACCAAACCAGCAATGAGAACAGCACTGGAACCTGGAGGTTTGAGAATCAGTTTATTTTCTTAAAGCTTTTATTAAGTAAACTTCCAACAGGTGATGTGACACATTCTCTCCTCAATATCTTTGCAGTCCAATCATACGGTCAGAGTGGAGGGAGTGAGATAGAGGCGCTGCAGGAGGCATACAGGCAGATCAACAGCTCAGGGGGCGAGTGTGAGGACGGACGAGCCGAGGCCGGCAGGACTCCCCTCTCTCTCTCTTCACTCCAACCTGTCTCCACGGTGGAGTCAGGTCAGACTCAGCACCTAGCTCATTTTTGCCAGTCACTGTGTGCATGTCTGCGCTTTAAACCTTTTGATTTGCAGCTTTCACCCCACAAATGCTTCCAGTTATGCCTTAAACAAAATACGTGAGGTTTTTACCAGCCTCTTTGTTTGCGTCATCAGTTTAGGTGAAGTCCTGCTAGCTGACTCTAAACAGCTCGATTTTGCATGATGGTGTCACACCAACTGTTTTTCCTGAAATCTTGCTGTCTTCTACTGGAGGCCTGTCACCCTGACTAGATAAGAATGGAAGGGGATGATGGACTTAAACAGCTGTCTCTGACATTTCTTTCTCATATCTTGTCGCATATATTGCAGTGCCGCGTTTTGGCAAATCAGTTGAGTATTGGATATTTATCAGATAATAAATTAATTGTTGACTCTTTTCCCCCTATTTTAAGATTTATATGACCTTTATAAATAGCAATAATTTATGACAGATTTACCCTCTTTACTTTAAAAGCAAATATCAGAGCTCTGTGCATTTGTGCATTCAATGAGCTTCTTTTTCTGTAAGTACGACCTTTATTAATGTTACTTACTTCATAAACTATTTACTACAGTTTTTTTAATGCTTTTATTCTGCAAGAATGCATTTAATTGATCAAAAGGGACAAAGACATTTACAATATTGCAAAAAAAAAGCTATTTAAAATAAATGTTCTTTTGGAGAAAACTGGAGTAATGGCTGATAATTTTTTTTTTTTTTTTTTTTTTTACGGAAGTATATATGAATGAATTAAGTAAGGCTTAATGCCCGTCCATTAAAACCTTACAACGGACACCTCAAAGGGCATTAACCCGCTTATACCATGGTCACTTGCCAAATAAAACATTTTTAAAACATTAGTTTATATTTTAATTAGGCTAAATCTCTAGTTTTTACAAATAATAACTTGCCTGACGTTTTATTTAGCAACCGGAGATATTTATAGTCCGCTCAGCTTGTAGAACCCTTCAGGTTCAAAAATGCATTTTTTTTTTCATGAAACACAAAGGTAGGCATAGTTATTTTTTTTATTACACATAAAACAATTAATCAAACAAGCTGTACTCTCCTCCTGCCTTGGTTGTCTGGACGGCTGCGTAAAACTCCCGCAGGGTCTCATTCAGAGCAGCAGCGGTGTAATTTTCAAAGCTGGAGTCCATTTCTTTTTGAACAATAAAGTCTCTGAATGTATTTACTGCCCATTTAGTATTTCTTTTCGTGTTGATCTCATCTTTTTCGACTTCTATTTGATTCAATTCACCTGATGTTATCTCTTTGTGTCGTTTCTCCGTTTTATTTACATTTTTTCTTTCTTCAGCAGCATACCAGTCGTCAAAGTTGTCATATTCTCCATAAATGTTAAAAGAAATAACGAAAGTCGCTCATTGTTGTATTAGTTTGTATTGTATTAGTGTATTGTACTTTGACTGCCTGTTGCTATGGTTACTCACAGCTGTTGTAAGCAGCGCATTTATTTATTAATTTCGAACGGTAAACAGTCAGTTTCACCAGAACTCCTTTACTAGGTGTCCTCTATCACTTTTTAACGGACACCCTGCAGCCAGTCAGAATCGAGTATTCACCCAGACCATGGTATAATTTATCATATTATACATTTATAATGCTGTGATCACTTTTTTTCAGCATACAAAACTGTTTATTTGAGTTTTTCATGCGTTTTTAATTTCCTTTTTTGACAAAGTAGGATGGATTTTTAATATAATCCAATTACTGATTATGAGACTGAATCAGTTCATCCCTACAGTGACTCTAGTGAATCACAAACAAAAGCTTGGTTTCAAATTCGCCATGGATGACAGTCAAAATCTGTGATAATGGGCTTTGCATCACACCAAATCTCTATAATTCTAAAAATAATTTAAGACTGTAAATCAGCTAGTGTGACTCCGGTCCTAGTGAAATTTGTGTCTCCACGGTCTCATTTATGTACCTTAGATTTACCCACTGCTGAGGAACTGATGCGGCCAATTGGACCAGACTCTGTTTTCACGCGTGGCTTCTCTCTCCAGCCTATAAGGTGAGTTCACTATTCGCCTTCACACACCGTGAGTCATATATTCTCAGTACAGCAGCTTTAGAAGAAGTATTTGTCTTACAGTGAGGCTGTGCCTCGAGGCAGCAAAAATCATAGTCCATTAAGGATATCTTCAGATGACAGCCCTTTCAGTTCCACTAATGAGGGCTGTGGAGGGGGTAATAAAGCTAGTCTTACAGGAGAGGAATATCCAGCCTCCCTTCAGTACACTCAGAAGAGCATCGCTGAGGAGATCAAACGGCTGATGCAGGAACAGGACAGCTCCTCTGTGGAACCTCCTCCTGTTAAACCCAAGAAACGCCAGGTCAGAGACTCTGCTATTATGAGTCATTTGCCTCATGAATTTCCTCCGTAAATTAGTTCCTGTTATTTCTGGGGTTTAGAAAAATGAAAATTCAAAGATAGAGGCACATACTCTGCAAAGTAAATGAGGTATAATAATTTTTGTGGGTAACTACGTGCCGCCTTCATTCACATGGTGATGATAGTCACATTTATGAAGATAATGATGGAATATTAACTTCTCTCTCTCTCAGGTTCCTGCCAGAACCAATGCATTTGCATCTGCGTCCTCTAGAAAAACTCCTGTTCCATCAACAAGGGCCAAAAAACCTGAGAGCAGGCTGTTACCCAGAGGACCTGCAACCAGCAGAACCGGCCAAGCTGCTAAACCTCCGTCTCCACTAACACAGAGAAAAGCTCAGAACCAGACACCCCAAAAAACTCCCAACCTCAGTCAAACACAAACAGTCAAAGGTACCTGTACCTGGGTTGACCTCACCAAAACTGTGTGGATCAAATAAACAAAATTATATTTTGCATAAAGAAAATGTAGCTGATTTTCATTCATTTTTTATCATTTATTGATTCATTTATTTTCATGAAATTGTAACATTTTCATGACAGTTGTCTTGACTTAAATACGGTCTACTGTAATGCAAAAAACTCTATATATATAATAATAGTGGTCCTAAAAATATGCAAAATAAAAAAAAAACAATTTTCTGACTATTCTTTGTAAATTCACAGCCATTTTTGCTTGCTTGATAATAAATGGTCATCTGTCTTTTTTAATTTTTTGCATCTCTTACAGGTTTAGACACGAGTTTAAGGCTAAGCAGTGAACTGGTGACATCCGTGCAGTCTTTTGCTACATTTCTACAGCATCAGGTTGAAGCCAGCAGGATCACACCAGAAGCAGTGACAGGAGTGAGTTAACTGGGACTGAATCAAAGCATTGGATCAAATCCTCCAGCTCATTAACCACCTGTTCTGTGTGTCTGTCAGGGTGAGGTGATGCAAGAGAATATGGATGGTGGTATGCCCTTTCAGCAGGAGCGCTCATCACTGGAGCGTTTCCGTCTTCAGCTCGCCCAAAAAGAGAGAGAGCTCCATCTGAGGGAAACCCAGTTACAAGAGGAGCACAAGCAAGAGCTGGCAGCACTCAGACAGGAGAACTATATGTTACAGAGCAAGGTAAGCTCTTGTGTAGTTGTAAAGCTTAGATTATGTTTTTAGTATATAAGGACATTTTGTTGTTTGGTGGATAGTTTTGCCATGGCTCTACATTACCAGCGGGTCATTTTGTGTTATTTCTGTTCTACCTCTTCATAATTGTGACTGAGGACCTAAAAGGATAGTCCACCCAAAAATTATAATTCTGTCATCAATTACCTGCCCTTAGTGTTGTTCCAAACCTACAAGACTTTCGTTCATCTTCAGAACACAAATGAAGATATTTGTAGTAAAATCTGAGAGAATTCTGTCCTTCCATTGAAAGGCTGTGAAGCTTCAAAAGTTCATAAAGAGATCGTAAAATAAATCCATATGAATTGAGCGGTTTAATCCAAGAAACACGATCGCTTTATATGATGAACAGATTTCATTTATGTTTTTATTCACATATAAACATTGCTAAGCGAATGTACATAGAGCACTCAAATTTGGTAAACAGAAGCTCAAGCATGCTCGCTTTGTGCAAAAGAGCACAGCTCATTGGTTTAAGCAAGTATGTTTGAGCTTGCGTTTACCATATTTGAGTGCTTTATGTATGTTAGCTAATCAATGTTTATATGTGAATTTATATGATGGATTTATTTATTTACTCTTAAAAAACCTTTTGAACTGTCAGAGCTTTGGGTGAATATACTTAATCTAAGATTTCACTTAAAATATCTTCATTTGTGTTTCGAAGATGAACGAAAGTATAATGGGTTTGGAACAACATAAGAGTAATTGATGACAGGATTTTCATTTTTGGGTGAACTATCACTTTAAAATGTACTCATGTTCATCTATTTTCATGGCCTATTTAACCAGCCTTAAAGCACGTAGGAGCTACTTGTTGAAGATTAATAGAAAACCTTCTGCTGTCTGGCAGCTCTCCTTAAGTATAAATGAATTTTAAATTGTATGTTTTGTAACATGCTGTATAAGTGAGTTTGGTAAAAAGGGCAGTCTGTACTTGCAGGTGAATGTTTTGGTAATGCAATCATAACGTCAATGGCAGTATATTTCAGTGGCTGCTCTGCCAACAGTATGAACATAGATTTCACTTGTATGCTGTTTCAAGTAGCTGGTCAATACTCTCTTAGTGATGATGAATTCGTGCTTTTAGCACAAGTACATTATGTAAGGTTTATTCTAGTTATTTGTTTCAATACCCTCAAAGATTTATTGAAAAAAAAAAAATATATATATATATGCATTACCATGCTGTGATTTAGTTTGGAAGTGCTTGTTGTTCTGGCAAATAATGAGTCTCATTTTTAAAACGTAACTTTTCTACAGTAAATGAACATAAAACAGGGCACAGGGGGGCACGCAGAGTTTTATCCACCCTGACCCTTCTGGTGAAGTATAAATATTGATTATATTGACAGCAGATTGCAGGAAGAATAATTAATTACATTTGAACAAATTACCATTGAAAATGACCGAGGCTAAATTTACTTTCATGATTTATACACAATGGCACCATAAATGTATTACAGGGGCAATTGACCTGGAGCAACCTGGAGATAAGGGTGCTATGGAGATGACTCACTCCCAGCTCACTCCTTACAGGGTGCCCTGAGCCATTAAACCACATTAGACTTTTCAAAACTGTTAAATAACCACCCAATCTTAATTATTTGATATAGCCTGGCCTCATGATCATCATGCACTTTAATTTCCAATTACATAATTATAATTCAAAATAAACTAACTTTGTACTTCAAATGTACAAAGACCATTTTTATGGCTTTCCATTTATATTTATGTATTTGGCAAATGCTTTTATGGAAAGCGTCTTACATTTTCAGTAGATACATTTTCTTAGTTCATACGTGATCAGATACATTTCCACACAACCTGGCTTTGCTAGTGCGTCACTCTACTGTTTGAGTTAAGTGCCCTATCCAGTGCAGTAGAGTGTTATGTGAATGCCCCATAATTGACTGTCTTTGATTTTTCAAATACGGTCCGAGAGCACAACAAGCTCTGTGTTCAGCACTAAATGTTTTTGCCAGGTTACCAACTTGAAATTGTTTTTCCACATTTGGAATAAGGGGAACATTAAACAACTTTTCCAACTTTCTTTCTTTGTGTGAAATAATCCTTACATTTTAACTGACATGAAGAAAAAATACAATTAAATCAATAATCACAATTACCTGCCATAGTGAAATCATTGTGACAAACAGCCATATTAACCTGTAACTAAAGATTTTTTTTACTACACAAATACCTTATGATTCAAGTAAATTTGTCTTGTAACCAGTTAATTCATGTGAACCTGTCTAAATGAACCGGCTTAATGATTTGGACTTACCAAAGCTCTTTGAGATTGACTGAGAGAAAGATGATCTCTGCCAACTCTGTTGAAAGGCTTATGCAATTGTTACATAAAATATTTTTTTTTTAGCAATTGTTACATAAAATATTTTTTTTTTAGCAAACTCACAAAAAGAAAAGCTTTAAATGTAAAAGCTAGACTATTAAAAAAAACATAACTATTTACATACTCCTGAAAATGCATTTAAGTTAGTAGCATCAATATTTTTTTTACTTTAATAAACTGAACAGCCTCAGCCTAAAATCTGAGCAAACAATTCCCTGTCATTTCTCAAGCTTAGGTTCTAAGCTGTTACATTTATTATTCCATAGCTACACCATGCCGAGGAGGCAAGTAACAGACGAAAGTGGAGTTTTGGCAAAGCTTCAGAGCCTGTGACTGAAGAGAAACTCAAGCTCATAGAGAAAGAGATGAAGGAACAGGAGACCCTGATTCAGGGTTACCATCAGGTGAGTCTCTCTCTGTCTCCAACTCTGATCATTTTCAGGCATATATTAGAATAAGCCATGCTGAAACATGGCTCGCATGAACGTGCATTTATTATAATTAGGCTTTATTTTTTATCCCTTGTCTTAGATCTCTTTTTATGGTGAGATCTTACAAATGTCAATGAATGATACAACACAAGACTCTGTAGCCTCTTATTTTTAGATCATTATACACCATTTTAGCATAATGGGGTGCATAATTAAACACAGTTATTTAAAATGACACTATTACTACTCAGAATTTAGAATAACGTTGGTAATTACTTCTCACATCTCCTGTAATTACAGAAGAACTTGTGGCCTTTCCAGGAACCAAATCCAATTAATTCTTATCTGGAACTATATTCAATATAGTGCATGCACTGAATACATATGCATTTTGGTCATTAGTATTCATATGATACAAATAGGTTCAGAATATGTGAAACTTCTTTCCGATGGTTTTAACAGGAGAATGAAAAGCTATATCTGCAAATGAAAGCACTCCAAGCTCAAAGCAAACAAAACGAGGAGGCTTTGTTCATGGAAAACCAGAGACTTCTCACTGAGCTTGCCCTCACCAGGTCAGTGATCTAAAAGTGCGCTACTAGTGTTATAATACATATCACAGCAGGTTTTCTACTATTCATGCTGTTCTTTGCAGCAGCTGATATAAAAGCAAAGAATTTTCATTCCACAGGGACCGGTTGAACAAAAACAGCTTTCAAAGAACCGTGGGAGGGAGAAGCATTGCTGACCAAAGCTTCAGCATTGCAGAGTTGGCAAGTCAGGTACAAGCTGCACAGGTAAGAGAACTACATAATATCAACATATCTGTTCCAAAACCTAGTGAGCTGCCTACCTAGACTGCTTTTTACGTGCGCTTCTGATGCAAAGTCTTTCTGTTTAGAAAAAGGAGGAACGACTGCAAGATGAGATTCACAGGTTAAAACAGGAGAAACAAGCCCTGCATGTAGATCTGGAGATGATGAGGAAAGAGCGAGACCTTGCCAGGGTTCAGGCTGTCTGTACTTCAGGTAATAGCCTCAGATATGGAAGTGTTATGGCAGCAGTCTATTTTTGGCAACGTATTTGTCATATTGACAGAAATAAGCTTCTGGCAGGTGATAAAGGTTTCGAGCTAAAGCTGCTCCAGGAAAAGCACCGGGAGGAGGTCGCAGAGATGAAGAAAAGACTGCAGTGGTATGCTGAGAACCAGGAGCTACTGGACAAAGATGCATCCAGACTCCGAGCCGCCACCGCTGAGACTCAAAAGCTCACTGAGCAGGTGGAAAAGCTAAAGATGGAGGTCAGCAAGAGGGCCAATGAGCAACAGAGAAAGACAAAGGAAAGGGCGGGTGAAGCTAAAAGAATCCAGGACCTGGAACGACAGGTCAGAAACCGCTTTCTCCCTCTCAAAAAAATTCTTGTTGCCTTGTTCTGCAGGTACATCTCATTCAGGGCACGTTCTTCTTTGTGCTCTATTTCATGAGAGCTGGAATTATTCAACCGTGTCCATGAGTAGCAGACCATCCGGGTAGTCGGTTTTCCAACCACCTTCTCCTTAAGACCTCCTCTTTATGTTAAACTCCTTTCTTTGATTGATATGCATCTGCAAATTAACAACTTTGTATGGAATTGGCTCAGTGGTTAGCGCTCTTTTTCTATTCAGTTTGAGCCGTGTTGCTCATGTAGGTTTGAGTTTGGCTTGCAACATTTCACAAACCCTTAATAGTTTCCTGTCACTGCCTCTGTATCTACCTAAAAATAAAGCAGCGAAAATAATGCAAAAAAAAGTCATGAATGAATTTTGATTTCCGCCTCCTGAGTGTCTTGTAATATTTATTAAAGGAGTGGTATAATGCCCTTTTCACAAGATGTAAAATACGTCTTTGAAGTCCCCAGAGTGTGTATGTGAAGTTTTACCTCAAAATACCCCACAGATATTTTTATATAGCATGTTAAAGTTGCACATGCACTTGCACTAAAAATTTCAAACACTTTTAGCCTTTTATGTTCAAACCGAAGTCAGAAATATGGAGAGACTAAAGAAGAAGTGACAACATGTAGAAAACATTTCGAACTGATTAGTTGGTGAATTTATGTAGCTTATGTGTAGTTATCTTCTAGTCATTGATTAGAATATTCTGTCTTGATAATCTATAAATCGTGTCCGGGGGCGGGGTTTATGTAAATTGTAGGGTTCATGATGTCAATAACCCGGGAGGAATGATCGTGTAGTCCCTACCAGCCGTTTGTTGTAGTCCCTAAAAAGCAATTTCTTTAAAAGAAAATATCTCCCTTTGTTTTAAACTTTGAGTGTTGTAACTTTCCAGATGTTGTTTATGCTCAAACAGCAACATTACACACAAACTAAAGTTAGAAAAGTGAAATCATATTCAACCTCCCCTTTAATGGCTGCATCAGTTATAGAACTTTCTTAGATTCTGTTCCATCTTTCACTCATGTCGCCATTTCCTCTCTCAGCTCAAACAGATGGAAGAGCTCTTGAAACGGAGGCATCCAAACTCCCTACCATCCCTGATCTTAGCCGCTGCGTCTGCCGGTGCAGAAGTTGGCGGATTGGACATCCATCCCCCAACTGCCCCTCAGTCCTCCCAGACAGCGGCTCTTTTGGAGAGACGTGTACATCGACTGGAGGCGGAGCTAGAGGGCCACGATGAAGCAGCCAAACGCAGTCTCAGAGCAATGGAACAACAGTTTCACAGAATCAAGGTACTCATATCAGATTTAGATTCAGTACCTAAGGTCACACAGAATTTTGTGACAAAGCATTAAACGTTAAATCTATAGAATCTAAAATTGAGACCATGTGCGAAACAAGTTTGAACTATTGGAACTAGGTGGCTCTGATCTCACTGACTGAAGTGCTGTGTGTCCTTAATTAGTATGGGAAAAAGCAACTCAGATACTTTTCTTTTCTCCAAGCATGTTATTTACCAGAGCCCACAGCTGGATTGATCGTTTTCCAGAAAAACAAGTTTGCCAAGAAAATTAGGTTTCTATTTTAAGTTTTAAGTGCACAAGGCCTTTAATATGCTTTCAGAGTGGCAGCATGTCTCTCATTTCTTAACCCTGCTCTATGTCCTCATGACTAGAATGTTAGAAATAGAAAGAGAAACCGAAGCAAAGTAAGGCTTGGTGATATATTGAAAATTCTTTTCAAAAGTTCAGGGTTAGTAAAAAAAAAAAAAAAATATATATATATATATATATATATGTATATATATATATATATATATATATATATATATATATATATATATATATATAGAAAGGATCCTCTTATTCTCACCAAGGCTGCATTTATTTAATCAAAAATACAGTACTCTAGTCTTGAGTGTCACATGATCCTTCAGAAATTAGTATTACTGTATATGCGGATTTGCTGCTCAAGAAACATATTATTATCAATGCTGAAAACAGGTGTGCTGCTTAATATTTTTGTGGAAACTGATACGTTTTTTCAGGATTCCAGGATTAAGTTTTTTCAGGATTCCTTGATGAATATAGTTCAAAAAACAACTTTTATTTCAAATAGAAATGTTTCGTAACAATGTAAAAGTCTTTATTGTCGCTTTTCATAACTTCAATGCATCCTTGCTGAATAAAATGATAAATTTCTTGAAAAAAAGTTGACCCTAAACTTTTGAACAGTAATGTAAAATAAGCAATACTGTGAAATGTGAAAATCGCATCTTTAATTAGTCCATTAAGTCCATAAAGACTGTCATTTAGACTCTATATTATTATAATTATAATATAATTAATAAAATATAACAAATAAATATAAAAATAATAAATGTAATTTATTCATTAAATATAATTTTTTTTTAAGTGATATAACCCAGCCCTGATGCAATTAGACTTTAAGGACTGATATATTTAAATGCTATTTTATGCCAGCTCAAAAATGTTTGCTCTTTTATATGTATTCTTCTCTTCTTTTTCAGCTCCAATTTGAACAGCAGATCACAGACCTGGAGCAGCGTTTGGCTGAAAAGAACCAAAACAATCAGGCCATCTCATCAGAATTGTCTGAATCACAAACTCAGAGGTTAAAGGCAGAGCTGGAGGAAGTGAAGATGGCCCATCAGAAGCAAGAGAGCACCCTCCAGGCAGAGGTGGCCTCTCTGCAAGAACAGCTCCTCCAGGCCCAAGCTTTGACGCAAACAGACAAGCCTGCCCGCAGCCCCTCACGCCACCAACTCAATGCAGAGGCAGCACAAGCAACCCGCATCGAGAGACTAACCCAAGAGCTGAGCTCCAAGAGCCGTACCATTCAGGAGCTGAGTCGCACTGTAGAGCGTCTGCAGAGGGAGAGGAAAACCATGCTGACCGGATTCGATCGTGATGAGCCCAAGCGACATTTGGGTTCAGTCAAAGAGCCAAAAAAAAATGCAGCCGAGACTTTCCCCCCTACCCAAGATGAGAAAGACTACCATCCTGGAGCGTTCTCGGGATCTCACATCTCAGAGGTGCAACTGGAGAATGATAGTTTGAGGATGAGATTGGAACAACTAGAGATGCATAGAGATCAGGAGAAGGTTTCTTTGCAGGCTGCCGTCACACATGCACAGAATCAGCTCCTCAGGTAAAGTCTTTTGGTGTGGTTCATGTTTTTAAAAAAACATTTGAAGCACCCTTGAAGTTTTCTGAACAACAGATGAAAAACAGCAGTCATACTACATGAAGTGAAACCTTGAAACAGTCCCATAACTCTCTTCACAGGATTTGAGCCTGTTAAACCGAAGGATCTGGCTGCAGCCTGCAAAAAGGGACGGGGCTACACGCGTCACTCTGCCCCATACTTATTCTGCTTGGCTTGATCTTCTTTCACAGGCATACATGATAGGAAATGTGTTTGGAGTTGTCTTCACTATCATACACAGACAATACAACATTAGCCTACATCCCGCAGAAGAAGATCTTGATTTCTTCACTTTAAAATAATGAGGAACAGCATGTTTACCTGAAATGAAGTGGAGGAAAAAGTCTGATATTATGCTTTGCAGTGTAGTGAAGAAAAATAAAGTTTCATAAAATCAAAATTAGTAAGGCAGACACATTAGCCTATTACATTGTAATTTAGTTTACATACAACTGCACCCAACATGGCTTATAAAAACCAATGACACATTCTGTAAAATAAGTGTCTTACCATGTTATTTAAATTAAAACGATACTGATCTTTTTCATTTCCTTTCTCATACTATGGGTATATGAAGTAATAACATTTCATGAATCATTTCATTCCTGTACCTGAAGACCTGACCTTGCTGCTGTGGAGAATCAACAAATACATTTTTGTTTAAATGTTGTGAGGTTGTTCTGCGTCTAAAGACCAGCTTAATCTAGCTAAACAATTTCAGGGACATTTATGTGCATTATAATGAAGGCTTTGTGAAACTGCACAGCTTTTCCAGTTCATATAGATTTGAACAACAAATACTTCATCCTACACCGATTACGATCACATTACCTATCATGTATGTCTATGAAAGACGATGAAAAATCAAGAGTAGGTATGGGGCGGAGCGACACGTGCAAACCGTCCTGTTCTGCAGGCTGCAGCCAGGTGTACTTGGTCAAAACCACAATAAAAAAAAAAGAAATGAGAAATTATATTTGAAACCTATGGAGCCCCCCTAGTCCCACTTTGTTAAAAAAAATGTATTATAACTATCTCGTGGCCTCAAGATAGTAACTGGTGGCCTCAAGATAGTATCTCGTGGCCTCAAGATAGTATCTCGTGGCCTCAAGATAGTAACTGGTGGCCTCAAGATAGTAACTCGTGGCTACTTGGGCGCAGAGATATCATGCAAGTGACGCAACACCTCTAAAGCTTGCCACAAACCGGTAAAAGTAATGATTATGCATGAAACATTTGAATTGTTTATTAATAAACAAGTGTTTTCTATATGTCAATGCCTGCAAAGAAAATGTTGACGAAGCAGACTCACCATCTTCGCAGTATTAACGCGCCTATAGAGAGAAATGCACACCTCATGAATTAGCCTACATAAGCAGAGAGTAGCCTAGCCAATTTCTTTTAGTTTTTAATTGTTTTGTTCAAAAGTAGACATTTCGATCTTTCTATAGATATACTTCTCAGGTCTGTCTGAGTTTTGCTTAATTTATGAGACGTGCTCCAGTTACCGGCCCCTCCTTGTCCAGATTATATTGTCTACTAAATTAGCTTATTATTTATTAATCCAGGCAAATTTGTTGATGAAACATTGATTAAAATTAAGATACAATTTATACAAAACGAAATTCACTTTAAAGAAATGCTTTCTAAAATACAAAACTGTAAGTGTTTAAAATCATGTCTGACCCATACCAAATGTTTTCCGATATTTTGGGCATCTTATGATCCTATTTTAGGCTAGGCTACTCATCTCATGCGGTTCCCTTTTCATATAATCAACATAGATGAAATTAAAAAAATAACATTATATTATTTAAACATAAATATGAAACTTATGTTTAAGATTTTTAACTTATATTTAAGCGTCACACCGCTCCGCTTTGCTCACATGCTCTGGTGTGTGGCCTGTATGTGTGCGTACATGTGGTGGAGGGGTGCGATTTTAGAATAATAATCAAATAATGCCCAGCGATTTTCGAATATTATTTTTGCTTGAAAATTTCGTTTTGTATAAATTGTATCTTCATTTGAATCAATGGTTCATCAACAAATTTGCCTGAATTAATAAATTAGAAGCAAATATAGTAGACAATATAATCAGAACACGGAGGCGCGGGCGCGTGAACTGGAGAGCGTCTCATAAATGAACCCAAACTCAGCGTATAAGCTACTTGCCTCACATACCTGAGAAGTAGGCTATATCTAGAAAGATTGAAATGTCTACTTTTAAACAAAACAATTAAAAACTAAAAGAAATTAGCTACTCTCTGCTTATGTAGGCTAATCCATATGAAGTGTGCATTTCTCTCTATAGGAGCGTTAATACTGCGAAGATGGTGAGTCTGCATCGTCAACTTTATCTTTGCAGGCACTGACATAGAAAACACTTGTTTATTAATAAACAATTCAAATGTTTCATGCATAAGCATTACTTATGCCTGTTCTTTGTGGCAAGCTTTATTTCAGGTGTTGCGTCACTTGCGTGATATCTCTGCGCCCAAGTAGCCAGAGTTACTATCTTGAGGCCTCGAGTTAATTATCTTGAGGCCACGAGATAGTTATGATAATTTTTTGACAAAGTGGGACTGGGGGGCTCAGTAGAAACCCCTTTATTCTAGCTAAATGCATTCGTTTTTTATCAACACTTGAATTTAGACAAGTTTAATAAAAAATAAAAAAAACATTGTGAGCAGCGTGACTTTGCTTCCTTCCACTGTAGAAAAATGAAGCCAAAATATATCCCAGTAACGTTCATTGCCGTTTACTTCTTTCGGAGCCCGAGTATGTGCAGTAGTGATTTTGAGGTGGAGCCTCGGCATCAAGGTCCTGCCCACACTCCCGCAGACTCAATCACAAACACAGCTGTCAATCACACCCGTTTTTATAACTAAAACCAAACTTGTTGGGAAAACAAACACTTCAAAATAGGTCTGTGTGATGAACTACCTTAAATGCTTTGGGGAAAAAATATTTTAAATGTAATTTTTTTTTTGTTTGGCTCATGTCCCATTTGATTACTTGGAGAGGGCGGGGTTTAAGACCTATACTGCAGGCAGCCACCAGGGGGCGATCAAAATGCTTTGGCTTCACTTTTCAGGAACTGTGTGGCACACTTAGGGCTTCCTTGTTTCCTCGCTCCTCCGTCCTCCAGCCTCTGACTCGGAAACCGATCGAACTCAGCCATCTTGAAAGACATCTCAATTCTCTAATTGCACCACGAGGAATGAGGAGCGAGGAAACTTCTTGAGGAGTCATGAGCGAGGATATTAAGGGTGCTTCTATCGCTTGTTTCTGTTTCTTCTGTGCCTGTGTTTTGATCTGGAGATTCGGTACTCTTTTAGAAAATTCATAATAGCGCCCCCCTACCGTATAACAGTGAAAACATGGATTTGCTGGACAATTCTATCAATGGCGGGGAAAGAGTTAATGATGATTCAGTGTTATCGAGTATTGTGTAACAATATTAAAATATCACTTTTTCAGGATTCAGGAGCAGAATTCTGAGCAACTTGCCTCGGTCAAGGCTGAGCATCAAAGAGAGATTGAACGCCTTCTAGCTCGCCATGCCCTTGATCATTCCTCCTCCAAAGTGGCTGAACTCAGCAATCAAGTGAACACACAGGAGGTGGGTTCTTGAATGAATTTGACTTTTTATATGACTGTGCATTTATGTGCCACTTAATGTTCCCTTGGCACTAGAAATACTGAGGCCATGGGTAAAGAAAATAAAAATACTTTGCTTGCATTGTAAGTTGCTTTGGATAAAAGCTTTATGTATTTTGAATTCTGAATTCATGTGACCTTTCTATTCAGATCATAGTGCAGCATTTACAGGGGCAAGTAAAGGAGCTCAATGGAACTAAAGATGCTCTGGCTGTGTCTAAAATCAGAGAGGAAACCCTGCAGAATCAGGTATTACTCAGTAATTTCATTTCCATTTTACTTTAAACTGGATTTTGAATTTTCTCTCCATATCTCCTGTTATGTGTATGTAAAAAGCTGTCTAAGCTTCTGGAAGAGCTTAAACAGGCCAAAGAAGCCCACAGTCCTCAACTAAGACACTTCACTAGCCTGGAGCAGAAGATTCAGTCCATGGAGCTCCGCTACCATCAGCGTGAGAAGCAGCTTCAGCAGGTAACACACCTACACTCAATACATCATCTACCATTCAAATGTTTTAAGCTTTAAAAAAATGAATACTTTTATTCTCCAATGACACAATAAAGTGAACAAATGTGACGTTAAAGTTAAAAATAAATGCTGTTATTTTTAACTTTATATTCATCAAAGAAACCTGATCAAAATGTAACATGGTTTCCACAAAAAGCAGCACAAATTTGCAGATTTAAATCAACATATTAGAATGATTTCTGAAGGATCATGTGACACTGAAGAATTGAGTAATGATGCTGAAAATTCAGCTTTGCCATCACATAGATTATAATATAGATATATTAGAACAGATTTTACTGTATTTTTGACCAAATAAGTGCAGCCTTGGTGAGACTTCTTTCAAAAACCTTTAAAAAAAAAAAAAAACTTTTGAAAGTTAGTGTTCTAACACGTATACTTAATTGCACAGTTTTACACATATGAAAAGTAAACGATCAGCGCACTTTTTTCTGTTGCTGTACAGTATATACTGTAGTTGTTCATAATGGATCTCTGCAACAGTCTGCTGTAGGACAACCTCTGCACTAAATAGAATAGAATAGTGACATGAATTTGTCCTCTGAATTTAACTCATCCACGTTAGAGCACACACATTAGGAGTAGTGAGTAGTGAACACACATTGCAAACCATGGACACACACACAGACAGTGGGCAGCCATTTTGCTGTAGTGCCCAGGGAGGGATTGAGGGTTAGGTGCCTTGCTCAAAGAATCGAACCCGCAACTTTCGGGTTACCAGTCTGACTCTCTAACCATTAGCCCCTGTATTGTGATTGAAGACACTGATGTTAGTTGTGTTGCAGGTGATTGCAGACACACGGCGGGTGGTGGAACAGGAGCAGCAGGGTGAGGTGGAGCGCTGGAGGAGACTCGCTCACGGCAGGGCTAAAGAGCTGGATGCCTTTAGACTGGAGCTGGACTCTATACTGGATGTGCTCCGAGAACTCCAGAGACAGGGTGTAGTCATCCCCATCCCCGAACACACCTCCTCCATTACCCACACATTCCTGCCCCTCCGATCCTGAGCTGCCTTTGCACCACTCAACTTTTTCTTTCTTTTTTGTAAAGATTATTTAATTATTGTCAACGATCATGCTGGTTATGTAACATCAAAAAACAAGATATTTGGTGTTAGTAATTTTAGCATAAATCCAAATGTTATTTTGTATTAAAGTTAATTATTATGTGCACAATTATTTGTCCTGTTTTGCTGCTCTGTTGTTTTTACAACATTGAGCAGAATCCAAAACCCCTGAACAAACAGCAGTAAAATGTTTGTTGATACACCACCCACATAAGAGTTATAAAAAAGTCTCATCTCAAAAGCTTAACCTAAAACTACGTTTACACAATATAAAATACTGTAGACCTCATGATTTATTACTCGCCTTAGAGCTGGCTTCAGAGGACACAGTCTGAATGCTAATGAACTACTAAAAGAACATAAATTGCTTAAGTGACTGGAGATGGAGCTGCTGCATTGTGTGATGATTATTAAGAGCTGATCACCATGCAGAACTGTTTATAAACACCAAGGGTCATGACAAAATATAATTTAATTGGGTACATAGGATACATTTGTGGAGAGAGGTCATGAAGTGTTAAGAAATTTGAATGGGAAATTTACTTGATGAAAGCAAAATCATTGCCATTCAAACTTGACATTTGCATTATCACACCAATGACAAAGTCCTAGTGATTGAGTCAAAATAAGTACTGATAACCTGCTACGGTGCAGCTAGTGTCACATTTGATCTCTGTTCAAAGCTGTCCTTGGCTGTCACCTGTCTAAATTATGAATTATTTTTCTGCAAGTTTGAACGTGTAATGTTGCTCATTAGATTGCGAGTCATTTCATTTAGAAATTTTCCTCAGGCAAAGTTTTCATCAGTGCTCGGTTTTATCTTAGCTAATGATAGAGACTGTAATAATAATAATCATATTTTTAAAGGTTAAAACATTGCATGTTATCCCATAATTCTACACTACAACAGTATTTCCACCTGAGTGTTCTCAGTGGTTGCCAGGACATTGCTGTATGGTTGCTATGGTTTTCTGAGTGGTTGCTAGGTAGCAACTTGCCAAAAAAGTTTGTATTATATTCTGGCCTCTATATATGGCTGAATGATTTGAGGTTTCATTCACGTGTGGCCTTAAGGTTAGGGATTTGTTTGTGTCAGCCAATATCACCACAGGAAACTACGCACTGAATTTTAATGGCATATAGGTGTTCAATAAAACAAGAGAGACAGAACTGAAGCATTGAATTGCTCAGGCAGCTGTATTCAAACAATAACAGAGTTAGTATGCAAGTATACTGCAGATATTCTGCAGAAAGCCACTGATTCAGCTAAAACTATTTTCTACTCAGGCATTTGCTCACACAACAAGCCTAGAGAACCAGGCAGTGCAATATCAAATTGCTACAATTTTGTCAATTAGCTACACAAGTACAATGCTGCATCGACGTCTTCCTACTGCACATCGAGATTTTTAAAAAAATGCTGATAATAGGAATGAATTATGAACCAATAAGGGATTGCAATCTGCTGGAATGTCTTCCTACGTATTTTCTTTAAATATCACTTTCTAACCACAGGCTTCCCAACATTCTTTTAATATGCTGTCAAGAGCATATTCTCAAAATCTCATTAGTGCCATCCAATCTTTTTCATCTTTGACGCTGCTGCCATTTCTTACTGTAGACCCCCGATGTCAGAAAATACCTCCACTTTTGAAGCGAAACACATCACTCTCCACTTTTAGAGACAATAGACTGAGTTGAGGACAGTGATGGAGCCATAATGAGTAAATAAAGGCATCTGACCGCCTTTAGTCAATTATGTGATGGGTACAGCGCGGACGGGCCTCCTCCATTATGATCGGTGGATCGCCCAGTAGTAAATCTTCGTCTCCAAGAGCGGAGCTCAGTTCTGAGTTCACAAAGTTGGGAATGTTGAAATGTGCCAGGAGCGCTGCCTCTCGTTCCGCCCTGGTCTCCATTCCCATGCTTTGGACGACAAGGCCGACCGCTTCCACCTGCCCTCTGGAGTGGCCGCTGCCCGTACGTCCAGTGTCGCTCGTGGCCCTGCCTCCATCTCGCTCTTCTTCGTTAATATAACAGTGAAACAGAGACCGGGACTCTTCCAGCAATGGGTGGGAGAGACCCGTTCGGGTGTCCGCCTCACGTTGGCGTCCCAGACCCTCTGCGCTGCTAGTGAGACGCATCCTTTTCTCGTACGGCTCCGCACCCCTGTGGGATTCAGAGAGTAATATTGAACTCGAAGTTTCATCAGCAAAGTTTAAAGAGCAGTATTTCCCTTTTCTAATATAGAGGTGAAATGAGCACCGGTGCTTCTGAAGAGTGGGAGTACCCTCCTCTTATATTTTATCCTCCATCTGTGTGTGCGCTTGAGCACATTTTCCTCTTTTCAATGATTTGGTGTGTAAGAGGTTTCTGCCGGGCTGTGTTAATGGATGACTCACATCTATAGAGCAGTTTAATTAAAAGAGCTCTAAACAGACTCTCAGCATGACCCCTAGGCTTCCTCACTGCTCCATTAGACCAGAGGATGGGGACTATAGTGCTTTACTATTATAACTGATTTAAACTATTTTTTACTATTTAAACGCCCTTAAAATTATTTGGCCAATATATTTGAATGTAAAAAGAGGGCTTTAGTGGACATTAATTTGCTTTTAAATGAATTCTGGATAGCTACCAGAACACTGACATAGATAATTATTGTTTGTGTATGTGCATGCATAATAGGAGTGCATTTGTTCACATTAATAAACATGAGAATGCACCACTAGAAGAATAGATTGAATTAAAACGGCATGAAATAAAATGGATGAATGTTTGAGTTTAGGATAAAGAATTCATGCTAATTGGGCCGAGATTGCAGACCGTTGTTGGTTTAATCAAAGTTTTCTGAAAACATTGTTTGTTGGTCTAAAGGAGTGCAACATCGGAGACACTGAGCTAGCAGAGAGCTAATGAGAGTGCGGAGGCCACAAACACACACACACAGCTCTCTTAAGCGAAGGATAATGAGGCAGCTAGGTGGCCGGAGCGCAGGCAGTGGGAAACAGAAAAACTGCTGAAACTAGTACATCGTGCTTGTGGTGCAGATGTGAGAGAGATGAGTCCATTGGGAATTTATACTGCCTTTTGTTTTGTTCAGTTATGTCCTTGCCACAGCTGATTCACAAAGCTTGTTTTTCACAGTTTACTGTATAAAAATACTCACTCAGGGTGTGGGGCTCCTGTTTTGGTAAGAAGAGTCAAAACAAAAAACATAAATATGACAAAAACGGCAAGACCGACCCAGAAGCCGATCACAATGGAATCTGGGGGAAGAAACAAAGCTGAGTGGTGTGAAAATGCAACTGAAATGCTAAAATGTTTTATTCAAATTTATCTAGCCTACTTGTATTACCCTAAATATCTTTTTTAAATGCACTTTAATAAAAATGTTACTACAAATAATGTAATAATAAACTATAACAATGTAATAATAAACAAATTATTATATATTCCTGTTTTCATCATTTTTAACAAACAAGGATACTAAATGGTGCACTTAAATATGACAATGTTACTTTATATATATATATATGTGTGTGTATGTATTGTGTGTGTGTTTTCAGTGTGCGCGTGCGTGCACAAATACGGGTCCTTCTAAAAAAATTAGCATATTGTGATAAAGTTCATTATTTTCCATAATGTAATGATAAAAATTAAATTTTCATATGTTTTAGATTCATTGCACACCAACTGAAATATTTCAGGTGTTTTATTGTTTTAATACTGATGATTTTGGCATACAGCTCATGAAAACCCCAAATTCCTGTCTCAAAAAATTAGCATATCATGTCAAGGTTCTCTAAACGAGCTATTAACCTAATCATCTGAATCAACTAATTAACTCTAAACACCTGCAGAAGATTCCTGAGGCTTTTAAAAACTCCCAGCCTGTTTCATTACTCAAAACCGCAATCATGGGTAAGACTGCCGACCTGACTGCTGTCCAGAAGGCCATCATTGACACCCTCAAGCAAGAGGGTAAGACACAGAAAGACATTTCTGAACAAATAGGCTGTTCCCAGAGTGCTGTATCAAGGCACCTCAGTGGGAAGTCTGTGGGAAGGAAAAAGTGTGGCAAAAAACGCTGCACAACGAGAAGAGGTGACCGGACCCTGAGGAAGATTGTGGAGAAGGACCGATTCCAAACCTTGGGGGACCTGCGGAAGCAGTGGACTGAGTCTGGAGTAGAAACATCCAGAGCCACCGTGCACAGGCGTGTGCAGGAAATGGGCTACAGGTGCCGCATTCCCCAGGTCAAGCCACTTTTGAACCAGAAACAGCGGCAGAAGCGCGTGACCTGGGCTACAGAGAAGCAGCACTGGACTGTTGCTCAGTGGTTTCATGTCATTCGGAAATCAAGGTGACAGAGTCTGGAGGAAGACTGGGGAGAAGGAAATGCCAAAATGCCTGACGTCCAGTGTCAAGTACCCGCAGTCAGTGATGGTCTGGGGTGCCATGTCAGCTGCTGGTGTTGGTCCACTGTGTTTTATCAAGGGCAGGGTCAGTGCAGCTAGCTATCAGGAGATTTTGGAGCACTTCATGCTTCCACCTGCTGAAAAGCTTTATGGAGATGACGATTTCATTTTTCAGCACGACCTGGCACCTGCTCACAGTGCCAAAACCACTGGTAAATGGTTTACTGACCATGGTATTACTGTGCTCAATTGGCCTGCCAACTCTCCTGACCTGAACCCCATAGAGAATCTGTGGGATATTGTGAAGAGAAAGTTGAGAGACGCAAGACCCAACACTCTGGATGAGCTTAAGGCTGCTATCGAAGCATCCTGGGCCTCCATAACACCTCAGCAGTGCCACGGGCTGATTGCCTCCATGCCACGCCACATTGAAGCAGTCATTTCTGCAAAAGGATTCCCGACCAAGTATTGGGTGCATAACTAAACATAATTATTTGAAGGTTGACTTTTTTTGTATTAAAAACACTTCTTTTATTGGTCAGATGAAATATGCTAATTTTTTGAGACAGGAATTTTGGGTTTTCATGAGCTGTATGCCAAAATCATCAGTATTAAAACAATAAAAGACCTGAAATATTTCAGTTGGTGTGCAATGAATCTCAAATATATGAAAGTTAAATGAAAAGTTTTATCATTACATTATGGAAAATAATGAACTTTATCACAATATGCTAATTTTTTGAGAAGGACCTGTATATATGGTTGATTATATAAGATTTGCATTATTTTCATGTCTTACTGTATGCTGGATAAACTTTTATTTTATTCAATACACATTGAAAAAAGCATTTTTATATCTAAGAATATATTTGATCCTTGTATCATAGTTAACAAAAAGATGTCAAAAACAGGATCAAACACATCAAGCTATAATGGACTTAATGCTGCAGAGAAACAGACTTACATCGATGTGCTTTGAGTCCTTCAAAAGACACGGGCTCTTCGTCGTCGTAGTATTCGTAGCTCCATTCATAATTGTGATTAGGCATAGTAGTGCTGTTTAAAAACTGGAACCTCGGCATCTTAAATCACAGATCAAAACTGATAATAACAGCTTTTACGGGAAAGAAGCATCCCAGTTCCTCATAGCAGTCAGTGTGCGGTCCACGCGAGCGCCTCAATCATCAACTGCATCCAGAGAACAAACCCAGCTCTTTAACACCGACGCTGACGGAGATTTCATCATTTTCCTGCGAACATCTCACGTCTACGTGCTCCTAAACAAAATTGTTGTATAGGTGGGCGTTCTGTAAGTATCATCGCTACTCGTGAGGTCTCATGTGGTCTAGAGAGAATGTATTGAATATATGATGAGATCACGCATCTCTCTCATCCATGAGCTCGCGTGCGTTGTGAATGGAGAGATTCCACGCGCCTCAGGGGGCATCCGAGAGCGATCTTTTTCTTTCTTTCTTTCTTTCTTTCTTTCTTTCTTTCTTTCTTTCTTTCTTTCTTTCTTTCTTTCTTTCTTTCTTTCCTTCTTTTTTTCTCTATTTCATTTCTACTCTTTATATATATATATAAATATATATATATATAGGGACAAACTTAAAGTTTTTTTAACAATAAAAATCTATTTACATTTCTACCATTATTGTCCAGAAGAAAGAAAAACAGTGCATTAAACACACTTTGATCATTTGGTACACCATGCCCCATTGTGTTAAATTATAAGGGGTATTGTCACAATTACAAGCTATTTTGGGTGCTTCGGCAACATTTTAATTTTTAAAGAAATATGAAACAGGAAAAAGCAAAAGATCTGTTTTGATTTTGATTTATCAAATCTTTTTGGGGCAAAATAAACTACAGATTAATTAATAAACTATAAAACTACATAACATTTTTAAAATAGCTTTTTTTTCTTTTTTCTTTTTTTTTTACAAATACAAAAAACCTTTCAGGGAATAGTTCTTAAAAGAACCACATTTTCATAGCGTGAAGAACATTTTAATAATCTAAAGAACCTTTTATGTATTGAAAAGGTTTCACTGAACCATCAGGCTAATGACAAGTTCCAGCCCTTAATATTTAAACCTTTCAAACACTGGTTTATACTGTAGTTGTTAATACAATGCACTCTTTTAACACAACACAGCATTTCCTTATCTCCATCATTTGAGTGATGTGCTGTTCCTGGATCAATTATTTATTGAAAATGCAAGGTGACCCTATTTTTTGTTTCTGAGACAAGAACATAGAGAATACTGCATCCTGTTCAGGAAACTGTCATACATACAGTATTTGTGCATATTAGTGCAGCAGGCAGACGGACCCTTAATGAGATTCTTGGGCCTGGAGCCGTGGGACTTATCTCACAGTAAATGAGACGAATGTTATTTATGATGTATGCTAATTAAAGCAGAGTGTCTGACTACAGTCTCATCTGAATAAAAGGTCAGAAGTAAGACATTTAGTTTTGTTTAATAATGGTTACAATTTTAAAAAATCACAAATATTCACATCTCACATTATTATTATTGTTTTTGATGTTAAATACAGTACTCTTCTTGCTGGATCTGTCTGCTGCTTTTGATGCAGTTAACCACCAGATCCTCCTGTCAACCCTAATGACAATGCATGAGCATCTCAGGAACTGCACTACAATGGTTCAAGTCTTGCCTAGGTAGGTCCTTCAGGGTGTCTTGGAGGGGCGAGGTGTTCAAGTTACAACATCTAGCTACTGGGGTGCCTCAGGGCTCAGTGCTTGGACAACTTCTCTTCTCCACCTATATGACATCGCTATCTGTCATTCAGAAACATGGCTTTTCACATCTCTGCTATGCTGAAAACACACAATACCTCTCATTCCAGCCAGATGATCCTACGGTAGCAGCTCACATCTCAGTCTGCCTGACAGTCATTTTTGACTGGATAAAAGACCACCACATTCAACTCAACCTTTCAAAGAAAGAAACTGCTTGTGGTCTCAGCCAACCCAACACTTCATCACAGTTCCTCCATTCAGCTGGGTCCGTCAACCATAGCTCCTTCCACGAGAGCGAGGAACCTTGAGGTATTCTATCCAGTCTGGACTAATTGTAATGCTCTCTCTTGGTAGGCCTTCCAGCATGTACGGTCAAACCTCTGCAACTGATCCAGAATGCAGCGACAGTGGTCTTTAAAGTTTCAAATTTTAAAGTTTCAAGTCGAAGAGAGCGCACGTCACCAATCTTCATCAATGGGCACTGGTTAACAATAGCTGCTCACATCAAATTCAAAGCAGTGATGTTTGCCTACAGAACAACCACTGGCTCTGCAAGCCCATACCTAAACTCACTACTTCAGACTTATGTGCCCGCCAGAAGCTTGCGTTCTGCAAGTAAGAGTTCTGCAAGTAAATGTTCTGGGCCACTTTCAAGAAAGGATAAAGAACCAATACTACCACTTACTATTATATTATATTTCTATTCTATCTAACTATCTTTTAAACCTTGCTACGTGTCGTGTACTGAGCGAGACATGGCTGTCACAGCACTTGTATATTGTTGCCCTATTGTTGGTTTGATAACTTCTATTGTTCTCATTTGTAAGTCGCTTTGGATAAAAGTGTCTGCTAAATGATTAAATGTAAATAATAACAACATTTGTCTCTTATCCAGTTCTCAGTGATTTTAGCCAGCCTTTTTGTGTTCTTAAATTATTATTTTAGTACCTCATTAAGAATTTCTGAAATATATAAATAAAGTTCACACTTAGAGCTGGAAGTTGCAGACATGCAAATCAGACCAACATATATTACAAATTATTTATTTCAACATTTTTTTTTTGCAAAAGTGTGAGAATAAAGGTTAGATTTGTTAGAAAAGCTCCTCAGGTAACGAATAGACCGAATAAAGCATGTAAATCAAAACAGAATGCAATATGATAATTTCAAGTTAGATATAAAAGCTTCAACCACACAGATATGTTTAGTATAAGGATTGTTTTGTTTTTTCCATAGCTCCAGATTTTAATTCAGTGAAAATGTCAGTATTGATGCCACAGTGTGCTCCGACCCTTCCTCTTAGACATCAGCTGCATGATATCTTTGAAATATAAAACAAAACACGTTATTGTGACATTGACATGTAGCATGATTATAAATGGCACACTGCTGTGCCTCTCTAGACTATTATGGTATAACAGTGAAGATCGGTGCAATCAAGAGATTTCCTAAATCATAGCTTTGACTAAATATAGACTTTGTGCATGAACAATGCATTTCTTACTCCAGGCTGTGAATGTTGTGTAAAACGTCATAAAGGAGAGATGAATAGAGAGATGTGATTGGCTTTTTCAACTCACTTTTGTTTGATCCATTGTCAACTGTCATTTTCATGTTTGCAGGCAGATCTGCAGCACCAGCAATCCTACTAATATTCCATAGTGTCTATACACTGACACTGAGTCCTAAAAAAATAGCAAGAGTTCATTTAGGAGTCAGTAAGAATATTTTCTCAAGTTTCTTCCTCATCCTGTCATCCTTCCTTATGTGTCTTAATTATTAATTCCTTCACTTTGTGCAATTACAGTAATAGCCAAATTAGTTATATTCATTTCAATTGTCACAAGTACCAAAAAAGAAGAAGGTGGTTAATTAGACTTTTAGAAATGTGATGCCTAGATAACATTAATAGAGAGTTTATGCCACTTTACCGTATTCCCTTGATTTCGAGTATCGGGTAGAATTGCAAATACATCATAATTAATACTTTCGGTGACATCTGAAATAGAAACACGCCATAAAAAATTTAAGGCAATACACATATTTTGCGATAACATTACACATTTTCTAAAAAAAAATTGTATCCATTGGGAATTGTACGAGTTGTAGGCCTACAACTGGATCATGAAAACGTCTCAGGTTATGACTATAACCCTTGTTCCCTGAGAAGGGAACGAGACACTGCGTCGAGAATCGACTCTTTCGGGACGCTTCTAGTTGAATGAGCCCTTACGGCTAAAGGTGAAGGCAAACCGCGCACCTTGTAAGCCTCAGTAATAGCCTGAACTATCCAATTACTAATAGTTTGCTTGGATGCCGGGAGCCCTTTCTTAGGTGACCCAAAACATACTAATAACTGGTCCGACCTTCTCCAAGAAGAGGACCTCTCAAGGTACACGCTCAAAGCTCTGACGGGGCAGAGCAAATGAAGCTTCTCTTCTTCTGCCGACACATGAGGTGGAGGATGGAATGCCTGAAGGACTGTAGACCGAGCCGTGTTCGAAGGAACCTTAGGCACGTAGCCCGGACTCGGTTGCAAAAAGGCCTTTACTCTGCCAGGGGCAAACTCCAAGCAAGCTGGTGTCACTGCCAGGGCTTGGAGATCTCCCACCCTCTTAAGTGAGGTAATGGCCAAGAGAAAAAACATTTTCTGCGTTAAATCCTTAGGCGAAGCCGACTCTAGAGGTTCGAAAGGGGCCAGGGATAACCCTTCCAGAACTATAGCCAGGTCCCAGGCAGGAACCCTAGACCTGGTTGCCGGCCTCATCCTCCAAGTACCGCGGAGAAACCGAATGACCAACTGGTGCCTCCCCAGAGGCCCATCACCTAACGAAGCGTGGAAAGCCGCAATGGCTGCCACGTACACCTTAAGCGTGGAAGGGGAGAGACCCGCAGAGAAACGATCTTGAAGAAATTCCAGAACTGAAGCCACCGGGCAGTTTACTGGATCTAACTCATGTTCTCTACACCAAGTGACAAAAACATTCCACTTGAGGCCATATAATCTCCTAGTAGATGGAGCTCTGGAGCTAAGTATGGTTTCAACCACTCCAGCTGATAGACCAGCATTTAGGTACTGAACCCCCTCAGAGGCCAGACCCACAATTTCCACAGCTCTGGCTGAGGGTGGAATATTGAGCCCCCCGCCTGAGACAACAGATCCCTCCTCAGAGGAATCTGCCATGGCGGAGCTATCAGGAGTGATATTATGTTTGAAAACCACACTCGGGTCGGCCACATTGGGGCAACCAGAAGAAGACTGATGCCCTCCTGACGGACCCTCTCCAGGACTCCCGGGAGCAGAGCGATCGGGGGAAAAGCGTACAGGCGAAGCCTCGGCCAGGCCTGTACCATGGCATCCAACCCCAGTGGGGCTGGAAGTGAGAGGGAGAACCAAAGTGGACAGTGGGACGTCTCTCGAGACGCAAACAGATCCACTTCCATTGGTCCAAACCTCTCCCATATCAACTTCACCACATCTGGATGAAGTCTCCATTCCCCGGGCCTCAGCCCCTGCCTCGACAGGATGTCTGCTCCCTGATTCTGAACCCCCGGAATATACATTGCCTTGATAGACAGTATTTTCCCCTGGGACCAAAGAATAATCTGATGCGCCAGTCTGCACAGAGGGCGCGATCTGAGTCCCCCTTGTCGGTTCAGATAGGCTACCACCGACGTATTGTCTGATCGTACTAAGACATGGTAACCTTTGATGTCTGGGAGGAAGCTCCTCAAAGCCCTGAACACAGCCATCATCTCTAGGCAGTTTATATGCCAAGAATGATGATGGTCCTGCCACAGACCCCTTGCAAAGCAGCCTTCCATGACCGCGCCCCAGCCAGTGAGGGAAGCGTCTGTCGAAATGGATTTCCGGCGACATGACACTCCCAACACTGGCCCTTGGGATAGGAACCAAGGTTTCTTCCATATTTGCAGAGAACGAAGGCATCTGCGCGTTACTCTGATTAAACGAAACGGATTCCCCTTGGGAGAAAACCCCTTGGTTTTTAACCACCACTGAAGGGGCCTCATGTGCAGAAGGCCCAAAGGAATGATGTTGGATGCCGCTGCCATGAGGCCCAGCATTCTTTGAAATTGCTTTACAGTGATGGCCTGGCCCAGCCTTAACCCAGATACCATCGCCAGAATTGACTCGACACGTGCGGGAGACATTCGTGCCTGCATCGTAATCGAGCTCCACACGATTCCCAAAAATATCGTGCACTGGGATGGTTCTAGCACACTCTTCTTTGCATTGAGTCTCAACCCCAATTTCTGAATGTGGCCAAGGACGACATCTCGATGCCGAACTGCCATTTCTCGAGACTGGACCAGAATGAGCCAGTCGTCGAGATAATTCAATATACGAATGCCTTGAAGTCTCAGTGGAGCAAGGGCTACATCCATACATTTGGTGAATGTGCGGGGAGAGAGTGCTAGGCCGAACGGAAGAACCCGATATTGGTAAGCTTCGCCCCCGAAAGCGAACCTCAGGTATCTCCTGTGACATGGAAGGATGGATATGTGAAAATAGGCGTCTTTTAGATCTATCGTGACAAACCAGTCCTCGGATCTGATCTGACTCACGACTGCAGGAATGGTTAACATTTTGAGCCTGAACCTCCTCAGAGATCGGTTCAAAACCCTGAGATCTAGAATTGGCCTTAACCCCCATCCTTCTTTGGAACTATAAAGTACCGGCTGTAAAACCCGGACCCCCTGTCTAAAGGATGAACACGTTCTATGGCTTCCTTTAGTAGCAGAGTCTGTACTTCTTGTTCCATCACCTGAGCCTGCTCTGGAACCACTGTAGTTTGCACCACCCCAGAAAACTTGGGGGGGGCGGTGCGCAAACTGCAGTCTGTACCCTGATTTTATTATATGCAGGACCCATGCAGATATGTTGGGAAGATGATACCATGCCTCTACAAAATCTACTAGGGGTACCAGCCTCTCGAGACTGGCCTCTGGTGTTTTTCGAGCATCTTTCTCGACTTCCTTAAGAGGAATACCGGCAGGCTGTAGTCGATACGGTTCTTTTAACCATAACTGATGCTTTTTCTTTATTAGAATATTTTCGCTGGAAAGAGATGCGGCCCGAAGCGTCGTTAACGGCGGGCAATCTACATCGTTTCCTAGAGGGCTCCGCTGCGAGAACAACCTCGGTTGCACTGCAGTGGAGGGGACAGCCCTCAGAGGTCCTACCACTTCGGTCAGGACCTCTTCCCCGAAGCCCTCCTAGCCTGAATGACTTCCCTCAGGTCGCCTCTCTGGCTGGAGGACTTCGATTTCTGAGAGCGCTTCCTCTGTTGCCAAGCTCCAGGAGGAGGGGCTCTAGAGGAAACGCTCTCTTTCTGCTCTGCTCGGTGTGAGGAGCTGGCTGATGGCTGGGGCTGATCACTCGGCCCCACCCTACTCGATTTGGACTTCGCCTTACGGGGGAGGTACTGCTGGAACGCCGCAGATTGCTTCTTCGCGTCTTGAAACCTGTTGACGACCGATGTAACGGCGTCGCCAAACAGGCCAGAAGGCGAGAGCGGCGCATCCAGCAGAAAAGACCTATCCTTATCTTTGATACCAGATAAGTTCAGCCACAGATGTCTCTCCGTAGCTACCATAGCTGCCATAGAGCGGCCAATGGCACGGGCCGTCTCTTTTGTGGCCCGGAGAGACAAATCTGTGGCCTTCCTCAACTCTGCAATATCTTCAGGAGTCGGCCCCTCCCCCTCATCCAAATCTTTCAGGAGGTCGGTCTGGTATGCCTGCAAGATAGCCATAGTGTGCAGACATGAACCAGCCCGACCTACCGCCATGTAAGCCCTGCCTATTAAAGCAGATGTATCTCTGCAGGGCTTACTAGGCAGCGCCCGGGTTTTCAGGGAAGATGCCGATTCAGGGGAAAGATAACCTGCTAAAGCTTCTTCTACTTTAGGCATCTTCCCATAACCCTTGTCCCGTGCCCCCACAACATTGCTGTAATCCACCAAACTGGGACTGGAGACACGGGACGAGTGCGGTTTATCCCACGATCTCGAGATCTCACAGTGGAGATCGGGGAAAAACGGCAAACCCCGGCGCTGAGGTTGTGCTCTGTGCTGCAGGAAACGCTCATCAAGCTTACTTTTTGCTTGCGTTCCCTGCTCATCATGTGGCCAGCTGATGTTAAGTCTGGCCACCGCACGAGTCACAACCTCTACCAGCTCCTCATACGCTTGGCCGTGAACTGGCGCGCCAAAATCACGGTCATCCGCATCAATACTGAGCACATCCACTTCCTCAGAAGCAGAGAGCTCAAGCATTGGGACCTGATCGTGGGCAGGAGAAGCCGCGATGCGGGCTCCTGGACCACTCTCAGGGGCTACGGGATCCTCAGACGAAGAATGAGAAGGTGCCATAGCAGCCTCATTCTCATCTAAAAGATCCCGCTACGAGCCCCACGATCTCAATCGCCGCGCTGCCTCAACAGACGCGGGACCAGAACCGCGGGGAACGCGAGCCTGACCGTGCTCATCAAAGCACGCCAGCCGGGAGCGCAGCACTCTAATGGGAAGTGCTTCACAGTCAACACAACCAGCTCCCTCGAGAGCTGCCCGTGCATGCTGCGCTCCCAAACAATTCACACACAAAGAATGTGTGTCCCCACCCGTAATAAAACGAGGGCAAGGATGCACACATTTTCTGAATTGTTCGCTGGCCATAATATTAGATATAAGGACAAACAACACCAAATAAGACTGACAGTTTTTCAACACAGAGCGCTTGCTGAAGAGCGAAAGCTAGTGTGTGTTGTGACAGCGTCACTTTTATACTTCCGGCTATCCCGTCACATGTTACGTCACGACGCAACACCAATCAGGATTGGATTAGTTTCATTAATTCAGAGGCGCACGCTTAGGGAGCGTCCCCAAAGAGTAGATTCTCGACGCAGTGTAGAGTTCCCTCGAAAGGGAACGAAGTGTTAGGCTACATGCCAGAGTCGAGCAAGACCAAATGTGAGTTCGTTAAAACAGCGTCTAAAAATTATCCATATTTTTTTTATTACACATACCTCTGGAATGCTCAGATAGCCTATTTCATAATATTTGCCGTCTTCAATGGCAACGTCGTTTTTCGTCCCATAGGCTACTTTGCATCTCGAATCACACCGTGGACTCTCGCTCTCAGGTCGTATTGAAAATGACCTCAGAAGACTTCAGGACTGCTGTTGGCTGTATGGTTGTCAGGAATATAAGGGTAACTTACTGTACATATAGTAGTCGAAGGTAGAGTTGTAGTCGTAGTCTGGTGTTGGTGTCATGTCTTCATCCTCTTCATTGCCAAATGCACCTGAGAGGATTTTACAAAATCATTTCTCTTTCATTGGGATGTCTATCAGAAGAGGTTTAATTCCTTCTAATGCTTTTTCTGATTCTTTTGAATGAATCATACAACAATAAGCATGTAAGGGATAATGTGTTAACTGGCCATTATAGCTAAATAAGCCTTGTATATTATATATATATATATATATATATATATATATATATATATATATATATATATATATATATATATATATATATATATATATGCTATATAAATGCAGTCCATTTACCATATATATATATTTCTTTTTGTTTTGTTTTTTCAGTTTAAAGTGTTTTATGGTTTTAGTTTTAGTTAACTATAATAACCCTGAATGGGGCAAATATAGATTATAAAGTTTAGAGTCATTATAAAAATTTTATATTCTTTGAAATATTATATTTATATATTATATTATTTTATACTCTTATAGAAATCTTAATTCAGCTTTAAGTGAAGAATGACAAGATTGATCAATCCAAATCAATAATTAAAATAATAAAAACATCTTTGAATTTGAATGATGTTATTGCTATGTTATTTCTTAATTAAAACTATTTGAGTGTTGGGTATCTATTATTCATTGTGTTGATAAAATCATCTTAACTTCATATCAACTTCAGCAGCCAAGAATGGGACACTTATGATTTGTCTGGGCCTGTGTTCAAGTGGTGCAATTATTCATTCCAAAGTATAATGTGTTCACTGCTGAGAGAATAAGAGTCAGATAACAAAACAGCCAGAAGACAGACGATCCAAACCTGTTTTAGTCCTGTTTTGGCCTTAGATGAAGATCAAATGGACCTTTCTATTCGTATGGACTTTTCTGTGCTAATGAACAATTGTGTCTTTCATACTTTGAACATTCTTTCTTTCATTTAATAGTGATTTTCCATTTTATTTATCTCTTAAGCATGCCATTTCAAGTCCATTTTGTCGGATTCCATCACTCTCAACCATGCACAATAATTCAATCAAAAAGAACATTTTTATTTCTTTATGCATTTTAAGCTGTCAAGCGATTCAAAATTGTAATTGCATGTGCTGATTAATTAATCGAATTAATTGAACATCCAATTTGGCTGAGAAATGTAATTATGTTAAAGTCATTATTGTGTTAAATGAGAAAAGCACAAATATACATTACAAAAAGTAGCTTTAGAAATAAATATTTGATTTGATTCAATAAAGTACACATAAACGATCATGATTTTTTTTCAGAAGCTGAACTACAGGTGAACTAAACTAAAACATTACTTTTTCATAACTTATAAATGCATTAAAACGACAGCCCCAATTTCAAGCTATAGACATTCTTTGCTCTCGACCAATCTGTCTGTAATGTAATTTTTAAAAAGACTGCATTATTCAAATGCCACTAAACTTGAATGGGTTTTGTTTTAGCGAAAATTGTGGAACTGGCCTTTATAGAATAGACCTCTTCATAACATCTGTCAAAAGAAATGAGACTGGCCTTGGCAAACTCTATCGATTTGGCAGGCTCATTTTTGCCTACATTTTACAACAGGCAGAAACACGATATAGAAGTGATCTAACCTTATAGAAGATTAAACAACCCCCCCCCCCCCCCCCCCCCCCTAAAATCCTGTCCTTTCCTCCCTCCCTCGCTTTCATTTGTTATTGAGACACACTACCTTGGGCTATAGTTTGTTGAGTGTAAGATGAACCCAGTGTGGATATGTTTCTTCATGTTTTCTTGGTAAAATCAGAGGCCATGCAATTTACAAGAACTGTCTGGCTTTATAACATAATTTAAAGGAACAGTTAAAAAGAATTCTGTCATCATTAACTCACCCTCATGTCGCTCCAATTTCACCATTCACATTTATTTAATTATTTTGTATTTTATTTTATTTACAAAACTTCTTTCAGAAAGTCATACAGGTTTGTAATAATGAATAAACAATGATATAGTTAGTGATGATAGTGTGTGTGTGTGTGTGTGTGTGTGTGTGTGTGTGTGTGTGTGGTGTGTGTGTGTGTGTGTGTGTGTGTGTGTGTGTGTGTGTGTGTGTGTGTGTGTGTGTGTGTGTGTGTGTGTGTGTGTGTGTGTGTGTGTGTGTGTGTGTGTGTGTGTGTGTGCTGTTGAGTGCTGTAGGCATAATGGCTTCAGTGCTATTCTGGATGTGCCCCGAACAGGGTTTAAGCATTCTCAAATTCTTTCGGAATACTTTCAGATAAAGATAATGTCCGCAATATTGCGGTGGAAATTCCCAGCAAATGCCATCTATGTAAACCATGCCAGTCATGTCCCCCACCAGAGATAAGGCCCAATGCTGGCTCGTTTATGATGCCCTCTGATGGGCATCAACGCAAACTAAATTTACGGTACATTTTTTTATCACATCAGTAGCAACTGTAGCATATAATTGCTCTTATAAATAAAAATATTGAATTTATAGTTTATGCAGCAATGTTCAAAAGTTTTGGGTAAGATTTCAGTAAGGTTTTTTAAAAAGTCTCTTCTGCTCACCAAGGCTCCATTTATGTGATCAAAAATACAGTAAAACTGTAATATTGTGATATTGTGTATATTAAAATTTAAAATGACTGATTTCTATCTTAATATATTTTAAATGTAATTTATTCCTGTGATGGTAAAGCTGAATTTTCAGCATCATTACTCCAGTCTTCAGTGTCACATGATCTTACTGAAATAATTTGGTGTTCAAGAAACATTTCTTCTTTTTGTTATCATTGTAAACAGTTGTGCTGCTAAATTGTTTTGTGGGAAATGTGACACTTTTTTGGGGGATCCTTAAAGGATTTTTTCACTTCCAAATGAAAATTCTGTCATCATTTACTCACCTTCAAGTTGTTTCAAACCTGTATGAATTTCTTTCTTCTGCTGAACACAAAAGAAGATATTTTGAAGAATGTCGGTAACCAGACAGTTGATTGGCCCCACTGACTTCCATAGCAGGAAAAAAAATACTACGGAAGTCAATGGGGTCCATCAACTGTTTGGTTACCGACATTCTTCAAAATATCTTCTTTTGTGTTCAGCAGAAGAAAGAAATTCATACAGGTTTGAAACAACTTGAAGGTGAGTAAATGATGACAGAATTTTCATTTGGAAGTGAAAAAATCCTCAAATTGCCAAGAGAACAGTAAAACAGCATAAAAGCATTCTGACATTTCTTTGGTGGCCTACTCTTCTGCTAAATAAACCCAAGTAGGTTTAAGGCAGATAAAAACAAATAAAGTTGAAGAGCTACAAAGGGAAATACCCATTTTACTGTGCAGAAGAAAAGACACAATGACATCTTATAATATGCATGAATCAATGTCTGTGACAGGTTAAGGGGGGTAGTTTTTTACTTACCCCAGTTCAGGGTTAGCAGCAAAGCCCCAGTCACCCAGAGAAAGAGCAGCCGTGTGAACATGCTGGAGGAGACAGGAGAACTTACTGCTTTGTCTCTTACTATCTATATAAGCGTGTCCTGAAGTGAAAGAGTGTGAGTCTGGGAGACAAGACTGGGGAGGGCTTAAAGCAGTTACAGGAAAACAGTGACAGCACAGTATTGCTATGGGTCATTTACTCTCAGTTGCACAACATTTCAGGCCAAAAGTGTTAACATGTTTAATTTATTCTCTTTGCTATTTTCCCTTTCAAGTAGGAAGAGTATAGGCCCTATTTTAAAATTATTTATAGATGAGTTTAGGTTAAAATAGTGTCCATTGCTTTAGTTTTTATGTTCTTTGTTGTTATACAGTCTTAAGAGCTTTTACCAATAAAAGAATATGAAGCTGAGTTTCGCACACTGACAAATCCAGACATGTTTTAACACAAACATTAGATTCATCCATTGGAATGTAAAAAAAAATGATTCTGGGAAGGAAAAATGGCTTACTCAGGTGGCTTTTTAGCAAATGCATTACTTTGCAAGGATTGTTTTCACAATCTCACAAAAGACAAACACTTCTAAGCCAATTTCTGTTTTACTAATTTTATTTTATATTCTATTTTTAAAAGGATTTTGTTACATTTTTAATGTAAGAAGATTTTTTCTTATTCCCGTTTTATCCTCGTCTCTTTCCCAAATAGGCTTCTCAAGTTTCATTGCTGTGAGCAGTTACAGGGGGAACCTGTTAGCCAACATCATCCGAGGAATTATTACGGAAGAAGTTCCGACAAGCATCTGAAGTCACCTCTTTCCCTTGCCAGCCACGACGTCAGGTGGTGGTCGGTTACATTTAAATATACGGAAAACAACCAAAACTATTATTCTGACTGAAGGTTTCATTTGGTAAGTCCACTTTGTTCCAAGTAGCCTCCTTTAGCCCTAAGGACAGGATTATGTTATGCAAGGTATAAAAACAATGTTCAAATGTGCTAATCAAAAATAATCAGGTGAATTCAAATTCTGAAGTATCTAAACATCTCTGTTGGCTTGTCAAGGAAGAATATTTCCACATCCACAAGATGGCGCTAAATACTACCATTTCATGCAGAACCATGCTAAAACAGCCTCTAGTTTCCTCAAGCTCCCCCAAATGTTTTAATAAGACAACAAAATAAGAAAAAAGAATATATAATAAAATGTTTAATGCTTTGTTAAATAATTATTCAATGAATAGTTTTAGGTTTTTGCTAGTCATAAAACCTGAAAGTGCGGGGCAAAACTACTAAAGTGTTAAACTAGCTATATTTGAAATGCGTTGTTAAATATTCAAAACCCAGGTGCAGTATTGGGCAGGATGTTAAATGACTGGTCAGTAGCAGAACTAGCTACTGCAGATTTGCCAATGAATCACTCAGAACTCCATTGCTTGAATCGTTCGCACGTTATCAAAACGTCTGATCGATTCGTGAATGATTCACTCTTGCGAGTCAATTGCATCAATGAATCAGTCACCGATTATCAAAATAATCTGAATCGATTCGAGAATGATTTATTCTTACGAGTTGATTGATAAACGAAATGGGTTCACGGGTAATCAAAACGGTCTGATACATTTAGGACTTCAGGTTCAGACAAATTACCCAAAAATATCCTACAACAGCTGCAAGCACGTTCAGTCTGAAGTACTGCCGTTAAAACATTTCCCAGTCAGAAGAGAATTAAAACACTATCCCGTGCTATTGAAGCAGGTAATCATTCAGTGCACACACAGCATCGGTAACTATGGTGTTAGTTTTCTGGTTTTAATTTTATTGGCGATGTTTAAAACACGAATTTGGTCAAATTACATCTTTTAATATTCCATATTTTTACAATTAATGAAGTCGTGTGTTGCAGTAGGGCCTGTCAATCATCCTCCACCACATTTTTTTTAATTTAATTTGTTTTCCTGCCGTATTGGAGAGAAAAGTAGCACAGTGATCGGCCAGTTGTGGGTCTTTCATGCAGAGAACTTTCTTTATATTTTGCTTAATGATGTATTTAAAAGTTAGTGGCCTAACGGATCTCTATAAAAGTTCACGTTGTTGATGATGAATTATAACACAAGATTAAATACATATTTTATCAGGTTAAATGTTGATTATTAGTTACCCAAACCCCTTTATCTAACCTCTCTAGTCTCTACTTAGCCGTTAGTTGCACACATCCGCCATGTTTGTAGTTTTTTAAACATTTTTTATTCGTGTTTGTATTTCTGACCTTAACGAGTTCGTTTGCCCGTAAAAACTTAAGGATATTAGGTTAAACTTATTTGGCTTGCTGTCCACTGGAGAGGGGCTCGATGAAGCAGCTTCAACTCGAGCTAAATGTAGGACCTGTTAATTAAAGGGCAAGGTACCTAAGATGAAGGTGGAGTTTGGGGAGGTGGAGGGATACTGGAACAGCTACTAGGGAGAGGTAAGCGGCTGCTTATATACTCTGGTTGTTTATTGAAAGATTAGATGTGCTTGCTCCTCCCTAACTTACGTTTAGGAACTTCATATAAACCTTCTGCAAAGCGCAGTGGGTTGTGGGCAATATTAGCCTTTAGTGTACGGATCCACACTTGGAAAATCTACCGGAATAGTGGACTTTAGGCATACTCTTTTCAACATACTATCCTTTTTAGGACACGATTACTCTAATCTCACATACAATTTGGATGGTATGCACATTGGGATGCAGGGAGAGGTAGGGTCACAAATCATTTTTCATAGATTAATATAATAATAAAAGACCTCTAATGTGGACAAAAAAAGCATTAAAAATTACTTTGACCACCAATGTTATCTCCTCTTTCTGTGTGTTGATGTCCTCCTCCAACAGCCCCCTGTAGTGTATGGGAACATATGGACAAGCTCAACAGCTGTGGGGTTCAGCCCTACTGGACCCTTGAGATTAATTATAGCTTGGTACCACCAATGTATCCCTTCCCATGGAAGTCGCCATGGAAACCCTTCTTGCCAGATTCAGAGTGCTTTTTTGCATTGCATTGATATCTGTGTTTTAGAACATGTTAGCTTTTCTAGCCGGTCTGAGAAGGTCATTAGCAGGTCCAAGCTGATTTTTGAAACATGTTTGATGGTCAACAAGCTATTGGAGCAACTAATAACCAGCTAACTACCAGTTTAGACCAGCTAGAAACCAGCTACCATGTTTAAAAAAAAAAACTACTAGTTTAAGCTGAATTTTAGATCTGTTTTAATTTTACTTTTTTTTTTTTGTCATGTCGTTTTTTTAGTTTTTGAATGTCTATAATTTAATTTCCGTTTTAGTTCTCTTTAGTACCATTCAAATTAAACTAAATGGAATAGAGAAATCTTGTTTTGACAACTATAGTTGAACTACAATAACTAGTTAACTAAGCTTTTTCAGTTAACGCTTATTGTGTATGGTTTTAGTTAATAACCCTGGGGCTCATCCTTCAGCTTCAGACAGGCTGATTAGGAAGATCCTGGTAACACCTTCTCATTTCTGTTCGGGGTATGAGGAATGCATTGACACCTCTTGACACAGTCCTAAGCAGGTGAAACGTCTCTATACTGCCATGGCAACACACCCTACTTGGCTCATAGCCAATCAGTGGCTTCTCCCGGTCTCCTGTCAGTCAGACTGCTTAGATTTCAGGCCACATGCGGTTTGGCACACGCAGCACCTGCTGAGTTCTGTTGTGTTCTTACAGCTCCCTCTGTACAGTGTATTTGCACTAATTGATTTATTTCAGTGTAAATGTGTAAACCACACATTGACTATGGTTGAAGTGAAATATTTATGCTCGATTTGACAATAGTATTTAATTATTAATTTAATAAATAATAAATTAATATTCAATAAAAGTTTAATTTAATATATAATTCATTTAAAATGTTTAGGTCATTTCTAGGTTGGCCTGAATACAAGAATAGTCTATTGAGAATATATTTTTATGGATTAAAAATATGCATTTGGAGTGAATTTATTGCTTATAGTGTGATAGAATGATGTACCAGCCAGGCCAATTAATTGGTAGATATTTGGCCATTTTGAGATAATCAGCATAAGCTGAACACTGTGCCCAGTTTTGATGAATTCTTGCTAATTTAAAGCTGGCATATGAGACTAGAGGTCGAACAATAGTGGATTTTACCGATAACTAGGTTGGTCTGATAACTGATTAATTAACAAATATTTTTTTAAACTGGATACTGAATTAAACCAAACATAACGTGTAAAATCGTGCCGAACTTTATTACAAAAATTGAAAAACAGCACTGAACGATGAAAATGTACTGTACTTTTAAAATGTAAAAAATGATATATTAATATACCTTGATCATTAATGGTAGTTTATAGTGCATTAATTTTTAGAAATACAGCTTTAAAATGTAAAAATGTATTAGTAAATGTTGAAATTAACAAACAATACTTTTATCAACCTTAATGTTACAAATGAACACTATTGTAAAGTGTTACCATTTCATATAAATCCAAAAAAGTCATGCTTAAAGATGCGGCCACCTTTAAATATCTACACAAAGGCCACGGCATTGAAATTAGACACATGTATATTGTATGTGTTTTATGTTTCTGTCAGCTGCATGAGCGAGGATACAATTTGCTTACTCATGTCATTAGTCTCATGTGTCAAAACAAACTCCACTAGGTGTCAGTGATAGTTTTTATTTTGTCTCTAGAGGCCGCTCTCGTACTGTATGACAACAGACTCTTTCAGCCGTTCATGGACGCAACCTGGAAAAACTATCGGTTTGAGACAAAAAAAGTCAAAATCCTGTTATGATATGAACACTCAGAATTCAGGAACGTTACATGAGGATCACTTTAATTGCACAAGTGGTTGTGTCTCAAGTACATCAGAGATTCGCCGGTCCTGAGCTTACAAACACCCACAGGGTTCTGCTCTCTCTTCACACTGCAAACTGACCCCCCATTTACAATTAGCTACAGAAATGTGAAATAATGTACACATAGATTTGCAGTTTTCCATATAAATGTGATTAGCTAGAGCAGAAAAGACAATTGAGTATCTGAGTTGTTTACCAGCAGCTTGTAATGAATTGTCCATCTGAGAGATTGTGTGTTTGTGAGGATGATGGAATTGAAGAATTCCAAAAACATTCAGATTTTATTCTGTATAAATGTGCATTTCAAACCTTAAAATAGCCAGAGTCTGTCATTTGAAGTAGGTAAAATCGATTGTCCATTCTTTTCTGATTGCATAAGTCCTTTTTCCAGTGGCAGTCTACCACTGACGCACTAGCTTACACAAATTAAACATCCCTATGCAAAATTACTAGTCTGACCACAATAACACAGTCAAGAACCAAATGAGAGGTTTTCCTCTTCATTCACATTTTATCAAAGGTCTGCAGTAGTTCAGAAAAATAGTCAACAGATGAACAATGTTATGGCATACATAAATAGTTCAAAAAAGCATGAAGGAAACATTAGCTCTAGGCAGTCACATGGTTTATGTCAACATAAAGTAAACGTGTCATAAACGAGAAATTGAATGTATGACTATCAAAGTACAGGAGCAATTTGGCTGGGTTTCTGTTATCCTTTGCGATAGGATCTACGGGACATAGGAAAGATGTCAGGATTGGTTCTGATGTAATCTAATATGAGCCATGCTGATCCTGGCTACCTGACAGATGCTCTGTTAATTAGATTCACCTTCCGCTGGCACTGTCAGAAAAATCAGATCATAACACAGCCAGCTGACCAAACAAAACCAGTTCATCTGATTAAACCTGAAAAGGTCACTCAGTATAGCTCTGTTTGAGATACGAGTGTATGAGGTACAGAAAACCTTTGGCATCTGTGTGGCAATAATATTACCCGGTATAAGAATAGAACTTAAAATGTGAGGGGTAGTGAATAAAAGCTTTGAGTCATTCACCTGTACTTTTAAAAAAAGCTAAGGACTGCCATAGGCTTTGTGCTTTATTACCTTTGGAAATGGAGATTTACAGTTGTTGTTTTTTTTTTATGACAAGATTCCAGAAGCCAGGAATGTCCGGTCGAGTTGCGTTTCCAGGGAAGTGGTTTTCTAAATCAAGCGTTTTAAAAGCAAAAACTCTCCTCGAAGTCTTTCTCTACAAAAAAGCACTTTACAATAAAATGTACAAAAAAATATAACACTGTTTATAATCAAGTCTTCGTAACAGAACAGGTTGACCTGTACCCATAGAATTGTGCAAACACATTTATTTAGCTACTAACTGTAAAACAAGGTGTTTTATACTGGCAAGACATACCCTTTGGTCGTTTAACGCAATACCGCGCTGCACACTGCCAGTGAATCCTGATACCAGTGGATTTTTTCAAGCTTATACGTAGGGGAATCTCATGAAACATGCTCAAGTCACATTTTAAGCCAAAATTAAGAGAAAAAAGAAATTATATTTTGCATAAATACAATGAATCTAAGACCATTATTTTTTTAATGACTTTTTGTCTTTATGCCAATTATAAAAATTTTCAATTTTTTTTAAATTGTTTTATAGTATAACAATAAAGTTAAAAAATTATCAGCATAAATGGATGCATTGATGCTTGACGGGATAGTTCACCCAAAAATGTGTATATATATATATATATATAATATATAATTGTGTCATTAATTACACACCCTCTGTTGTCAACACTTTCATTCATCTTCGGAACACAAATTAAGATATTTTTTATGAAATCTGAAAGTTTTCTGTTCCTCCATTGAAAGTCTATTCACCCAAAACTCTTGATGGTTCAAATTGTTCATAAAAAAATTCTAAACGAAATCCATATGAATTGAGCGGTTTAATCCAAGTCCTCTAAAGAGACTCAATCGCTTTATATGATAAACAGATTTAATTTAGGCTTTTATTCACATATAAACATTGATCAGTGAACATGCACAGAGCACTCAAATATGGCAAAAGGAAGTTCAATCGTACTTACTTGACAATTTGTTGCATTATGGTAATGAGAATTGGGTGGGTATATGCGCACATATTGGGGGGGGTGCTTAATTGTCATAAAAAAAAGTAACAATACAAAAAATAAGCTTAATTTTCCGATAAGTATTATATAATTTCTTGTTTCTTTCCAAGAAATTTTGGAGAGAAATATGACACATGTTCTTGACTGGTTTCGTGAGATTCACCCATGCAACAGTGCATAGTTCCCCAAAAACAAAAATCAAAGCAAAGCAAAATAAAATCATGCTTCAAAAGCTTCTCTTGAGGTGCAGGCAACTTGTTGGCGAACTTTTCGAAAATTAAAATATACAAGCGTTCAGTCTCTTTGAAATGCAGTTTGCATGTGCCCTTATGAAAATATGGTAAGGCAGCTTTTGATTTTGAAAGATACCAACATTTTCGGAAATACCACTTAGGTGTAAAGACTTGGAGCTGCACGACCCATATTTCCCTGCCTACAGTAGATTGTCTGTTCTGCCTCTTAGGTTTGAAAAGATAGCTTGCCAGTGTCACTCTCGTTTTACAGCATTCTCCATAGTGCAAATGTGTAATTATTATTAATCGTTTCCTTTACTGCATGGAGTCTCGTCTTTTAATGGCAGCTATTTCTTCCTCCACTTTCCACAGCAACTCTGGCAACGACGTCATCTGTGTTCATGTTCATGGCTTTGTTCAAAATTGGAGCCCATCTGATGGGATACAGAGCACCGCCGGACACAGCACATGTTCCACTATTCGTGAGCTTTCCGCCAATCGCCTTTGGCTGCACCCTGATTGCATCTTATTATGAGCATGGTTTGTGTTAACAGCAGAGCAAGTATGCTGGGTATTATTATTATTATTATTACGTACAAAAATGACCCAGGGAGTAAAATTAGGTCTGTGACCAATTAGAAACAAAGCTCCTCCAGTGTAACATTCACATTGTGATAGGCTAGTGATTACAACAACATCACCGCCATCTGGTGCTTCTTCACCCTGTCTCGAGATCGCTTGGTGACTCCGTGGTTTTACTATCCCTGTTGACTTCACTGTGAAAAATGATGCTGCAGGGTATAGCGCAACAGCTTGTGTTTGGTAAAACCACCGGTCCCTCATACTTTTGCTCTGACGCTGATATTAGGGAGTGGAAGCTCTTTAACAATTTATACATAGACGTATAGCTCATGTTATTTGATTCCAGCGATACTAAAGCAGTCAAAAGTCCATTGAAAACAACGCCATTAAACTGTTAGAGGACTTTCTGTGTCCTCACATCATGCTTTTCCGGTGGTTTGCTTGTTGAGGGCTGCTTAGTTTGCCGTTCTGTGAAGGACTGAGTGGGGCGGAGTCAAGCTGCTTGTATAAAGCTCTGAGTTCTTTCACTTCTTCCAGTACGTCACGAGCCTGACCCCAAGTGGACGCTGCTTCCTCCAGAAGCCGCTCCGCCTCTATCCGTTGAACCTCTGGGCTGGAGCTCTTTCCAGCCGGCGATCCCTTCCCCTTGCCCTGTGCCCGCACCTCTGTCAGCAGTTCTTGAGTTCTCTCCAGCTTCTGGGTGATGAGGTCCTGGAAATGGCTGATGGGCTGCACTGGCGCTGAAGTCGAGCAGTGTGGAAGGGCCCGCGTCTCGCAGTGCGTGAGGATCTCGTCCATGGAAGCACAGCGGTTCTTCTCGGATGTAGGCGTTTTTTTGCGGAGTTGCGGCGTCCGATGGTTTTCCGACCAGTCAAAGGCGCTCTCGCTTTTCCGCGGCAGACTCTGGGACTTTCCGGGGGTCTCGTTACATGTTGAGAGCTTCAAAGTGTCTGGGTTGGAGCGCTGGGAATCTAGGGTATGCTGAGAAGCGGCTTTATCGAGGGTATCTTCAAGAGAGTCCTGACTGTGCTCTGCAAGGACGTCTTCTTCCTGGATGAGGTCAAGTGTCAGCATGCCATCCGAGTTTGTGGTAGAAGCCTAAAAAGGGACAGACTATGTATTATCAAAAAATAGTCTTGGTTGCATCAGTAAAAATGGGTTTAAAATTACAAAACGATTATTAATCTTTTATTATTATATGCATTGTTTTGCAGCAAAAGTAATTATAATGTATAATTTTCAGCTATTATTTAAGAATTTCTTTGTAAAGAAAGTTTAACATTTAATGGAAAAAAATAGTTTTTAAATGGTTTATAATATATATTATTATAATAAATGTAAAATGTAAGCATTTTGAATTATAAATGCAATGTATATTTTAAAAAAATCTGCTCTGCAAGTCAGTCTGGCGAAGAGCCCATTCAAGCCCGTTTCCAATCTTTCCAAATCCAGGCACCAATCACAAACATTGAGGTGGGCTTTACACGATGACAATCGATCTGATTGGTTTTAGGTCTATCCAATTGCACCCAGAGGCATTTGAGTGACGTCCGTTGGTGACGCCCCTTTGGAAATGGGCTGTAAATGAACCTTCCCCAGACCCTAACTCAGTTACGACTGAGAAGGGTCTGGTGTCAACCAGGCTAGAAAATATTGGCAGGGCAAGTGGAAATCTGAACCACTGACCTGACCTGGAAAGCAGAAACAATTCTGTACAGTTGGGCTCTAAATTGTCTTAAAACTGATAGTATAAAGAAGAAAGTCATTCAGGGTTCGTACAAGGTGCTTAAAGTACTTGAAGTACTTAAATTTGACTTTTTGAAATCTAAGTCCTGGAAAACCCTTGAAAGCAGCCATATTTACAAAGAGGTACTTGAAAAGTGCTTGACCTATTTAAATACAATATATATGAAATTTCTTTTTTTTTCCCGAATTTTTTTTCAAAATTCAATACAATTTTTTCACACAAACTTAACACTGCAGCCTGTCTTATTAAACCTCCATCAGACCTTTTATCGATAAGTACGCCAATATTATAATATTAAATGTTATTTATAGAACAATTAAAGCCATTAGAAACGTTGTATTTAATATATATTATTAAATACGTTGCAAGTTGTATTTTGGATACCTTATATCTGTAATTTTGAGTTTTAAAAAAATCCTTAAAAAAATACAAAAGCTATTGTTTGATAAGTGCAATCTCTGATTATAGTCCTTGAAAACCAAAAAAGTAGTGTTTGAATAGTCCTTGAAAGTCCTGGAAATTCTTTTTACAGTGTCTGTACGAACCCTGATCACTGAAAAAAAGGTACATACTATTATATATATCATTATAGCCTTTTCCCAACAGGCTGTTCATGTTTAATGAGGTGACATTCAAAGCGAATGGACTTCTTACCACAGCCATGAGGTGCCCGCGGGTGGGCAGACGGCGTGTGTGAGGTATCTTAGCTCTGTCACGCGTCGGATGGGCCAACAAGCTGTCCTCTTCCACTGTCACCTAAAGGGGTTAGACAAAAAGCACTGCAATAAAGCCCAACTGAATAAATCAGTCACATGGAAACTATCAGCAGCTACATGTTTCACGCCAGCCTGCAGGAGGAGGGGCAGTATATTGACCGGACATTCAATGAGTCTGTTTATTATTTGTTTGTGATGTACAAATAATGACACATGACCAATTGGAAAGAGTGGATTAATCCTTGAATTCTGCACAAAACAAGCTAGAGGGAGAAATCTGAGAATTTGTTACACAGAAAAATAACAACATGCATCAAACGTGTCAACACAAGTTTGTTGTTTACAAAAATGCTTAAGCTGTAAATGTTAACAACCAAGACTTTGTGTTCTGAGATGGCTTGTGTGTGTTGGCCAATGGAGTGTATGTCTAATCTCACTGTGTTTGGTCAGGGTTTATGGAACACAATGAAAGGGTAGTACACAACTAAACAAAATATTTGTTTAGAAGATTACCTTTGTTTCTTCATCTAGCAACAGCATGGTGACTGCTTCATGTACCCTACCCTACTTGTGGTGGTGAGTTTCGCAAAGTTAAGATCAGGAATATATAAAATCTAGTATATATTTGTGCATGGTGTTGTTTGTGGCTAGTGAAAGCATTTTCTCATTGTCTAGTAGGCACTAAACCTGCCTACACATTTCCCACACTTGCAGCTTGCAGCAGTGCTTGGCAACGGATAAGCAGTGCATTGATTTACTGAAATTAGAAAAACCAAACCATCCAGATCAGAAAAAGAATACGTCTGATGTTAAGAAAACATCTGTCAGTGACGCATCCAGCTGTGGAACCTGCTTATTTCAGTTCCACGACCACGAATAATCGGTGTATGCCCGTTGACATTATGAGTGAAATTATCAGAAATTAATTATTATCGAAGCACATAAAAATCAAATAGAATCGAAAGCTTGTCAATTGGAATCTAATTGACTGAATAGATACCCAGCCTTGGGAAAAAATAGAAAGTGCAAAAGACCTTTTTATTGTTTTTTGTTCTGTTTTTATCTTCTGTTGTTTTAAATGGATAGTTCGCTCAAAATTTAAAATTCTGTCGTTACTCACCCTCATGTCGCCCAAACCCATAAGTATTTGTTCATCTTCGGAACACAAATGAAGATATTTTTCATGAAATCTAAGACTTTTCTGCCACTCTGTTGACAGATACGCAACTACCACTTTGATGCTTCAAAAAGTTCATAAAGGGATCATAAAGCTAATCCGTAACAATTGAGCATTTAGTCCAATTTTCGATCGTTGAGCTTCTGCAAAAACCAAATTTGTGCTTGTGCGTCAAGCAGTTTCGTTTGAACTTCTGTGTATGTTCACTGAATCTAAATTTAATCTGTTCATATAAAGTGAATGAGTCTCTTCAGAAAATTTGGACAAACTGCTAGATTCATTTGGATTAGTTTTACGACCTCTTTATGAACTTACAAAGTCAAAGTGGTAGGTTAGTTGCGTAGCTGGCAACTGAGGGACAGAAAGCTCTTAGATTTCATCAAAAAGATCTTCATTTGTGTTTCGAAGATGAATAAGTCTTACTGGTTTGAAATGATGCGGGTGAGTAATTAATGACAGAATTTAAATTTTGGGGTAAACTATCCCTTTAATTAATTTATGTTGGTATCGTGACTGACAACCGTAAAAAGAACAATGTGATACAATTCATTTTAAACTGGTACTGAATGGCTATAAGAACAGTCTAGTTATGAGTAAGGTTCAACAGAACCACTCTCAACATAACCGGCTGTTATCGTGTGCTGACTCAGTCTGTATGCTCTCCTGTTGAGTGGTATGGGAGACCTTGCCTGTTTAACTCAACTAGATGTAGGGTATGAGTCACACCACAATCGCATGTGAAAGGGAAAGCACACACTCTGATTTTTTTTTTTATAAATCTCCAGTACATTGACTGTGTCACAGTCAGGTGTCCTTAACTGCCTGTGTGGATGTTTATGGTCCTGTCAGGTGTCCTTAACTGCCTGTGTGGATGTTTATGGTCCTAAGCAATGACCTGGTCCCCACGACATGTCAAGTGTTGATCTGGAAAAAGCAGACGGCATGCATCTCATTCATTAACGGAAGCTGAAGGTGAAGATAGGCTTTGATATGGCTGCTTTAACGCTGAAAGTCGTGACTGCCGTCTATTTTTGGTGGAGTGATTCATTTTCTCCCACTGTGTGTCGAGCGTGATTATAGACCTGCTTTTAAATTGAGCAAATCCCTTTCGCAAACAAACTGTGAAAAGATCAGGGAATGAGAGGGCAGGAAACTTTGCGATTTAGAAGTTTTTATTAAAGTGGCTTCTTCAAGGACCTGTATTCAGTTTTCTACATTTTTTGAAGAAAATATAGAGCAGTGCTTGCCCGTGCTAATCACTGCCAGGGTGTTGTGGATGGTTGCCTGGCATTATTTGGGTTGCTAGGGTCTTTTGGGTGGTTGCTAGGTAAATGCTCACTGACCCAAGTAAAAAAAGTCCTTGCAACCACCATTCTGGGGTGTTGTCAGTAGTTGCCTGAGCATTGCTATGCGTTTACAATGGTGTTCAGAATGTTATTAACAAAATGTTATGTGATTGCAATAGGGTGTTTTGAGGGGTTGCTAGGTGGATGCATTTTAGATAAACAGGTGTCCTCTGTTGTTGCCTCTAGCTTTTTTCAGCTCCGCCTTGCTAAAATTAAACATTTTGTGCCCGAAAAATCCCTTGAGACAGCTATTCATGCTTTTATAACCTCCCGCTTGGATTATTGTAATTCTCTGTACTGCGGCATTTCAAAGTCCCAGGTAGTTCGTCTTCAATTTGTTAAAAATGCTGCTGTCAAATTTCTTAGACGTAAATTCGATCATGCCACACGCATTTTGCGAGCTCTCCATTGGCTCCCAGTCCAATCTATGATAGACTATAAAATGATCCTATTTGTGTACAAATATTTGCATCATCTTGCTCCAAGTTATCTGTCTGAACTACTACACTCCTTTAGCCCATCCCGAGACCTAAGATCTGGTTACCTAAATCTACTTACTGTCCTTTGCAGTAGGCTAAAACGCAGAGGAGATGGCCTTTTCAGTGGTGGGGCCTGGAACAGCTTGCCAGTACAACTTCTTGTACAGCTCCTTCTATGGCCCCGTTTACACAAAGGGAAAACGTCAATATTTCCCTTTTTTGGCCTCTCATTTACACAAAAACACAGTTTTTATCACAGAAAACGATTATTTCTAAAAACTACGGCCAAAGTGGAGATTTCTGAAAACGCCGGTTATGTGTTGCCGTGTCAACTGGGAGAAACGGGGTTTTAGGTTCTCTTGTCGATTCTGAGGATTCTGATTGGCTTGCATGGCTTTATCCTTCTCCCTACACTCCCACCCATTGGTTTGGCATAGTTATGATGGTGCTCAATGGTGTATTTATGCTGGTTGTGTCCACGATGTTATTATTGAAAACGGAGGGGGGGGGGGGGTATTTGTTTCTCTAAATACCCGGCTATGTGTAAACGCTTTTAGCTTTTAAAACTTGTTAATGTCTCTCCTCTGTGTGTTTTAATTTTTGATTTTGTCTATTTGACTTATTTTTTTCTAGTTTTCAAATTTGTCAATATAGTTTCTTAATTATTCTTTTCAATCCTTAGTTATTTGAGCTTGTACAGCACTTTGGTCAGTCCTGTGGCTGTTTTAAATGTGCTTTATAAATAAAAGAACTGAACTGCATACTTTATGATATTGCCATCCCTATTGTCAATCAACTTCTTCAAAAAAGTCCAGCAGCAGACCTTTCTTCAACAAACCACACGATTGTAGGTGTCATTGATATCTGTAGCACAAACGATGTTGGACAAATGTATTGTGTTTAGGAGCTTATTCACATCCCTAATCCTACGTCACGAAACATAATTAATGGAAGTATGCGGTTACATGGTCAATGCATTACTAACTTGCGCTCTGGTTGAAAATGCTTAACTCTTTTCCCGCCATTGATGGAATTTTCTGGCTTTACGTGTTTTCACTGTTATACGGTAAGGCGGGGTGCTATTACACAACTTTTGAAATAGTAAAAAATCTCCAGATCAAAACATGCGAAAAAGCAGAGACAAACGATAAAAGCATTCCTTTTATTAAGCAAAATTTGTGCTTTTTTTATGAAACCCACATTCAACTGTTGATAAAGAATACATGAAGATAGAATAAAAGTCTTTTGATTATATTGCATGCTCAGATATTCATTCAACAAAATATTCTGTGGGCCATGAAAGTTTTGATGGCTAGCAACTTTTTTTTTTTAAATGCTGGCGGGGAAAGAGTTAATAGCAAGCAGCGCATTGCATAAGAATGTCTAGCTTACCTCATCCAATATGCGATTCTTGGCCCTGGTGATCGCTGCATTTAAAGCATTGATCCATGACTCCTTCTCTTCTGGACTGACGGCCAAAAACACCAGATTTGAAACCTGCATTTTGAGGATGAAAAATACTTTTAAACATGTCTTTTTTTTTGGTTGAGGATAATTTATCCAAATACAAACATACAGGCCAGTGCAGTTTATAGAGTAACTGTACAGTTTGATGTATGACCAGTGTTGCCCTGAACCCTGCGGGCTTTTCATTTTACACCAACAAACATGGTGAAAATGTCTTAAGTCTTGTGCTAGGTGGACACAAACATGTAGTGAGCCAAGCATAAATGAGCAGGTACAGCCATATGGCTCTGTCTATGGACAGCTGATGCAGCAACAGTGTGAGCCAGAAACCACCATATTAGGCAACAACACTGCAAGTCTTCCCAACACAGTCTGCTGGAGCCATGACAGACAGGCGGCCCTTCTGTTGATGCTGCAGCTGTGTAGATAAGACTCTGCTATGCACCCAATGCGTATTTGTACTGTTGTTGACAAAACACTTTGACAATTAATAAAGACATATCATTTGAAATCATCGCTGATTTAAAAAAAAGTACACTGCAGCCTTAGTGAGCATGAGACTTCTGTTACACTTTATTTTGATGATCCCCTTTAGACATTCTATAAGAAGTAACATTCTACCTACATGTCAACTAACTCTCATTAGAGTTTTAGTTCAGTATTAATAGACTGTGAGGGTTAAGGTGAGTAGATTAAGGGGTTCAGGTTAGTAGAACAAGTTGACCTGCAAAGTTACTTATAGTCAGTAGAATCTCTGTTGGTGGAACAGAACATTAAGTGTTAGCAGATATTAAGAAGACAGTCTACTAATACTCTAAGTCTACTGTAATACTTTAATGGGAGTGAATAAACGTTACTTGTAGTCAACAGACTGTCTAAAGGGACCATCAAATTAAAGTTATTCTATAGCTTCTTTTAAAAACATAAATTATTTGAGTTGCAAAAACACCTAAAATAATCAATATTTGTTTTCATTGGTTTACTTTTCCAGTGCAAAACTTGCTATCACTATGCAAGATGGTTGGTTGCTCAGGCATTGTTATGTGATTTTTAAGGTGTTCAAAATATTGTAGTCTGTTGTTAGGACTGTTGCTAGGTGAAAACAGCTTGGTTAATTCAGCTTGGTGTCAGGGAGGGTGCAAAAAATGACATTTTAAATCATTTTAACTATGACTAGCTATATATAATAGAATGCTACAATGTGCATTATACTGCAAACGTGCACACAGAATACTGTTCCTGTAAGGCTTTTGAATTATTTGGTAATAATTAAAATTAGGTGCTGAATCTTACTTGTGGAAGCAAGCTTTTAAGGGTGCAAAAAAAGAGGCAGGCGAGAGAAAAAAGCAGAAAGATGATGATTTTCATGAGGTCATGTAGTAGGGTGTCTCCCCTGTTGAGCTGCATATGGAACAGCTGTTGTATGTGGGGCAGAAGGACTTATTAACCATGTAGTGATGTGTTTCTGTGTGTGAAGCTCCCAAAAAAACCTGTGTTTGGAAGGTTGGGTGCTGCTGGATTTTCCTAAGACCCTCCATGTTTTTTCCTAGGGATTAACCCCTTGTCTCGGTGCTGGATTTTAAAGGATTGGTCAGATGTAACCCCTTACAGTATGTTTCTCCAAGCTGTCAGAAATCCTGCAAATGTGCTGCAGAGTCTAGACTGGCAGAAAATCAACAATCAATAACTGAAGCAGACTTCTAAAAGGAAACTTCCTTTTACTGATAAGAGGACGTTGAATTAAAATATGGATGGATGGATGGATGGATGGATGGATGAATAAAGACACACTTCACCTTTAACTCAATTGGTAAGAAGTACTATTTGTGTTGGTCTAAAGGATAAAGGATATTTGTGGTGGCCTGTGGTTTGCTAGTGAAAGCAATAAGCTGAGCCGTTCTTACTGAAAGCCAATTACACCGGATAGGATGACTACAGAGGTCGGTCCAAGTTTGTGCTTGGAGACTAACATGCTGGAGTATGATTTATTGTCTAATATTTTCTTAGACAAACATCAACATCTCTTAGACTAGAGTCTGAATGGCCGCATTAACAAAAGTCATTGTTTGGTACTTATAACCGCATTTACAAACAGGGTGACTCTTGAATTGTCCTATTCATATAATACATTAGAGAAGCCATTTCAATACTATCTGTATGGCTGAATGACCAGTTAAGAGCACCTATTTTAGTCTCTATTATTCTCCTTTTGCTCATAGGTGTGAATGTATGTAGAGACACATATCTGAGTTGTGCAACAGGTGATTGCTTTTCATGACTGCAAACTGACTAATAAACCAGCCCTGACTGGGGCATAAACCCATTAGCTATTATCTTCGACTGACAAACCCGACTTCCTGTAGTGACTGACCGTGTTGCCTGGCTGCCGTGAACGCAGAAGCGTGAACTTGCTGTGGTTCTTTTTGCTTCTGCTTTTGGCCTTGCGAAGTTCCTCAGACCTCTCGTAGTCGGTGAGATCCACCACCTCCTGGATTTTCTTCTCATCTTTGACCTGTGGGATAAAGTACAGATTCAGTGTCAATATTATGCTTTAAATGTATATTCGATACAAATATCTCAATATTTAAGTATTTGTTCTGAAAATTATCCCCAGAAGAACCATCATTATAATAGCCATTTTAGTAGTTTAAATGTTTAATGTATTTCATGTTTAATTTTTAATAATAACACTATATTATTAAAAATAAATGTTTTAATTTTGTAAATGTAAAATAATAATAATAGCATTGTTATTATTATACATACATTTTTTATATATATATATTAAAAGTTTCATTACATTTAATTTTTAAGTGACAAATCAGTCACTAATTCAAAAATATGAATGGCTCATGGATGATAAATTGACAGTTGACAGTTAACATACTTTCTCTGCATGTGCAGTGGTGCACTTTCCATAAATAATTAAAATATAAATATAATTTGCTTACAAAGGCAAATTTAAAATTACCATTTTACTTTTGGTTTCGGCACTGTATGTCCAGATATCTTGTTTAAAAAAAAAAAATCATATTTTGGGGCATCATTATTCAAAATATACTGATTATATTGTTAATCCCTACAGTATTTACAGCTTAAGTTACTTTAAAAAAAATGGCACAGCATTTTAAAAGTATACAATGATTGAGCTCAGTGTTTCAGTCTAGTTCCGTCTAACAAAAGTTAAGGACATCTGGGTGACCAATCTGATTTTTAACTGGGACAGACGTCAGAACGTAGCTCGAAAACATCATTAGGCGTGGAAGACCTTTTAACCCAGATTCACAGTGAACACCATGGTCTGATTTGGTGTCACCTGCCAAACGATCTCATTAAGTCACAATCAATTTCCATTAGTGCTCTTCTAAAGACAAATAAAGCTCTGTCCACGCAAGGCCACATCTGGTAGTGTGCTGTACTACAGAGCCGCTCTACAGTGCAGTACTTAAGAGTATTGGCATCACACCCAGTGCACTATGGGGTGTCACGACAGGGAATGGCTGTACAAATAGTACATCTACTGTTCCAGCAGTACAAAGACGGCAATTAACTAGCAATCTGATCCAATCCTTTTTTCCAGGAGAGGACAGTCGGGGCACAGTACATTTGCACTCAATACCGGACATTGAAAACTTTTAAATACAACTAGACTCAAGATTATTCTGCAGTTTGCTCTAGTGACTTCTGATGCACTATAGTGAATTAAAAGGAGGTATAGAAAAAAAGGTGGAAAAATGTATTTGGAGGTTTTTTGTGTGTGTGTGTGTGTGTGATATCACATTAAAGGAAATTTATTTCACAAAGATTGCATGTAAAATGACCCTGATATATATGAAAACACACCTGGCTCAGTAAAAGTCTGTAATCCGAGATCCTACTGAAACATTGAATTCATCACTGAATTCATTGAATAAATGTGAACTACTACTTTTGTTTTGCTCTTTTCTCCTTTAAACTGAATATGCGCAGCTCTCCCGAGTCTAATTGAGTGATTGTATGAATCTAACACCATGTCTTTATGCCCTATTTGGATTTCATGGCATTTGAAACCGCCACTTTAAAAAGGAACTGGCAGGTGTCAGTCAATTTTCATATTAGTGACCATTTTAACTGTAAATAAAGAGCATCATCTATATTTAATACTGTGTGCATTACACTTTTTAAAAAGATGCATCCCTTTGCAGAGGAGACACAGAGTGTGAATAGCCAAAAATGGCATCTTAAACAACCAGAAGAGTTAGAAACATTCGGTCGACCTATGCAACAGAGAACGAAGGGAGTAGAAGTAGTCTTGCCAGGCTGTCTGAAATGTACTCTGTAATTAAGCTACTTTCTGTTGTGTACCTAAAGCTGTCTGGAGCTGTAAACAATATTTTTGTTGTGTGTGATGTTAGAGAAATGTTCTGGGCTCAAAAAAACAGTACGCTATACAAAAAGCATCTGTGGCATGCTGTTGAATACTACAGAAAATCATTTTGACGCATTTGTGTTTACATTAATGCATGATAGGGAATGGTATAGCTACAAATGTTTCAGAGAAAAAACAGAAATTTTATGAAAACAATGTAGGAGGGAAATTGATTATCAAGAAAAAAAGGATGATTAACAACTTTACATCTCATATAATACATTTTTTAAACTAAACTAAAATTCTCCTTTGACCATAGAATTTCATTATGGTACATTTTAAAATTATATATATATATATATATATATATATATATATATATATATAAGTTTGGGGTCAGCACCCATAAATCCAGTCTTCAGTGTCATCAAGAAATCACTATTCAATATTTGGTGCTCAAGAAATATTTCTTGTTATTATCAGTGTTGACAACAGTTGTCTTGCTTAATATTTTTTTGTAAACCGTAAATATTTTTTCCAGGATTCTTTGATAAATACAAAGATTATAGAATAGATAAAATGTTTAACAATATAAATGTATTTACCATCACTTTTGATCAATTTAATACATCCTTTCTGAACAAAAAAATACTTTTTTTTTCTTTTTTTTGAATGAGAGATGAGTCAAAATTATTTTCGGTTTATTGACAATATGGCAGAAAGTTAGAACATAACTTGTATCAAACCTGGAAAAAATCTTTTAAAGTTTGCTGTTTATTTGTAATGTGAAACATTTGCTCACCAGCATCGTTTCCAGAGTTTATTCATAGTAATGTATTCAACAAATAAACTGTATTATGGAGCATTTCCTGTTCAGGTGTACTTTCGTTTCGATTATGAGGGCATGGACAATTCAGACACAAACAGTCATCATCTCATATTTCATGTCATTCAAAGGACTGTCTGAATTGAATTTAGCCATTTACTTTCTCCATTAACCGGTCTAACCTTTCATAAACGTCCATTAGGGTCACAAAACATTGCAGCTGAGAGGATGTATAAGAGAAGCCAAATACCCTGAAGAGGAATTTGAAATGAATACTCTCTGGCAATGTGTCCCATCGGCCCACACATGAAAAATTCATTGCAAAGTGTTTAAGTGGAACTAAGTGAATAATACAGCCAATCTTGCTTTATATGATATAAAAGGTGCTGGAGAGAGGGTTAAATCCAGCATGTTGGCTCAGTCAGGTGAGAGAAGGGGAAGCTTCTTGACAAGTTGACATCAGCAACTGCAAACAAACTAAAGCTGGCTTGAATTTTTTTTTTTTTCTCTGACTTCTAGCAAAGTTGTTTTCAACTGGTTTTGCTTCACAAGTGGCGACCAGCACAAAATTGTCAAAATTGTTCACACTCTTAAAGGTTCATGGCATACATGGTTCCATGAAGAAACTTTAACATCCATGGAACATCCCCAATGCACAAAAGGTTATTTGTTGGGAAAAGGGTTCTTTAGATTATTCAAATGTTCTTCACACTAAGAAAAACATGGTCCTTTGGGGAACCAAAAATGCATTTCTATGCAAAACACCCCTTTTGAAACCTTTATTTTTAACAGTGTACCACATAAAAAAGTGAACAAAACATTAACATTTATTCATATCACCATTACACCAAACAAAATTGCAAGGCCTTTGACATGAACAATGGGAACCATTTCCCCCTCCCTTTAAAAAGCCTATTTATTTTTCTGTATTATCCACCTTTTTTCTGAGCATACGATGGAATTCTAACTTCCGTTTTTATGCTGTCCTGTTCTGGTCTCCATTGGAACCCATTGTTAAAAAGAGCAAATGAATTAATTAAACAGAAACTTTTTTAACATACTAAAAAAATTAAATGAGAGCAGGCTGCCACAAAAAACAGCAATAACTTGAAGAAATTCCTGGGAAGTACTTGTTTTGAGCACCTACAAATCTGAAAATAATGTCCGTATACGGTGCCGTATGCCTTGTAAATGCAAGACTGGCAAGAGAAAACGAGCATGGCTTGCAGCATTTAAGTTAAAAAAAACTCTTATCATTTTGAGGACAAAAACGCCTGAACAGGAGTTGTATGTAGGATATGAGCGCCCATTTGTTTTCAGTGTAGTTAATTTTGGGCAGCTTCATGTCATCTACACAGTCATTAAACATTGACAGGTGAGGCACTGACAAATGTCAAAAGTAAAGTCGTGACACTATGGAGCCCATGTGGTTTTAAAAACCATTTTCATAGGTTTAACATTGCATTATCAGCTTGGAAAATACGCTAATTTGACTAGAAACAACAAAGACTGGAAACGTAAAATAAAGGATAATTCCGCTGAGTCGGCTATGAGGAAAAAGTTTGAACAATCATATTTATTTTTTCCTAAACATTTAATTTTTATTCTGTTCACAACAGATTTTGGGGTCATGACCCATCAGTTGAGAACCACTGTTGTAAAGTTTATAATTTCAGTCCAACAAGCTTCTGTTTTTGAACGTCCTGATGCTATTTAGCACACTGTTGTTCCAGGGTAAAAACAGCCTGCAACAGGAATTTCTCCCTTACGCCCATTCAAATTCTTTGCAACAACTTGCAATTGCAGTGATAATCATCTGACACAATGTGACCAAGATCCCTTAAAGAAACCAGACGGAGAAGAAATGCTTTGATGACTATACAGGGCATGACAACCTCCAGCGATCTGAGTCAGAGCCGTGCCAGGCCCTGACGTGTGAAATGATTCATCCTTCGATTTCATTTGCGACTCTGCTTGTGTTAATGTAGCTGAAAGACTGCACCCCATTACCTTAGAGAACATTGACTGACCGCAATCGTAAAAGGAAAACTTCACACATATTTCCTTGAGTATTTACACACGTATGACATATGTGTCTGTAGACATGTTACTTTTACTACTGCACTGCATGATCTCAACATTTCATGACGTTGTCTATTTACATCAATTCACAGCGCTAGAATAATGCAGCCCATCTGCAGATCTCTTTATTAGGAAAAGCCATACATATGTACAAATATGACAAGTAAACTGGATTTAGATAAATGAGATGCATGAACTAATTCAAGCACTTGATTAAGTAAAGTGCTTGAATCAAACTGTAAATGCAATATAACATGATCTGTTTCTTTTTAGGGTGGATACTGATTGTGAATCACCTAAATGGAAGGGCTATTATTTCAATGCAGTTTCAGTGATGTCTTTCAAGGAAAGAAAAGGGGAAAAGAACTTTATGAAAGAGGAAATGTCAAGTCCAGAACAGGCTGTGACCACTCTTCCCACGTCTATCATCTATACATATGACTCCAAAAAGCAGAAGAGCAATACATGTCAAAGATCACAACTTCCTTATTTGGGCTTGAGTGGGCAAACAGAAGACACAGGCAGCTCTTTTCTTTTTCTTTTTTTGTGTTGAAGCTCTGGTTGATGCCATTTAGGGTAATCAGAAGAAACATTACAGAGACATGAAATTATGCAAATTGAAACTTTATTGAAACTGCAAAATCAGAGTTTGTGTTGATTGGCTGTCTTAAGCAATCGTGAAGAGAGAAATGTACCAGGATAAGTGTGAATGTGAAGACAGTTCAGGGTGAGTGGGACAAATCTCTCCTAGTATGTGTGCACTCGCCCTACATCTGCCACATCGACGCCAAAGGAATCTGACCCCAAACAACACTAGCATGGACATCTGTTCTGGGAGAGTTTTGCAGGACACATTCTCAGCTTATTGCCACCCTTCAGTCTACTAACATCTGACTGAAATATGTCAATTTGATTTAAGCAGAATCCCATACAATGAATGGCCAGGGGTGCTTGCTATTACAAATTTCTCATATTTAGGTTTAGGGATTTCAACTAACCCTCTAACTCTGCAGATACCTCAAATTGTCCAGTTTGTTAAGGAGAGATGTGCTTGTACTTCAGATGTCTCTGAATCAGAGACAGGTAAAAGTAGGAAACTTGTCTAGATTTCTTTGCTTACTTATGTAAGTTTATTATAAACAGCCACTTCTATAAATTGGGAAGTTTACTTAAAAACGTGTTTTTACAATAGCCTAAATTAAAATTATATCAGTAAATAATAAATTAAAAGACATATATGTCAAATGTCATGGGCACAAACAGAGCAGATGAGCTTCTATAACGCCCAAATATAGAAAACACACACTCCCACCTCTATAATAAACACAGCACTGTTAATCCTGTCCGAATCGGTACATGAAATCTCAGATTTCAAATGATAAGAACTGTTACTCAAACGTAATTTGGAAAACAAGTCCTGTCCGAATAGGGCTTTACAGTCAGCCAATCTCCCTCCATCCAATCAATAACCAATTGAAAGAACCAAGTTCCGCCAAATATTTTTACTGATTGGTCATTCACTCGGATGTGTCACAATATAGAAGAAAAGATCTGCCACTACTTTCATTGCGAATTTAAGTAACCTCCAAGCAACCACACATCAATGCAGTAAAAACAATACATTAGTATTTTCATCATAAAATCCTAAAAACTGCATTTGGCCGTTCATTTACACGACAACAGCGTTTTGGGTGCCTAAAACTTTTGAAAACGGGTTTCAAAGAGCACGTTTTGGATAACAGTCTCCATGTAAACAACAAAAACGCAAATCGATGACGTTTTGCACATGCGTTTTACATATTCAGTCTATAGTGTTTCATCGCATCTAATGGCCTGGCAGCAGAATACAGCGTTTTTTGTCGGTTTCGTAGATACGTGTGAAAGGGGATTGTTTTGACAATGGTGTCGTCTGTATATTGTTGTCGTGTAAACGTACCCTAAATGTAAGATGGTAACTTTAGTTTCAAACTTTAGTTTCTAAAGTTACTGTTACTACTGTAAAACTATACTATATTAATAGGGTTACTTTCAGAATCTTTCTGTAAGTTTAATTTTTTTTTTTTCAGAGGAAAGTAGTATTATTAAGTTACCACAACTTTGTTGTAGCTAACTGTGGTATTTTGGCAAAAACTAGTTTCCATGATACATTTTTGAAAATGTTACAAATAATCCTTTTCTGATATTTTTATGGTACTTTTGAAGTCTTAATTCCTATTCACTGACAAAATACAAAGTTCAATCATGAAACTCTAGATGGCACATAGATCCTTAACTCAATCTGCTTGCAATCACACCATTCTCTATAGGGCACAGCTGATTGGTTTCTGCTGTATCAGTAACCAATGAGCTCGCTGATCAACTTTCAAATACTTGGTCAGCATTTGCTGTAGCAGTTTGTAGTGTGCTTTCAAAAACCCTCCACCTTCCTCAGCTCCACCTGTATAAATCTGCTACGGGTAATACTGTACAGCTGAATGTCAGCTGAATGCAAAATGTCTTACTTGCTCATAGCAGCGTCATGCATGTATTGGCAGTAGCAAGTCCTTTACTTGCTCTGCAGCAGCAGCAATGACCAACAGCAGCAGCGTAGCAGATCTATTCCACCAAGACCAAACATATCAACAATGTCATATCCATTACCATGCCAAACACTCATGAGAGTTGTCATGACAGAACTAATGTTATTGAAACTAGTCATTACAATTTCTTCAAATATTATCCTATTGTGTTCTGCAGAAGAAAAAGTAATATGCTTTTGGAATGAAATGAAGGTGAGTAAATGAATAAAGTTCATTTTTGGGGGAACTGTGTGTTTAACACCTGGGAGACAGTATAAAAAAATCTAAAATAATATTTTGCATAGTTTAAACCTAGTTTAGAAATATGTTTAACTCCTCAAGCTGGGATATTCAGATCATTTTGGCATTTATCTTTTAGGAAACATGATACCAAAAACAACAGCATCAGATCATTAAAATCTGTTGTCTGTCTGGACAGCTGGAGAGAAACATCTAGACGACAGCATGATGAAACCTCAGTCTGTTAAGCACTAAAAGGGTCAATCCTCCCTCTGAGCTGTGAGCCACAGCCCATATGCTGCCTCGGCATTGTTTGATCTGATGCTGAGCACAGCAAACAGTCTTCTGCATGACCATGACTCAACCTCAATCCTGCTTTCCTTCCCTAGTCCTCCCACACTGCAGTAAATCAGCCTCGCTCCAGAGTAGAGGCCCTTTATTTTTCTGTTCCTTCCTGCTTACTCAACTTGTTAAACCTCAAAAACGCTGACATGCACATGCTGACAGTATGTGTTGCATGGAACTTGGAAATGACATTCTGCTAATTGAATATTAACATGTTTATATTGTCATGCTTGGCCTTTCATCACAACCGGCTCTAATTCCAGAACAATGTCTGCAATTGAATGTAGCCTGACCTGAATAGAGCAGGATATTAAAGGACAGTTCACCCAAAAATCACAATTCTATCATTTACTCCCCCTCATGTCTTTCCAAATCTGTGAGACTTTTTCCTTCCATGTAACACAAAATTAGTTTTTTTTTATAGTGTAGGAAGTTCAAACTGCTGCTTTTCATACAGTGAAATATTGTTGGGACTAAGAGTTGTAAGGACTAATTTTATAATCTTTTATGGTGCTTTTTAGAGCTTGACAGCCCCTGGTTCCCATCTACTTTCATTCTGCTAAACTTCTTATTTCCAATGAAGAAAGAAAGCCATACGGGTTTCGAAAGACATGAGCAAATGATGACAGAACTTTTGGCTGATCTATTTATTTCTGTGCAGCTCATGTGAGGAACAAACGGAAGAACTCATGTGATTTCACTAGAACTAGTGGCATTTAACTTCCTGTATGTCACAACATACCATCACCAGAACATTCATCATTATAATCAGGGCAATCAATATGATTTTTTACCTCTGCATATGTTATGCTAAAAATAGTGGATAAACCTCATGTAGTTTGACTTGTATCACACTAGATATTTCTAAATAATTTGTTAACATTAAATACATGCATTTGAATAGCCCGACTCTCTAGTTTTAAAAATGAATGATCACAGACCCGTTATACACATGAACTCAAAGTTATATAATCTGCCTAATTTCATCATTAATCGGAAAACAATAACATTTATTATTATTATTATTATTATTACCATGGTGTACCATGAGTGTGCCATTGAGTGATGGGTTTCTTCTTGTCTCCTGAATTTGAATACACTGTGGTCAGCACAAACCATGTTTATCTGCATTGGAAGTATACCCTTATATTGTAGTCTGGATCATATTTTCTTTTACGTTGTGTAGTTTTGTTCATGGTTTTCGAGGATGAGGGCATGTCATGTAACTCGTCCATGCCTCCAAGCAACTGGAACACATTTTACACACTTTCTCACACACACTATACTGAAAGCAGTACTGAATATCATTGTAAGAATGTTACACAAGTAGCATCTCATCAGTCAAATGATGATGATGTGGAGAAAAGTATGAACAGGAAAAAGGTTTAGTCCAAAACGTACCTCTTTTTCAGAAATGTAGAGTTGGTCTCCTTTCAGTAAAACAAATCGGTTTTTCCAAATTTCCCTAAAAATTCCTTTGCCACAGAACTTGCGAATCCAGCCAGTTTTGTCAGGCTGCACGGGCTGTTGATTGGCTTCCTGAGGACCCTGCGTTTACAGAGAGAACACAGAAGCATGCCAGTGAGACTTAAGGTTCCCAGTGAGTTATTGTCTAATTGTCTGTTTAAAAGCATTTTTGGGCCCTCATAAATCTATGATGCACATTATGCCGACTAGGAAAGCAGTTCACAAGTTTATGAGACCGCCGTAATCTCTAGCAAGGGGGGAGACTTTCTTAAAGTCATTGTCTTTGTCATGTAGATCATATCACATTCCTGCCGCTTACTCAATTTTCTCACACAGCACAAGCACATACACACACCAGTGTTTCCTCGATATTTTGCCTGAGTTGGGATCTTGCCATCTGAACTGAGTATGATGAGATTAAAGTGCAAAAACAAATCTATAATCTGGTTATGCCTTTATTCTGAAAAATGTTTAAATGCTCCTCAGCTGTATGCTTTCAGCATATTACCAAAATGTATTACAAATACATGTATTACATATCCATTAACATATTTACTGACACATCACTTGAAACTTACTGATATAAATATTATAATTAAACTTTATTTGGAGTAGGCTACTTCTTTATTGCACAATGCACATTTCTTAATATTAAGCCTAGCATATGTTCTAATCTCATTATAAGTAAGGATAGTATGATCACTGTAGCTACTTCAGATGAAACATGCCCATTCTTTGCCTGCTATTCTAGTCTGGAAATATTGGAGGCGCCATTTATTATGCGTTTTAGTCGTTTTGGACAGTAATTTATTCGACTCATTAATAGTGCACGTTAAGTGTTCAGTTTGTAGATCTAAAACCCAGAAGAGGATTAGCATTTACAAGCCATGCTTCCCTTGGGAATTTTCTTTCGGGTTTTTAGAATGGAGGATTTGTAATATAGGCTATATATATAGCCTATTGATATTCCGAATAATTACAAATTAAATAAATAAATAATTATAATGCATGTGCTACGTTGGAAAATGATTTTAAACGTTGTGTTTTAGTAAACTGAAGTGTTCGTGCTGCAGTGTTTCACACTAGTGCACAAAGGCTCACGGCGCTCCTCACTGACAATAGAGTGGACTCGATGTCTTACCCGCTTTGTTGAACTGTTCTTCTTCATGGCTCAATAAAACGGAGCTTTCCGACCCTCCCTCCGCTAAATCCAGATCCTTCCGTGCACAATGTGCTGTCTACAACGAAACAGAATCCTGGAGTGGACTCGAAACGTTACACTCAAAGAAAAGCACGGTGCTGCTGAATGAGTCGCTCCCCGGTTTGTTTCTTACGCCTCTTATCTATTTACTCCCATTCAGTGTCCTCCAGATCCGCGCAGATTATCATCCAATGGCTTTTTCTCAGTGGTCACGAAGACAGATCTGAGAAATGTCCTTTTTAGAGGAGCATGTAAGTCTGTGATGGTGGCATCAACATCATGCTCGTTTTGTATGGGTTTGGGTTGATCTCCTGCCGTCATGTGTGTCTTTCGTGGAGTTGTGTGAGTGAGCTGGAGAACTTGAGGCTGTGTGGTCCCTCTCTTTGCCCTCGACAGCTCCACCTATGGACACCACAGTGATGTCACTGGAAAGCCAGAGAGGGGGACTTACTGTACTGAAAGAAATGTGCAATATTTTGCTATAATTTTACATTGTGTAACACAGTATTTGCCTATATTGAAAGCTAGCTAAAATACATAGGCTACATCATTATATAATATTATTATTATTATAAATATATCAGTAATGACGTGTTCAGAAATAATTATCGGCCTACTAAGTACAGTGTCAAAAATGTAACTTTTCTTTTATTATAGAGCAATATTTGGTGATAGAGGCCGGAGGTTAGAAAAAAATCTAACCATATCTTTCTTGGGTGTCAATTAAGAGGAAAGATAATCAATCTGAGCAATTATGATTGTACACTGCAGCAATGTATATTTTCAAGCATTTTCTTCACATTCAGTGTTTTCAGAGTGTTTCTACATGCTGTAGTAATATCTAAATTAACTGGTTTTATGGTTTTATAAGTCATAAATGTGTGTTTTTTCAGTTTTTAAGAGCTGATTTCAGTTTTTTTATTAAGCAGTATTTAGACATCTATATACATTGATAAAATGTCAGGTAATATAAAAAAATTGGTAAAATTAGATTTTGTAAAGCTTTTACAAGTCATAAATATTATTTAATATGACTGAATCAACTTTACTGCATTAGGTTTCAATTCACAGAAGTCTTAAGGGTCAGGTAAAATTGAAATTGTCCACCTTACCCTAACGATCACTTTATTTTAAGGTGACATAGTTACATTGTACTTACTCAAATGAGTAATATTAATTAACTACATGTATTTAAAGAGAAAGGGTTAAGGTTTGGTTTAGGGTTAGGGTCAGTTGCTTGTAATTATTTATGTTGTTACTTTATAACTACATGTAGTACATGTGTAATATGTCACCTTAAAATAGTGTTATCCAATTTTAATATGTATATGTACAAAATAAATGTATTGATTTTATATATTTATCATTTTGATTTCTTTAATCACCTTTGATATAAAAAATATACAGTAAATGATTAATTCTTTCACCTACAGTTTATATAAAAAATATAAACATGTCCACCTGTCATCTTAAAACCATAGTCCTTCTCAAGAGTTTAAAAATAGTACTGCTTTGATAAGCTTGGGTCTGATATGCCCCTATCCTTATTATTTTCTTCATTACTTCAACAGTAAGGAATTCACTGCTAAATGTTTTTGTCGTTAAGCCAGGAGAGATAATTAGGTTACCTGAAAAGGTAATAACTGGATTAACGTTCTATATATAATCGCAAATGCATACACAAACATGTTATACTGCCTTATTATATGACTGAGATTTTATGATTCAAAGTCAAGCTGAGAACATGGTTATCATATCACGGATTACAGTTTAGTGCATTTAAGGGGTCAAAATGGGGTCAGAGCGTCTGTTTGTCAGGCGTATGACACAGGGTGAACGGCTGTTAAACAAAGCCTGACACATTTATGTTAGTCCCTTAATAAAAAATTCCACATATTAAGTGAGAAATGAGAGCATTTAAAAGCTGTATTAAAACTAGCTGAGGCAGCTTGTATGCCATGTTCATCTATTTATTGGCTGATGAGACTTGTGTGTAAAGATAATTCACTCTAGTCTGTGCTGATTTCTTAATGCTGTCATTTGCCATTTAGTAAATGAATGTCCTTTTTGTGAGCATTGCTGCAAGAGTTCATTCCTTGAGATCAGTATTCACCACACAATCCTTCTGCTTGGCCAAAACAAGAGGCTTTCAGCAAATCCATCTTGGATTGGGCTGAAAACAACAAAATGGTGCAATCTTTCTGTCTATCTATCTTTCTGCATGTGAAATAGTTTTCCAATCCTTGCATGTACAGTATAAATGCCCATTTTTTAGTTAATGCTGGTCTTCGTAAACCCAGGTAATCTTACAGTGGCATCATTGTAATGACACACACTAATCCAGCAATGAAGTAGAATTAAGCAGCGCCGCTGTCCCAGTTTAAACAGAGCTCTTGCACAACCGCAGCGGAAATCAGCTTACACAGTTGCTTCTCGTAAGGCTTTCAACTGCTGCCGGAAATAAGAGGAAACATAAACAGCCAGACTTGAGGTCACTTTTCTCATCAGGCTAAATTGTCCATGTGAAGAACTAAACATTTTGTACTGCTAATCATCTCGGTCCTAAAATGAATGTCACTTTATTTTATCATACTTGATCAGTTCAAGTGTTCTGTTCTGACACTCACTCAGACTTTGTCCCTCTATATCGTGATTGAACAAATTTATAGTTTTAATGTAGTATGTTTTTTTTTAATCCAGAGGCTTGTTTCAGAATAGCATTCTCATTTGCAATCGAGCGCTAAAAGCTATGTTGTTTACAAGGTTAAGTTTGTGTAATTGATCTTTATAGGACAGCAGTGGATTGACCATCAGATGTGAAGGTGGGAAGAGACTCAGCATGGGCACTATTGCTTCGCTGGATATTCTTGGGTGGAGATGAACAGTCGTTTGTACAGTAGATTATGGGGGCGCAGCTGGTCTTGGTTTATCCACCAAAATATAGGCCACAATACAGACATAATTTATGGAGTGTCTTTTAAACAGCTAATATTTAAAGGTTATGGTCTTCTTTGGTGTAGAAAGCAACAACAACAAAAATCTATTGAGAGTAGAAGAAGAATTCAACCTGTCTCCATATTTGAGAAGAAACGAATGAGTGTAATGTAGTCTTAGTGGAATCACATGACAGATGCTGATAAGAAATTGATCTAAGTGACCAACTGTATAATGACCAGATGTTGCTATGCTGCTTGAAGTAGAGATAATGTTTCAGTTTGACGAGACCAGTTTCAGCAACGAGATACCAATTAAATAGCACAAAATACCATTAAAGACACTGGAATGACCAGCCCGATCTCATCAAAGTGCGTATCAATACCACAAATGTTATTTCTCGTGCCATTTATACGGCAAAAATCGTTTTTGCGTGTATATGATACGCAGTTTTCGCGTGCATATGATACGCACTTTATGGCGTGTAATACGCACGCACCCCCATCCCCTCCTCCCCCTAATCCTACCCAAGGGGTTTTCAGTGCGTAGCATATACACGCAAAAACATTTTTGGCGTATAAATGGCACGAGAAATAACATTCGTGGTATTGATACGCACTTTCATGAGACTGGGTTGGAATGACATGAGACAGAGTTTAAAAAAAAATCGGTCAAATTTGGTCTTAACAGTTATTGAACTTATGAAAAAACAATTTCAGTTTCTTTAACTGTATAAACTGTGTAGCTGCTAATTTGCCATTCTTTCCTGCATTTCTTTTCATGTGCAGGTTGTTGTTACTTTGTTTGCCCATGTTCTTGTTTTTAATATAGTCATTCTGACCAAGATTTCTGGTCAACCTTTTTGACCCAGCGCTGGGTTGTCAAAAAATGACCCAAATTGGGTTGTTTTTAACCCAGCATATATATATTTTTTTTTAGGTGAACTATCCCTTTAATTCTTTTATCACATGTGCTTGAATTATAATTGCAATGTTAGCTGTGTTGCTTATGAGGAGACAATGGGCTCCTCTCCTGTGTTTATGTTGTTCTCATACGTTGTCTTCATCCAAATGAAGATAAATGTTTGGTAACTCTAACCACGTCTCATTGGCCATTTGCACAGGACAGAAACATATACTTAAGTTTGAAGGCATGAGTTTTTGGGATGGTTTTAGAAGGTTTATTGCGGCCCAGAGTGAATGTGGAATGTGAAATAAAAGGCTTAAAATTTGAAGTGGCGTTTACTGTGCTGACTTGATCAGAAAATCAAGACACACCATCCCACATCCTCATACCACGGGGGCTGATTCGACAGAAAAGTAGCCGCAATAATAAAAGCTGTTCCAACCTAATTATCTTGTTGTTTCTGTCTGGACAGGACAACATGCATTATTTGCTTTGAAAAGTAAAAGCACACCACTCCGGAACAGTTATGGCCTGAAGATTCATTTTTAGACTTTGAACAAACATAGGTTTGTTCAAATTCCTAACTAAGTGCAATAATTATTGTGATGCTACATTAACTCTTCATTTGTTTTTAAATAATACAAAGTTTAAATAATACAAAGCCTTGATTTGCATGTTCGTTTGAGAAGATGTGATGCCGCCATAGCAAACATAAAGCTAAATACCCATCAGTTCACTGTTGGCTCTCTGTGGTTTGTATTGTTACCTTACACTAGGCAATAAAACATTCAGTGAAACCTCATCTCCTTCACACTGATGAATCTACTCGTCAACCTTTGAGTGACCAAGTAGTAAAATGTTAGTGTAGAGTGAGTTGTGGAACTGTATCCGTTCTCAGACGTGTTGTCCCACTAACATTTTCAGGAAATATCAGGCACAGAGGATCTGATTTCACCACTTTAAAATGCTCCACAACACAGGAGCTCTTTATTATCGAAAACATAACCAGGTCAGGGCTAAGTCCGTTTCATATTCTCTTTTCTGACAGGCACTTGAATAGATGGATTGAATTGATTCCAAATTACATAGAGAAGGAACAATATGACTGATGTTGCATACAAAAGAGCAGCTGCTTCTACATTTAGTTCCAGAATGTACCACAACAGCATGTTGTTTCACTCCATTCATTACATCAGCGGGTCATGCAATGCTAATCTCATGGAGAATGGACTCTTGAGCAAATGTCCCAGCTTCATTGGGATTATAAATGAAAACAGGTGGATTTGGGAGGCCATAACAGTCTACTGTGCTAAAAAAACTGATGTTCTCTTTCAGAGGTACAGAGCATTCTTTCTGTGGCTTCCAGTGTTGGGCAAAGTTACTTTTAAAAGTAATGCATTACATAAACGTTACTCCTTAAAAAGTAACTATTTGTGTTACTTTGTTACTACAAAGTAATGCTTTACATTACTTTTGTGTTACTTGCTCACTTGGGCAGGGCTTGCTTGTTTGTTTTTAATAACATCTTCAGAAATAAAAAAATATGAAACCAATATGATGTTTATATAGGCCTTATTTGTATGGTTCAATGGTTCAATTGGATCTTCGAAGTTCAGCAGCTAAGACATTGGTTATTAAAGTGAGATTAAATAAAGTATATATGTGTTATGTAAATTTGCACAATCTTCTGAGTTTGCATTTCACTGTTTTTCTATTTTTATTCCTTGTGAGGAATATTGAATCTGTTTTTGTGCAAGTGAGGTGCCTGCTCACATTTAGAACTACAGTAACCATCATGTTTTACCCAGAGGACACAACGCCTCTGCACGCACTTCTGGTTTCTCTCAGCATGGGGACAGGAGAGGTATCAGTCAATAAAAGGCAAAACAGTAAATTGCGTTACTTGTTTGAAAAAGTAATTCAGATATTTTGTTTCTATAAGTTTAAAATGAATGTTACTTTACTTGTTACTTGAAAAAGTAATCTGATTACATAACTTGTGTTACCTGTAATGCGTTACCCCCAACACTGTTGACTTCATAAATCAAGCCAAAAATGCAACCATTTACTGCTCTGTGTGCCCTGAAACCGCACTGGTACTCTTTTTAACTTGTGTATAAGTTGTGTAAAGAAAATTCTAAATAAAATGATGCAGGATTTTATTCATTGTGGGATTTTAAACAATAAAAAAATATATATTAAAAAAATTAACCTAGTTGTAGTTTGTAATCTGTAATAATTTTTTTTTGTTTTGGGCCTGCAAGCTGTATAAAATAACAAATGTGGTAACACTTTAGAATAATTGTCCGTCATTAATAGGTACTGCAGGAAGTAATGCATAGTTCTAACGCTTTAACTACTATTTACTAATATGTAACTAATATGGTCCAGATTACTAGTAGTTTCTGCAAAGTGGATATTGACTAACTGATGCATTGTATGACCATGTTCATTGTAAAAAAAATAATAAAGACAATTGCTTGTCTCAAACACATTAATGTTTTGATTAATTTATTGATCATTCTTTAAATGTTGTCATAGCTAATAGTTCTTAATGAGGGTAATCTCATTCAGTAAATATTGATTACCTATAAGGAACTATCTCAGTCCTTAATGTGCGATTACTTACTTATTAGTTAATCATGCTTAACTATTAGTTAATACAGTAGCTGAGGCGTTAAAGAATTACTAATCACAAGATTTTTTTTATTTTTATGAACATGGTCATAAAATGCATCACTAATCAAGCCACTCTGCAGGAACTAGTAGTTATTTGGATAATTTAGTTCCATATTATTTAATAGTAGAAGTTGAAGTGTTAATGTAGAAGTACTCATCTCTTCCTGCATAGTTATTTACCTATTTATGACGGACCATTATTCTAAAGCAAGGATGGGCAACGGGAGGGCCACTGTCCTGCAGAATTTAACTCCAACCCTGCCTGTAATTATGAGCATAATAATAAGCTTGTTCACGTGACAATTGCGGTATATTTTGTTGTAGTGGGGACTTAAAAAATAGGAACACACCTGGGGTTAACCACATCTGAGATGTGTGTATAGGGCTATAAACTTCATTAAATAATAGTAAAGTTAAATTCAGATGCTTGTCTTTATTGAATAGAAAATATGCATACATTATTTCAGGAGTGTTTGATTCGATTTGGAACTAAACTCTGCAGGACAGTGACCCTCCCGGACCATTGCCCATCCCTGTTCTAAGGTGTTACCACAAATGCTATTATTTTATTTTGTTTTTAAGTAACTAAAACTTTTTGCACAATCTGTTAGTCTCAGAAAACGTTACTGTAATACCTAATTCCAGGTAAAACAAAAACCTGAGGACAAAGTGTCAATAGCAATGTAAAGTGTCACATTACACGATTTACGACAGACAGTCCATATATATCAGAATGTTCAAAAACAAGCCCAATCTGTTGTTAATTCAATTTTCAAATGATAAATGTTCTAGATATTAAATTTTGGTGCAAGAGAAGCTTCTAGTATATTTTAGAGAGAACGTTTTGGACAAAAAATAGATTGCTCTGACAATAGCTGAAGGAGATAAACCGGGTCTTGTAATGGTAGCTGTGAAATTCAACTCTGGAGACCTATCAATTATAAAGCACATCAACGTCAGGGACCTTCAGTGACATTCTCTCCTGCCTGCTATCTTTCTTTAAAATATGTCTGCGCCATTCAGAACAACAGAAGAATAGCAGCAGTTTCATTTTCCAAGTCTCATTGTGGTTTCAGGAAATAGCGGAAATGCACACAGGTGTGTTGATTCTCTCTCTTAACCATCCAGATTTCTGCATGCTTTGGATCACTGAACAGTGCGTACTATCAAGGAATTATTGAACCTTTGACTGATCATGTATTCTAGAAATAATATCACCTTTCCTCCATACAAGCACATTTCAAAATTAGAAAGGACTGCTTTCTTGTAAAAGGTTTATCAGAACTTTATGACATCGGCATCAGATTTGTTTTTAGAAACCAAGTCACACTTCCTGCATAACAACATTATTTTTTATTTTTTGTATAGTCTATAAACATTTTATGGCATCAGCATCCGATTAGTTTATTTGTATGGTTCTCTGCATTTTCTATTATATTTTCTTCAGGCTTTAATGAGGATGTAGAGTCAAAATCAAAATCCACTGCATCCTTTGCAACAGAGTGTCATTTTAGGACTGTATTTTAGCATTACAGGTTGGTCTGAGGTTTATGTGTGATCTGAGTGCCCTCATTCATTATTTAAGCATCTTTTATTGGGTTGCACATTATTTATAAGCTTTAAAAAGGGAGCGGTGTCCTCTCACTCATCCTTTAGAGATCCCGTATTGTCATTAGACCAATCCATCATAGACCAGAAATAAAATATAGCATTTAGAGCAGGGGCTTTCCACCTTTACAGATCCATGGACCCCCCCCCAACACACACACACACACACACACACACACAGACTCTGAACAAGTCAAATATCAGCAAGACATGATCAATTTCAGAACATTCATTTATTTACAGCTCAAATAGTAAAAGGGATAGTTCACCCAAAAAATTTAATTTTGTCATCATTTACTCACCTTCAAGTTCCCAGTTTCTTTCTTCTGTTGAACACAAAAGAAGATATTTTGAAGAATGTTGGTAATCAAACAGTTGACAATAGCCATTGACCTACATAGTAGGAAAAAATACTATGGAAGTCAATGGCTACCATCAACTGTCTGGTTAGTGGTTACCAACATTCTTCAAAATATCTTCTTTTGTATTCAACAGAAGAAAGAAACTCATACAGGTTTGGAACTACTTGAGGGCGAGTAAATGAAGACAGAATTTTCATCTTTGGGTGAACTATCCCTTTAATGTTATGAAAATGAATATGTTGATTATCTTCACAGACCCCGTCACGTGCAACGCTGGATTTAGCCAGGCATCTGTTTTACAATTTGCTAAAGGTAATAAAAATCATTTTCATTTACTCAACATGCAATGTTTTGTATGTCCAAACACAAAACATAACTTGACTCTGCAAGTTATGCAATAATATTAGACACCACCCTGTCCAGTCAGTTCAAACCAGGTCACTGGGTTTTAGATATTGACCTGCTCCACAGCAGCACAGCGCTGTTGTGTGCCATATGATCTTTCTCCATCACAGACAGACACTGTTTTGTGTTTTTCCATTTAGAGCACAGTGTGGTCACTTGAAAATGTCTGCCGGCTACATTAGGTTAGATAACGCAATCGAAGCTCTCGAGATCAATACAGCCTTCTCTCTCACTCATTACAAGGCCTGTGATCATGCATCAATGTCACAGTGACTTTCAGTGAACATCTGATGTTGTAATGAAACATAAAATGTAACATTTCGGATAGATTTTTTTATGAATCTGGAAAAATATGAATGAGAAAGCATTATTTTGATTCAGTTTGTAATCATAAATGCACTGTATTTAGTCTTTTAGAAATATGTAAAAGAAAAAATGTAATTTAAATGTCTATGTTGATTGACCATTCATTTAAAAATTTGTAATCCTTATTTTAAAAATTGTTAAAATGTAAATATTTTAATGAGAGCTTTAGATTCCTTGCAATTAGATATTTCTTCCTCAGTTTTTAAATGAAAAGGTGAAAGAAAACTGATCTGAAGTATATATGTGTTTGCCCGTGTCAGCTGACAGGGAACATTGTTTGGCTAACGTTCTGGAAAGGTTCTCTCAAAGTTATGTACAAACATTATTCCAGTAACGTTAATAGAACATTTGTTCAAAGTCATCTGGTCTTTAATAATGTTCTCTTTAGACCGTATACATTATTTATGAATAACGTTTTTAAGAACATGTTAGCTGGGTGGTCGTTAATGTGTTTTGAGTCTGTTAGCATGTTGCTGGTTGCTAGCAATGCTCTAGTCGGTCACTGTTCTGGTCCCTATGCTCAGTCTACAAGATTGTTTACCCGCTTTACTCACCACAAGGTGAAATTCACAAATCGGATAACTTATATAATTAATTAAATTCCTCCCCTGGTGATCCGCATGGTTTAAGGTATCATACATTTAAACAGTGGGAAAACTTGCACTTAAGTTTCATAATTAGGGCTAGTCTAAACTACTGATGATTAAACATCGGTGCAGCTCTAACACAGCTCTAATTGAGCAATCAGCACTACTTAAAAAGCCACAGCACTGATTTTAATAGTTAAATTGGTAGTAGTAGTTAGTGGTTACAATATTGTTGTCAGGATTGGTCTCCTAATTATCACAATAAAGGAATGTAGATTAACGGCAGGGTTTCTTCCTGTTCCATTTGAAAGATGTCCGTGGGGTTGTTTAGGTTAGGATTAGGTTAGGATAGGATTAAAAATGCATCAGTATTGATCATAATGCCGGGAAAAATAAAGCTCTGTCACCAGGCTAGTATAAATGAAGATCACTCATCCAAAACCACAATAGTCAGCATACAGTAATCTCAAAAACACAAAGGTGAATTTCACAAAAAAATATGAAATGCAAAAAAATCATTAACATAATGTGAAAAAATAATATAAATATTTTTTTTATTGTAAAGGATCTTTGTTAAGTGTAATCTTCTAAAAGTGTGCTATAATAGAATTCGCTCTAAGATGTTTTTAATGAAAAAAAATATGTTACAGATTGAGAATTTGAATGGAAAATGTACTTAATTATCATGAAAATGTCACAATACAAATATAATTTTTATAGAAAAACTGTTTCACCATTTCCACAATTGTTTTCGACATTGATAATAAAAAGCAATGTTTCTTGAGAGGCAAATCAGCATATTATAGTATCATGATGATATTCAAAATATTCATGTATCATGTGACTCTGAAGTCTAAATTATGCTGAAAATTCAGCTTTGACATCACAGGAATAAATTACATTTTATAATAAATAAATATTAACACATTAACATACTGTTTTTTTACTGTAATTTGATTAAATGTGCATTTTTCAAAGCAATAAAAAGTTGTGCACCTCAAACTTGCATTTATAAAAGCAGCCAGCTGTTTCTATATCACTCACACTATATTTTTGAGCATGTATCTGTAACAGAAAGCAGTCTGCAGCGATCACTGTACCCAAACAGCTGCAAGCTTCCATTAGAGATCAGCATTAATTACACAGCAGCCCTGATGTGCTGTCTTCCTCTAAAGAGCCCAGCTTAAACTCCCATCAGACCACTGCAGATTCAGGCCATGTGAGAAGCTGCTGGAGTGCTTGGTATGATAACACTCTTTTTCTGTGTAACCTCCTCACAAGGAACAGCAAAGAAGAAGGACGTTTGAGGATGATCTGGAAGTTTTCAGTTTTTTTTCAGCTCATATATAGCATACCATAGTAGTATTTCAAATATTTGACCATATTGTTTTTAAAAAAATCAGTCGACAGAGTGGATATTTCGATGGTCCACTTTTTAGACATTCTAATAAGTAATTTTACAACGACATGTCAACTAACTCTTATAGTATTAGTAGACTATCTGCTTAATATCTGCTCTCAATTTAATTCAATGGTCCTTCAACAGACATTCTACTGACTATAAGTAACTTTGCAGCTACATGTCAACTTAACCTGAACCCTAAAATCAAACCCTAACAGTCTACATCGATAGTCAGTTGACATGCAGTTTTATATTTGGTAGAATGTCGAAAGTGAACTGAAGTAAAGTGTAACCAAAAGTATCGGTTGAAACTGCTGGTGTTTTGATGTATAAACAAATCATAAAATTTGCATGTTTAATGTAAAAAGTTACAACCAAGGCGACTGAAAACCAAAGTGACATATTTCGGAGAAAATAATAATAAAAACTTGGAATGACGTTCTGATATTTTTTTCTTTGTTTCGTTTTTTACTTTAAAAAAACTTGTTTTAACAGGGGCGTTGACTTTTTATATCCACTGTATATGTAGACACACAATCGAGCTTGTTTGCATATTGAGAACCTCCCACTACAAATATTTATTTATTAAACTTTGTTTTATGCATTTGGCATTTTATCCCAAGCAACGTACATTGCATTCATTTTGAAAGTTTATAAAATGCCACATTCGTCAATTTTAAGATATATAGTGTTTGTGAGGACATTTTCAGAGATTTTGGCCCTGACAGCTATAGCAAAACAAGTACAAACACACACACACACATATCAGTATCCTCACAAGACTTAAAATCCCTACATGTGTTTGCAGGGGGTGTCGTGCTGAGTAAGCACACTGGGAACGACTGCGGTTTTCCCATCAGCTGTTGGTGATATCTGGTGGCCTCAGATTTCACTCTCCCTCACCTGTCCTCGCCCCTGGCCCACTGCCCCGCCACATCCTCCACCTTCTCTCACAGTTGCTGCATGTTACTGCGGTCGAATCCAAGATCAGGGAGATGAGCTCTCAGGTTTCAATGGACTGTTATGCATGGCAGTTCTCGCTGAACTGATTATCTCTCGAGATAAAAACAGCTAATCTGTGAGTAAAAGAGTGATATTCTTCATGCCTCCCTCTTGTCCCTAGGCTATTTCTGTTAGTAGTTCCCTTTGCGCCGGCACCCCATGATTCAAATAGCTAGAGGTAACGTGTGTGTGTGTGTGTGTGTGTGTGTGTACTGGGAGACAATAACCCCTAAGGGACTGCAAATCAGACCAGCTTGGCCGGAATGGAGTCCTGTACACTAGTCCATTCTTTCAAATGAAAGACCTCTTCATGAAGCATTATTATTGGGTCTGCTGCATTCCAGCACTAAGTTGGCCAGAAAACCACGGCAGTTAAGCTGACTCAAATTCCCTCAGAGCTAGTGAAGGGCCCCAAACAGTCGAGGCAAGCGAACGTGTCAGCAGTTGCCGTGACCCCTAAGCTCTTGGAGCCAAGCACACTGACTCAGGAAGATGGAGCTTTTATGATCTTTTCAGAGCTCAGCTGGTCTCCAATGAGGTTTTACTACGGCCCTCCCATTTCCCACAAATCCTCCCAAAAGCCTCATCAAGGCACGGATAGGGGGTTGAGCACAACATTAACCCCTGGGGCAAAACAAATAGAGATGGTCACGATGACGTACTTGTATAAGAACACAGCCATTTTGACTTATAGACTCACTCAGGTCTGTATTGTTGTTGAAGTGCATTACAATTTTGACTTACTTAAAAAGGGATAGTCATACAGGTTTATAGTCATACTTTTTCATACAATTTCAACGTTTTCTCAGAATTGCAAGTTTATATTGCAGTTCTGACTTTTTTATTTTTTTGAGTTTGCCTCTCAAAATTATGACTTTTTCCCTCAAAATTCTGCATGTGGTCACTCTAGTGAAAATGTATTGTGTATGTGTAATACACCAAAATTTATTAAAAATACATTTCATACTAAGTATATACAACACCATTAACATATTTACTGACATATCGCTTGAGACTTACTGATATAAATGTTATAATTAAAATTTATTTGGAGTACTCTTCTTTTTTGCAAAATGCACATTTTATATTAAGCCTAAAATGTGTTTTAATATCTTTATTAGTAAGGATAGTATGATAACTGTATAATATCAGTCTTTAAATGCAAGATTATTAAAGTGTACCTAAAGTATACTTGCAATAGTTCCACTTTCGCACAATCAAATATACTTAAATATATCTTTAGTTGCACCTCAGCAATACTTTTGGATAACGAAAGACTTTAAGTATAACAATTTATTACACCAAAAGTACAACTGGGTATTCATATTAAGTACATAAATATTTAAATGTATTTGTAGTAGTTAGCATAAAATCAATGTATTTCACATACATTTTGATATATTTATTTTTCACAAGGGCAGGTATAAAGAATTGCAAGATATAACCTCAGAATTTTGATATATGAACTAGCAATTCTGAATTGTGAGATTAAAAAGTCACAATTACCTTTTTTATATTTTTATTCCATGGCAAAAAATACACCTCCATACAATATATCTACAGATACAAGAGCCGTTGAAAAAATTCCCCTAAAAATAAGCTCAACGACAGACCACGTCACATTTGAATACAAAATTCATATTGGTTACATGTAAATTATACGACCTGCAGGAATGGCAAGCTGTAATACATCCGCATCTGATGATATCAGCACATTATGGATATTCAAGTCTGAAAGATGATGCAGATTCGTGACACGAGTTATTTTGTTCATATGAATAATAGGTTTTAGTTTAATGCTGCTTTTGCATTTCTTATAATAACGTAAAAGAGAATCAGCACATCTCTGTTTAATGCTCTTCCTCTTGTATGAAGCCAGTGGAGACGAGCAGGCGCCAGGCATTGCCCACAGGGGCCACACATGCAGAACGCTCATCGATTGGGTTCAGCTCTTGACAAGCATTATGGTGCTGGATATGATGGAATGAGTTTAGTGAATTATGCTCTGTGTCGACCATAAATGATGTGCTAATGCTAAATTGCGCTGGGAGTTGGATGGTTTGAATGGACGGCAATAGATTTTTAATTGGATTTCAAGGCACTCAGAAATGACGGAGGGTTTCATGCATTGCCATCCCTTGATTAATCTTTTTTTTTTTTTTTTTTTTTTTACTAAACTTATTGTGGCGAACAGGACGGCCGAGGGGCGTGAGAGAACGGCGCGAGGCCGGTGGTGCGATTGCTAATGAGCAACACATGTGAAGCACACCGGTCTCGCATCTCTCACGGAGGAGCGGAAGCATAAAGGAGGAGCGACGACGTTGATGATCGAGAGAGGAACAGGCCTGTATTTTAGTTGTGTTTTGTTTTTGTATTTTATTTTAGCCAGCAGTCATCCGCGAGGGGCTGCTGGCAGTTCCTTATGTTTATTTTCGGTAGCCAGCAGTCGTCCGCGAGGGGCTGCTGGTGGTATTTTGGTTGTTTGTTTTATTTTAAATAAATTATATTTTGATGGTTCGCCGGTTCCCGCCTCCTTCTTCCCTGAACATTGCTACACTGGTGCCGAAACCCGGGAAGAGGGAGGAACAGGCCTGTATTTTAGTTGTGTTTTGTTTTTGTATTTTACTTTAGTTATATTTATTTTCGGTAGCCAGCAGTCGTCCGCGAGGGGCTGCTGGCGGTATTTTTGTTTGTTTGTTTTATTTAAAATAAATTATATTTTGATTGTTCGCCGGTTCCCGCCTCCTTCTTCCCTGAACATTGCTACACTGGTGCCGAAACCCGGGAAGAGGGAGGAACGCGCTGTCAGAGAGTCCTCGCCGGTGTGGGGAATCCGCGGTGCCATCGAGCATGGTGCGCGAGTCGCCGCCGCTCGCCGTGGGCCGGAGCCTGCTGCCATCCGCCGAGCGAGGGGAGGAGCAGGGAGCGGGGGACTCGCGGCCACGGACGCTCGAGGCGGTGCGCTGGAGTGAGTTGCCGGTGGGACGGTCGAGCTCGCTGCCGGCCGCCTGGGTATTGGAGGGGCAGCTGCCATCCGGGAGGGAGAGGAGGAGTCGCCGCCGCTCGCCGTGGGCCGGAGCCTGCTGACGTCCACCAGTGAAGGGGAGGAGCAGGGAGCGGGGGACTCCTACCGTCTGCCCAAGGCACCCGAGGAGCCGTCGCCGTCCACCGGGCGGCGGAGGAGCGTCGAGCCGTCCACCGAGGGCTACCCAGCGTCGCCGCCAGGCACCGCGGAGGAGATCGCCTAGCTGGTGGGGGACCAGATGGCAGCGCGTTGTGGGAACCGGACCAATTTTTTTTTTCCTCTCTCCCCTCTCTCGATCTGTCGCTCCTCATGCTTCCGTCTCCGTTTCCCTCGGTTTGTCTGTCCATACCCCCCAGGGATCGCCGCCGCCGGGGGGGGGAGTAGGCACAGGCTCGTGAGTACCCCCCGGCCTGTGAGGGGCGATGGGGGTATGTGGCGAACAGGACGGCCGAGGGGCGTGAGAGAACGGCGCGAGGCCGGTGGTGCGATTGCTAATGAGCAGCACCTGTGAAGCACACCGGTCTCGCATCTCTCACGGAGGAGCGGAAGCATAAAGGAGGAGCGACGACGTTGATGATCGAGAGAGGAACAGGCCTGTATTTTAGTTGTGTTTTGTTTTTGTATTTTATTTTAGCCAGCAGTCATCCGCGAGGGGCTGCTGGCAGTTCCTTATGTTTATTTTCGGTAGCCAGCAGTCGTCCGCGAGGGGCTGCTGGTGGTATTTTGGTTGTTTGTTTTATTTTAAATAAATTATATTTTGATGGTTCGCCGGTTCCCGCCTCCTTCTTCCCTGAACATTGCTACACTTATGTTTACATGAAACATCTTTGTCCTGTCGAGGTGCAAAAGTGCTTCTGTGTGTTACTGTCAGCCACAATGAACACATTATTATTATCACTTGTTTTCAGAATATGCTTACAAAGAATTGAATACAGAAAAGTGACTCTATTCCCAATTTCATACAGGGAACTTTCTCAGGGACAGAGGTTCAATTGAAGAGGAAGATTATTATTTGCTGGCAGGGATTTATTATTTTATTTATTATTGCATTTTTTTTTCAGTCTCAATCAGACAAATATTTCCACATTGTTTCGCTTTATGCAGCAGCTTTTTTTACACATATTGTTATTTAAAAGGTTTGGGTTTGCGGCCATTTATTTGATCAAAAATACAATAAAAACATAATAACAGAAACATAATATTGTGATATATTATTGTGATTTAAAATAACTGTTTTTATATTTTAATATATTTTCAAATTTAGAATTTTCAGCAGCCCTTACTCCAGTCTTCAGTGCAGTGGAGTGACATTGTATATATATATGATATATAAGGGGGGGGGGGGGAGTATCGGAATGCAAAATTCATTAACGAGAAAAAATAGGAGTTGTGTTGTTTTATATTGACTTGAGTGTCCTTGTTACGTAATTGCAACTGTAACCTACAACCACATCCCAGGGTGATCATGTGATCCAGGATCTGCATCTTTTTAAACCATATTTTCCTTTAGTTTTGAATTGACCTGGAGTGTTTCATTGTGGAAGGATGCAGGCTTGTTGTATCATAATTCAAGTAGAGGGAAATGCATAACATGCAATGTTTCCAAAAACATATATTTACCGCCATCTAGTGGTTAAATGATATATAAATTATAATAATCATAATCTATACATATTTAGGAATGCATATACTGGACACAATGTACCTCACGTTTCTTTTTAAAGAATATTATGGGAGTTTGTTCTGATAAAATGTGCTAGAATGTGCTGGGCACCATCATGTCATCAAGAATGAATCCTGAGAACAAAGTTTTTTTTTTTAAAAAAAGCTCAACTCATTGTTGGACGGTTAACAATCAGAGCACGACTTGCTTCTTGTTCTTTCTCTAAAGCGGTCCACTTACAATTGATAAGAATGTGATCAATTTCAAAGAAAACACAGCCACACACCTGTGCTTTTTTTCTTTAAAACCCTGTTCCAAAAATCAAAGAAGAAGAGAAAAACAATGCATCTCTTGATGGAAATCATGTAATTTGCCTTGGCACTAGCTCTGCCATGACATCCGATCTGTGGTTCTGCTACCTCACTAGTGTTTTTGGGTCACAGGTATCACCACTAGGGGGAGCACTTGCAATCAGGAAGAGTGTCTGTCAGTGCTGGTTGTTTAGTCCGACCAGTAAAGCACTTTCCTCCCACAACCTTCTTGCCACTGCATCATCTTTTCCTTCTGAAGCAGGGTCTTTTTCAGCACAATCACTGCACAAAACGCAGATGCACAGAAACAAGTCTGTGTATCAAGTTGTCTTGCCCACTCTTTAAAAGTCAGCATGAAACGGAAGTTGCGATTGTTTTTCTTTCTTCCCTATTGTAATGTATATCAGTGTGAAACTTTTTTGCTCGCAGTGCTTTAGCAATGGACAAATTATTGCATTTACCTGAAGTAGCAGCCAGACTTCCTCTCTAAGCCTTCAGTGACAGCGCAGTAGATGGAGGTCTGTGCGCCCTGCCAGGGAGTTTTCATCAGCAGCATACTGGGCAGAGACAGTATAGTCTTCAGCATTGGGTACCGTAACAGAATATGACGATTCAGCTCTGTTCGAATCACTCCTGGATGCAGGCAGTATGAGGAAACTCCTGTACCTATGGAAGCATCCATTTATATATAAAGCAACCGGTTGCAAACTTGATTAAACACGGCCATTGAAACAGTATGTGACTGAATCAACATTGACGTAACAATAAAATATAGAATACTGTCTACGTTTTGCTTAAAATAAACAAACAAACAACTTTTGTTAGTTTGTTTGTTAGGTTTCAAACTTGTTTACTATACCAAAAACTGTAGTAGTATCTTACCTTTCATTCTTCGTGCAAGTTCTCTGGAGAAAAGCACATTGGCCAGCTTACTCTGTTTATAGCTGGTCAGAGGACTGTAAGGCCTTTTGTCAAAGAAAATGTCATCAAATTTAATCTTCCTTCTCAAAAAATTAGCATATTGTGATAAAGTTCGTTATTTTCCATAATGTAATGATAAAAATTAAACTTTCATATATTTTAGATTCATTGCACACCAACTGAAATATTTCAGGTCTTTTATTGTTTTAATACTGATGATTTTGGCATACAGCTCATGAAAACCCCAAATTCCTGTCTCAAAAAATTAGCATATTTCATCCAACCAATAAAAGAAGTGTTTTTAATACAAAAAAACAGTCAACCTTCAAATAATTATGTTAAGTTATGCACTCTTATGCACTGTGGCACTGCTGAGGTGTTCTGGAGGCCCAGGATGCTTCGATAGCGGCCTTAAGCTCATCCAGAGTGTTGGGTCTTACGTCTCTCAACTTTCTCTTCACAATATCCCACAGATTCTCTATGGGGTTCAGGTCAGGAGAGTTGGCAGGCCAATTGAGCACAGTAATACCATGGTCAGTAAACCATTTACCAGTGGTTTTGGCACTGTGAGCAGGTGCCAGGTCGTGCTGAAAAATGAAATCTTCATCTCCATAAAGCTTTTCAGCAGGTGGAAGCATGAAGTGCTCCAAAATCTCCTGATAGCTAGCTGCACTGCCCCTGCCCTTGATAAAACACAATGGACCAACACCAGCAGCTGACATGGCACCCCAGACCATCACTGACTGCAGGTACTTGACACTGGACTTCAGGCATTTTGGCATTTCCTTCTCCCCAGTCTTCCTCCAGACTCTGTCACCTTGATTTCCGAATGACATGAAACCACTGAGCAACAGTCCAGTGCTGCTTCTCTGTAGCCCAGGTCAGGCGCTTCTGCCGCTGTTTCTGGTTCAAAAGTGGCTTGACCTGGGGAATGCGGCACCTGTAGCCCATTTCCTGCACACGCCTGTGCACGGTGGCTCTGGATGTTTCTACTCCAGACTCAGTCCACTGCTTCCGCAGGTCCCCCAAGGTCTGGAATCGGTCCTTCTCCACAATCTTCCTCAGGGTCCGGTCACCTCTTCTCGTTGTGCAGCGTTTTTTGCCACACTTTTTCCTTCCCACAGACTTCCCACTGAGGTGCCTTGATACAGCACTCTGGGAACAGCCTATTTGTTCAGAAATTTCTTTCTGTCTTACCCTCTTGCTTGAGGGTGTCAATGATGGCCTTCTGGACAGCAGTCAGGTCGGCAGTCTTACCCATGATTGCGGTTTTGAGTAATGAAACAGGCTGGGAGTTTTTAAAAGCCTCAGGAATCTTTTGCAGGTGTTTAGAGTTAATTAGTTGATTCAGATGATTAGGTTAATAGCTCGTTTAGAGAACCTTTTCATGATAGGCTAATTTTTTGAGACAGGAATTTGGGGTTTTCATGAGCTGTATGCCAAAATCATCAGTATTAAAACAATAAAACACCTGAAATATTTCAGTTGGTGTGCAATGAATCTAAAACATATGAAAGTTTAATTTTTATCATTACATTATGGAAAATAATGAACTTTATCACAATATGCTAATTTTTTTAGAAGGACCTGTATAGGAAAACAGTGACAAATAAGGATATTTATTGGACTAAAAATGTTCTATTGTTTTGTCGTATTTTATTATAACATCTACACTACTGTTCAAAAGATTTTAATTTGTAAAGAAAAAAATACTTTTTTTCAGGCAAGAATGCATTAAATTGAACTTTCTATTAATCAAAGAATATTGATTAAAAAAGGTTTCCACAAAAATACTAATCTGCACAACTTTTTTCAACATTGATAATAATAAGAAATGTTCCTTGAGAACCAAATCAGCATATTAGAATGATTTCTGAAGGATCATGTGACTCTGAAGACTAGAATAATGATGCTAGAAATTCAGTTTTGCCATCACAGGAATAAATTACAATTTTAAATATATTAAAATAGAAAACAGAAATATAAGTGGTATATAAATATTTCACAATATTACTGTCTTTGCCTTATTTTTAATAAAATTAATGCAGCCTTGGTGAGCATAAAAGAACTTTTGAAAATTAGTAAAAAATAAAATAAAAAAAAATTACCACCAACATGTACAACACTGGACATATTCACTACGCGGCTGGGGGAGGATCTCTTTAGCACTCCTTATAGTATATTGGTCAGAAGAAAATGTCCCAAGTGATTGACAGCCAGCTGTGTCTCAAAGCCATCCTCTGTGGTCAACATTGGACACATCATCACACCTGTCAGAAAAAAAAACTTTAAAGGGGACCTATTATGCAAAATTCTCTTTTACATGGTGTTTGAACATAAATTTGTGTCAGCACTGAGTGTACACAACTACCCAATCATGGTAAAAATCCACCAACTCTTTTTTTATCATAAACCCATAAATAAGTGTCTCAGAACATGCAGTTTGCAGAGTCTAGCATTTGTGACGTCAAATATGCTTAGGCCCCGCCCACAATTGCTGACAGACTCTGCCTTATTAGCATAGACCCCGCTCTGAGTGACATGTACACAGTCCACCATATTTATCTCCTCACTAGAGGATTTAACAGCAGCATTCAAGTCAGAAATGTTTTCTTATTAAAGCTACTAAAGTCATTAAATCAAGAGCAGTGAGTGATTTTCTGTTTTTCTTTAGTTGTCTGATTCATATTAACAGCATATATAACAGTAGGTACTGTATATTACGCTGCTTTCAATTTAATACTAACATACGCATGCTATTTCTTTATTTTTTTCTCAATTTCTTGCTGTTTACGTTCACAGACATAACCGACTGTGTTTATGTGAACTTTGTTTGACATAACCTTGTGTATATTTGATAGTTTAAGCGCAATAACATGAGAAAAAACGTATTTTAATACTCACGGGACATGCCGTCTGACATCCAGCATATGTGCGCGACTGCGCGTGCACTCAGATAACCATATCAGAAATTTAGACTGATATGGCTTTAAAACGAACGCAGATAATAAACTTTCATGATGATGAAGAACTGCAATGTCACGTGAGCGTAACCGCAATAGAGATGATAATCAAAACCAAACAGATGTTTTAGTTTTTGACAGAGTATTACAAGGCGAGAGCTTTAAAGGCTTCGCCCTCTTCTGGAAAGTGGGTTGGGTACGGAGGAGCAGCTCATTTGCATTTAAAGATACATGCATCAGGGGCATGTAAAAAAGGGCATAATAGGTCCCCTTTAAAATCTGTCTCTGTATTGCTTGCATCGTTCTTTTGAAATCTTACTCACCTGCATTGTTGACGAGTATATCCAATCGTTCTTCTGTGGATATGAACTCTTTGGAAAATTCTTGGACAGAATAGAGAGAGGCTAGATTTAAGTGTCTGATGACTACATTGCCATTTCCTGTGGAGCGGCGAATATATTCCGCAGCTTTCTCAGCACGTGTCAAGTCCCGGCAGGCCATAATTACCCGAGCCCGTTTATGCACACACATTGGCTACTTATACACTGGACGTGAAGGAATAATAGATAAGGATGTAGGTAATGTGTCATACCTCAACGAGACATATCTTTTGCAGTTTCTTTGCCAATCCCAGTGTTGGCACCAGTGATCACAACTGTCTTTCCATCCAAACGAGCAAAGCTTTTGCAGACACCACCAGCTATCCATTTTCGCAGCAGCATAAAGCCTGTATGGGAGATGGTATTACATACACAGTGTTTAATGAAAGTCTCTTATGTTCATCAAGTCGGCATTTATTTGATCAAGTATACAGTAAAAACTGTGTAATATTATTACAATTTAAAATCATGTTTTTCTATTTATTTTAACGTAATTTATTCCTGTGATAGCAATTTTCAGCAGCTATTACTCCAATCGTCACATGATCCTTCAGACATCATTCTAATATGCTGATTTAGCATGCAACATTTCTTTTTCTTATTAAATTAGTTGTGTTGCTTAAAATTTCTGAGCAAACCGCGATACATTTTTTCAGGATTCTTTCTTTGATAAATAAAAGTTCAAAAGAGCAGCATTTTTATTTAAAATAGAAACATCTTGTATACCATTATAAATGGCTTTAATAAAGGTATTACTTTCTTTCAAAATGTCTTATCAGAGAGAGAGAGAGAGAGAGAGAGAGAGAGAGAGAGAGAGAGATTATTTTAATTGAGGTTCTAAAGAAGTCAAATAATGCACGTAACTAATTTACTGATCGACGTCAGCGCGAGGACGATGCCATAGTTCACTCGATCAGATGATGTGACTCGGTCCATCATATGTAGCATGTGTAAGTTACAAAATGAAGAATAACCCTGGGATGTTACATTGTGTCCTGAATGCTATATGTCTTACAGCTTAGTGGCCTACCTGCAGTCCGTTTCGCCACTTGCGGATTACGCGCGTCTCATCATTTAGCAGCAGATTTCATTGTGTTATGAAATGTTTAGGCTATCTCAGCATCAGCTTCTTGTATGATGAATAGCCTAGTCACTAGTCATAGTGGTTTTAATAATATTCAGCGCTGAGAGTACAGACCTGGGACATTTTGTGGTGGGTATTTTGAAATGTAGTTATGTTAAAATAAAGTACAACATAAAACAATAAAGTTATTGGTTCAGTCAGAGTCATCATGTTTTTGATTCACTAAAAAGAATCGGTTCAGAAGAGTCATTTCATCCGACTAGACGGGTCGCACCGGTCGTACTGTTTGATGAACTAAAAAGGATCGACTCTTAAGAGTCGTTTGTTCTTGAATCGGACATCACCACTTTTATTCGTGCTGAATTATTTCTTTTTATAAGTAATTATTTCGTGAATTTGAATAGTAGTGAAGTTAACACTGCAATGTTATGTTCCATCCACATTGGCGGAAGGACACACGTTTGAGAACCGTTAATAAAACCGAATCTCATCAATGTCTTTCCAGTAGCCTATCTGGAAACCGGTTGGAACTGGTTCTAAAAAGTACTGTTTTTTTGCTTTTTGGTTCCTAACCCATTTATCAGTGCTTTACTTGTAGGGGGAGTATAAATTAATATTTTTTAGCCAATATTTTCATATGGGAGATGCTTTCAATAAGTTAAATTCATGAATTGAGTTCAGAAAACACCAGTCTATGATGGTCTTGACAGTTTATCTGCAAAACACCAGCAACATGTTGAATAAAATCCAAACACTATCTGCTTGCCACTATTAAGCCAGCAGTTGGTTAGATAGTGTAAAATGTTGTCGTTGCAAGGAAGGAAGCCATTTTCTTGTTCCAGTAACCACTCCTCCTTATTTCAGAGATTACAACCAATCAGAGGTCCGAATGCAAAACAGGAAGTGGCGTTTTGCACGCATCAACCAATCGCTGCCGCAGAAAGAGCAGAACCTCTGCCCATTTAGCGCATTTATTCGTCTCGTCTGTGACGTACCGGCTGGCTTTGTGTCCTTTCAATATATCACGTTGAACATATTTTCATATAGACTATAATCCGGTAAGTATTATTTATAAATTCGACAATATTCGATATATTCGCGCTTTAATCCGCACATTAGATGATCGTCGTTCATTATGTGCGCAGGGGACAGTATGCGGAGTGCGCACTTAGCGCGCGAGGTGGTTGCTGCATAATTTGTGACCGAGTAATTGTAATAAACATCGCGCTGTCACTCGTTCCAAACTACTTTAGATTTTAATCCGCATTTATTGTTATTGTACACATTTCTAAGGCTCGTGCTTTTATTTAGGTCTGTCAAATCATCTAGTCTCACGCATTGGATGAAAGAGCACAGGAACTACTTTTCTCTTCGCCTCTTTCAGTTGGATGAAATCACATTGCGCGTACTTAGACAATTTATTGAAGGCTTTCCTTAAGTGATACGGCAGCACACTGAATATCTAACACATTTTATTACAGATTTTTTTATATATAATATATGTGAACACAGAATGTGGTTTACTCACTATTTTATTTATTTATGTAATTTGCAGGATGAGGCGGTTTTGTAAACGCCACCCTTGACGTTGAAACTGGTCGGAACTAAATGCTGTCAGAGCCCGGTGAATATTGTGAGGGTCTTCACTTCAGACGTCATTCACCTGTCAAATCTATTTTGGAACCCTAACATTTCCCTACCATAGGCAGCAAAAACTTTACTGTTTTCTTTTCATGTAGATTGTAAAGGCACGTTAACCGTTTAGCTCAATACACATTTTGTTTCAGAAACATGGACGCGGATTTGTTTATGGAGTGTGAGGAGGAGGAGCTGGAACCATGGCAACAGCAAAATTCAATGGATGATTCTGAAAGTAGTACTCCCACTGGTGTGTAATTTTAATCCTTTTGTAATATTTATAGTTAAATGTATGTCTAGATCACACATATTCCAGAGATTCTTTGTGTAATTAAGAAATATTTGTATTTTAATCATTCTTTTAATATCGTTATGCTATCTAAAACCTGTCCTTCTTCACTGTTGTCTAGTGTCTTCTACTCCTGCCATGACGGTGGTTGATATTCCAGCTAAGCCTAAGACTGTGGTGATCCCAACCCTGCCACCCGTAGTAAATACGGCAAACGCTGTTCCGCTGATCACAAATACATGTGAGTGTCTTGTTCCGTATTATCAGTTATTTTGCCTATTAAAGGAATATTGTGTCATTATTTACTCATCCTCATGTTGTTCCAAACCCGTATGTCATGCCCCGTTCTGTTAAACACAAACTTATTATAAATACTATCTTGGCTGCTCTTTTTCCAATAAAAAAAAATATTAAAAAAATAATAATTATAAAATTGTTTTGTATGATGTGTGAGCACAAAAGTTGTATAAACTACAAAATGGTACACCAGGGCCATCGCCACTATCTTGATGACAGCATTTTAGCTGCACAACTTCTTTACTTATTTATTCTTTCAGTGACTCAACGCATGGTTCCTGCTGCTGTGCCGGCGGACATTCCTAAAGCAATGCAAGGGCAGCAGGTCTTTTTAGCATCAGGAGGAGGGCTGGGAACTGTGGCTCTGTCGCAGGTTCTCCTGCCTGGCACATCTTCTATTGCCAATGCCACCAACAGCCAGCCGTTTTACTTTACCACACAGGTGCTGCCATCCCACCTCATAGATCCCAGCTCATTTCTGGTTATCTCAAAAATTGTTAATCAAAATGTTTGCTATTGTGTATGATACAGGGTCTTCCTGTGCAGAATATCCATTCTGGCCAGCCTGGCCAGGGCCCAATGAGTTTGGTGCTGAATGTCCAACAAGGCCAGACTGTTCGACCCATTACTTTAGTCCAAGGCATGTCAAAGTGCGCCTTAAACTTCGGTTTTAGCTTTACAGGGTTTGATTTGCTCATTTATTTAACAGTTTCATTTGTATGTTTTTTCAGCACCTGGGACACAAATATTTAAACCAGCTGTTGGAGGAACCCAAATAATTACCCAGCCTGCTCAGATAAGGGCCGGAGCGCCGGTCGCAAACAGGGCCCAAACGCCTAGCACTTTTAGCACGATGCAAATCCCTGCTACTCTAACTATTCGTACCACATCAGCGGTCGCCCCACCTGCAGTCAATTCTCTGGCCACTATGTCCTCCACAACCATTACTCAGCCCTCCACAGCACGAACCACAACTAAAATCGGTAAGATGCTCCTGTTGAGAACTAAACTATATTTATGTTTTTTAGACAAAGATTTGAGCTTTTTTAAGAAACAGTGAAAGTATGAAAAAATTATTGATTAAAATGTAATCAAATTTTGATTAAAAAAATGACCACCCAAATTTATTAAGCACCATCATCTGCTACAAGATAAATTCACGTAAATTAGTATTTATTACAGATGGTAATATTTATTTTATTACTCTGTATTGACCAATCAGCATCTAGGACTGCAATGATCTGTTTTAAAATTGGGTTTATTCCTATTTACAGTGACAATAAAGCCAGGAAATGGACCTTTGGACATGCAAAACATAATGAGCCTTGTGAAATCTGTTAACCTTCCCGGGGGGGCTCAAGCACAGACATTTGTTGTCATGAGCAATCAAAAAAACAATAACGGCCCTATTGTTTCCTCTGCTGTTCCAGTCATGACACATAATGTTGTTCAAAGTAAGTTTGCTGTTATCTTCTTTGTTAATGCATCAGTTTCATACTAGAGTAAAGCAATGCTGATAAATTCAAAACACTTTTCTTTCATTGTAGCAATCCCTGTTACTCATACAACACCATCAACGATCACGCATTTGTGTCCTCGTTGTGGAGCTCAGTTCAAAATGATCGAGGCTCTACGGAGTCATATGTGTGTAAGTATACACTTTTTGCAGATACTTTATATATGTCTGGTCACCTTAAAAGTGGTCAATTAATTATTATTCCCCCTTTAGTTCTGCTGCCCAGCTCTTGTCCAGACGGCCGACACAAGCAGTACAGCAACTGCTGTGAACACACCAGCCACACCACCTAAGAGCGTCTCTGTTGTGCCTAGTGTCAAGCTGGATAGCCCACCTACAAAGGCTGGAGCTACTCCACCCAGACTAGTCATGCTGGTGGATGATTTCTACTACGGCACATTTGAGGGGAATCGAGTCTATGTACCAATGGACAACTCAAAGGAACCATTATCGTTCAAATGCCTTTCCTGTAACAAGAGACTGAAAAATAATGTTAGGTATGTTGATGGACAGTCAAGTCAGGGTAGGAATTATGGATATATCTGTCTACTTGCAGATTACATTTTTCATTTTTAGGAAATTTCCCAGTGCTTCTTCTAAACTTGGACAGAGGATGTTTTCTTTCATATACTAGAATGCTGCATTTAGTAAGTGCTTATTCTCATTGCAGGCTTATGAACCATATGAGGTACCATGTTGAGTTGGAGCAGCAAAATGGGGAGATGGACACGCACACGTCCTGCCAGCACTGTTTCCGCCGCTTTCCCACACCATTTCGTCTTCAATGCCACCTGGAGAGCGTCCACACTTCCATTGAGTCATCTAGTAAGAACTTTTTCCAGTTTAATAAAGTTAGGACTCTATATGATTTAAAAAAAATATTTTTTTTTAAAAGGAAACTTATGCTCCATCACAAGGCTGCATTTATTCAATCATACATACAATAAAAAACAGTAATATTGTGAAATATTATTACAATTTAAAATATCTGTTTCATATTTTAACATATATTCGAAATGTATTTTATTTCTGTGATGGCAGTTTAATTTTCAGCATCATTACTCCAGTCTTCAGTGTCACACAATCCTCCTGAAATCATTCTAATTTGCTGATTTGATGGTCAAGAAACTTTTATTATTATTACAATCGCAGTATTGTCATGGAATAATTTCAGGATTCTTTGAAGAATAGCATGCTTGCTGAAGTATTTATTTTCTTTAAAAATAATCTCACTGACCTGGTAGTGTACATTAATGTTTAGATACAACTGTATTTGTTTGTTTTCCAGAATTATCTAATGATGTTCACAACATTTAGTCTGTATGTTATTCCAGTTAAACATGTAGATGGGCTGTGATGTTGTTTTTTCATCAATGGAATTTATGCAAATGTCCTCACAAAATTGGATTTTACATTTGTGTCTCCCACCACCTAGTTGCCAACCTTTATTTTTGCGAAGCAGTGTTGTGTGTTTTAAAACATTTTCTTGTACCACAATAGTCTTATGCACAACAAACAATAGCAGCTTTTCTTTACAGTGAAACAGGTCATACAGACATAGATAAAGCTTTAAGAGGTTGTCATCATCCCACACTTGTACAATAAATTTGTAATTATCCAGTATTTAGTTGGCAACCTGTTGGAGTCAGTTTAAAAAAAAAAAAGAAAAGAAAATGAGCTTGCAAGGCTGGTTAGAGCCTATGCAGATAAAAAAAATTCAACAGACACACTCTTGCCATGTGCTCTAGTATATTTGACTCAATTCAAACATGATGACTGAAGAGGTGACTGGGGCAACAAATGTATTTTTAACGTTAACACATTTAACTTTTAACACGTATTGTATTCAAATGATGCATATTTGCCTGAATTTTTTGCTGGTTTGCTACTGTAAACAGCAGTAAGTTCAGTTTATCAGCTGATTTAGTGATTGTTATGCTTTCTGTTCAGCCAAGTGTAAGATATGTGAGTGGTCCTTTGAGAGTGAGCCAGTGTTCTTGCAGCACATGAAGAACACTCACAAACCTGGAGAGATGCCTTATGTGTGCCAGGTAAATTAAGTGAAATTGACCTGCATGAACCTTATTACCTGTCATAATACCTATAATACCTTGACCTATAATACCTTGACCTATAATTACCTATAATACCTTGACACTTTCAGGTGTGTGAATACCGCTCCTCCCTCTACTCGGATGTGTTTAACCACTTTCGTACCTGGCATGAGGATACCCGCCACCTTCTGTGCCAGTACTGCCTCAAAGTTTTCAAGCATTCCACCAGTTACCAGCAGCACTATATTCGTCATCAGGTGAGCATAAGTTATGAGAATAAATTATAATATAATAAAAATAAATAATAATTGCATGTATCAATATTTTCAACACATTCTCCTTTGCAAACTATTTGCTGCTTTTGCAAAGTCTTACTGGTTAATTAAATAGTTAAGGGGTATAAGGATGCATTTTTTTGAATATTTTGCAAAGAAAGATGCGCATGTGCTCCTATGTCCATTATTGCTTGACTCAACAGACAATTTGAACCATCATGTTTTTTTTTTTGTTCTTTCCAGAAATCAACAGTTTACCACTGTAACAAATGCCGTCTCCAGTTCTTGTTCACAAAAGACAAAGTTGAGCATAAAATCAATCACCACAGGACTTTTCGAAAGCCTTGTGAATTGGAAGGACTACAGCCTGGGACAAAAGTAAAATATGTTTGTTTGTTTGAGAGCAAGTTCAACTATTGCAAAAAATATATATTGCTTTATATGTCATCTGTTTATTTCTAGGTAACCATTAGGGCATATGTTGGGATGAAGAAGTCACCAGGTCAGGCATCAAAAGCATCCACTAACTCTCAGAAGAATAGTGTTAGCACCTCCCAAACATCAACTTGTAGTGGTGACCAGCAATCACAACGACATGGACCTGTGAAGAAACAGGTCAGCAAGACGTTTGACTTCTTGTCCAAGTTCCAAGAGCAGAGGTAAGCTTATGTTTAATTTTAACGGATTCATCGAACCATTTCGACTGGATATCAGAATTTTGAATTATGTACTTTTGTTCTTCCTCTCCAGGGCACTACTGGGCAGACATAAGTGTGTGGAGTGCACTTTTGACATTCCAGACTTTGCGAATCACTACCCTACTTATGTTCACTGCTCACTCTGCTTCTACAGCACATGCTGTTCTCGTGCTTATGCAAACCACATGATCAAGTAAATCAAGTCACATATATCTTTCTTTACATCCTCTTGCACCTCTGTAAATTAAGAAACTGTGCCACTTGAAATTGGAGTTTGAAGTTTAGTTTGGTATGCTAGGCAGTCAATGTGCCAATATACTGATTGCAATTCATTTTTTTTATTTCAGCAATCACGTTCCTGGAAGAGTCACAAAAGCTTCTAAAAGGGGGCCGCCGAGGTAATATATTAATGTTTCGATTTTAAGTTATATTTTACAAAATCTGAAACAGTACAGGTAATTTGGTGCTCTTTTGTAGCGGCGTGAAGCTAAGCTGTGCGGGTTGTGAATACTCCACTGCTCTGGGGAATATGATGGCCAAACATCTCATTAAGTTCTCTAATCACTCCCACTGCATCTTCACTCATAAAGGTGGGTGTACTCCAACTCAATAGAACATTAATACATGTTTTTCCTGAGTCTTTGGAAAATGTTGTGTCTTACTGCATGCTTGTTTTTCTTTCTCTGCTTTCTTTCTTCTGTAGTAAGAAGGCATCCAACTCTATTGTAGTGTCATTAATTGCATGATTATAATACTAATACAGTGTAGACAAAAGTAAAAATACTTTGGAACTAAATTAATAGTATTATGACATACATTGCTACTTGAATCGTGTTAGTACAACTTATAATTGTAAATTACATCTACTAAACATCAGGGTCCAAAATTAATGCTTGTCAAGTGGCAAATGCATGTGTAAACTTTTTTTGATAATAAATAAACTTTACAGATCCAGGAAAAAAAAAAAATCTTTTGTAATATCAATATAATACAAGTTTTATTCACAATGTAAGACCCGTTAAATTGCTGTACAACTGCCGGAATTGTTTTTTCAGTAAATGTACGACATCTACTATTTACACATGCAACACTTTTTTGTCTTATCCATATCTACAGGCTTAATTAAACAGTGTGTGGTAATTAAATGAGTTCGTTCAGAACTTCGTAATTGGACCAAACTCTCTGACAGCTGATTTCTTACATCAGAGATTCTTAACGTTGTACATATGCAAACTGTTAAACTTGCGTTTGATTGATTGGGCCTGCATAGCACTGTATATACTTTCACAGGCTGAATGTTATTTATCCAGTTGATAGACACCAACAATAAAGAAGGATCATTTAGCATACTTAGCTAAACTCAAAGATTACAGATATGCTTTTAAACTTTTGCAAAGTCTCAAGTAATTGCCCACAGTATGTGATATACAGCAATCAAACTTGTGGGGTATGAGCTCAAGCTGTCCATTGTCAAAATGGACAAACGTGGGCCTTTTGTACTTGGTGTGACTTTGCAGGACTTGCTGGCAAACCTTTGCAAGAGCATTCTGGATGAGTAAATGAGTATTTACACAAAACCTGCACACCACCTGAACTGGAGAATATCAGGAAGAGTACAAAAAACCCTAAAATGGGTTAATTTAGAAACATGACAAATGAATAACGACAAGGACTATCCATCGGGAAATTATCTGCTGCTTCTGAGCTGCTTATTGTTTTCTTTTCTCAAAAGCTAACTGACCTATCAGAACCACAAATACATTGAGCATGGTGTTATAAAATGGATTATTGGTGATGGTAGAGACTCCAAGGAGAAGACTAACTCTGTGTTCCTATAATCCCTCCCCTCCCCTACAGAGTGTTTGGAGACAGATATTGAGTTCTGCCAGGTTGAGGAGGAGGTGGAGGGTCCACAAGGGGATGAAGCTAGTGATGTTGGGACACAGCCTGACTGGTTGTCCATGAAGCAGTGGATTGTGCCCAAAGAGGAAGGAACTGTGCCAGATTTCATGGACAGTTGTGGCCCACAGCATATAATGGCCAGAAATAGCGATGTCCTCGACTACTTCCAGCTTCTTTTTCCCGACATCCTTTTTGAGCAGATCGTTTTTGAGACCAATTCTTATGCTACTTATTGTTGCTCTTTGGGGCAGGGGGATCCTTCCTGGAACTCTGTGTCCATTGAGGAAGTCAAAGGCTTCTTTGGTCTCTCTATCCTCATGGGGCTTCAAGGCCAGGTTGAGCCAGAGTTGTACTGGTCCTGGGACCATCACCATGGCCGCTATGGCTCCAGAATATGTGAGCTCTTTTACAGGACCATGTCAGTCAAACGCTTCAACCAGATCAGAACTCACATCCGAATGAGCAGCATGCTTGTGGAGAACGACAACCAGAGTGCTGACAAGTTGTCCTTTTTTCAGCCAATGCTAAGCATCCTGCAGACAAGTATGCGGGAGGCCTACAGGCCAAACAAGTGTCTGACAGTCGATCAAGCTTTTCTACCAAGCCATGACAAAGGAATCACTCAGGAGAAGAGTAGAAATTCCCAGCCGAGGATATGGCTACTGTGTGATTCAAAGTCAGGCTACTGCCATAAACTGCTGGTTTTAACACAACAGGAGAAAAACAAAGACTTGGGAAAATTAGTTGTACCTCAACTCATAGAGGGCTTTGAGGGTAAACATCACCACATTTTCTTGTCCAGCTCACTTGTGTCTGTGCCACTCATGCGGGAGCTGTATGACATTGGTATATACTGCTCTAGCTCTGTCCTGCCCCAAAGTCCAATTTTACCCAAGGAGTTTTGGGATGAACCTCCACTGAACAATCCAGGTGATTTCCAACAGAATGAACTCACCCCTCTCCTTGTCACCAGATGGAAAGATAACAAGCAGCTGGTATGTCTCTCCACTAATGCTGATGCAGGCCAGCCAGATGTGGTGTGGAGGAGATCTCCCACTAAGATTGGTGAGCTTTGCGCCATTGAAAGACCCCAAGCCTTTAAGTTGCTCCAGGACAACATGCGTGGTGTAGACATCTGTAACCAGCTGCTGACGTGCAACCAACTCGGCGGGCTGGTTCTTGACACCAATTGGCGGCGTCTCTTCTGGTTTCTTGTCAACTTGAGCATCATCAACTCTTTCATTGTCCTACGAGAGACCCGCAAAGACAACCCACCAGGGTGGTTTCCGGGGGGTCACTTTTCCCAGGCCATCTACCGTAAACGTCTGGGGTACCAACTGGCCAAGTGTGCCGAAAGATATGCTCGCCAGAACCAAGTCCACGATAGCATGCTTGAGCAACAGATTGTTAAAAAAGAAAATCTGGAGACTCAAGAAGGGGTCAGACATCGATTAGCCAAAATTACTCGTAGGACAAGGAGATGTAAAGTTTGCAACCTGAAAAACGAGCGTCATGAGAGTGTATATGGCTGCACAGCATGCCTTGTGAATCTGTGCAAACGTTCTTGCTGCTTCTGGGACTACCATGGTTTCTCACCTAATTACCAAGGTTATAAAACTCAAATTCTGACACTAAATATCAGTGTATTTCTGAATGTTTGTTTTCTATTCAAATGTTGCACGAAATTAAAGAATACCGTTTTTAAACAGCTTTTTAACTGGCATGCATTAAAGTGATAATGCATTGTATTACATATTTTTAACATGGAAAATAGCATAAACACATTGTTTACATTTATTGTCTTAGATTATTATAATTCATGTTACATTTTTTTTCCTGTACAGGTAACGCTAAAGTTGGATTTATTGATTCTAAGAGGTATGTATACTGGAAACCAAAGTTGTTTTCTGACAAACTGAAATACTTGTTGGATTCAAAATTGCAACCTGCAATAGATAAATTCCTTGAAATTTTGAATGTAATGTGCAAAAGCTTTTTTATTTTTAATCCGCAAACTTTAAGTTTCAACATTTTTCATATTATACAGACCCTGGAAAGTGACGCACTATTTCCCTTCTAGGGAAGGCACGGAGCCTGGACTTAAATATCGAACTGAAATGTTGGAAAGAGGCCGGCACAGAGCATCAGTTGATGTCAAAACTTTTGCACGTGTTGCCAATGCTAGTCTTAATGAAGACATGGACCAGGAAATGGCCCCTCTAGAAGAGGAAGACACTGACTCAGTCTCTGAGACGACTGAAAGCGATGAGGACATGCCACATCAAACAGTGACAAAACATAAAATAGAGGGAACAGTAACCAATATGCTTTCACAACCTGTGAAAAACAGAGAGGAGACTCTGTCTATTCATCATCGCCGAATACTACTCCTTGCGCTGTGCTCCGGGATCCAGAAAGCAGCTAAAGAAATGGACACCAAACCTCAGCTCATTAAGACCTGGCTTCAAGCCAAAGAGTATCAATTAAATGAATGCTGCAGCAGGAGCTGTGGAGAGGCTGTTGATCGTCTAGTGGAGTGGGTTCTGACCCAACGGGAACAGCAACGTCCTATCAGTGAGGCGAAACTGTTCGAAAAAGCTTCAGAGCTCCAAAGCCAAACTAATGAGAGCAGTTCTTTCCGTATTTCTTACGAGTGGGCCGTGAGCTTCATGATGCAGCACAAATTGGGCTTGGATACCTCTTTCACAGTACATCGGGAACTCCCTAATGCCATGGAGGAAAACTGTCGTCACTTCACAGAGTTGGTCCACAGTCAAATAAAGACAAACAACGTCCCACTGTGTGTCATTGGTGCTATGGACCAGCTTTCTGTTTTTGTGGACTTCAACATGCTGAAGGAGAATACCAGAATAAGCAGAGAGACTGCTTTTCAGTTTACTGGTTCTGGGAAGCCTTTTGTAAAGATTTACATTACAGTGCTTGCAAATGGTACAATGCTACCTGCAGCTCTCTTCACAAGTCATGACGCAAGCATGCTGAGCAGAAGCCCACCAAACTCAATCCTACTTATGGCCAAAGAGGAAAGTTTCAGTGCAACGGAAGAGCTGGACCTTTGGGCCACCAAAGTGTGGAAGACGCATCTGGACTCGCAGAATGAGAACGAAGCCCTGCTGGTTATGGATAGCCATCATAGCCAAACATCTGAGAACGTCTTATCCACAATCAGTAGCACCAAAGCATTCCTCGCCACCGTTCCGGCTGGGTGTACGGGCCGACATCAACCTCTAGAGATGTGCGTACGCCCTTTGCTGCAAAGGTTATTTATTGCTCGTTGGGCACAACAACCTAGTGATGGTGCATCTGGGGTTAAGTCTGAAGACCTTTTGCAGCTTCTCGTATCTTGGTTGGAAGAGGCCATGTCTTGCTTCTCTGGTAGGCCTGAATTTATTCAGCACTCGTTCTGCATGGCCCGTCTGCTTCCTGATCAGGAAGCACATACACATTTGCCTGGTACTCCGTTGGAGCTGTTAAATATGCTGTCGGAGGCCATGCTTGAACCTGAAGTAGTAGATCTGGAGTCAGAAGAAGAGCAAATGGACACACATACTGTAGACCAAGTGAACCAGGTAACTGAGAAAATTGATCTGACACTGGACCAAGACGATACAGAAAATGAAGTCGATCAAATGAGGGATGAAGACGCAATGCCAGTTGAGATAAAAAAGACAGAACAACTAAAGGAAAAAACGGATGAATGTTTGGAAATTGCAAGTGAGTCCACAGATTTTTCACATTCATCCCCTGTTTCTGAGACTCCTTCACACAACTCTGAACAAGATAATTTCACAGAATCCGCACTGGATCCCAGTGCTTGCCAAACAGACTCTGAAAACAGGTGATATTTGATCTACTAAGAGACATTGTGAATGTGAATAGAAGGATTTGGGTCAGACATACTTATTTGGGCTGAATGTGACTGGATATTTAATTTACAACTTATTATGTGGTGGAGTGAAAATGTAAAAACATTTGAAACATTTTTTTTTACCCTAAATAATGTATAGATTTACAGATTAAACATTACATGATTGACTTAAGTTTTCTACTGTTGATTCTTTTTTGTTTATTCACTTGTATAAAACAATCTTATATCTTCCACAGTGTTAGGCTTTTTATTGTCTATGGACAGATATTACGTGTTTCGATTCTACAACCTCTGTAAATAATTCAGTGTTTTTACATCTGCTTATGTTTGTCATTTTGAAACTGTAAAGAGAGACATTTATATTCATCAAGCCAGATTGAGGCCCGCAGTTTCCATGTTTACACTTAAACATTTAAAATCAAGCAAATACTATTTCAAAAAGTACTCATTAATGTTCTTTAATTTAGCGATCATTTATTATTATTTAGCTCTTGCATTTGGATAGGCCATTGCTGAACAATACAACTTTTATTCCGTAGCTTTACAGTATCTGTTTGAGATGCAACACGATTACCATATGTGGCTGTACTAAAGTCCAGATTGCTATGTTGGTTGGCAACAGGCTCTTAAGTTCTTCCATTTTAGTTATCTACTTACAGACCGCATAAATCATGATGCATGCTGAAGAGTCTTAGCATTGGTATTGCAGCAGTGAATGGAGTAGTATCAGTGAATGTATATTCAATATTACTTTCAGCATCTGAATTTACCCTAGTACCCACAGGATGGTGTAAGTACACTCCAGGTGACATCCATTGACATTCAATTCAAATATGTTCTGTAGCACTTTATTGGTGCCCCTCCATGTTTGTAAAGCTGCTTTGATTTCATCTTTGTTTGCTGCAACAATTTTGTATGTAATATACATGTGATGTACTGAATGGTGAGACTCCATGTAAACATAGTCTGATTACGAAGGTAAGTGGGAGTTTATATAACTGGGGGTTATATGAAATGGATAATTTAAGAGAAAAAAGTGTTACATTTGTGACTTGACATTCTTTGACAATTCCTCATGAATAAACTTTAAATAAACTCAGCCTGTGCATAAAGCCCACTCTTTTTTCACATTTTGTGGGATATACAGCACCACAAATTTGCTACCAAATTGTTTTCAGATAAATTGAAAATAAACATTGAATTCTACATTTAAGGTCAGTTTAACCATTCTAGGAAATGTCTAATGTTCATCCACCGTGGCCCGTTAAGTAATTCTATGTAATTAAATGTACAAGTAGTTCAAATGCTTTGACATTTGAATTACAAGTATGCACCCTTAATTCAATTTCAGAAACGATTTGGAATTAAGAGGCTGTAGATTTAACATTCACTACAAAATAACTAATCTGTAACAAACATAGTTTTGTGATTTGTTTTCAGTCGTGGAAAATAGTGAGTTGCTGTTCTCTTACCAATGTAAGAAAGTTAGGAGAAAAAGAAAAAAAAGTTAACGTAGCCTACCCTAGAAAGGGGGTGCATTTCCTGTTTGCGTGCTGATTTTAAGGGACAGAGGTGGCAAACGACATTTGATCTTTTCAATCTTCAATTGAATATACGGGTGTGATTTTTAGGATCATCTCACAGTCCCAGTGGATATCGCTGAAAGAGTTAATCCAATAGTTATAAAATCTTTCTGCACGTCCGACGCGCTTTATCGAGTGAGTTTCCGCCTGTGCAAGCAGCAGCATGGGTAAGTTAATTCACTTCTAATGCACGTTTTGCCAATGCAGAATTGTTGATTACACTTATTTCAAGCATTCGACATTTTCATTCTCATGTTTAGTACGCAAGTTTGGAGGAAAGTGCTGCTTCAGATTCTTTTCAATTCTACAGGCCTAGTATCTGTCAAAGTCATTGAGGTAGAATTCGTGCAATATTGATACTGCGTTTTAACATTTTAACGAGGCATGTTGAAGACGTCAAGCCCCATGTAATCAAAATCGAAGTTATTGTTGTTGTTTTTAACAGTACGGATGTGTTTACAGCAAACATGCTGCTATTGCAGTTCTTACTCAGTTTTACTTTATTCATCATGCAGTAGTGCAATGCTGAAGTGACTATGTTAACAAATAATAATTTTGGCTACATAATAAATAATAAACAAAACGTATACTACAACATATTTCGTATTGATGCCTCGAGATCATGCCTCGAGTCTGGCCTGCTTTAAATTTTGATAGTTTGAGTGTTGTGATATTTGAGATCTGACATTTGTTGTCTGCTTACAGCTTCAACTTGTTCAGGATGTGGACCAGGATATAAAACCCCTCTGGATGCTATGAAAGGTGAGTTGGTTAAGGCAACATATTGTGTGAATGAATAGGTTGGAAAGAGTACATTAGCATTAGTACTTCATGGTTGCAAGTCAGGTTGTGTGACCTTTGCACTAGAGATTTACTGATGTCATCTGATCTGGCAGTTCCTCCTCCCTACCACCAGAGGTCCCCCTTACTTTTAGATTGGCATTGTTCTGCATTGTTTGGTTTGCCTTCTGTTTTACACTTTACCTCACATTTAGCCTGTCCAAATACCCCCACTGGTGGTGTGTGCACTTGTTCAATGTCCACTTGTCTACTTACATGACGTATTTCCTGTATTTGGCCCAAGTGTTCAAGTAGGCGTGAAGACTGCAAGTGTGTATAGAACTTTTGATTACCTGATTGGTCACACATATAGTCTTGGAAAAAATGCAAGTGTTTACAGAGCTTTTTTTATTACTATTATTTTAAATTCTTTGCATTTTAAAATAAACTTCTAAATGACTGTTCGGTATTCGCTATGCATCTAACAGAAGATGCATTTTTAAAATTGTGGCGCTTCTAATTAAGTGATAAAAAGCAGTTGCAAATGTTGTACAAAATACACATACCCTACTCATCTTTATGTTTTACTACTAAATTATATGTAATATCGAATTAATTTAACTTACAGTGGAATGTTTTCCTTGATATCTCGAGATAAGTGTGGGTTTAGTGTGCATTAAGGGCACTGCACTTTGGCATTTTTAAGACATGAGACAGTCTGGCGCAGATGCACTTACTTTCCTGTCACGTGCACGCTCTCTCAAGTGGCCAAGACCGCAAGTGTGGGTATTTGGACAGGGCAGTTGTCATGTTGCATTTAGTGTATTGACCCAGGGTTCTTACCAGTGCCCGAACTCATGTGCACAATACACTGGTTCAGACATAGAGCTTGTGGACGCACCAAAAGAAAGTTACTTTGGATAAAAACAGTTTATAGTCAAACTATAAAATTGGTGGGCGTTTGAAAAGGGTAATAATACATTTCTATATGATTTTAAACATTTTATCAGACAAAAATGCTTTTAAGCTGATAAATTGCATTGCCACTCTTGCATAGGTTTTTAGAACTTATGTGTATTAAATTATAATAAATGTAATTTATTATATTAATTTATTTTATTTAATATATAAATGTGATCGGTCTATCGTGAATGGGAACACATTTTGTCTTTGCAAAATGTTGTTTTTAGTACAGATTTTTTATATATTTAAAATAAAATTTCAGTTCAATATGCACTGAATGTAAATATAAAATGTAAATATAAATGTGTATGTAATATATATATATATATATATATATATATAACACCATAATCACATACATTTTTATAATTGAATAAATATATTATTTTTAATTTGTGTATTTAAGCTTGCAAAACTCTTAAAAGCAGACGTTAAGTGCAACTCATCAAATGCTTTAGACACAAATAGTACACCCTTTAGGAAATTAATTAATAAATTATAGGAAACAGAGATCAATAAATATTTAAACTCTAAACTTAAAAATAAATTCTTCCAACAGGTCCTCGAGAAGAGATCGTCTACCTGCCATGCATTTATCACAACACAGACATCCAGAAACCCGATTATCTTGCAACTGTTGATATCAATCCAAAATCTCCCAATTTTTGCAAGGTAAAAGCACATATGATTCAATACTAAAACTGTTTTATGTGTGCCAGCAACACATTTACTATTATTTTTTAGTATAACTGTTACTTTAGTAACATTTTCTCCATTTTGTGATGGTCTAGGTGATTCATAGGTTGCCCATGCCCAATCTGAAGGATGAATTACATCATTCTGGTTGGAACGCCTGCAGCAGTTGTTATGATGATTCCTCCAAAAGGCGCAATCGTCTCATTCTACCTTCCCTGATCTCCTCCCGTATCTACGTCGTTGATGTAGGGACGGATCCTCGGGCTCCACGGCTTCACAAGGTTCACAAGAGTCTGTCTATATAGGAATACACATATTTGGATGGTGTTAACTTAGTAAACATCTGGGTTAGTAATTTGAGATAGTAAAAACTCAGAAGGAGCTATTCATGTGTTACTTAAATGACTGTTTCACTCTTGTGCCCCTAAACGAGAATTGCTCCAGAAGGGCTATTCTTACTTCAATGCATACACTTGAGATTTTGATCTTTTACTGCTTGCTAAAGTTTGGTAAACTCAGACCAGCTAATTTGTACCATGAAAAAAAGTTTGACCAATGGACATCACAATCTAAAAGATGAACCACTTGGGTGAACATCAAACAAAACATTTTAAGCGGTTTCATATCATCTTGATTTAAAAGCTCTATTAAAGGAATAGTTCAGCCAAAAATGAAAATTATCCCATAATTGACTTATCCTTGGGCCATCTTAGGTGTATATGACTTTCTTCAGAGTTATATTAATATATATTAACAGAGTAGTCCATACGACTCCAGTCAGTTAATAAATGCCTTCTGAAGCGAAGCTATGGGTTTTTGCAAGAAAAATATCCATATTTAAAACTTTATAATCTATAATCACTGGCTTCACGCGCGTTCCTGAGAGAGTCGAGTTCTGGCAGAAGGGTGAACGCTGACCCGACTTAGCGTAAGCTATAACTATAACTTTGTAGTTTATAAAGTTTTAATATGGATATTTTTCTTCCCAAAAAACTCCTTGCTTCAGAAGGCATTCATTAACCCACTGGAATCGTATGGATTACTTTTATGATGGATGGATGTTCTTTTTGAGGCTTCAAGCTCTTGCCAAACCCGTGAATTCTTTCCATCTCTGTCCTTCTCCAGATAGTCGAGCCCACAGATCTGTTCTGGAAATGTGGCCTTGCCAACCCTCACACTTCTCACTGCTTAGGCAGTGGCCAAATCATGATCAGTACCATGGGCGATCCCTCTGGCAATGGCAAGGGTAAGATGCTGTGTTTACCTCATTGTATTCACAATACACACTAGGCTTACTTTTTGTTTGTGTTCATTGTAAGGTGGTTTTGTGTTGCTGGATGGCGAGACTTTTGAAGTCATTGGCAACTGGGAGCAGCCAGGTGAAGCAGCACCGTTTGGTTATGACTTCTGGTACCAGCCTCGCCACAATGTCATGATCAGCACTGAGTGGGGAGCACCTAAAGCTTTGGGAAATGGCTTCAACCCTGCAGATGTCAAAGCTGGTATGTGTACGTTCAACAGTATGTTTGATGCATTGCAGCCGACTGGGAATGATGATCGGATCTGTTTGCAGGTCACTATGGGCAGCGCCTCCATGTGTGGGACTGGACCACACACAAGCGGATTCAGACTCTGGATCTGGGGGAAGAGGGTGCTATTCCTCTAGAGATCCGGTTCCTGCACGACCCTGCTGCGGCTGAAGGATTCGTGGGCTGTGCGCTTCAGAGCACCGTCTACCGCTTCTACAAGACTCCGGCAAGTACAAGTACAAGTACAAAAAACCCTTTCCCAGTTAAAATCGTATCTAGCCTTTTTATAAAGGCTAAAACATGAACGTTAAAGGCCTTCTTTTTTCAGTTTTTTTAGGCAATTCATATTTTTAGCTTCAAATTTTGTTTAACAGAAAGGGGACTGGGCTGCAGAGAAAGTCATCAAAGTTCCTAGTAAAAAAGTGGAAGGTTGGGCTCTTCCTGAAATGCCAGGTAAGTGCTTTTAGAAATGTACTATAGTATAGTTTTTTTAATTAATGGAAATGCTCACGGAAGGAACAAATTCTTATGCACAATGTGATTTCCAAAAAAACAGCTGAATGGAGAAAAGAAAAAGAAAAAAAAGAAACAGAAATATTTTTTTTGTATTGTTAATGTGATGCAAGATTTATCAACCTTTATATCTGACTGTTAAAAACTTGGGCTGTCAATAAAAGATTTATTATTATAGTTATTAATTTCTATTAACTAGTTATTAACTAGTTTTTAAAATAATTAAACTGTAATATTAAATGTTTAAAAAATCTTGTACTAAACATTGATATCTAACAGCCCTGATATCTAACATTACTAAATATTCATTGGACCCCAGTTTACAATCTGCTATAATGGTTAAAAGTGAAAATATTTAAATATTGTCTGGAGAATGTGTATATTGTGTTCTATGTTTTTTTTTTTGTGTAATGTAGGATGTATAATACTTTATATATATATATATTTTTTTTAAATAATTAAATTGTAATAAAATGAAATTTAATAAATGTTTAGAACATGTCGTAATAAACATTTAGTAAAACTTTTTTCTTTCTCTCAATGTTTTCCCCCTTTTGGATTTTCCCTGGATCCCAGTTTGACAACCTGCTATAAAGTAAAAAAGTAATTAAAAAAAAAAGACACCGTTACTCATGGATTTTTTTTGCCATAGGTCTCATTACTGATATCTTGATTTCATTGGATGATCGCTTCCTCTACTTCAGTAACTGGTTGCATGGAGACATCCGACAGTATGATGTCACCGACAAGAGGAATCCACGTATGGTTGGTCAGGTAAGACAACTTCGATTAGCAGGCTCAAGATTTGTCTCCATTTATAGAATCATGTGAACGACGAATAAAGTGTCAAAATAGCAAAACTTGCATTATTAATTCATGAAATGCTTTTTTGAGGTCTTCCTTGGCGGCAGTATTTTGAAAGATGGACCAGTGAAAGTATTGGAGGACAAAGAACTGGACAGCCAGCCAACCCCACGGATACTGAAGGTACCTTTTCATTTCCAAATATGCTTCATGTGAGTTCTCTGTATACATTTGAGTTAGACATTTATGCAGAGGAAAGCAGCCTAAAGCTGTTGGCAACTAACTAATTGACAGATGACCCAGCTTAATGTACTCCAAATCAGTAGGTCATACAGAGCTAAACAGAGCAATTAGAGCACATCATTTGCTGGAGGTTAAAATGTTCTTTTCCTCATCAGGGAAAGCGAGTACAGGGAGGTCCTCAGATGCTTCAGCTGAGCTTGGATGGAAAACGACTGTATGTCACCACTTCTTTATACAGTGCCTGGGACAAGCAGTTCTACCCTGACCTTGTCAAGTGAGACAAAAAAAATATTTTTTAGAAATGTTAAGTATTTTGTGTAAGTAATAATAATATAGGTATGAAAGGTTGTTTTTGCCATGGAATAAAATTATTTAAAAGGTAATTGCTACTTTTTATCTCCCAATTCTGAGAAATAATGTCAGATTTACGAGATATAAACGTGTAATTCTAACTTTATAACTCACAATTGTGAGTTTACATCAACCAATTCTGACTTTATAACTCAATTGAAATTCTGTATATTTTAATTCTGAGGGGAAAGAAATCTGATTTGCGAGGTATAAATTCTGACTTTATTTCTCAGAATTGTGATTAAAAAGTTGCAATTACCTTTTTTGATTCTGTGATTGATTTGATTTTTGATTCTTTTTTTCTGAGAATTAATTGAGAGCTATAAACTCGCAATTCTGACTTTTTAAAATAAAGTTGTAATTCTGAGATGAAAGCTTGTTTTTTTCCCATGGAATTAAATAATTAAATGGATAATTCCAAGTTTCTATCTAACATTTCTGAGAAATAGCCACAATTCTGTGATTAAAAAAAGAAACAATTCCTTTTTTAAGGCAGAAAACAAGCTTCCAGGTCAAGCATTATAGGCTTGTAAAGGCTGTTTAATTAGTTTCAGAAATAACCTCTGATTTATTTATTATACTCTTATTTCACTTTAGGGAGGGGTCAGTCATGATGCAGATTGACGTGGATACAGATAAAGGCGGCCTGAAGCTCAACGAGAATTTCCTTGTGGATTTCGGGGCAGAGCCAGAAGGTCCTGCTCTTGCTCATGAGCTCAGATATCCTGGTGGAGACTGCACTTCTGATATCTGGTTATGAAATTAGGGCCAAGCCAACATGTTCCTAGGAGCAGAATTATTATTCCCATATTCTCACAATTGAATGGAGATATATAATCATTTTACAATCATGTTTAGTCTTTATATGGACCAAATCCTTAATCATATCATGTGTCTATTAGCGATTCCAAGATTGAATTATGTTGTAAATGACATCTCAACTACAAAAACTTATTTTGAGTCTGCTATTGTTTTAAATACACATTTTGTATCCCGATCAACTCAAAGGTTTTGTGATTTGTTGATGTAAGGGCTTTCCAAATCAGAATTGCAAAGCAGATTTTAAACACGTGATGCAGGTGCACAGAGAGAGGTCACATTCACCATTACTATAAGGGCACATATTTTGAAGTATCCGGTTTTGAATATGTTCTAACATAAAGCAATCAAGTATGCTGTATTTTTGTTTTCTGTTTAGAAACTCTAAATGGATATATAACAACTGTAATAACACATGTGAATATTTTTACATCTTATTTTTCATCAATGTGCAGAGAAAGAGAATAAATACAACAGCGCAAACCATTTTCAATTAGTTCTGTTAGTACTTCGGCTAGTTAAGTTTTAGTTTTATTGCCATTCATGCAATACAAGTATGAAAAGTTATCTCTTCAAATCTGCAGATAAGGACTAATTATTTTGTAAACAAGCAGACTTTTTTTAACAAAGTACTGTAACATGAATAAGTACAATACAACAATAAATAGAAAGAGTAGGTAACATGTTTAGTAATAAATATAACAAGCATCAAATTTAATCCACTGACACATAAATATATAATGTATATAATATATTACTTTTCAATTAATTTATTATCCTTATTAGTATTGTTGTTGATGTTCTTCTTGTTCTTAAATGTTGAGCAAAACGTTTCAACATGTTTTTAATGCATTAACATCCTATAAAAAAAGCATGCACAAAATAAAATATTTATCACACACACTCTGGGAAACTTCCTACCTTTGTGGACCCTGCATAAACAGCCGGGAATGCTGTCTTGTGTTTTGAGCGATGTAAGTGTGCTGGAATCAGGCAGTTGGTGTGGGCAGCCTCTGCGTGTCATCTCCACTCACTTTCTTAGCGAACAACACCGGCTATTCAGCAACAGGAGCAACAGCACCCGCACCTCCCAAATGGGGCAGTTAAAACACAGATAAACCGATCATTTATAACCTCACCCGGATTATTTTGAGGTAAGTCATATGAAAGCATGATCGTTTGGGTCGGTTCAAAAGTAGAAGAACGTTATAAAGTAACGTTAGAGACGTTGCGTTAGCTGCTTTGCTAAGTGTAACGTTAGCATCCGTTTGTGTATTTATGAGGCTGATATATTCCGGACTTAATAACAGTTGAACTATGTAATAATGTAATTGTTAAGTTATTCTCAAGTCCAACCCACTTACTGTTACACTGTTTTTCATTTAAAAAATGGGCTTGAGCCCTACAAGAGAGAAAAGTAGTTGACGTGTGTTTTAAAGGTCTCAGCTAAACATGCTCTGATGCTAACTTGAGTTTTGACTTTTGCATCTGAATGATAGACTGCTTACTTTTTAGTGTCTGAAGTAAGAAAAAACAGGCAATATTATGATTAGGAAACGTATCAGAGTGTACACATTGGCGTTATTACGAGGTTTGTCACCCATAACTGAACACATTTAGCTTAATGTGCATGTACTTCCAATTGACATTAGACTTAACTACGAAAGGAAATGCCATTGATAATTTTTTTATGGCAAGTTGATTAACCATTTCACCATTATAATTGTAGTTTATCTAGATCTTTACTAGAACTATCTAGAACTGATGCATTACTTCTGTCCAAATTGTAGCTACCTATTGCCATAATTGGTTTGGCTACGTTTGTTGATGCTTGATCTGAAGAATGTTATATTTCATGGTTTATTTAGGTTGTTAGGTTGTAGGTGCAGCATTCTAACGTTTTGATTCATAATGAGCTGTTTGTGAAGAAATTGTAATTTTAATCACGAAACTGAAACATTAAAAAACATCTTGCTCTTTATGGTGTGCGAGTGATAGAGCGCGGCAGCAACGAACCAACTGAGCAGTTTACAGCGTAACAACATTGAAGGCTCGCGCCTTAGTATTTTTCATCTCCATAAATATATCTAGTAGTAAAGCTAATGCAAGGGCTAGAAATCAATTCATCTTTTGCTGATACTTCCTTGTAATGGCGAGCGCAGTTCATGGTTGTATAGTAACGACAGACGCCGCGGGAGAGCAAGCGCCTGTGGAAAGGAGACAGCGCGCGCCCGCGCCTCCACTTGTTTTACACATCTAGAGCGACGTTGTTGGTTGTTTGAGCACGTGAATGCGCGTTTCTCCTTGTATCAATTTGAAGGAGAGCAGCGCGTAATTTGTATGACGTTTTTTAAAAAAAGCTAAGAATTGAACTGAATTGAAACACATTAACGACACTGAAATAGAGAGACATTAATATATAGCCTATAGGCCTAGTTTAAACAGAGGTCTTAGTGTAAGAAGAAGAGCATGGTGAGAACTGGAAATGCACAATTCATGCATACATTATAGTTGGCCTGATTAATAATAAATGTAGATATTAATAAATGAAGATGATTAAATTAGACAGATGCATCAAAAGTTATTCTCCCCCCCCCCCCCCCCCTCCCCATAATCTTTAGATCCCCCATGTGAGGGGACCCCCCCCCCCCCCCAGTTTAAAAAAACGAAATTCAGGCCCTGACGGCTTTGGATTATGGAAAGTGTTGTAGGTGTTGGCAGAAGGAGACTCTTAAGACTGATCATTCATGATCTACATGTGATGTGTTCCTGTAGATCACTGTTTCACACTGTCCTGCTCTCACATTTCAGGGCAAAGGCTGATTGAATTTACTTTTTCCATTGCAATCTGAGAGGTTCAGTGAAACGTTTTGATACCAAGAAATAAAAATAGTCCTGTGCTTGTGGTTTGATTGTGTGAATCAGTGTTCCAACTGTTACCACTTTACGCTTGTAGTGTTTTTTTTGTTTTCAGTTGTGCAGAATTTAATTTGGAGAAAGAGCTGGCAAGCTAGAACAACACACAAACGGTCAGTTCAGAGTAAACTATCCGAGTTGGATTCAACATGTGATATGTGAGAGGAGAGCTGGCATCTCTGTCAAAGATGACTCAGTCTCCACCAGTTGACATGTTTTAATCGCATCACTTTCAGAATCGGTTTTCATTTCTTCTGTTATAGTTTCTGTTCTTACATTTCAGTGATCTAAGAACCACCACTTTTGCTCATGCTGATTACTCTTTCATCAAGCTAAACTAATCAAACTCATCTGAATTTCCATTGTTAACTTAAGGGTTTTCCACCATTACCACTAACAACATGAAAGTGGAACCAGGGGTACATCTTCATTAAGGTCATGACCTTTTCTGGTGATCTGCGTCTTTCTGACAGAATGATATGTTTTAATGATATGATATGTCACAATGGGTTTTATAATGTAGCAGCTTTGTGGAATGCTTCACTTTATCTGATATTGGCCTGCTGGTAATGATGAGGTAATCTGCTGGAGGCGGATTATGGCGCTGTCCTCCGTAGCTGTGGATCAGTGGGAATCCATGACCCTGAGGAAGTGGCTGTAAAGCTTGTTCCTCTGAGTTATTGTGAATTTTATTTTTGAATGGCTGTTTACAGGATTTGTGGTCGTAAATTAGCCAAAACTGTTTTACACTACCATAAAAAAGTTTGAGGTTGTGAAAGAAGCCTCTTATGCTCACCTATTTATTTGATCAAAAATACAGTAAAACAGTAATATATATATATATATATATATATATATATATATATATTTTTTTTTTTTTAGTGTTCTATTTTAATATATTTTAAAATTGCAAGTCATTCCTGTCATGGCAAAGCTGAATTTCCAGCATAATTACTTTTGTCTTCATTGTCACATGACATGATCCTTCAGAGATCCTTCTTATATCCTGATTTGGTGCTCAAGAAACAATTCTTATTATTATCAATGCTGAAAACGCTCATATTTTTGTGGAAACAGTTTTTTTTTCAGGATTCTTTGTTGAAAATAACAGCATTTATTTGAAATACAAGTCTGTTATGTTATGTTATGTTACAAATGTCCCTTTTCATAAATTAAATGCCTCTTTGCTGAATTAAAGAGGTAAAAAAAAGCAAACAAAAAATGTATTGACCCCTTTTTGTAGTGTAGGTAATATATTTTTCTGCCACTGTAATAACTTTTCTGCTGACACAACATAAAGGGGCAAATGCAGTCTGGGAAAATAGTAATCAATAAAGCATAATATAACGTTTCACATGATCCAATCAAATCTTGATGTCCTGCTCCACATTATTATACAAAATTTCCTATTTCACTCATAAACATCACATTACAGCAGTTTAAATGCATTGAGCGTCATCATGTTTTCTGCTCTGTCAAGCTTGCTGATTGTGTGTCCTTTTGTGTTTTGCAGTGGCCATGGGTGACACAGAGCTGGAGCTCTCTCCCACCCGGCTTGAGGAACTACAGAAGAGCCCATCCACCTCCTCCACCTCCAGTACCTCCTCACTGTCTCTGCCCTCGTCTCCCTCTTCTGGCCCTCGTGCCCTCACCAGCTCCAGCCCAAGCACCAGCGAAGGCCTACCCACCTCCAGCCCCACTCTAGATGTCATATCAGAGGGAGTGGGCGAACTCAGCCTGGTCATTGATACAGAGGTGGCCAAAAAAGCCTGCCAGGAGGTCCTTCAAAAAGTAAAGTTCCTGAAGCCTAATGGAGAAGTATCTTCAGCCACTTCAGAGCCAGTTTTGGTGAACGGTACAGTGCACCACGAGTCCACCGATGGAGGAAAACCTCCTAAGATCACCGCGGAGGAAGCAGAGCCTGTGAAGAGTGTGCGTCGTCGTCAGAAGAACAACTCCTCCAAGCAGTCCTGGCTCCTGCGGCTCTTCGAGTCCAAGCTGTTCGACATCTCCATGGCCATCTCCTATCTTTACAATTCCAAGGAGCCCGGCGTGCAAGCCTACATCGGCAATCGGCTCTTCAGCTTCCGGAATGAAGAAGTAGACTTCTACTTGCCCCAGTTGCTCAATATGTACATCCACATGGACGAGGATGTGGGCGATGCCATCAAGCCCTATGTGGTGCACCGCTGCCGGCAGAGCATAAATTTCTCCCTGCAGTGCGCCTGGCTGCTGGGGGCCTACTCCTCTGACATGCACATTTCCACGCAGCGCTACTCCCGTGGCACCAAACTGCGCAAACTCATCCTGTCAGACGAGCTCAAGCCCTCCAGCCAGCGCATCCGCAGGGAGGTGCCGCAGCCTCCCCCCTCCTGCCCCCCACCCTTCCACCACGGCCAGGGCATGAGCGAACACAGCCTCTCGCCCTCCAAACGCACCCACCAACGCTCCAAATCTGATGCCACGATCAGCATCAGCCTCAGCAGCAACCTGAAGAGAACCGCCAGCAACCCCAAAGTAGAGACCAGCCAGGATGAGGTGAGACACTTGTGATGTCACATGCTTGCTTACCTAGTTAGTTACACGTAAGCTGGTTTTAGTTGATCAGCCTCTGGCCGTCACTTCCACCTCCCACAGATGGTGTTTGTCAGCTGTTTCATGCAAACGAGGAAGGCAAACAGCCCAGATTTGTGTGGTTTCTATGGCTGTGCTGGAAAAGGAGTGTCGATGTAAAGCTGACACTCAGACAAGCTCTGTAAAATAAATAATTTCATGTAGTTACTTTAATGACAGATGGAAGAGCTACTATTTTTAACACAATGCGAGCTGTCTTCCTAGGCAGGCATCCTAACTTAAGTTGAACCTAAAAAATGACTGATTTGGCACAATCTTTGACAAACAACACAAACTTGTCAAATCAAACTTTGACAAACAACACTCTTTATGTAAAAGCATGGGAGAGTCATTGTTTGGGTGGGAGAGTCAACGTTTATGTTAGCATCTAATAAGCATAATACACATTTTTTTCAATTACAGGTTGTTGTTTTTTTTTACATGAAAAATATATTGTCAATGTTTCTCTTGATATCATCTCACTTTTTTTATTAACTATTTTACTGATACTATAGTGATGGTGACTTACAATTTGGCCAAAACAAGTTATAAGGCAGCCTTTTCAGAACAGACTTGGTACGCATGTAATGCCTTAAAGTTGGCATGAAATGAAAATTCTCTATTTCTAAATGCATGTTATTGATCTTATTGTGAAAGATTCATCCATGCAATACGTTTCATTTTTTATAAAAATGTCATAACTTGTTATAAATTTAGTCCCCTTTCTTACAATCAACTGCAAGCTCACATTCAGTGCTGCTTTTATCCAATAAACAAACCATGGATTGAAACAAATCTCCACCCTACTTTTTTTTTTTTTCGATTATCCTTTTTAATCGGATGTACGTCACAATATTGAAGAAAAGATCTGTTCCTACTTCCGTTTCATCAAGACTTTAAAATGTTGTCTATGTAGTTCACTAGGTTTTGGAACAGAGCTGTGTCGTCTTACGCTGTGCTTGAGTTGGTCTGTTACGTGGCAGCTACGGATATTAAATTTAATCCTAGTAAAGGCTGAGGCCAACAGGGAGATGAATAGTTTTTTGTTTTTGCTATCAGAAAATAATTAACTTCCACTACTGCCTGATTTCCAGAAGAATGATGACATGATCTCTTCAGCTCTTCTGTTAAGACGTCCCCTCTCTCTTTGTGTTCATTTGCACAGTCATGATAATAGTCCTCAGGGCTAAATGTCATGCCACTAACAAATCACTTCTCACTCTGTTAATAATTGCCACGTTGCGAATCACAGCTCTAGGATTAGATCCGAGGTCAGTGTGGAAGACAGATCAGATCAGTTTGTACCACATGCATCGGATTATTGTTGTATCATGGAAGATTCCAGGTGGCTGACAGTAAATTTTAATAATAGCAGATGAGACGCACACAAAAAAATGGCTGAAACACAGTATTTTCACCAAGCTTGTGAAAAAAATCTTCACTGAGAGCTGCAAGTAGATTTTGGAACTGCTAGACAAGTGAAGTAGCCTGGTTAAAACCAGACCATTCTCAGTTGTAACTGAGTTATGGTCTGGCAAAGCGTCATAGACAAATCATTTCCACAGGAGCGTCACCAACGGACGTCGCGGATGGACCTAAAACCAATCAGAGCGATGAAGGAGATGACGTATGCAGAGCGGCGGCCGGCGGAGAAACAAACATCTCCGAGTGTTGTTCTTTGCTCGGTTTTTAACAAGGAAACGTTCATTATCGCTTAAAACAGACGCGATAGCTGATTCGAACGAGTCATGTTCGACGGCGGCATCCATCTTTGTAATGTAGGCTACAAAATAATCTGCTTCAAAATCCCAGCATGTAGTCATCGTGCAAAGCCCGCACCAACGTTTCTGATTGGTGCCTCGATTTCGACGGATTGGAAATGTGCTTGAATGAGCTCTTTGCCAGACTAACTTTCAGAGCAAATCTAAATTTGCCGGAAGTTGTCTGGGTTTTCCCAGGCTACAAGTGAAGTACTGTTACACAAATATAGACTAAAATGCACCTTTCAAAGTGAAAAAAATGTAACAATGTTTTTGAACGAAGTCTCTTATGCTTACCAAGGTTGCATTTAAAACAGTAGTACTATGAAATAGTATTGCAATTGAATTTACAATAACTTCTTGGCCTATTTTTATATATTTTAAAATGTAATTTATACCTTTGATGCAAAGTTGAATTTTCAACAGACTTTATTACTCCAGTTTTCAGTTTCACATGATCCTTCAGAAATCATTCTAATATACTGCTCAAGAAACATTTCTTATTATCAATGTTGAAAACGGTTATTTTTCCAAATAGACAATTTTGTTGTAACCGTGTGATACCTTTTACAGGAAATTTGATAAATAGAAAATTCAAAAGAAAACCATTTATTTGAAATAGAAATCTTTATAAGATTATAAATATCTGGCTTTTGATGAAATTAATGCACCTGAGCTGAATAAAAGTATTAATTTCTTTATAAAAAACGTAGTAACCCCAAATGGTAGTGTACCGATCACTAGTATTAGTAGTGTATGGTTTTTACCCTAATGCAGTTTTATATGAAGTAGGTTTTCTTTTCTCTGTCAAACAGGAAGACTTGTGATGACTTTGAACTTCAGATTGTGCATTAATCTTTTTTCCCCCTTATTAATCGGTGTTGTCAAAGGGAGTGGAGAGTAATGACAATGTAGCAATGCACCATACTACACTCTTTCATTATTTTCTGATAAGGGTTTAATCAAAAGACATTTTCATATATAGACAAGGAAATTAATTCACTGCTATGTATCAGTGTGATATTGCACCTGTATACTGAAATCCCTTAGCTTGTTCTTGCCTACTATATTAACCCATTTAACAAAATTATTACCTAATGCTATTAATGTCAAAATGACTGTTTAGTTGGTCTTGCCAATATGTGTCAAAGCTTAAGTAGCAGCTTTTCACCTTCTAGATGAAAACTGTTTGTTAGTAGTCGTGCCCATTGCCATTTGTATTTCCCGACCATTATACTGTATTGTGTCAGTGAAACTGTCTGCAGAACGTTAAGTAATAACCTGCCTTGGATCAAGTTCTAATCTGAAGTGTAACTAGAGCTCCCTTCAGATTTCAACCTTGTCGTACAGCAAGCCTCAGTTCTGACGTTCAGTGATGTGCACATGATCACTCGCCTTCCTCTTTTATCTTCCTGCAGCATAGTTTCTTCCCTTCCTTCTTCCTCGAATGTGATCTTGGTGCAGCATTTGCTGCTATGGCAACAGCGATGTTGCCATTCACATGGCTGTGAGCAGCTCCACTGGTAAATGGAGTAAAGATCAGCGATTATGAAATGCGTTGCTCCACAACTCCTCCACAACTTCTTTTGAGAGCAGGTGTTAACATTGGAATGCCACCGTTTGCTTTTATCTCCACCATGTGAAGTGTAGTGTAGGTGTCTAATGTGAATTGCATTAAGCCCAAATAAACTAAAGCTCAGATGACAGAGCAAAATAAAACACGGTCACGAGTCTAAAAGGTGAATTTTTAAAGAGAAATGTTGGAGGATTTTGATATAAGAGAAGAGGAGGTTGAGTTTGTTGCCCAGCCCTATTTGTCTGAACCGCATGAGCCGTCAAAGCTTACGCTACTCCTACGTCATACATCGCATTAGGGGTTACTCTTTTGGCGTAAGTCTACTTGCGTAGGCCGTCTGCCGGAAGCTAGTTATTTTAGTTTATAAAGTTTTATATGGATATTTTTCTTACAAAAACTCATTGGTTTGCATCAGAAGGCCTTTATTTAACCCCCTTGAGTCATATGGATTACTTTTATGATAGATGGATGCACTTTTTTGAACTTCAAATTCAGGACCACCATAAACTACCTTTACAAAGCTTGGAAGAGCAATGATGTTTTCTGATATAATTCCGATTGTGTTCGCCTGAAAAAAAGATATGCTCCTAGGATGGCTTGAGGGTGAGTAAATCATGGGATCGTTTTCATTTTTGGGTGAACTATCCCTTTAAGACATAATCGACTATGTTTGCTAGAATACTTGCCATCATGGCCGTGTTGACATCATTTTTGTGTGAATTTGTCCGTTCGAGCACAAGACTTAAATGTTTAAATTGGCAAGGATTATATGAGTTTAGTGTAAACACAGATAGCAACGTGTGCTGTTCGGGTCTCAAGTTAATCACAAGTTAATCAGATCCACTGTGATTTTTTTATTTTTCAGTTTTTCAACCTAATCATGTAAATATTTCAGTCTGCTGGATTCCTCCAAACAGTGAAGATTTATTCTAGAAAGATAAAACAAGTCTTATCTCCCTCTTTTTTGAAAGCTTTTATGAAGAGAGGTTTTCCTTTAGAGAAAGTCCACTGTGTGTCATCATGTGGAATTTGGACCCCTGTTTGGCCAGACAACTCTTTCGCCACGTCAATTCAATCAGTACACAGAGCAGAAACCTGAGTTACAGTGAGGACAATAGAAGTGAATAGCGCCAAATTGTAAATATTAAAATACTCTGTTTCAATAACATAGCCACAAGTTAATTCCATTTTATAACTTTGTTGCCATGACAATGCAATTCCTAAAACATTTAAAATGACCATAAAAATAACTTCACAGATCAAATAATTCACAAGAAGTAAATACAATAAATTAAGTGCTAAAATTACAGGGTTATAATTATATAAAATTAGTTATAACCTTCACATTTCTGCTTTTTAACTCATCAAAAAATGGCACCATTTAATTCCATTGTAAGTTTCACTCTGTAACCTTGATTCTTGTTTTTCCCCCATATCTAATTGGTGCTTGCCTGTGCTGAGTTACCTACACAGGATGCTTGAGCACATCTTGTAAACAAGACTGAAATGTAAATTGACTGTTTGTTGGATGTGGTACAACTAAACATGACAGCTGCTTGATACTCCATGAGAGTTGAAGCAAGGCCGCTGTTTGGCACTCCCTGAGAACTGAGACACGACAGTTGTTCAACAGCTGTTACACGACCCTAGAGATCAGAGTTCGGTCAATGCAATTTAAATGCAAAGTATGTTTACTGGTGTTGTGATTACGAGTGCAGATCCTTTGAGTTTCAGGTGGGCGGCAAGCAGCTTAGGTGTCCAATGGTCATACGATGTGGGGGAAGAAGCCTGGCCGATCTGGCTCAGATGCTTTGGTATCTTTTTTCAGATGGCAGAAAGGAAGGTTAGAGTCTTGCTTTCCTCAGTTGCAGGATGTTCTGCTCTAGGGGCTAGTCAGGCTCCAGTGCTAACTGTGCTTACACTGTTAGTGCACCCAGCTGAGTAGTGTGGATCTGTTTATTTACATGTCCTACTAGTGCAGCATAGACCAGAGCTCAACAGAGTTTCCTGCTGACCTGGTGCTGTTTTTCTTTCTTTTTTTAATTATCAATTCTCAGGAAGTTCATGAAGATTTTTTTTTTGGGGGGGGGGGGGATATTATAAAATAAATGCTTTTTTTTTTTTTTACACTCTAACTTTCTATTCTACAAAGAATCCTGAAAAATAAATTAGTTTCCACAAATTATTCACATTTTGAGCAGCTTTCCAACATGATGATGATGATAAAAAAAATGTGTTTCTTTAGCTCCAAATCAGCATATTAGAAGCGTCATGTGACACTGAAGACTAAGAGTAAAGATGCTGAAAAATTAGCTTTGCCATTACAGTAATATATTTTAAAATAAAGAACAGTTATTTTAAATTGTAATAGTATGTTTAACTGATTTTACTGCATTTTTGATTAAATACAAAATCGTACTAATCCCAAACATTTGAACGGTAGTGTATCCATATTAAAATATTATATTATAATATATTTATAAATGCGATTATGAATTGAACGTTTGAATCTGATTTGACATTGTTCTTGTCAACACACCTTAACATTGGCCAAATCACAGTAACTCACAGACTTTTGTGGTCTACTGCTTAAGTATCTAGGAGGAAGTAATCCATTTTTTGTTTGGGGCTTATTCGCTCTTGTGTGTTAGTGAGCATGAACATGGCCTGTGTCATGTGAGTAAAAGCATGATTAATTTATGCAGTCTGGAGGTTAATGCAATAATGAATAGTGTCGTAAGCTCAACGTGTTTATCTGTGTATCATGTCCACATACTCCAGTCTACCACTCATTTTTGTCAGCATATAGTAAGTGATAATCTAGTAGTACTATTTTAATTTGGATAATTAACTATAGGATAACAGTAGTTTCAATGTTAGTAGTATATTAGTTACGGTTTCATGCTTAGCTCTGCATTTAGCTCTGACTAGTGACCGTTATTCCTGTGGCCTTACCACACCCACCGTAAAAACTGCTGATTCTCATTACAGTACATTAAACATTAAGTATCTCCTTTTTGGCTGTGATCAACAGCTTTTTTGGAAAATAGTAATCGGTATGATCAAAGATCATGGGGAGTGTTCGGTTGGTAATACACCATGGTGATAATGCTTTATGGTTGGTCATCTAAATCATGCAAGTTTTATGTTAATATTTAGATGATAAAACTAATCCAGCTGTAAGCCCTGGCCATGTCGGAGGAGTGTGTATGTGTGTGAGTGCCTCCTGTAATCCTTCAGCTTGTCCTCATCACCAATCGTGGTGCTTCACATGGGTTTAATCAGAGCGGCTCTCAGAATCACATCATCAGCCTGAGATAAATATGACACAGTATATTTTTCAGGCCTGAGGAGTCATGGCCAGGCCCTGCTGCTTAAACAGATGGGATGAGTGTAACCTTGAGATGTGTTTTGTCTTGTTCTGACCCCGCTTCACCCTCCCCTGCTCTTGCACTGTAACTCCCCCCTCCCTCCCTCTTCCTTTTCCCAGGATCTGAGCTCCAGCTCCGACAGTCTCGAGCTAGAGGCTGGTACAGTAAGTCTCTCACCGTCTAATAACGCTCCTCTGTGCGTAGTGGGATGATGGCTGTGTCTGTTTGCAGGCGGGGTTGACTCCACAGATTCCTTCAAATGTGTGCCTTCAAGATTTGCAATCATGCCATCAAACATCACAAACTGGGCATAATATTGGCACTTCACATGAGAATAGGGATATGTTTCCCCTTTTTTCAACGAGGTTCTTTACCTTCTAAATATTTTGTAAACCTCTGGAGATAAAACTAAATATATGCGATGTGTTGGTTTCTTTTTATTTAACTTATTTTATTGTAGTGCAAGTTTTGTTTTTTGTTTTGTTTTTTTGCAACCCTATTATCTAAATTTGGGACATTTGTTGTCTGAATAGTTTAAAAGCTACTTTTGTTTTATTTTTGATATTGTATGTAACATAACAGGATGTGGGATTTGGGCCTTTATTTCTCAAATAAAAAGTAATGAGACACCAATTTGTACCTATTTGGGGAAATGCATATTGCATGTTGTATATTAATATCAACAATACATCTTCATCAGGGAACTGATGGCATGCTTGCAAACACTTGTTCTTTGTGTGGTTGTTCTTTTCCGTTTTAGCTGTAATTAATTTGGATGTGACATTCTCTTATTAAATCAATGTATAAGTGTATACTTTTTTGACTAATAAAGTCAATAAAGATGGGACAATTCAATTTGTTTTGGGTTCTGTGATCAACTGCAAGACCTGTGGTTTCTTACAGAGACTTGTAAGACTGTAAACCTGGGCAAAGGAGAATTCTCTGTAAAGTGTTTTAATTTGGTGGATTTAATTCTTTCCATGGGTGTTTTGGGTTTTCTTTTGCATATTTGCTAAGATTTAATGGTATTCTTAGTTGTATGAAAAATAATTTTATGACCTTGTCATTTGTTTCTGTAACCCCTTCTACATGGATTACAGATATCCATGTATTAATTTGACATCTATAAACCATAGGTTGCACATGTGGAGGAGTTTGATGAGTCTTTCTCCACATTTTCCTGTCCTTTGATGTTATGTATTTGTGTTAATAATTTTTCCTCATTTCAGGTGATGCTATTCATTCATGACTCACTTGCTCTGCCCTGTGGTCAGCTGTTGCTAAAACACTACTTTCTCTCACCATTTCTGATTTATTTTTACGCCCATGCTTCACTTTTGAGTTTAGAATGCTGTACCGATCATGCATGCAGATATTTAGCAGTTTTGAGCACTGCTCCACACCCTGCTCTGCTGAATAATAAAATGCAATAACTCATACATCCGTAGAAATTCAGTGATTGGTTTTATTTGGTTGTACTGTCGGTTCCAAACCAAATTTTAGGCTTTGGTACGATACCAGCTCTTATACTAAAGTATTGATACTGAATCAGACTGTGATAGATTTACATATTTGCATAATGTGAACATTAATAATTGAAAACCAATAATAATTGAAATATCTACATAATATGCCATTTAGCTGTGATAGAAGTATTTTGAAATGGGATAAAAGGACACATCGCATTTAACTTTGTTTTTTGTTTCCTGTCTGAATAGACTAATTGTGCTGGAAATCAGTACATAAACAAAAATTGTGATTTATTGGTATCATACCATTGTAAATCAGTGGTACGTTTTTAAACCATTTTATTTTTTGTACCCAGTATATTGTGCAAACCTTTTTGGTAGAATAATTCCTTTGCAAATGGCCAAATATGTGTGCATACATTTAATTTTGTATGGTACAGTAATGTTTCTCTCTTTTCCCCCCCCCCATCTTTTTTTTTTTCTTCTCTCAATCTTCTGCTCTCAGCCGGTGCGTCTGACCCCTCAGAGGGAGTTTATTAAGTCTCTGATGGGGATCGGGAAGAGACTGGCCACTCTGCCCACTAAAGAACAGAAGACCCAGAGGCTCATCTCAGAGCTGTCCCTTCTTAACCACAAGCTGCCTGCCCGGGTCTGGTTGCCCACGGCTGCGTTTGACCACCACGTGGTGCGTGTGCCCCACACGCAGGCCGTCGTTCTCAACTCAAAGGATAAGGTGAGGTTGTGCTCAGATTAATGTGGATATAGATTTTTAAATGGAAGAAATATTGAGTTTCTTTGTTTTGTTCTATTGGGTTTTGAAAGACACTTCATTTCCTAATTTCAGTGCTAACTGCCTTTTTGTGCTTCTTCAGGCACCTTACTTAATCTATGTAGAAGTTTTGGAATGTGAGAACTTTGAGACGTCGAGTGTGCCTGTGAGGATCCCGGAAACACGGATCCGCAGCACACGATCCGTAGAGAATCTTCCGGATTGTGGCATTACACCCGACCAGCGTGCCAGCAGCTTCTCCACGGTTCCCAATTACGATAATGATGATGAGGCATGGTCTGTAGATGACATTGGAGAGTTGCAAGTGGAGGTACTTGGAAAGTGTGACTATCAAAACATCCTTTACAAATTTGTGGTTGTCTTGATCCTTAGAGAGCTGACCTGTTCTTTTTTTTTCTTAAGCTTCCAGAGATCCACACCAACAGTTGTGACAACATCTCCCAGTTCTCAGTAGATAGCATCACCAGCCAGGAGAGCAAGGAACCTATTTTTATTGCTGCTGGAGATATCAGGTACACTTGGAGCTGGTGTATGTGTGTGGTCGAATACAGTAAAGGCCAATCCACATTGCTCCCATTGAGCTAGTGTTTGTCTAATTTATCAGGTTGTGGAATGTCTGAAAAGTGACGTACTGTAATCTGGTGATTGTCTGCATCTGTCGACGTTGGTTGGTTGGTGCAGTGTGAATTCACATTAAGAAAGACAAATTCAAATTTAACTGAAATGTTTTGGTTATTTCAGACGACGCCTATCCGAGCAACTCGCCCACACCCCCACCACATTTAGGAAGGACCCAGAGGATCCCTCAGCTGTAGCCTTAAAGGAACCGTGGGAGGAGAAAGTGAGGTATGTGTACAAAGTTCTCCATCAGGGTAGAATGTTTTCTTCATTTGTTGAGTCTAAATTTGTGTTTCCTGTGCTGTTGAATAGACGGATCAGGGAGGGCTCCCCCTATGGCCACCTGCCCAACTGGCGTCTACTTTCTGTTATTGTGAAATGTGGCGATGACCTGAGACAAGAGCTTCTCGCCTATCAAGTTCTGAAACAACTGCAGGTTGCTATCATCATATTATTTCTTTCAAAATGGGGTTAGATCTAGGGATGCACAATATATCTGTTGCATATTGGTTATTGGCCAATACTGTAATTGTAATTGTGCTTGCTCATTTCCCCTATTTTTACATTTAAAATACATTTTCATTTGAATTTTATGATGCCTAAATTCACTTACCACTAATGTTATGATGCCTAAATTCATGTAGCATTTAAAACTACTTATTTTAGTTTTTAGTGTTTTTCATTTTAATTTAAACAAAATTGGTTTGCATCCAAAGGCATTTTCAAAAAGTGTGTGTGTGTGTGTGTGTGTGTGTAAACTACTGTTTTTGTTTTTGAAAGAAAATTCTTATGCTTACCAAAGCAGCATTTATTTGATCAAAAATACAGTAAAAATAGGAATATTGTGAAATACTATTACAATTTAATATAACTGTTTTATTAACCGTTGTGAATAGTATAAATGGTATAGATTCAGTGTATAAATTGAATTAAATGTATTTATTCCTGTTATGGCAAAGCTGAATTTTCAGCAAACATCATTCAGAAATCATTCTAATATGAACGTTTTGTGCTCAAGAAACATTTTCTTACTATCAATTTTAGAAAATATTGTGCTGCTTAATTTTTTTGTGGGATCTGATAAAAAAGTGAGGATTTTTTGATGAATATAAAGTTCAAAAGAACAGCATTTTTTTGGAGTAGAAATATTTTGTAACATTGTAAATGTGTTTACTGACACTTCAGATCAATTGAATGCCTCCTTGCTGAATAAAAGTGATAGTTTTCCACAATTTACAAAAGCGTTTATTAAATTGGGGTTCACTGAGGCAGTGTTGCTATACTGAATCTTCTCACCATCTTTGTGGTCTTTCAGATTATCTGGGAGCAAGAACGGGTTCCCTTGTGGATCAAGCCCTACAAGATCTTGGTCATCTCTTCAGACAGTGGCATGATTGAGCCCGTGGTCAACGCTGTGTCCATTCACCAGGTGAAGAAACAGAGTCAGCTTTTATTGCTCGACTACTTCCGGCAAGAGCACGGCAACTACACTACAGAGGAATTCCTTACTGCTCAGCGTAACTTTGTTCAGAGCTGCGCTGGCTACTGTCTCATCTGCTATCTGCTGCAGGTCAAGGACAGGTGAGAGACACTGTAAATGGTAAAATCATTGCTGAATCATGTTGGAAACTAAATAATGTAGAGAAGTTGTAACCACCCATTTTTTTCAGGCACAATGGAAATATCCTGCTGGACTCGGAGGGCCACATTATTCACATCGACTTTGGCTTCATCCTTTCCAGCTCTCCACGAAACCTAGGCTTCGAGACGTCTGCCTTCAAACTAACCAGTGAATTTGTTGATGTAAGTAGCTATGTTTATATAGGATATAGTTATCATTGGTGGAGTACTCTTGTCCTAATTTTGGAGAAGGATGATGACTGTGCTCTTGGTGTTATGGCTATATGGCTAAGTTTGCATGATAAATCAAATCAGTACCATATTGGCTGTCTAATAGAAGTGTAACAATTCACTCGTTTTCAAGATGCATCTATAATATCATTCAATCAACTATCATTCCATATTTAAAAATGTCTAAACCATAATTTTACTTTTTTAAATTATTGAAGACATAGTGTTGCTTCATTGCGCCATCACAGCTCTCCAGCACAGATGCACCTTTCACTTTATCGTGCTCTCTTAGGGCTGTCGCGGTGAAGCACTTTCCCATGCGGGGATTTTGAGTGGCTCAATATCGCATTTTTATTTTTTATTGATTTAAAAAAAAAAATGCTATATGCACATAAGTGTTACAATGTGGTTGGTCAGCAGGCAAAAAGACGAAACAGGAACTAAAGGAAACGGAACAAAAAACGACTGATTCGTGTTCCGTACACGCATGGAACGATAATTTAGGGGACTCACTCCCGCATTTAAATGCTGTTGCCACTCCTGAAACTTTACAGTGTTTACGGGGCCATAGAGACCATAGATCTGTTGCATGAAGCTAGTTTGAATAAACTCTTGAGTTTCAGAGTAGATTTAGAGTTGACAAATAAATCCAACCTGGTTTAGATCAGGTTCACCGGGCTCACAACGCTCGTTATAAACGTTCTCTGTCAACTCAGGTTTAAAGGTGCAATAGGTAATTCTCTACAGAATTTTTGTTGTTGTTAAATTGGTTGAAAGTCTCCTCATATCCTGATAGCAATCACTATGTTTAAGTGGTCTAAATGTATTTTTATAAATGTATATCATTTGTAGATGGCGTAGGACAATAAAATGTTTCGGTCCAAATGAAATAATACCATGTGTTCCCTGTCGTCAACGTGTGTTTGCATACCACTGCGCAAACACAAATACAGTGCATTCTTTCCTTTGTCAACAGGTCTGAACTGAATTTCACAATTGCATACTTTTGTATGCAAGCAAGCACTTCAGTTTTCCCTTCCCTGTAATGTAACGTAATGTTTTCTAACCGGGGAATGACACATGATGTAATGCAATAACTTTGTGTCTGGTCATCTCGCTTCCGTTCATGTGTTTTGGAGACGTGGCTTTGGACAGTGATTTGCAGGGAGGGTGGGATCGTTTGCTATTAACTCTGAAGCATGTGCACCTGAAAGTGTCATGTGCAGCAAACAGCCAATCACATGGAACATTGAGAGCGTCAGTTGGATTCACTTCTCGCAAGAGAGTCGCGCAATTCACTTTTCTGCTGAAGATTAAGATTTAGACAGATTCTGCTGTAATTAATTTACAAGGCAGGAATAAACTGCTGCTGTAGCGAAAGTTTGAGAAGGCAGCTGAAAGAAAATCTGACTATCAATGCAAGTGAATCAAACAAATAGGCCTTATAAATTAGTTTCAAAAAGAGCTTAAAAGAATACACATAAGCTTAATCTGTTTAAAACATTTATATATATATTTATATTAATTTAAAAGCAAATGCTAATATTAATTGTAAATAATATAATTATATGAATTATACAGTTACAATTCATATAATATAAATTAGCAGCAAAAGGGCACTTTTGTCTCATTCTTTCACTTTAAACTGCTCTAAACAGATACATGTCACTTTACTCACAGCTGATTGGTCCAGTTTTGGTATGTGATCTCTAACCCAGAATAAAACCTGTTCCGAAGAAGGTCAGCCATGTAGCATAAATTACCATTGCAATGAAACCCGTTAAAATCCAATCCACCTTCTTAAGCCCGAAAAACCAGAGTTTGTTCAAGTTAATCTTAAACTTACCTGTGTAGCAACTTAAACCGGCTTCATGCAACAGGCCACATGGCATTGATGGTAATCACATTGTTCTCACTCTCATTCGCTCTCTGTTAGGCTTGTTTAGAGCAAATCACAATGGTACACGGTCTTAAGTAAAAAAAAAAAAAAAAAAAGCCAGTTGGTGGAAAAGAAATGACATTCTCCACTCTTGTTATAATTATTTATCAATCAATACACGTGCATGATGTGTAAACCAAGAAGGGCTTAGCCCAACGCTCATTCGCCAACATTTTATATCTGTGCATCTCTTGTTTTAGGTAATGGGAGGTCTGGATGGAGACATGTTCAACTATTACAAGATGCTTATGCTCCAAGGCCTCATCGCTGCACGCAAGCACATGGAGAAGGTCATCCAGATTGTAGAAATCATGCAGCAAGGTACTGTTAGTCTGAAGCTTCAGGGAATGGAGCATTTTTTCCTTTCTTTAATCATCTGAGGACACTTTATCGTTCAGCTTTTGTTACAGAGCTGTTTGTATGTTCTGCAGGTTCTCAGCTTCCCTGCTTCCACGGCTCCAGCACCATCCGTAACCTGAAGGAGCGTTTCCACATGAACCTGACAGAGGAGCAGCTGCAGGTGTTGGTGGAGCAGATGGTGGACGCCTCCATGCGTTCCATCACTACCAAGCTCTACGACGGCTTCCAGTATCTCACCAATGGCATCATGTGAGCGGCGAGCGGGGTGCATACAGACTAGAGAGCTAAAACTGGAGAGAGGAAAAAAAGGCTGCACCACTTTAAAAACCACTCCCAATGCCCGCTTCCCATAACCACCCCTGTGTTTCTGCACCCTTCAGACTGATTGTCTTTAAAGATGGACTTTGTTAGTTTTTTTTTATCCTGACTGAAGAGGTCTTGAGCTGTGAAGTAACCTTGTCGTCTATTTTTCAACAGTCTGTCCTTTTGTTTAAACCCTTCCTTTTTGTCCTGTCATCTTGCAGTACTCTGGATGCCCAGAGTTGAATTTTATCCAGCTTTCCAGTGCCTCATTTAAACACTAAGCTGCTGTGACTTCTGGTTTTACTCACCTGTGTACTGTCTGACTTCAACACCCAATATCATCATCATCAGCTTTTTTTGTCGCATTAACACTTTTGCTGTATACTTTGAATAATATTCAAAATTTCAACATACACGCATACAATGGGATGGGAAACAGGAGAATGTTGTATCTACGCCTGTAAATTGCATTGTGAATTGGGGGAATCAGGTGGTAAACTTTGCTGCATTGTGAAGTCAGTGTTACATTAACTGTTTAAGAGATCTTCAGCTCAGTGCCGCACAAAGAGCCGTTAAGCCATGAAACATTTGCTTAAAGGGCTCATCTGATCCTGAAGAGCACTTTGCCCATAATAGGGTTAATGAAGCTTTTTAATTCAATATGGATTTATTAAACATCAAAACACCAAAGACACAGACCAGTGGCTTTGCCAATCATATGAGAGTATTAATCTTTGATTGATACAAAAGCTAATATAAAATAATTAGGACTTAATTAAAATGACCTGGTTGGTTTTCTTGGTCAAAATAAATGTATAAAGAAACTATTTTGAGTTTCCAAAAGTCTGGACTGAAATATGGTGGACTGAGATATGAACACTATTTATTGCCCTTTTACAAATATTTCATGTACTTACATGACATGTATGAAATAACACTCTCTCAACATGTTCTCTGTGGATTTCATTTCATTTTGTTTGGCACAGGTTACAATGCAAGCTAGTTTGTACAGCTAACCTAAATTTATAATGTGCATTCTTACTGCTGACCTCATTCTGAGGTGGGCAGCCATGTTTAAATGTGTGACTGTAAGCCACTGGAGTTTTGTTTTGTTTTTTAACAGAGAGAAGTTCAGATCTGTTGCACAGGAGAAATGGAAAGGGCTATAAAAAAATTTGAGAGAAATCAACACGTTAATTATATGTTTTTATTTCCTACACATGTACAGGAATACAATTCCCTGCGTAAAATTTCTAGTTTTTTTTAAAACATTTTTATTATTCTTGTTCTTTAATTTCATAGAATTTGGGGCGTGTGTTGAGCCTCATCTTTTCCCTGTGACATCAGTGCTTCTCTTAATAGTTTTAACTCATCCTTTCAGCAGAAGCCACAGTTTCCTTTCATTTGTTTGCCTGTGCGAGGGCAATTTAGACGATGTATATGTTTTCAAGAGCTTATCTTTTCTCTTTACTATTTTATACTTCTATTGTTTCAACGTCAAACTTTCCTTTGAAACTTGTAAAACGGACCAGCTATTAAGATCATGTGAATAACCTTCCTTGTGAATGTTCCTTTGTATAATAAATTAAATGTTCCCGTTCCACAAATTTTCGAAAAGTCTTTTGAGACCCAGTAATTGATATTTCTTTTTAATAATTTATTGGTGCATGACACAATTTTAAGTGCTAGTGTATGTCTAGGTTTTTATAAATATATATTTCTTTATATAAATGATCAAATACTAACAGATAGTGTTTAGTAAAATAATACAATAGCCAAATTTGGAATGAGTTTGGTGGAAACTAAATTGAAAAGCTTTTAAGGGGTTTGTAAAACGATAAATAAATTAAAAACATGTCTGGTGGGTTTCAGCAAGTTAGAGGATACTCAGGAGGGTCGTAGTTATAGACATTTTGACCCCTTATAACATTTTGTAAAGTGTTGTGAGCCACTAAAATCGTTTCACCTCACAGCTACATCCCTGGCCCAGAGGCTCATTTTCCTGTGCTTGAAGTGCAGTGTGCTGTGATTACCTGTGGCGCAGGTAAATCCGTTCAGGATCGTGGGGTGGCGCCGTTATGCTTGAGTATCTGGGCTTCCTTCCGCAACCGAGAGAAGCAAAAACTCTCCGTTTACCTGCCTACACTTGCCGCTGCATGGACAACACCCGTGGAATCAATTATTTAATCGTTTTACAGTGTTTCCGATATATGAAACTCTATATCCAGAGTAGTTTACGCTTTGGGATATAATTAAGAAATTGTATCGGAGGTTATAGATGGAATATCAAATGGACGACTAGTTAAATCCTGGAGTTTCACCTGAAGCTTTCAAGAATTCCTCGAGGAGTCCAACGCAGGACTGGAAGTTTATCAAGGGTGTGATACAGGAAGTAGGACACCTTTAATTCGTCATGGTAAGTGCTTTTAAAAAAAACTTGAAATTACTTATTAAAATTATTATTTAGAGTTAGTCAATTAAGAGCTGCAGCTGGCTCTAAATTTTGAGTTAATAAACGAAGAGATGCCGCTGGCTCTAAATCTGGTTCACAAAGTTGTGATTGTTCGATAGGGCGCTACAACATAGAAGTTGCATTTTAATTGTCGCCTAAACAATTTACGCCTATTATTTATGAAGATTTATAAGACTTGAAGACTTTTGCGCTATTATTTTTCCTGTCAGAGTGAATCCCAACTCGATGGCCTAAAGAAATGGTCCAGGAACAACTTTTGAAAATCATTAGGATATTAGGTGGAAAATGTTTTGCTCGTCAAACACTCTATCAAACTCTATTTTGGAACATTAGCCTACATAAAGAAGAAATCTGTTAAGAAAATCTAAAGCATATAAATAACAACTTAAGAGAATGAGTTCAAAATCAATTCAAGCCTGAAAATAAAACATTTGTGGAATTTTATTTTTCTATTCGGATTTTGGAGGGGAGCATATTCTCAGATTTACTCTTTTTGATTTATGAAAGGAGGATACACTCTTGTTATATTTATCACATATTTTAATTGTCACACTTAGTCACCTGACAATCTTTTGCCTAAAGTGTATTGCTTGGGGATTGTAGAAATATTGCTTGTCACGTTTCTTTGTTTTGTTGTAGACCTGGACCTGAACTATCCCTGACTTCAAGGGATAGTTCACCCAAAAATTAAAATTCTGTCATCATTTACTCACCCTAAAGTTTTTCCACACCAGAATGAGTTTCTTTGTTCTGTCGAACATAAAAGAAGATCTTTTAAAGAATGTTGGTAACCAAACAGTTGACGGTAGCCATTGACTTCTGTAGAATTTTATAGAATAGTTCATTTTTGGGTGAATTATCCCATAATAATGCTTGTGAATCTAATTTATATTGGAGCTCAAAGCCTCAGTGGTAGTTTTGTTTTTGTCATAGTCCAGTCTTGTCAAAGTGTCAGATGCTTTAACATTTAACATCTTCTGAAAGCGCTCATAACCAAGTATTTTATAAATGTCATTTCCTCCTATGTGCATGGGTACCACTGGCTCTCAGTTAATCAGTATATTCATACACTTATTAACTCTTTAATTAACTTGTTAACCTATTAATTCTGCTGAACACCAGCCCGTCTGTCTAATGCAGTGCCGGCAAATGTTTAAAGTTGTAAGATGCATTTGAAGCTTTATTTACCCAACAGTGTGTCAGCATTTGATGCCAGGTGACTATAGAGATGTTTGAATAAATAACCTGTCCTCTTTCTCTCTCACACAGGGGAGCAAAGAGAAATATCACTGGCAGACCCAGAATGTGAAGGTCAGTGGTGTGGACGACATGGTCCTCCTCTCCAAGATCAGTGAAGATGCAATCACAGATAACCTCAAGAAAAGATACATGGATGACTACATTTTTGTATCCTTATGTCTATAATGTACAATAATGATTTGGTCTAGCATACTTGCATATACAATACCTTTTTTGTGTATACACTAAGTATATTATTATATTACTTTATTTAGGGAGTCAGGTATATCATATCTGAATATTACAGAGATTTGGGGTGGGCTAAATTTTCTTACACCAAAAATTGAAAACTTAGCAATGCAGAACACCTTAGCAAATGCAGAGCAACACCCTGGCAACCGCCAACAGTACCCTAACGTGGTGGCGAGTTTTGAATTGGCAAGCACCACTTATATTAGAAATCACATTTCTATATCCTTAGAAAATGTAAATAGTGTTATTTTAGTATCATACTTTACAATACAATAAATCGCATTTTATTACCGGTACTATTATAGTTTTTATTAATATTTTGAATGACTGTTATAGTTTTTATTAATATTTTGAATGTTTTTTATTTTATTTTTGGATATTTATTTGTTTGTCATTTTTATACATTTTTATTAATGTCTACATTTTTATTTCTGTTTTGTTATTTTAGTTCATTAAGCTAAACTAAATGAAAATGAGAAGTCTTAGCAACAAAAAAATGAAAATAAAATATTTAAGTTTTTTTACATTTTATTTCAGTTAAATTTCATTTTATTTCAAGAAACAATAATATATGTTTTTTTATGGTTTTTGCTTTGGTTAACTATAATAGCCCTAGTAAATATCTGGTTATTTATTGTTCTTGAATTTAGTCTTATGTCAATACTGCTTCTAGTGATCGTAGTGTGATGATCATCCTTTTTTTTTTTTTTCTCAACCTACCAGCTTTTGTTTTTGCCATAACCACAACTCCTCAGACATATATTGGTGCTGTGCTGATATCAGTGAACCCCTTTAAACAGCTGCCATATTTCACAGACCGTGAGATTGAACTGTATCAGGGAGCCGTAAGTACAACACACCTAAATACATGAATACGAAATGGAATTAAAGATGAATAATCATTCCTGCAAGATAAGACATTTAAACATGGCCAGACGGAGCTGAGCAATGCCATTGCATGTCCAGTCTTGCCACTGTGCTTCCAGAGACTGCCTACGGATCTGTATTTGTTAACATCTTCCCTTGACATCTTGACTTGACTTCCCCTGGATGGCCAAATCATAGAAAGCACATATGCAAATCAGAAGGTGTTAGTGGTTACGGAATAATGTCACTGCCTCAATTTCATGCAAATGTGACTTTTAATTTTCCAAGACAGCCGTATTAAACTGCACGTGTATTCTGTCATTCCCAGGCACAGTATGAGAATCCCCCCCACATCTACGCTCTTGCCGACAATGTGTACCGCAACATGATGATTGACTCAGAGAACCAGTGTGTCATTATCAGGTCAGGGATCAAGGATCTGAAGCCCTCACCATGAGGCACATTTAAAGTATTCGTGTGGCATCAAATGTTTGCATTATATGTGATCTAAGTGTGTCTGTGATACAGCGGAGAGAGTGGAGCAGGAAAGACAGTGGCAGCCAAGTACATTATGAGCTACATCTCGAAAGTCTCAGGAGGTGGGCCTAAAGTTCAGGTGAGTTTATCATCTGCTAGATCAGGGTTTCCCAAACTGGGAGAAACCTCAGGGGGTTTGATGAAAAGCTAATAATTCATTAAATATTATAAAAAGTATATTAAATTGAATTATTATTATAATTATTAATAAGACATTTAAAATAAAAAGAAAAAACTTTAAAATAAATGCTTACTAAAAAAAGATTAAGTGTTTTATTTGTTGACTTGCATGCCATGTCACCATTTACAGACATCAGAGAACCATGAACATGTAAATGTGTTGCTAAATTAACTTAAAACCTCAAGGAGGTACTTCAAGTAAGTATTTTAGGTCAAACAGGTGAGGCTGACAAAAACGTTTGTGAATCTCTGGGCTAGATGGCCATTTGCTTAAAAAGAGCCAGATTGAACTCAACCCGAAATCTATGTGAACTCATGGGTGTGGTTGTTTCATTTGTTAATATTGCCCTAATTTTGTGCTCATTGTATGTGAAATGTTTCCCCCTTGAAATCACCCAGACTGTTATCTGAGATCAGAAACAGTGATCTCTTTGTTCCACTGTGACATTAAACAGATCGATACCAGATCTAAGTATATGGAACGAATCAGGAACTATAAAATTATAATTTAAAATGCTTTTCGTAGTTAAAAAAGAAATGAACAGTGTTTAGTGCATATCATACATGGCATACTTTAACTGTCTGTGATGTCATGTGGTTTCCCCTTTCCTCGTTTAGCACGTTAAAGACATCATTCTCCAGTCTAACCCCCTCCTGGAGGCATTTGGGAATGCAAAAACCGTCCGCAACAACAACTCCAGTCGCTTTGTAAGTCTTGCTGCAATGATTAGTGTCTGTCTCTCTCTCTCTTTAGATGCATGCATGCATGTATGCGTGTGTGTGTGTGTGTGTATGTGTTAGTTATATAGTTATAGTTAGTTAGTTAGTTAGTTAGTTAGTTAGTTAGTTAGTTAGTTAGTTAGTGGAAAATATAAATCTAATTTTAAAAAAGTACAATTTATTAAAATTTAATTTTAAAAGTACATATTAGAGCCCAGGCTGATATTATCGGCCGATATTAGGCATTTTCCTAACTATTTATAATGGCCGATAAATGAATATTTTTTAAAAATGCGGGTGCGGTGATTCATGTAAGGGTGGCGGTGCCAATAAAGCACATAAAAGCTGTCACAAAGAATTGGCAAAAGTAATGATTGAGAATACATCAAATATAGCAAGGACACATTTTAATTGTTTATTAATAAACAAGTGTTTTCAGTCAGTGTGGGTGCAAAGTTTACAACGCTAACTCGCGATCTTCAGTGAACACGCCAGAGAGAAATGCACATTTCATACGGATTAGAGCAGAGAGCAGTCTGTCTTTAAAAGTAGACATTTCGATATAGATATATTTCTCAGGTCCATACGCTGAGTTTCGGTTCATTTATGAGACGAGTTGCTGTTCACGCGCCGGCGCCTCCGTGTCGAGATTATCTATTGTCCGCTATATTTACTGCTTATTTATTAAATCCAGGCAATTGGTTGATGAAACATTGATTAAAATTAAGATACAATTAATACAAAACGAAACTTTAATGAAAGGCTTTGTGCTTTCTGTTTGAGGTCTCTGTGAAAGTTTTAAAGCACTTTAGTGCTGCTTTCAGAGCTTGTCACATCCGTAACATAGTTTTTTCCTCATAAATGCGAACACGAAAAATAAAATAAAATGAATATTTGATGTTCTGTTGAGAGCCAACCCTTCTTCATCCGGTTGGTAGTAGCCTATTACTTTTATTTGCGCAGTGTAATTCACAGAACTGATTTCTCTGCTGCAGCCTCTGTCGCGTATTGTGTGAGCTTGTGATGACTAGGGAAAGCGCGCAGCTGAGAAGTCCTGATAATATTGTCTTATATATTTACTTCTTATTTATTAAATCCAGGCAATTGGTTGATGAAACATTGATTAAAATGTGTTGCGCGAGCGACAAATCTCCGACAGTAAACTGATGCCCCATTCTACTTTGTAACGGGCGCTTTTTCTCGTCTCGGGTAAACAGCTGTTGCGACGCGAACAATAACGGCCGGTGTAGACAGTGTTGAAGCTCATTCTGCCTATAACGCTACGTTACACAAGCAATCATTTATATAATTATAACACGATGTTTCACGTTTAGTAGCCTACATTTTGCTTACTACTTATTTAAAAAATAGTATAAAAGTACTGTACATACAGTGAGGAAAATAAGTATTTGAACACCCTGCTATTTTGCAAGTTCTCAACAGTAACCTTGGAAACGGTGGTCCCAGCTCTTTTCAGGTCATTGACCAGCTCCTCCCGTGTAGTTCTGGGCTGATTTCTCACCTTTCTTAGGATCATTGAGACCCCACGAGGTGAGATCTTGCATGGAGCCCCAGTCCGAGGGAGATTGACAGTCTTTAGCTTCTTCCATTTTCTAATGATTGCGCCAACAGTGGACCTTTTTTCACCAAGCTGCTTGGCAATTTCCCTGTAGCCCTTTCCAGCCTTGTGGAGGTGTACGATTTTGTCTCTAGTGTCTTTGGACAGCTCTTTGGTCTTGGCCATGTTAGTAGTTGGATTCTTACTGATTGTATGGGGTGGACAGGTGTCTTTATGCAGCTAACGACCTCAAACTGGTGCATCTAATTTAGGATAATAAATGGAGACATTTTAAAGGCAGACTAACAGGTCTTTGAGGGTCAGAATTCTAGCTGATAGACAGGTGTTCAAATACTTATTTGCAGCTGTATCATACAAATAAATAGTTAAAACATCATATATTGTGATTTCTGGATATTTTTTTTAGATTATGTCTCTCACAGTGGACATGCACCTACGATGACAATTTCAGACCCCTCCATGATTTCTAAGTGGGAGAAATTGCAAAATAGCAGGGTGTTCAAATACTTATTTTCCTCACTGTATGTAATTAAAAACGTTTTCATTATGATATTATTAATTTTACTTTAGTAAAAAGATCTGAGTTCTTCCTCCACTGGTAGAGATTAGAGGAATTAAGACTAAAAATAGAAGATAATAAGGTTTTGTCAGTAACAATTTTGATATATTTATTGATACAAGTTATGTTTTATATAACGTGACTAAATTAAAAGACAAAGTCGTTAGTGAAGATTATGCAACAGTATTTATAATATAATATAACATGCAACTAGTTTGGTTACAGCTCAAATGTATCATTCTCATTCTATCATTCACCCTGTCTCCATTACATATCTTTGTCACACAAGTGTTTGACCACCACATTTGAGTGATCATTGCAAAAAATGTATATATTTATTCTGTTTATACTGTGTATTCTATATACAGTACCCATCAAGAGTTTGTACACACCAATAGGAAAGTGTGTCCAAACTTTTGACTGGTACTGTACTATAATACACATACATAATATTGCTACTGTATTATAATATACACATAAATAATATCGGCCGATATATCGGAATCTGGCTTTTTTATCGGCATCGGCCCCCAAAAATCCATATCGGTCGGGCTCTAGTACATATAATTATTTTTAAATTATATTGAATTTATAGTTATACAAATTATAAAATAATATTGATTATTTTAATAAAATAAAATAAAAAATTTAAATATTATTTTAAAAATCTTTTTAGAATGAGCATATTAGCCTCTCTGCTGTTCAGTCTCTGGAATCGGTGTGCTGTCAAGTTTTAAGAATGTAATTTGGAGCATGCTGGTTCTCAACATGTCATAGCTTGTTTGCAGGAGTGCAGTTTGTGTGTGTGTAGACTGTGAAGTCGTAGTTCAGTAGGCTTTAATGTTCATTCCCTTTTCTGCAGTGGTACTGTATGTCATCACTCGTAATATGTTATAATGTCAGTGCACAAGCTTTGAGTTCACTGCATGAAATGTTTATTTCATACCTCAGGGAAAATACTTTGAAATACAGTTCAGCCGAGGAGGAGAACCTGATGGTGGAAAAATCTCCAACTTTCTCCTGGAAAAATCCAGAGTAGTGTCTCAAAACCATGGGGAAAGGAATTTCCATATATACTACCAGGTAAAGCTATGAACTCATTGAAACACGTCCAAGAAAAGGTCATTGCAGGGAATGATGTGTAATGCAAGTTGGCAAACTGTTGAGTGTCATGTTAGGACAGTATGATTTCAAGGCCAATTGTGGATTGGTTGTGTCATACCACTAGCTTATGCTACTTAATCTGGGCGTATTGAAGATTAGAGTTTTTAAATTGCATAAAAGTCCTGTATGTTGTTGACCCCACTGGTTTATTTCTGATGTTTCCGTGGCAGCTCTTGCAAGGAGCCACCAAGGAGCAGAGAGAGAATTTAGGCGTCACAACCCCTGATTACTACTTCTACTTAAACCAGTCCAGCACCTACACCGTAGAGGAAGTCAATGACAAGAAGGAGTTTGAAGACACAATGGTGGGTGTAAAGCATTGTATCCTAATACAAACCATCTGGTTGTGTTCCTGTTATTCAAATTAAACAATCTAATAATGATAAATTCTAAATCACATTTTTAGGCTGCCATGTCTGTGGTCGGCCTGTCTGTGGATTCACAGGATACTGTGCTGCAGATTGTGGCGGCAATCCTCCATCTTGGAAACATCACTTTTAGAGAGGAGGGCAACTATGCTGTGGTGGAGAGTGAAGATTGTGAGTTTATGCTTGCATTTATTCATTTCACTGGTCTGTTTATCTGATTCCATTTAGTACAAAACAAGAAATGATTGTACATGGATAAATATCTTGCCTAATCTAATGAATTCACTTTCACTCTGCTGCAGTCCTGGCATTCCCGTCGTACCTTTTGGGAATCAATCAGGATGGTCTAAAGAGCAAACTAACAAGTCGCATCATGGACAGCAAGTGGGGTGGCAAGACGGAGACTATTTCGGTCACCTTGAACACGGAGCAGGCCTCATTCACGCGAGACGCCCTGTCTAAAGCACTGTATTCTAGGCTCTTTGACTACTTGGTTGATGTAAGTCAATCTGCTAGATTCAAATTACCAAATTGCTTTGTGGTGCTATGTATGGTATATACTACTGGTCAAAAGTTTGGGGTTAGTAAGATTTTTTGTTGAAAGAAATTAAAACTTTTATTCAGCAAGGAAGGCTGCATTAAATTGATATTGAAGTAATAAGTGACAGTTACAACATTAATAATGTTACAGTAGAATTAATCCTGTTTTTTTCGGGGTTTTTTTTTACTTTCTATTCATCAAAGAATCCCGAAACAAAACACACCACAGTTTTCCACAAAATATTAAGCAGCACAACTAATTTCAACATTGATAAAAATAAGAAATATTTCATGAGCACCAAATCAGAAAATTGGAAAGATTTCTGAAGGATAATGTGACACTAAAAACTGGAGTAATGATCCTGAAGATTCAGCTTTGCCATCAGAGGATTGAATTACATTTTAAAATATATTAAAATAGAAAAAAGGTTTTATTTTTAATTGTAATATTTCTCAGTATTATTGTTTAACTGTATGTTTGATCAAATAAATGTAGCCTTGGTAAGTGAAAAATACTTCTTTCAAAAACATTAAAATATTACACTGACCCCTAACTTTTTGGTAGTGTATATGTCTCAAAAAGCAAAAGAAAATGAATTTGTTCGTTTCTGCTTTCATTCGCAGGTCATAAACAAGGCAATGCAGAAAGACCGTGAGGATTTAAACATTGGAGTTCTGGACATCTATGGCTTCGAAATCTTTCAGGTGAATTTAGTTGTATTTTCTAAATGCATCTTTTTTTTTTCTTTTTTTTTACTCATATTAATTTAAAATAACATCATGCCTTTTCCTCTCCAGAAAAATGGATTTGAACAATTCTGCATTAACTTTGTGAATGAAAAATTGCAGCAGATTTTTATTGAGCTTACACTAAAAGCGGAGCAGGTAATGGTTTTTAATAAGCCAATTCTAAAAGGCCTCTATGGAAGTTTTTGCTGATGTTTTCTATCTCTTTTGCAGGAAGAGTATGTGCAGGAGGGAATCAAATGGACCCCCATTGAGTACTTTAACAACAAAGTCGTATGTGATTTAATTGAGTCCAAAGTGGTGAGTTTACACTTTCAGGGTTTTCTGCATCAAAATGGTTGTCATGCATAACACCCATTCGACTAATGGAATCTAATGGGCACCTTAATAACCCAGAATCCTCTTGGCATCATGAGCATCTTGGATGATGTGTGTGCCACCATGCATGCAAAAGGAGAAGGTGCAGACCAGACTCTGCTGCAAAAACTGCAGTCACAAATTGGCACCCATGAGCATTTCAACAGCTGGAATAAAGGTTTCATAGTGCACCACTATGCAGGCAAGGTAAGAGACACTTTTCAAATGTTCAAATAGAGCTCTAAATTGGTAAATGTCTATTTAGCAAACATATTTAGCTAAATAAAGTTTCAAACTTAGGAATAAATGGTAAACATAATCAGGCTGTATAAAATGCATCTTTTTGATAGTTGGAAGTAGTGTGGTTTAATGGCCTTTTCGGGTCCTAAGATATGTACCTGACCAGAGTAAACCCCAATCATTTCTTACCCTAACCCGACAGGCAAAAAATATTTTTTTAAAAAGACAAACCCGACCCGAAACAGACCCAATAAAATGAGACCAGTCAAGACCCGATGGCAATATGTAGATGAAATTCATTCTCCAGTACTTTATTTTAGCTATGTTGATAAGCCAAGTTGCCTCATAATGTAGCCAATTATTTGTGTATTTTAAAAATGTGGGAGAATGTTTTCTTTTCACAAATTGTTATGTTTGAGGAAAAACATGAAACTATACAGTTATGGTTTAATTATAGTTAATTTGATTTAGTTGATTAGTGTAGCATCAACTGCATTTAGAGTACATTATTTTTCCACTTGAGCAAGCAATTCCAAGTAGATAAATGCTCACAAACTTTGTTGCACTTCAAATGACAAGGAAATGTATATTATAGTTAATTTTAATAAGCAAATCCCCTCACTTACTCTCTCGGTTGCACATAGAAAGTAGGCATATTTTTAAATTCTCCGGTCCATTAGGTAAAGAATTTATTAAAAGCTTGTGTAGAACTCTAGTGTGGCTACAATACTGCCCCCTGTGGATGTGACTTTGACTTTTTACTAATTAAACGTACTGATTGAATCTCTTATTTAAATTTGTTTGCCTTGATGATTTCCATAAAACAGCAATCATTTATTAAGTTCTTTTGCCCAGCACATTGACAGAGGACAAGGAGTTTGGAGAATGGATGGATTGAAATATAACTGAATATAGATGTGTTTTATAGATTGCTTCCAGGAAGTAGTCACACTGATATTGATTCTCTTCTTGGTGAGAGTAATAAGAGCCCTTATTTCCAGGTGTCTTATGATGTGAGCGGCTTTTGTGAGAGGAACAGGGATGTGCTGTTCAATGACATCATCGAGCTCATGCAGAGCAGTGAGTTGTAAGTGGTTATTTGGCTTTTTTTAGCGAATGTCAGCTGAAGCTTTTTAAAAGCCCCTAATGCACTCGTTCACCGATGCAGAACATCTGCAGTTCAGCTGTAATTCTTTAATGAAATAAGAAGTCACATTAATAAATCATAAAATCAATATGGTGTAGCATTTTTATGGAGGATGATGAGTTCATTTTGTGAGAGATATTCTGTGGTGTATTACTTCACTAGAGTCAGCTCTGGTTATGTCTTTCATGTGCTTGTAAAAAAAGATGTTTGAAATGGTTAATCCCTTTTTCTGGTCATCTCCATAGCACCTTCATCAAAGATCTGTTCCCAGAGAACCTTGAGGCTGAGAAAAGGGGCCGTCCCACCACTGCAGGTTCAAAGATTAAGGTGAAATAACTGATTTACGAAATAAAGAAATGCACGCTTAAACTGAACTAGAAACATTCCTACGATTTGATTTAAACCATGTATTATGTTTCAGTTCCTAACAAAGTTACTGGCCAACTTTACATGCAATTTGCATCTGGCGAGTGTTTAGGGGCCTGTGTATACTTAGTATATTTGTGCTATATATGAATGTGTATACATTTTTGTAATGCTTTTGTTCATTTTCTGTCTGATTTTCTCTCTTCTCTCCTTACAGAAACAAGCAAATAATCTTGTCCAGACGTTAATGAAATGCACCCCTCATTATATTCGATGCATCAAGCCCAACGAGACAAAAAAGGCTCGCGACTGGGAGGAAAGCCGCGTCAAACACCAGGTGGAATATCTTGGACTGCGAGAGAACATCCGTGTGCGCAGGGCCGGCTACGCCTTCCGACGTGTCTTCAAGAAATTCCTGCATAGGTAAAATCACCACTTAATAATGCCTGTTAAGATGCTGTATATGGGAATTTTGATAAGTTGCACTTATAAAATGTAATGTATTATAATTAACTGTTCTATTATGTTTTCTCAGATATGCAATCTTGACCAAAGAAACATGGCCCCAGTGGCGTGGAGATGAGAAACAGGGTGTCCTACACCTTTTAAAATCTGTCAACATGGACTCTGACCAGTACCAGCTGGGCAAGACAAAAATCTTCATCAAGGCCCCAGAATCTGTATGTATTATACCACAGTCACACTAGAATTTGAGCATGCGAAATTTCTACAGACACTGCAATGGTTGTAAAATAACATCACACTCGGCGGTGCATTTTGTTTAAAAGAAAAATTTAACAAATGATACATCATAAATGTGTTCCATTTTACTGCAATCCTCCAAATAAAAAATGTCATTCTTTTAATTCAGCTAAAATGTCACTCTGTTGCATATCAATCTGCTATTGGTCACACGTCTTCACGTGATACATATTTACAGGGTTACAGTTCAACGAACTTGAAATTTGGAACACAGCGAAATGCAAAACTTCATCGCTTGAGCGTGTGTTTCCTGTTTCCCACATTTGCATGCGTATGAATGCAACTCAATGTCACAAAAAGTGTAGTGTGACCACCCGTTTAGTTGGTAACTTGAGGGTATTAATGTGAACATAAAATTTCACAGTTGTGATTTGATGTGATGTTTTCAATAATCTAATTCATTAAATGAACATTTTAGGTCATGTTATCTTCCTGTGTTGCCATTGTTACAATTTTTTTTACAGGTGTGGGTCTGTTTATTTTCTTCATGGACAAATTGAATTTCTTCTCAGTTTGGCTCCTTAAATGTATTCCTCTGGCGTTGTGCAAAAGATTAAATGTAATTCAGTCATAGTAGGGCAATATTCTTCAGCTGTTGTTCAAATGGCTTCTTGTGTGGCTATTTTTCCAAAACATTGGTTATATAGAATAGACTCTTATGTTCACACACAAACACTTCTCAAAGTGTGTGTCTTTGCATTTTGTTGATATTCTGAAATCACAGTGATGACTATGAAAAATAAGTATGACATGCTGATCTACAGTTGTTCCTGCTGGAGGAAATGAGGGAAAGAAAATACAACGGATATGCTCGGGTAATCCAACAAGCCTGGCGCAAACACATCGCTGTGCGCAAGTATGTCCGCATGCGAGAGGAAGGTGAGCCCAAACTCAGATTCTTCACTTTGATACCTGCATAATAATAATTTAGACATTTTTTTATATATAAAGTCGACGAAGTTTGTGTCCGGATCTCATTGTTCCTCTGTAACAATCAATAGGCCTTGGGAATACAATCGGATGAAATTGATGTTAAATCACATTGCTTCTTTACTTATTCCAGCCTCTGACCTCCTTTTGAACAAGAAGGAGAGAAGAAAGAACAGTCTGAACCGTAATTTCATGGGAGACTACATCGGCACGGACAACCACCCGGAGATTCGACAGTTCGTGGGTCGCAGGGAGAGGATTGACTTTGCTGACGTGGTGGTCAAATACGACCGCAGATTTAAGGTATGACTCAAAGTCCCATTTAACACACTGAAACTCATGGATCACTTCCTCTGTAATGGTCAAGAAGTATTTTGTGCTAGTTTACTGAAGCTGCTCAGCAACAGATGTTTCGTTCTGCTCATTGTGGTTCATCTGACATATTTGATGTACTCACATGCTGTTTCAACACCCACAGACTGTCAAGCGTGACCTCATTCTCACCCCTAAGTTCCTCTATCTGATTGGACGCGAGAAGGTGAAACAGGGTCCTGAGAAAGGCCAGATCCAGGAGGTCTTGAAGAGGAAAATTGAGGTGGAGAAGATCCAGTCTGTCTCTCTTAGGTACTTTATTATGCAATATGCATGATAACCTTTTGGACTTTAGTCTTTTCCCTACATTACAGCTTCAATACGCTTAATAAATTATACAATTACAGCAGAATGTAGGGTGACCATACCTCCTCTTTTTCCCGGACATGTCCTCTTTTTGTACCTCAAAAAATTCGTCCGGACAGGATTTCAAGATCGCCCAATATGTCCGGGATTCGGCTTTTGCTTTCTACAGTCACCATTCTTTATGTTTACATGCACACCTTTTGTTTCAATCGGACTGAATTCATTCAGATTGATGAATCTGAACGGACCGTATACATGAACTATAAACAAGTGATTGGGTTGATGTGCTTTCTGCATTGCTTTAGGTCCTTCCTTCTCGCACAGCACCATTGGTCGGTCGGTCGTTATGTACGTAACTCAAACATTGGTCGAACTGCATCTCAATTATTACCCTCAGAACCATGGCAACACCCAAGAGACAGAGCAGTGCTTGCTTGTCAACAGTGGCACATGGCTCCTGAACAACTAAAAAAAACAAAAAAAAAAAACAAATGTAAATTCACAGATGATTTACAGAGAAAATTCCTGTGTTTTCGTCTCGGTCGGGATCCGTAAGAATCAGAATGCATGACCTGCGAAGCTGGCACGTACGTGTCATAAAGGTGCTAACGACCTCGAAGCAAAGTATATAAGAGAACATCTAGAGGACTGAAATTATTTTTTATTGAAGTTCAATAACATGGTTGCAAGGTTGTGAATGCATTTGTGAATGCATTTGCCCCCCCCCCCCCAAAAAAAACACTAAAGTACTTGAGCAAGCATTTAAGAAAGTTTTTGTCTTTTTTTTATAATTGCATGATAATTATGGGTGGATCTCTTTCCTCAGCACACTACAGGATGACCTCTTCATACTGCACGAGGATCAATATGACAGTGTGCTGCAGTCTGTCTTTAAAACGGAGTTCCTCAGTCTGCTGTACAAGCGTTACGAGGAAAAAACGCGAAAAAAGTTGCCGCTCAAGTTCAACAACCTGTGAGCAATGTTTCCCTCACTGTGAAATTTACCATGTTCTGTATTACATTATATTCAGAAAAAGTATCATGTGCATATGTTTGTCTTGTAATTCTAACATTCAACATATCTCTCACTCAGACTTGAATTTAAGGTGAAGAAGGGGGGATGGGGTCCGTTTGCATCTGCTGGCTCTCGACAAATCCAGTTTCAGATGGGTCAGGGGGACGATGCAGTTCTGAAGCCGAGCAGCAAGGCCTTGACTGTCAGTATTGGCTCCGGTCTGCCTAAAAACGCAAGTGAGTCTGTGTTGAAATTCTAAATTTTAGTAAAACTAGTTAAGTGGCTTACAGTACCAATCAAAAATGAAAATTCTGTCATCATTTATTCACCCTCAAGTTGTTCCAAACTCAAATGGATTTCTTTCTTTAGCTGAACACAAAAGAAGATATTCATAAGAATCATCGGTAATCAAATAGTACCCCATTGACTTCTATAGTAAAGGAAAAAAAACCTATGGAAGTCTATGCAGCCCATAAACTGTTTGGTTTATTCTTCAAATATCTTCTTTTGTGTTCAGCGGAAGAAAGAAACTCATACAGGTTTGGAACAACTTGAGGGTGAGTAAATGATGACAAAATTTTCCTTTTTGGGTGAACTATCTAGCCTGGGAAAACCCAGACAACTTCCGGCAAATTTAGATTTGCTCTGAAAGTTAGTCTGGCAAAGAGCTCATTCAAGCCCATTTCCAATCCGTCGAAATCGAGGCACCAATCAGAAACGTTGGGGCGGGCTTTGCACGATGATGACAGAGCTGGGATTTTGAAGCAGATTATTTTGTAGCCTACATTACAAAGATGGATGCCGCCGTCAAACATCACTCGTTCGAATCAGCTATTGCGTCTGTTTTAAGCGATTTGAACGTTTCCTTTTTGTTAAAAACCTAGCAAAGAACAACACACCGGCCGCCGCTCTGCATACGTCATCTCCTTCAGCGCTCTGATTGGTTTTAGGTCCATCCGCGACGTCCGTTGGTGACGCCCTTCTGGAAATGATTTGTTTATGACGCTTTGCCAGACCATAACTCAGTTACAACTGAGAATGGTCTGGTTTTAACCAGGCTATGAACTATCCCTTTAACCTCTAGATTGTGTGCTGTCCGTTTAGTCATGTTTGCAAAATGTTTTGAAATAGCTTTATGGGCCATATAATCACTATCTAGGGGTCTTACACCATTGACAACCATTTTGCAGACCATTTTGAGATTGTAAAGAAATATTGTTTGAAAATATATATATATTTGGCTTGGTATGATTTTGTGATGTTTGTGATATAAGTCTTTTATGCTCACAAAGGCTACATTTTACTAGATCAAAAATACAGTAAAACAGTGATATTATGAAATATTATTACAATTTAAAGTAATTGTTTTCTTTTAATATATTTTAAGAATATTTTTGTGGAAACCAATACATTTTTTTTGTAAAATATTTACCAATTCTACAGGACCAACTCGCCGTGACAACCGCAAGAGCAGGCACATGGGGAACCAGAATCGCAATGTTGCCCAGTATTCACGTGGTAAGACCACATTTTTACATATTTCACTAAAATTGCTACTAAACTGTTTTAGAAATGGTTTTAAAATGTTTTAATGGCTTGTAATTTCAGAGGCTCCCAAGTCTGTCGGTCGAGGAAGAGGAACTCAAGGGCAGCCCGCCATTAGGAACTCTCTGCTCCGTCAGCAGTCTAGTATGGATCAGCCCTCCCTTCCCCGACTCCAGGGATCTCGCCGCAGTCAGATCGAGAGTCAGATCTCCTGTGATATGGGCTTCATGAAAGTCCCTGATCAAGGCGTGGCAGGGTGAGATGATGGATCATATGAAGCAATAAAAGCAATCATCAGTATTTTATCCTCTAAGCCATACTAACTGAAGACTTAACAATCTGAAAATTCAGCTATTCAGCTGGAACTAGTTTTCACAGATCAGTACATGATAGGCAATTATGTACATGACACAATTAAGTTAATAATAGTAACTCAAACATTTTTGGGGGAAATAAATTCTGTCACTGGTTAATTATATACATATATTAGGGCTGTCAGTTAAACGCGTTATTAACGGCGTTAATGCAAACCCATTTTAACGGCGTCAATTTTTTTATCGCGAGATTAACGTTCTTTTTGGCACGCTTTTGCAACAGGATGCGGCATGCGCGGCGCTGCGCTGCGCTATGAAACCCACTCATTTCAATCATGATTTCAATGGCTTAAGTTGCGCCGCGCGAGGACGTTTTGTTGCTTTGTCAACCAAAGCGCAAGCGCAGTCAATAGTTCAACTTGTGACGCTGCGCATTCTTCGTCCTGTCTGAAAGTTAAACTACAACACCACACCGGATCTAGCCAGACCGAAAACAACAGGCACGCGCACACACTTGTTTGGGCTTGCGATCCGGCTAAGGAGAAGTAGGCTGGGTTAACGTTACGTTTTGAGTGGATGACGAGCGCGAGACGCCGAAATGGATGGCAATAAGATTCTGAATGGAAAGTTTACTTTTAAAAAGTTGCCAAATGGTTCCATTGACAAGACCAAAGTGATCTGTGTGTGTTTTGTTGTGAACTGAGCTATCATCGCAGCACGTCCAGTCTGACGTCCACACACACACACACACACACACACACAAATACGTACAGCTGACGCGAATTCTCCGCCCCCTCGTCAATATCAGGACCTCGTCAGTATTTCTTTAACCCTTTTATTGATGGACAGCGTTACATCGTGTGAGAGATTATTTGCTCCAAGTGAGAATGTTTGTGTGAAATTGAACACAGTATATGCCAAAGTTGTTTTCAATAAAAAAAAAAAAAAAACATTTGCACAAAGCAAGCTGATCCACTTTTCCATGTTGATAAGAGCATTAAAATAAGAAAAAAAATAATGGGACAAAAAGAAATCAAGAGATATTTCGAATAAATAAAAATGTGCGATTATTTGCGATTAATCGCGAGTTAACTATGACATTAATGCGATTAATCGCGATTAAATATTTTAATCGTTTGACAGCACTAATATATATATATATATATATATATATATATATTCAATTTTAGTTTAGTTTTGTCAGAGATACCTTAAACTAAAAATAATGTTTAGTAAATAATGTTAAATAAATTTTCAAAAAATATATATATTTATATTATTTTAGTTAGTTTTGGACTTAGAAATGTATTTTAGTTTAGTTTCAAGTTTTACCATTTAGTTAGTTTTTTAAAAAAAAAATTTTTATTCCATTTGTTAGTGTTTCTGGTTATTTCAGCTTTTTAAAGAAAATAATCGCTCTTTTCTCTCAGGATGCAACGCAGACGTTCGAAAGAGTACAAGCCTCTCCCAGGGTCAGGGCTACCCAAACCCAAACCCAAACCCCGCACCCCACAATGCAGAGCACTTTACGCTTATGATGCTCAAGACACTGATGAGCTCAGCTTTCAAGCAAATGAAATAGTAGATATCCTACGTGAAGGTAATCTATTTTATACCATTTAAAATTGAACTTTATACAGGGTATATTGGTTAAGTGAATTCTGCACTAACTCAAGATGTGCTGTCTTTCCAGACCCCTCAGGTTGGTGGAATGGCCGTCTTCGAGGAAAGGAAGGCATGTTTCCTGGCAACTATGTTGAGAAGATTTAAACTGGCATGCTATTGGACAAAATGTGATTCATTTCGGAAATTAGATCAAGAGGAACAAAGCATCAGCATTAAATCAAAATAGCTTGGTGCCAAGCCATATCCCCAAGTCCATAGATGTTTACTGCAAAATGTGCCACTCTAACAATGTTTTAATATTCAGTAGGATCCTCCTTTATAGCCCAATGAACTTTTATGTGATTAATTTTTTATAGAAAGTAACATTAGACATAAATGTAGAATAAAAACTATAATTTTGTTTCACTAAAGGTTTTTAAATGTTTTTGGAGAATAGAATGTATAAATCAGTATTTGAATGGTACTGTATTTTACTGAAGTTGTATTTTTAAAGATCCAAATGCTACTTTTTTTTACAGATATTGTGCAATTGTATAAAATCAGAAAAGCTGTTTTCAGATACTCCTAGAACGAAAATAAAATGGAACACTTTTTTTGTTTAATTTTTCCATTATAAGCTTCATGAAAATTGTTTCAAAGGCCTGTTAGTTTATTTGACAAATTTCTAATGAAGCAGAAATATGCAGAGGGACATATTAAATGGTTCATTGCCTTTTTATTTTATTATGTATTTTGCTTTTTAGTTACATCACAGCCATGAGCCATTGTGTGCTACGTGCTTGTCAGTTGCAACTTGCCGGTGTGATAAGAGCGACTTACATTCTGAAATCTGTTTAGTGCAGGATGAATCCTCAATGATAAATATTTTTGGTTTTCAATTTTGTCATCTTTTAAGTAATACACTAGCGTATAGTTTATCTCAAATGTAACACACATGGACTAAAAACTACAAACTCACTCATCTTTCGTAACTCCGCAGAACTACATTTTTCAGCACATAATGTGACGTCAGGACGTAACTCGAGGAGACGTAGAGCCCCTTGCTCGCAAACCTCTGATCCGAGTGGGAACTTGCACACTGTCTACCACCGAGACACTTTACATTTCAGAGGCACTAAAAGGGCATTTTATACTCCTTTAGGATTTTTCGTTACACAAAAACCTTCGGGCTCCGTGTAACAATGGAGGCATATTTACGGAGCTGTCGTGATGTGATTAAGGTAAGATTGTGGTACTGTACGCTTAAAGAAAGAGGGTTGCTCGTGGTATGTTGGCTTGGCTACTACCATTTTACCCACATAAAATATGGTTAGTGGCCAGTTCTTCAACTTTCTGTATGTTGAGAGACATTCGTAAACATGCGTGTTTGCCGTATATGATAGCTTAGTGTGAAAAATAATGTATGCTTGCTTTGTTTGATACACTTGATATTGACACAAGTCAAATGAAGCGCGTGCACAGACCCTGGCCGCATGCATGCGCCAATGACAGAAACGACCACATCACATGCATTGAGAGAAAGCACATACGTTTATTTGTTTACATTTGTGTTACACTATATTAATAAGTTTTATTAGAATAATTTTGATACAAAAAGAGTATCAACTGTCGTGTTTTTATATCACCATTTCATGTACCAGGCAACACACTCAGACATACATACATACATACATACACACACACACACAGCTGTGTTTTTGTGATTTGTGAGGACATTCCATAGGCGTAATGGTTTTTATACTGGACAAACTTTATATTCTATCCCCTTACACTGCCCCTATCCCTAAACCTACCCATCACAGGAGACATTCTGTATTTTTACATTTTTTATAAAACACTGCTTAGTATGTTTTAAAGCCATTTGAAATATGAGGACTCAGGAAATGTCCTCATAAATCATGTTCAAGTTGTAATACCCATGTCATTATACACATTTGTGTCCTCACAAATCACAAAAACAAGAGCACATATCACACACACACACACACACACTCAGTTTTGCCATGCTTTGCAGTTTAAAAAGGTCAGTTTGTTCAGCTGTTTGATGCAAATCCATCTAGAATATGTTTACTATTTTCTGGCAGTGTGTTTAGTCAATAAGAACAATTCCCACTTTTCTAGTTTTCAACTTAATGTACTCAGTTTCAAGACTGAAGGTGGCCCTATTTGCAGAGACAATAACACTTGCTGTGACTGTCCATTGCATATGATCCTGACAGCATATGTCCTACAGCAGTGCGTCTCTATACCCTAAACACTGTTGTTTTAAACCCAAACACCCTGACACCTGCGCTCAACAACTGCTGGGCAGATATTATGAAGTCCTGTGTGTTTACTTTGAGACTCTCAGCTCAAGGAAGCAAGCATAAATGGATTCTTTAACTAATTTAGTCAATGATTGAAAAAATGATATGGTTGCACTTGTGGTTAAAGTGCTTTTTGTCTGCATTGAAGCATGAGGTTGTAAATATAGAGTGCACACTAGAATTCTTTCCACACTGACCCAAGACCCACAGGTTCTGTACTGTTTACTCACCATCTCGTGGTCCATTTCACATTGCGGTGACTAACTTCCTGCGCTGTCCCAACGGCCATGCACATATGGGCATGAATAAGCCTTTTTTTCCCTGCACTTCCCCATCTAACAAGGTTTTTGGTGATGATTATCACATGAGAAGAGCGGGAGATTGCCAAAAGCTCACCCTAAACCAGCCTCACCCCTGGTCAGGGCCAGCTGTGAGCTCAGTCAGTCTTTGTTGACAGTCCATCATTCAGTATTTAAAACAAAACTCAGCTGGTTGCCCAGATCAGAGTACATCATTTAATGCCGACGTCACAGATGCCTTCTGTATTCAGCTGGAGTAATGGAGAAGGCCAAATGCTAATTAACGCCGGACGAGGAGTCATCATGGGGAGATATAAAAGGCTTTGTTGAATCCAGGGTGATGCATTCAGTGTTATTCTATTAAAAGTCCTCTTCATCTCACAAGTGGTCCAGCAAATGGCTTTTATCTAGAGTTGTGGGTTCTCAAGCTCCAAAAAAGAACGCATATTTTAAGTAACATAAATCTAGTCCATGACTACACTATTGTTCAATTTTTTTTATTTTAGAAAGTAATCCTTTTGTTTAGCAAGGGTGCAAAAATGCTTTTTTTTACTTTCTATTCCTCAAAAAATCTTGAAAAAGGAGTATTACAAAGTTTGGTTTCTCTAAAAATATTAATCAGCACAACTGTTTTCAACATTGATTACAATTAGAATTTTTTTCTTGAGCACGAAATCAGCATATTGTATCTGAAGGATCATGTGACATTGAAGACTGGAGTAATGATGCTGAATATTCCGCTTTGCATCACGGAAATATATTTTATTTTAAAATATATGAATTAGCAAACACCATCGCACACCTGCAGGTGATAGGTGCGTGGGAAAAAAGACCATATAGGCCGGTCAAGTAGGTGTTTTTTGTAGATTTCAAAATATATTAAAATACAAAACTTATTTTATTTTTATTTAATTTTTTTATTCTAAACGGTTTTAATTATTCTTATTTCTTTTGATTATTTTAATTTCTTTATTCTAAAATGCTTTAATTATTCTTATTTCTTTTGATTATTTTAATCTCTTCTATGTAAAGCACTTTGAACTACCATTGTGTATGAAATGTGCTATATAAATAAACTTGCCTTGCCTTACCTTGCCTATTTTGAATTGTAGTAATATTTCACGATTTTACAGGGGGGGGGGGTCCTGTATTTTCATATAAATGTATAATATAATAAATAAATAAATGCAGCCTTAGTGAGCATAAGAAACTTTTTTCAAAAACATTAAATCTAACAGACCCCAAACTTTTATATGATTGTGTAAATTCCTTCTGCCAGTGTTATTTTTAGTATCATTGAGGTACTAGAGTTTTTATTAATATTTTGAATTCATTTTTATTTTTATATTTTTCATTTGAGCAAAAGTTTTAGTCATTTTGTAATACATTTTTATTATTTTTTATGTCTATGTAGTTTTTTTTATTATTTTTTATTTCAGTTTTAGTTTTAGCACAAAGTTAAACTAAATGAAAATAAGAAATTTTGCCTTAGGAACTTGCTGAAACACAATAAGTTTAAGTTTTTATATTTTGTTTTATTTCAACTTCAACTTTTATTTGAATTAAATTTAATTTCATCATAGGCACGCGGTTGTGCAGTGCAGAGCGGCCTTCTCACACTGTATGATGTGGCAGACACATCAGACTAGCTGTCCAGTCCGGTTGCATTCAATTTGACAAGACATGCAAAATTTTAAGCCATTTGACATTGTTGACATTAAAATGTCTTCACATGGCAAGTTTAAAAATGTGGATGTGCAAATGAGATTTGACTTAGAAGAAAGACATTTCAGGTCTGTTCCTCACACAAATATACCATTTGACTATATATAGTACGTAGGTTGTATGCACTACTTATATGGAGCTTCTTTTTGTCTTTTCTTGATAACCCTTCATCACTAAATGGTTTTATTGTATGTAAAAAAGCAGTCAACATCTCCTTTGATGTTCCATGGATAAAAGAAAGTCGTACAGGTTTCGAACACAAGAAGTTGAGTATGTTATGATAGAATTGTCATTTGTGGGTGTACTATAAGAACAACTTTAAGAACAAATATTAAATATACAATTAAATCTGTTTTGTTGTCATCCATGTTATCATCTGTTTAGGAATACACTGCTGGACTATGTTTGTTGAGAAGCCTCAGAATGTGTTTTATCTTTGACACATTGCACCACTCCTCACACTGGCTGTCAGTGATATAGAGTGACTGGTTGATTAGAAGTTAAACATTGTTTGTCAGATGAAGGCCTATTGGATACATTTTCAGCTTGTCATGTAGTTTACTTGCTGTAAATATTAATGTCACAAAAACCATAGATATTATAGTTTTGTATTTCATCCTGCAGTTTAATAGAGGCCACCAAAGCCTTGTTATGGCTTGCAGTTTTACGTAATGAATTCTTGTCCTATATTAGTCCAATAGCCTGTGACATTATTCTCCTTCATTCTCAGGGCTGTAGTAAGAACAGCCCAGGGCTGCATGTCGTAATGGGAAATGAGGCTTGTGATATGGACTCCATGGTATCAGCCCTGACCTTCGCCTACTTTCTTTCAAAGGTATGCAATGTCCAACCTAATAAACCAACCCTATCTGCTGTGTTGTTCTTGGAGAGCTTTGAATTGTGGTGGAGATAATAGACGTGATAATTCTGTACTGGAGGTTGAGGATTATTGTTTTGTTCATCATTATTGTTGACATGTTGTAGAGTCTTGATTGTAAGAGGGTACCGGTGCCTGTACTCAACATCCCACGGGCTGAGTTTCCCTTGCGCTCTGACAGCATCTTTCTGCTGAGAGAAACCGGTCTGTCGCAGGACTACCTGATTTTTAGGGACGAGGTGGACCTCCACGGCCTGCACAAGAACAAACAGCTAACGCTGACCCTGGTTGACCATAATGTTCTTCCCAGGTCAGTGTTCTGTTCTGTTCAATAGATGTATTGCACCATGCTTCATCTTCCATCTTCACAATCACATAAAAAAGGAATGAGAAAGGAGTCAAATTTTAACTAATTGATGAACTTGAACTATATAGTGAATTTTTATTTTAATATATATACTGTTCAAACGTTTGTGGTCAGTAAGATAAAAAAAATACAATTTAAAATAGTTGTTTGAAATTGTTATCTCACAATATAATTATTTTACTGTATTAGTTATCTAACAAATGCAGCCTTGGTGAGCATAAGAGACATCTTTCAATAACATTGAAAAATCGTATATATGGATATTTATATATATATATATATATATGTACTATAATAATTATTAACCACAAATATATATATGCATATAAATGGCATCAAAAAATAAATATCAGAATATTTTTACAATAATGGTTATTTATATCTACCTCAAATGCCAACCGAGTTCTGAAATGATTTGGGTTTGTCTGTTAATTTATAATAAATCTGTTTTATTCTGCAGTGCTGACAGTGAGCTGGAGGATGCAGTTGTAGAAGTGATTGACCATCATCTCCAACAGAGGCCCTCAACTCCCTCCTGCCTCGTCACCGTGGAGACTGTGGGCTCCTGTGCCACCTTGCTGACAGAACTCATTGCCCAAAAAGCACCTGAGGTACTCGACCAACAAGTGGCTCAGCTTTTATACGGTGAGTGTCATGGCGACATGATAACCACAGCGAGGAATGTCAGCATGACTGTTGTTCAATCTGCTAGACACTGTTAGACATCAGATGGGCTCAGCAAGGTCTTCAGTGTCATTTAACTGGAGCAGATAGATTTGACTTGTACATGCAATATGATAGAGATGTGAGATGTCAGCTGAAAAATAAAATCTTGTTAACTTGCAGAATGTATTTCTGACTTGTGTTGACAGGTAGCATTATCCTAGACTGTGTTAACATGGCACCTGAGGCAGGTAAAGTCACCCCTAAGGACAGCCAGTACGCCATCTTTTTGGAGAAGCGTTTTCCAAAGCTGCCTCCGAGGGGCGCTCTGTTTCAGTCGCTACAGAATGCCAAGTTTGACGTGTCAGGTGAGAGAATATTTTATTGTGTAAGTTAATGAATCAAACTGCTTGTAGACTCATTAAAACTTTAAAGCATGTGTTCATCAAAAGAAATGTTGCAATACTGCTCTGTACTTCAGGCCTCTCCACGGAGCAGATGCTGTTGAAAGACATGAAAGCTGCATCCACTGGGGATCTGAACTTGGCTGTCAGTGTCATTTACATGACACTAGAGGTCAGTACTGTTATGACATCTTTTACTTCTGATATTTTGCCATTTTCTTTGCATATTTCTTGAAAATATGTTATCAAATTGCAGTTTTGTATTTTGTATTTGAATGATGTTTTAAAGGATTTAATTACACCTCTACAAAGAAGTTATGATTAAACATTACAAATTACTCACAGGAAGACTAGTCTGTTTTATTCTCTATTAAAGCTATGGTATACGATTTTGAAAATCGGTCGAGAAAGCCTTAATTTTTAAAAAACTCATCTCGCCCCTCCACACACACAAACACACCCCTCCCCTCTGTTCACGCCAAAGCAGGATTAGCAACACATGAAATGTTCTAAACTCCCCACCACCATTAGTATACTACTACTAGTATTGCTAAGGTTTTCAGTAATTGTTAAAAAGCTATTTATGTAACACGTCACACCATAAAATTATAAATAAATGTTTAACGTTACATGCTCAACAAAAAGTCAGCCATGTCAGCGTCGGTTTTCAGTCCAAGATCTCCCCGAAGCTTCCTCCAACGATCAATGGCCAAACTTTACACTAGGGGCAAGCAGGGGCCGCTTGCTGCTGTCTTTTATTTTTTGATCCATTTTTTTATCTGATGCTACTTAGCTAGTTACCATAGACTTTCAGCTGCTTTTTCGCGCAATTTCATGTCGCAGGAGGGGGGCGGGGTCAGGTGCGGTGGGGTGGAGACGCGAGCGCCACGCGGAGTTTCAAGTGGAGCTGGTGATTGGATGAGAGCAGTTGACCAATGTAAGCTGTCCGGCCGGACAGCTTACATTGGTCAACTTCTCTGCGGCTGTACAGCCAATAGAGTGAATGGATTTTTTTCATTCTTTTTTCTATTCCTATTGTTAGGATTGTACTATATAACCATAACCAGCATCTAAACGAGGATATTAATAATGAACAATCTTTGAAATCATTTACCCTAGCTTTAAATGAGATTAAATACTTAACATTTGTTGGAGTCGGGGTTCAAATTTCTTCTGATTTGTCACATTAAGTACATGATTTCGAAGGTGCGTCCTAGAATAACGCTAAAAACCCAGGTCTCCCTTGTGATGTTCTAATGAAAGCATATTTGACTTTTATACGGCCAGTTCTTGAGTACGCTAGCCCATGGGGTGGACTAGCTAAAAGTCTCTGATGAGTTAGAGAGGGTCCAAAAACATTGCTGTCGGATAATAGGTGTTCCAACTTCCACTCTCCCATCACTGAGTGAGAGGTGCGTCGAGGCTTACTTATAACGTACTTTGACTTAACTACTCAAGGACAGTTCATCACCACTGCATCGTTTCCTGTCTGTGGCTCCAACACCTCCTTATCTACTACGCAGGGAATTTGTTGTGCCCAGGAGTAAAACAAAAAGACATGAACTTTCTTTTATTCCATATGCTCTTAAATTGTTTTATAAATAACTTATAGGTTTTATTGTATTAAGCCTGATGTATTTCAGGTTTTCTCTGTATCTGTTTTACTCCATCTGTTTTTTTTTTGGGGGGGGGGGGGGGGGGTTCTTACATTTGTTTTAATTTAGGTACATAAGGTTGTCTTGAGTTTGTGGAATGTTTGATACATTTTGTGCCTTTTCAAACTCTAAATAAATGTAAAAAATAATAATTGTTCGCTGCACCGGCAGGATGTATTCTTGTGTTCTTAAAAATATATTTGGATTTCATCTTGATATTTAATAATACTTATAGTGCAAGTAAACAGTGACATTTGATTCATGGCCAAAAATAAAAGATCTGCTGTTTCATGCTTGTAGCTAATTGCAATAGCTTATATTTTGATCAATAATTAAATATTGGTGATTGTATTGGTGCATCTCTATAATCTCTATAACCTTAACCTTTAAGATATGTATGGAATCTCATTGCATAATTGCAGTATTTCTGAAACACTGGCAGGACTTTAAATTTAGTTTCCTCTTGAATGAAGTGAATCTTGTTTTTTTTTTTTTTTTTTTTTTATTTAACCTTTATTTAACCAGGAAGTCCCTTGAGACTGAAATCTCTTTTCCAAGGGAGACCTGGCCAAGACGGCACACCAGTTACCATTTAAATACAAATACTGAATACAAATACAAATAGCAAATACAAACAAACAAGCATCACACATAAAAGAAAGGAGCAGGTCACATATGGCAGTTACATTTTTGAGTTATATGGCATTTTAACATAGCCTTAAATTCATTTAATGGGACTAGATCATTTAGATGTAGTGAATTTTGCAAATTATTCCAAGACCATGGAGCAAAGTGAGAGAAGGCTTTTTTTCCCAGCTCAGTAAAAACCCTTGGAACCTGGTAAGAGAGCCACCTGGTGGAGCGGAGATGAAAACTGCTGGAATTCTTCTTGAGGAGATTACATAAATATGGCGTCAATTTACCCAACATGGCGTTGTATAGAAAAATATGCAAATGAAGTTGTCCACATAGACTTAGTGACGGCCAGCCTATCAGTTCATACAGCGTACAATGATGAGTACAGGAACCAGAGTTAGTTAAAAAGCTACACAGAATCTTAAAGGTGAAGAGTACTAGAGGCAGCATGCATGTAGACAACATCACCATAGTCAAAAACACTTAAAAAAGTGGCCTGCACAAGTGTTTTTCTAGCTAACATTAAAACAAGCCTTATTCCTAAAGTAAAATCCCAGCCTGTTTGTGGTATGCATTTAGCCTCAGTACTTGGTTCCACAAAGAGGAAATGTAGATTCGGAAAAGTAAGAAGCTCTTGTTGTAGGCACAAAATGTGTTCATGTGCCCATCCTCATGACTCATGACATGAATTCCTCATTAATACTGAAGCACAACCGAATCCAATTCAGACACACCCAGACTCACTGCAGGGCTGGGCGGCCCGTCTCGCACACACCCACTGATTAAACCAGACGTTAACCTCCGCGACAGACTCTCCTGTATACTTGTTAGTACACATACAATAATAAGACAGAATGTTGCTGAATCAGATGTGTATCAAAACTTTGTTCATAGTACAGGAGACTGGGGACCATTGTAGATTTTTTTAACATGGCATATGAAAGTTATACATTCAAAATCGGCCCCAGTATGTAAATTACCCACAGAATCCCACTTTATTACTTCAAGGTGATAATTCCATCAATTTAATGTTTAATGTATTACTTTATTATTTTAACTGTCAGGAATAGGAGTGGCCATTAAAGATATAGAAACATTTGTCCAATTGATTGACAAGAATCGTAGATGTGTTATAAGAAGAAATTATGTTTGACATCCATATTTTTTTTTTTTAATGCATAAATCGTTTCTTTAAAATACCATACAGTCATAATAAAATTTTAATAACAGCAGAAAAAAAAAAGATATTTGTTGGAATTCAAAGGAATCAAAACAGTAAACAGCAGAAGAACAATATTGGGCATTGAAAATGTGTATCTCCAGATCAGTTTGTGAATGTAATGCTCATATGTTAAAAGAGCTGTTCTGTCTTTAGGCTTTTCTTCCGAGGCATGGCCTACAGCAGGACCTCTGTGAGTTCTGCCATAAACACAGCTACAACCTGCTGATCGCAATGACAATCTCTTTCAACGACAACAAGGAGCCCTTCCGACAGCTAGCCGTCTACAGTTCCAGCACTGTCTACAGAGAAGAGGTATTCAGTAGTATACTGTACACTTTTTAGGGAAATTAGCCTACAGATGTCTTTTAATAAATTCATCAAAGCCTTTCTATTTATCAAAGAATCTTGAAAAAAAAAAAATCCACAACAACAAAAGAATTAAGCAGCACAACTGTCTTCAACATTGATAATAAGGACAGAAGTTTCTTGAGCACCAAATCAGCATTAGAATGATTTCTGAAGGATCATGTGACACTGTAGACTGGAGTAACGATGCTGAAAAGCTTTACCATCACAGGAATAAATTACATTTTAAAATATATTAAAATAGAAAACAGTTATTATAAATTTCAGCCTTTCTTCAAAAGCATTACAAAATATTACCGACCCCAAACTTTTGAAATGTTGTGTATAAAATAAGCTGAGAATCTGTTCTAATTGATATCTATATATATTGTTTTTCATAGATGAGTAAAGCACTAGAAAAAGCCAAAAACCCCAGTCTGGACCTTAAGCCAATGAGCAGCCCATATCCGGATGTGAAGGCCTATATACAGGGTAACACACTGGCGTCCCGGAAGAAGTTAATGCCCATAATCACAGACTTCCTGAAGGAGAGGGAAAGGAAAGTGGCTCATAGTGGGAACATCGAAGACCTAGATCTGGACGATTATTCTTATCAGGACCAGAGTGACTCACAGCAATGTCCTGAGGACGCTGGGATTGAGGACGATACTCAATTTCCTCCAACGCCAATGAACAGTCTGGTTGAGGGTTGTCCATTGGACAATGGCCTACCAAAAATCAGCCCTGAGGTTTTGGTGGAGAAAGTTAGCAAGATGGCCAGCATGGAGGACTCGTCTCCTGAGGGACAATGATGAAGACCTGTTGTCCAAGACAGTCTTGGATAAGAGCTGGAGAAGTGAAGTCCCTCTGCGTCTTCAAGAGGATGCGTTGGATATACAACAGTGCATCAGGGCAGGAGAATGTAATGACACTTTTTATGATCTGGTTAACTCACAAAGGTACGATACGGTCTGAAGAGACCATTCTGTTTACTTTCTTAGGACTGGTACAGGATGATTCAAATGGAGCATTACATAAATGCATCGTGTATAAGATGTTTAAAGTTTGGGTGTCATAAAAATGACTAAAATTTCAGGTTTAGCCTATTTATTTATTGGTCTCAGTAGTATTCGTATTTGATCTTCTAAATTACTCTTTGATTGAGTAATTTGTGGCTTTGACTCGCCCACACCTTTTTCTTTTTTTGGTGTGTGGTTCAATCTATTTCCAGGTAAACGTGAACTTATTCAGATCTAATATTGACAAAATGCACCCAGTGCAAGCTAGCGACTGACAATTGATAGAATTAACTAATTCCGAATTCATTTGCATTATTATACAAGTCATTTTAAGGTGGTATTTATCATAGCTTTTGGTGCCACTAACATTCTTTGTAGTATTAAAGAAGTTATTTTTAGCTTGTCTGCAGACCACATCTATAGCATGGCATTGATACCCGCATTAAACTTATTTTGACTTGTTCCAGGACTTTTAAAAGTAAGTGAAAAAGGCATTTAAAGTACTCGTACAGTGTTAGCCTAGCAGGCAAGAGAAGTTTTAATCTCATCTGGATACTGATATGCACTGGTTTACTTTTTAGCTGGCCATAATTTGTGTTCAACTTTGAAAGTTAGTTGCATATACACATACATAAAAAATATATAATATACATGTATAATAAATATTTTCACAGTGCTGCCTGCTTGTCTGCTAGGCTTCCAGTTCCTGTTAGGATGAGTCAAAATGATAGATCTTAAATTGATGGCAACACTTTTCATTTGATCTCACGCAGCAGCGGATGTAAATGAAGATCGGATTAATACATCTTGTCATGATTCCCCATTAATATCGTAAAAGAGTGTTTGTTGGTAAATGAAAAGTGAGTGTAACCCCTCTGTGGCCTTTTTCATGTTATAAGTGTTAACTGACCTGCTCCTGTTTAGAATCAGGGCACCTGCATTTTACTCTTAAATTTTACCATTATCTACCAAAGACCTCAGTTGTATTTGTGTGTGAGGCATGTTAAGCATTTGATCACTTGAGTTTTAAAATGTATAAGTTCAGTATTTTGTTGATTTCTATTATGCTATTATATAATTGGTTTTAAAAGTAGGGTTAAAAAGGGTTATTATCATGAACTGTCATTTTGATTTGTTATATGGCCTCCAGCTTATTAACAGTTATAGAGATCAGTCACCATCTGGCATTCATTATCAGAATCTAAAGATCGCTTCATACTGGATTATCATTATAATGATAGTAATCATTATATTAGAAAATTCAAAAGCTCAATCTAAGCTATTTCAAAGGCCTAATTGGATGAATCTTATGACATGTTTTATTGGACAGTTATATAAAGATGATTTTTGTTCATAGAAGTAAAAAACTAGTTTAGTCATGATGTCACACACAAAATAAAACCGTTAAACAAAATAATCAGGTAATATAGGACTTGAAACATATATGGTTTGTTAGTATTTTGAGGTGCTGTGTATCCCGTGTGAATTAACCCCGACTGTTAGTTTGGTGAGATTTGACTTGGTGACAGCAGAAGATTGCTGCATGCTGCCTCAGGACAATTAAGCACCCTGAATAATGCCAATATCATAATAATGTTGTATTAAATGTTGATTCAATGTCAATTTATTGATGTGATATTGTTGTGAAGCAGGATATTCAAGAGTGCATCTTCTGTTAAGTATTTTATTGCCAAGGCCTTTTTTTATTTCAAGTTTTCCTGAACTCAATATCAATAAAACATTTTCATATTGTTCCATATTTGGTTTGTGAGGTTTATCTATAAAAAGGTAGTTACATTACAATCTTTTTTTTTTGTCACCAAGGCTGCATTCATTTGATCAAAAATAGAGTAAAAACAGAATATTGATTAAAATGTAATTTCTAATTTAGATTTTATTTTAAAATGTAGTTTATTCCTGTGATGGAAAAGCTGAATTTTAGCAGCTATTACTCCAATCTTCAGTCACATGATCCTTCAGAGTAACATTTATTTGTATCATCAATGTTTAAAACAGTTGTGCTATGTAATATTTTTGTGGAAACCTTGACACTTTTTTCAGGATTCTTTGATGATTAGAAAGCTCTGAAGAACAGAATTTATTAAACAGAATGTTTTTGTAACAATGTAAATGTCTTTACTTCACTTTTGGTTGCTTTAATCCACCCTTACTGAATAAAAGTCTTAATTTATTTATAAAAACAAAGATCTTACTGACCCCAAACTTTTGAAAAGTAGTGTATGTTCCTAATAATATAATAATCAAATGATATGTAGACAGTTTTTATTTGGCCTGTAACTTCAAGGGTATTAGGACCATGAAGTTATGCCTTTTGTGGCTTCTTCCTCCACCTTCCCAGCCTTCCCTGTGGGGGAGCAGAAGTGTGCTCAAAGCAGCTGAACCAATGGGAGACTGACAATTCAGTCAGCAGAAGACAGAAATGTTGAAAAACCTGTACTGACAGTCAGGTTGAGTTCCCTAACACAAGATACAGTCACTGAAACTGGCTGCCATTGTGGCGAAGCTCATAAACCACCTCAGATCATGGTCATCAACAGAGTTCACTGAATGCATTTAGAATCTAGACACTTTCTTTTAAAGACTTTAGACATGGGGACTTACTCAGACCAGAAGGAAGGATACCTCCAAAATGGGTAAGTCAAAATGTAGATTGCTTGTTGTCAAATCTGTCCATAAATACTGAATTAACATTAATGAAGTAATGGAATCATACACAATATAATGATTACATGGCCTCTGTTTTCAAAGGTTTCAGCTACATGCTCAAACACATTTATAAGATCAAAACAAGTATCAGAAGAGGTCATAAGCACATACTGGATAAACCAGAGATGAATTTACGAGTTGTTGGTTGTTCTGTTGCGCTGTGAAGTGGAGAGTAGTAAGAGACGAGAGAAATCCTTGTACAACTTCTGTATCTGTGTATTTAGAAAAGAGGATTTTAGAAAAAGGAAGTTGCAGTTGAACTGATTTCCGGCACTTTTGCCAAACTTTTTGACCAATATTTGAGACCTAACAACCACACAAAGACATCACCTCTCATATCCTGTCACCTGACTGATCATCAGATTTTCTGACATTTACACTAGACATAATAACAAGGGCTTCGCTGCTTTTATGAGTTAAAAATGCAAATATAAATGGAAAAACGTTAAAAAAAACCAAAATGTAGTTTAGTAAAGTGTTATAGTATTTTAACGCAGAAAGTACTTTTACTACAATCTATAAAGATTAATTTTCACTGGCACCACTTCAAAAAAACCTAATTTTTAGAGTGTAAAATGGAGATGACATGAAAGCTTTTATGCAATAATAATGCTTCTGTAATTCACAGAATAGCTCTTTTGACTTGTTAATTTCCATAGTGAATTCCATGTTCATGTCCGGACAAGACGAGTATGCATAAAACTTAGTGTCATAAAGCCCTCAGTGTTTATGTGATATGACTAAATCTAATAAGGCCTGTATCCTTAATACAGTAAGGTCCAGAATGAGTTGCTAAAGCATCTTACAAGCCGGGGCAAAAAGGTTTTCACAACAGGCGATTACTTTACTAAATCGTGTAAGAGTTTCAACAATTGCTGAAACCGTAGTCATGCTTCACATTGGTGGTATCACGTTGTCTGCCACAGTGTTGTCATACATGGTCATTGTCTTAAAAATGCCCTAGATATTTCTTCAAATGTATTATGCCATCTGATAATAACTCAGTTAGGACAACACTGGACTTGAGATTACACACAACACAGTGAGGCAGTTGCTAACTAAAAACATACAACCTATTATGTTAGAGGAGGTAATGTTTGAAATAAAGTATAATGTCTGAGCAATCTTGCTGGACAATACTGTATGTATAAAGATTACAGGTTTGATAAGACAATATGGATTTGTTGTTGGTGGCTCTCAGAAACCGGTTCAGTTACAGCAGAAGCTCTTATGTTGCTGACAACAGGAGCACACCGGCTCATCGACTGCCTGGAATCAGCTGAAAACAAAACTAGATTTTCTGGTCATTAATGCCACGTGTATGTACCACATGTGTGACGTAAAGAAATACTCGAGGTAAAAACAGGAACAAATTTTATATTTCAGCTCAAATCTGATAAGGTTGACACAATGGTAGGCCTACTGCCATTTTCAGTATATATAGGCCTTGTATTTGGATAGTATATGTAGAACCAGAAAAAAGATATGAATATAAAATATTTAAATATGAAGATATAGTACATATTTGGGAAGAATCTCAGTTTATAGGTATTCATATGGTGCATCTTCTGCTATTTCCATTGTCTTACAAAGTTGCTCCATATATTTTCACTGATAGCCTCTAAATAACACTTTCAGACTATTGTCTGGATGTCAAATATTTATTTTAAATATTGAGAAATCTAGCATTCACTTCAGTAAATAAAGAGTTGATACTATGAAAAGTCTCAAACCATCATCAGCGTCACATTTTTCAGTGTTGACAAAATAACCAAAATTAAATGCAGCCACATTTTTCACATTTTATAAAATGTTGCTTAAAAAAAAAACTAAGGGCAACCAGGGCAAAGTTTTGTTCCAAGCTTTTAATTATATTATATTTAGTCCTATTTATTTATTAGCAGAAGCTTGTTGTCGTGCAAATTATTATTATTATTTTTTTTTTTTACCTATTAGAGTACTGTGCATCTTATAACTCCTTCACGTGCTATCCGAAAACTTCTCAGGTCGTGATTACGAGCTCATCGCTTTCAAATTTTGACTTGAGAGGGTGTTTATGTCCATTTTTTTTTTTAACTAGGAAAATAGTATTTACAATAATTCCGCTAGAACGTGAAGGGAGCATAAATCTCAACAGCCACCACAGGTGATGCGGTATGATGTCTTGGTGTACAGCTGTAGATTTGTGGACGGGGCGTTTAGCAGCTCTCTCAGGTGCGGAGGCTGCGTCATCAGGTGTGACGCGCTCTGATTGGCTGAATTCTGAGTTCGGCATGAAGGTGCTTGCTTTAGTTGGGTAGAGAATCGCCCTTGTCGTTGTAAAGGAAAGGTAATAGCGAAGTTTTAGATCAGTATCCTATAATACATCCCTTACATATAGCATTTGTAATGTTTTTGGGCATAGACCTACTTGTTTTTTTGTCAAATGAAGAAGCGATTTGTTTTTGATACGCATCTACGTGGTTGTTGAAAAGGTGAGTTTAGCATGTTTACATTGTCATTATTTGCATATGTCCATAAAGAGCGATGTGATGGGCGTTAACGAGGTTTCAAGTGTAGGCTACACTGCCCTGTTATTACGTGCTGTTTTGATCCAACACGATTTAATGCTCACTTACAGTTTTATATCTATCTATCTGTCTGTCTTTCCGTCCGTCCGTCCAAAATTGTTTCCAAAGAAATTCGTCACTTCTACTCTTAAAGGGATAGTTCACCCAAAAATGTAAATTCTGTCATCATTTACTCACACTCCAAGGTGTTCCAATGTGTTCTTTCTGTGTTCTGTTCTTGCTGAACACAAAATAAGATATTTTGAAGAATGTCTATAACTAAACAGTTGAAAAGGACCCATTGACTTCCATAAAATACTAGTCAATGGGGCCCATCAACCCTAACCCATATTCTTCAAAATATCTTCCTTTGTGTTCAGCAGAAGAAAGAAATTCATATAGGTTTGGAACAACTTTAAGGGGTAAGTAAATAATGACATAATTTGTCAGACAATTTTGGGTGAACTCTCAATTGATCATTGACAACAATCAGATGTGTTATTCAAAGACAGTGTTATTCAAAGACAGGACAAAATGAGTCCAGATTTGTAAAAACTTTATGAACAGCTTGACTTTGTATATGAATACACAGGGTTTTTATCATTATTATTTTTAATATGCTGTATGCTGTTAAAAGGCAGGTTTTGCATTTTATTGAGTAGCAAAGAAGCAGTAAAGTCTAGATATTGGGATTTAAAAACATTTATTTAAATTTAAATAATTTATAGACCCATACTTTAAACTAAATAGCTTTAGAAACAATTCTTAATTTTAGAAAGTTTTATTTCACCAAACGTTTAAAAATAAATGCTATATTTTAACATAAAGCGATTAGGGAATTGAGAGAGACAGATTTGGTGTTGAATATTTTGTTTTGCAACTAAAATTATTGCATGAGATGCAAATATATGCATTTATATATCATCAGCGATTAAATCGGATTCTGTCATTCACTGCAGGAATTCAATTCGAAACATTTCCAAGTGGCTGAATATTAAATACTTTATATACTTTGATCTTGTGCTGACCTGTTCTGTAATTAAAACAAACAAACCTGGAATTGTATCTTGACAAAATTGAGGCGTAAGTTGGCATGCTTAGAATTGAATGGTTAATAATTAATAAAATTGTAGTGTATGGACCAAGGAGCCCCCGTGCCTTCCTTTACATTTTCAATTTATTCATGCAGACATTCAGAAAACGGCAAGACATTGGCCTTCATCCCCGACATGGAGCTCCGCGAGGAATGGCAGGATGAGGAGTTTCCCAGGTAATCTGCACAACAGGTACATGCACCTAATCTATGTTCATCTTGAGTGCAAATTGGATTAAATAATGTGATCTTTGTAGGCCCCTTCCTGAGGATACACAGAGTCCTGATGATGAACAGGAAAGCCCTGGAGCTGAGGGAAACAGGCCTGGTAACTTTATTTTTCCATTTAGTTACTGGACAAAACATGCCACTTAAATTATTTAGGACTTGGATGTATACACACTACTGTCCAAAACTTTTTTTTTTTTGGATTTACTGACTGACCCCAAACTTTTGAACAGTTTAACTGACTGACCTCAAACTTTTGAACAGTAATGTGTGTATATATAGTATTTGCCATTGCCAGGGCTGACCGCTCTTTTCCTCTCTTTCCACTAGTCCCACCGACCAGCCTGGCCCTGACAGGTAATACTTTGAGGAAGAAGCGACTAGTGGCCCCGGCGCTTAGTTTAACGCTGGACAAAACCTCTATGGACCGGAGCATGAAATCAGATGAGTTTGACGCTTCCGCCCTTTCCCCATCTGCTGAGGATGACCTAGAGATGGACATTAATCTAGAGGCTTTAGAGACCCCCTCAGACAGCGAGTCTTGCAACTTCCCAGACAGCATGCACGACTTGGAGTGGGAAGGTATTCATTATTTTGACCCTCATTAGAGTTGTGTTGTTTAGTGTTTCATGCTGAAGTATGGGACAGGCCAATCTTCAGAGAGCACTGGTTTACCATTAGTACTGTGGTCATTGCAGATGATCTTCCTAGGATGGGTAAAGCAGCGATCAGAAAAGCCAGTTTACTAGAGCACGCAGAGATGGGACACTTGGACTTGGATCAGGTGGACAGCAATGGGCGGCGATGGAGACGATTCCATATTGGCGGCCAAGACTACCAAGTCAACATGAGCGTTCTGGAGCCGTATCTCCAAGTTCTCTCCCATGGAGGTGAGTTTTTGTGGGAGAAGATGGGATGAACATTGTTAATTACAAACTAAACTAAATTGACATTTTATAGGGTATTATGGGGACGGATCGACAGCCATCATCATCTTTACTGCCTGCTACCTACCAGTAAATACAACAGAACATTATGAGTATGTGATGGACAATCTGTTCAGGTAAAACTTGATGATGATTTGTAATGAATTTTCTCTACAAGCAATGATCATTTTTTTGGAACTTAAATGTTTATTCTGGGAAAATGCACATTTAATGATTTTTGGCTTTAGGTACATTATTGGCACGTTGGACTTGATGGTGTCTGAGAATTACATATTGGTGTGTCTGTGTGGAATGGCCCCTCGCAGTAAGATGCCTGGCATGAAGTGGCTCCGACAGTGTTACATGTCCATTGACAGAAGGTGAGCTAGTCACTGTGTAGTTACTGTGATTTATCATCAAGTTGAACAATTTTATACTTAAAGACAACAGGAAACGACATCGTAAGACGTTTGCATTTCAAGAAATGGATAATATTTAGTATGAAGTTATGTATGGAGGGACTTGATTTTATGCATTAGGATTCCATTTCTGTTAGTGATATTATTGGTTTATTCTATTTTTCTCCACTCATGTGGCTAACAAAAAAGTTTGGTGGAGAACATTATTACATTATAATTTTGATTATGATTACGAAACGAAACCTTGTTTTTCTGATTAAGAAATGAACATGTTTGCTTTTGAAACAGGAAGTTGTGGCAGAACAGAGAGTCAGTAGAATTTAGTTTGAGACAAAACAAAGCATCTTGATTTTGCTATTGGTATTAGAGGAAGGGACATCCTCATTCTAAAGATCATTTTATTGGACAAAAATGTGTACTCTCCTGAACAGGAGATGATAATCATTATTTTTGGTTCGTTTTCACAGTAGAGAAAGACTCATTTTTAAGCTTGTATTTGATTAAACACATTAATATCACAGAAATCTTTGGTACCATTATACATGTTTTATACATGCACAAAAATATTAAGCAACACACGTGTTTTCAACATTGTTGATAATAAGAAGTGTTTCTTTAACACCAATGCAGCATATAAGAAAGATTTCTGAACGATCATGTGACACTGAAGACTGGATTAAGGATGCTGACAATTCAGCTTTGATCACAGGAGTAAATTACATTTTAAAATATATTTAAATAGAAAACAGTTATTTTAAATTGTAATTATATTTCACAATATTCCTGTATTTTTGAAAGCCACCAAACTCCTACTGAAACTACAGTGTAAGTTTCCATCAGATCCAGAAGAGGGCGCCTGTGTCTTAGCTCTGGCTGTGGTCATCTTCCTTTAGTTTAGTTCCTGTTCAACATGAGATCCCACCTCTGCTCTCTTTCTTAATGCCCCTCATATGAAATATGATAGGAATGCTGTGGACTCTTACATAGAGGGCCATGTTATCAGAGTTCGTCCAGACATTCCTAAGATAACCTTTGACCTGTTCTCAGCTGTTTTTTTGGGGTTTTTTTGCTGCTATATTTAGACATTTTTAGATTGCATACTTCATTTAGGATTAGTTCCTTAAGGTTTATAACTCTTGTGTCGGCTCTCCATGGCAAGTGTGGCTGTTCTCTGGACGTCACGCAAATGGAAATGTTATTTTTTTTAAATCACTGTGTGGTTATGTACAGGATATTGTACAGTCAGCCAGTCGTTATCCCAAAATAAACTCAACAAGGGTGATCAGGATCGTCTCAAAATCCTAAAAGGGATTGTTTTGTGATTATTGACCAGTCGAAGAAATACATTTGTAAATTCATGTTTAAATTCTCTATATTCTGGCATAGCCATTTCAAAGCCGTATTTCACTCTCCCAGGTGAAGGTCATTCTTATAAATGTTTGATGTGAGGAAATTGTATGCTGTGGAAATTCAGGGTCGTTATGGCTTATCAAGTGAGATCAGTTTGGGAAATGAGGAAATAAGGAGTGTGGGATGCGCTTAAAAGCCCGATTTGTCATTCCTACCGGCTCCATTGCGTCATTGTATGAAGTTTCCTCTGAGATCACTCATGCGCTGCTGTACAGACAGCAACAGCAAACAACACAAACAATCACCAGCAATCATGACTTCACAGAATCAACGAGGGAAAAAAAACTGAAAGAAATCCATGTAAATACCATGGAAACCCCTGTGATACAGTTCTGTAATTTTAGCTTCTCTGATTCTAGTTTCAGTGCAAACACGGACCTTTTCAGAAAACATACAGTGAGGTCTAAAATTCTGAGACCGCATTCAAATTCTGACATTCAAAGCTAAAATGCCAATAAATAAGAATACAAAATATTTATCTATAAGTGAATCTGATTGACCATGTCACTCTTTGTATAAAAGGTCAGATATTCTTGCTTCCATTCCCCCCATTTGTTTGAATGAAAGATCAAAAGCATAAACGATAAAGATTTATTTTTTACAGTCATTTTTGATTATATTTACCAGGGTTGCCATTAATTCTGAGCACAACTGTATATACAAATATAATATATATATATATACACACACACACACACATACATATTATGTAAACAAAGACTTTAATGTTAGATGCGTTTAATCGTGATTAATCGATTTGGCAGCACTAGAATAAAGTATTTTGTAGTATTCAGAATAATGTCTTACAAGTCCTAACACTTAAATAACAAATGACACAACAAAAGTGGAACTGGTTATATTTGTGGGTGATTTCTTTGGCTAGTAGACCAGTGGCATAACAAATTGTCGTCTCCAAGTTTCTGCCTGTGTCCCATGATTCAACGGCCTGCCTCTCATGGTTTCACACGGGTCCGGGTGATGCCGCTCAGCGTTTGCTCCTTTGTGTCCTCATGTTCTGCATGAATCCAGGGAATTTTACCAGCTCCTCTACTGGGAGAACCGAAGCAGATGTTGGAAACTAAATAGTTTTATGTGGTAATACAAAGTATTTTCCTTTGCTTTTCTGAGTGAGGTCTTACATATATTTTTTCCTCTGCAGGTTAAGGAAAGACTTGAAAGGGCTTTTCGTGGTTCACCCGGCCTGGTACGTGAGAGCGGTAATCACCGTCATCAAACCATTCATCAGGTGAGCACGGGTCATCATTCGTTCGGCTAACAGGTCAAGATCTCATAATCATTATTAGAGGTTTCGTATTAATATCTAAACCCCTCGGTCTGAACTGTTTCTCTCTCTTGCAGTGAGAAGTTTAGCAGGAAGATGCGCTTCATCCACAGCTTGCAGGAACTGGCAGAGTTTGTTCCTGTGGACCAGTTGCAAATCCCAGACTGCATCAGAGAGTGAGTGTCCACATCACACCACATTAGTGCACTGCCATTATTTGACAGCTGAACTAAATATTTATATATATATATATGAATACATTTTGGTATCACTTTACAATGTTTCATTTGTTAACAATAGTTAACTGCATTAGTTAACATGAGCTAACAATGAACAATATTTCTACGCATTTATTAATCTTAATGTTAATTTCAACATTAAGTAATACATTATTAAAATGGCATTAACTAATGTTAATAAATACATTTGATTTTAATAATGCACTGTGAACTAACATTAACAAACAATGACCAACAGTTTATTTACTAACACATAATAACAAGGATCAGTAAATGCTTTAAAAATATTTTGCACATAAATTGAGACATTTTTCCAATTCTTCCAATAAATGTGTTTTCAAAAAATTAAGAAAAAAAAATACTTCCTCCTTTTGACCATCATATCTATTCTGTTCTATTCTATAATTCACTCTCATATTTATTAATACTTTTAATGTGAATTTAAACGTGACCAGGTCTGATGGGGAAAAGAGGGAGGAATAGGGTCAGCAGATTTTACAAGTTTGACTTAAACATCACTTTGACTGGTTTCATTCGTTCATTATGAAATTTGATAAATGTGTTCATAAAATTAATATTTATTGATCACTTTTAATGAATATATTTTATGAATAAATGTAATTATTACTTTTAAATCTATTTATTAAAAAAATGTTTATAATATGTTTAATTATTTATTGTTTCAAATAAATGAACAACAATTGCTCTTTCCCAATCATACCCGGGTCATTTCTCTCTAAATAATTTACATTTAAATTATCATTAAATGTTTTTATTTTTATAAATAAATGTTATCACTGAATTAAATTATTTGTTTCAAATACATGAAAAATTAGATACAAAAATAAATAAATATATAAGTTAGATACATTTTCCTGAGCTGCTACCCCAGGCACTTTTTTCTCTCTAAATAATTTAGATAAATCCATAATCCTTTTTAATTCAATTAAAAGATAGTGATGTTTTGTTCTGTAGCTATGATGAGCAGATGAACAGGTGAAGGTGTCTGATGGAACGACAGCAGGGCTGAACATACTGTACATACTTCACTCTGGGGACTCGGAGCTGGCTGAGGTTAAAGGTCAAGCTTTAGGGGCATAAGCCCTAATGACAGAAAAACACAAAGACAGTGTTGTCCTTCAGAGGGACACAGCTGTGTCAAGCCACAAGGTGGGTCAGGAGAGATCCGCCAACAAAATGAAAGCCTGCTTTACGTCATCGCATTTAAACGTACACAAAAAACAACATGCAGTGTTTCCCAGACTACACAGAATGACACAATACACCTTTCATAAAAGCTTTTATATTTAAGCGTGAAAAGTTACATTTACACAACCTTAGAAAATATTGTAATAAAAACATTTCCTTTTTTTGACTTGTGGTGAACAAAACAAAGGGTAAATATTAGATGAAATAGTTGTTTAATGGCTCTATTTTAAATGGCTACAAAATCTCATTGGATGTTATCTGAAACCGGTATGAGCCATTATTCGTACATGTACTTCCAACTACTGTCTGTTTTCATTAAGTGTACAGGTTTTCATCTTTTCTGTAAAGTGGTTTTGATGGTTTTATTGAACTTGTTTTTATTCTGTAAAATGTTATCTTTTAATGTAAAATCAACTTTTACAAAACAAGCTGTGTATAATATTGCTGTAAGAATCACATTGTTCAGTTTATACGTGTTACACATATAATCGGTCTTAGTCTTCTTCTGAAATAAGGTAGGGACATGTTCTCTGATATTCTGCTGCTGCCTGTAAAGTGGCCCATTGAATGTGCTTTCATTTAATAGACTCCTATGTGCAAATATTTATACAAGGCCACGCTTGAACAACCTGAGCTATTAAACTGCACACATATTACATGCACGTGTTTCTACGATATTTAAGGAATTAAAGGGTTATGTTAAATACCTGCTGTGATTTACTGTTGTGATTCACTATTAATTGTAATGAGGAATTAGTGGTTTGGATTTTTTATTTTTTTTTTGGTCATGGAAAATGTATTGCTCCTTTCAGGAAACCGGGACTGGCAGTGAGAGGAAGTGAGGTAGCTGAGAGGTGAAACATTTCTTTATGCATTGAAATCACAAACAGGAACAGAGAGAGTGCTGGAAGGTTAAATAACAAGATTCCTGTTGCAATGCTTTATGTGCCAGATGTTATAAACCAGTCAATAATGTTTAGTAGAAAGTTCATGTTTTGGATTACTCGAAGCAAATAATTCACTTCAATAAATGAACTATAGAAAGGTTTCAATCGCTTTTAGACCATATTAAATCGTTGCCACAAAAAAAATCATTAAAAAAGATGCAATACATGCAACTTATTTTTTCATATAACAGCCAAATAATAAAAAAAATTTCAGAATTTTTCACAACAGAATTTTTCACCCTTTTGTGTGATAAAGCTGCAATCATGATTATGAAATAAGCGTTTTTAAAGAAATGACTTGACTTGAAATGAGTGCTGTATCAAATTAACTTCTCAGGATATATTTTTTGTCACATCTCTCAAGAATCTGTGGAATTTATTTAAATTTTGTATACTATCAATTCAATAAAATGGTGAAAATGGGACAATGCTTTGAATGAGGCATATTTAGCATTGGAAATATCTCATCAATAAAACATCAGTACCAATCATTCCATGACAGCCTATTTTACAGTTTTTCAAGCCATTGTTAGAAAAGGAAATTAAAATGCAATGTGGTCTGTACTTTGTGCCAAAGGTCCATTGTTTGATTTTTGTAGGCGTTTTGCGCGATCTTTCACACAGGCTGCTTTACTAATGAACGTTACAGTAGATGTTAAAACATGCTTTAGGGATCAGCTTTGATTTCATCACCCATAGATTTAAGGCTGGAAACACAAAGTCAAGGAACAACCCTGTGTGGTTTTAAGAAAATCCTGTTAAAATCCATTTTATTGCATTAGTTATGAGTGTTTAACTGTAAGTGAGCATGTGTATCTCTTTGCAGCCAGACATGTTTAAAGTGTACGGTTTAATAGATACAACTTGTGATAAAGTATCTGAGCAGAGTATAGCTGCAACTGAAAAAAAATGTGAAACAATGCATTTTAGGATTTTCTATTAAAGTCATGCAGACAAAGCAAAGATCAAAGTAAAATGATAATTATTTACAGTAGTAAAAATTAAAAATCAGTTCCTTAAAATGTTAATCCACCTCTCAAGCTATCCAAAGAGCATTTTTAAAATACCCTTTAGACAGTAGAATTATTATTATGGGTCTCAAAAAAAAGAAAAAGAAGAAAAAACAGAACGCTCTTTGTACAACTGTATTGTTACATATCAAAGCACAACAAAAGGATGCATTGACACCATATCATAACAGAACACTATTTCTGCTCCCATTTTATCACAATCAATCAGCTGGACTAATAAACTAAAAGATTTATAAAAGATAAAATAAAAAAGGAACAACAAAAAAAAGAGTATCAAGGACAATAAAGGCATAATGAGAGCTTAGCACAAACATCATGGCTTTCAAACAGTCACACGACAAGCAAAACCAAAAAGCGAGAATGTCTGCAAGCAACATGCATAATTAAGTTAAGGGAGCTGTTGAGGTCTTTGGCTGAGATGCAAAAATCTGCATGTTTCTCTACACTTTCAAAGAATGAAATGCATTTCTAAAGCGCCACTGGGCAGCTCCACACTAAAAATACAGCAAAACATTGTGTTTCTAAAGCGGCATGCACATTCTGAAAGCTTTCGATACGCAGTTTTTACCAACAAATTGCAGCAAACACTAAAAGTAAATTACAGTCTGGGATCTTGCAAAGCAATGCATTTAAAATACAACATCACAATTTTCAAGCAAAAACATTTTGTTTAACATTTCAGCCCAACATTCTGCCACACCGAGCGGTATTCAAAACAAAGTCGAGAGTATAGTATTCAAAGTGTGTGTGTAAATCAGTGATTTATTCATGGTGTCAGGACTAGAAACAGAGAGGGTGTGTTCAAGCTTGTGTGAGGTGGAGCTGGATGTGTGAAAGTGAGACTACATGTGATGTTTAAATGACAAAGGGCAGTGGCTCTCTATTGGCAGGAAGCCTGAACATATCCGCTGTTCAAAGTCTCAACTCAGATAATCAGGCAATAACCTTTTACTAATATATAGGGATCAAAGGAATAATTCTATATATTTCAAAAATATATATATTTACTCGCACTCCCGTCGTTTCAAACTCAAAATGCTCCTTTTTACAGTGGTGAATTTAAGAATTTTCATGGTTTTTCCCTCCAAGAACAAATATGGTGCACAAACCCAATGTTATACTCACTTTATATTCCAAGTCATCTGAAGCCATATGATCCCAAATTATTGACTCAATATTCCTGAAACCAGTAATTATCAGGTTAAAGGGATAGTTTACCCAAAAATGAAAATTGTATCATTTACTCACACTTAAGTTGCTCCAAACCTGTATGACAAAAGAAGATATTTTAAAGAATATAGGCTACCAAACAGTTGATGGGCACCATTGACTTCCATAGTATGGGAAAAAAATACTATAGAAGTAAATGGGGTAAATCAACTGTTTGGTTACCTATATTCTTTAAAATATATTTTGTTTAACAAAAGAAATAAACTCATACAAGTTTGGTGCAACTTGAGGGTATGTAAAAGATGACAAATAGTTTTTTGGGTGAACTATCCCTTTAACAGCTCACTTGATGTGACTTATCAGTGAATAATGCCATAAATTTGGTCCATTCATCTCATGAAGCAAATGTATAACTTCAGAAAACTCAGAATATACCAGTAGGTCACGCAGGCCTTTTTTCTCAACAGTCATGATGTCATTAGGTGTTGATGTTGTCGAGCATGAACATTTATCACCAAAAATTCCACAGCAAAAAAGAAAGGTTAGGTTGGCACGACTTGAAAAATTAATTTAAAAAAAATTAAAAAAAAATGTTAGGGGGTAACTTCCTTTAGAGTAACAACCCAGTCATATTGGCCTATGTAAATGCAATATCAGACTTGCAGGAAAAAATCCATATTTTCATTATATATCCATCTACTATACACATACCAGAAGGGCTTTTTTTTAATCATACACTAATCAGCAACAATTTGTGCAACTGTTAATGACAAGCTGGAGACACTGTAAAGGTAGAGGTGCACATATATTCCCATTACAAAACAAAAGCAAACATACATTTGCGCGCATTCTTATCAATGACAGACTATGACAAACATGCCAGTTATAACTTTGGGAAGGCAGTCAAATAGTCCCCTGTGTCAAAGCGATAAGAGCCTTTCCTCTTCCACTGCAAGCACAGCCAGTGTCTCAAATGCACACGTCACACATTCACACTCTTTGTCAGGCGCTCTCATTCTCGGTCCAAATTTAATAACAAATGTCTCTTCTGAAACATTCCAGAGGATCCAAAACATTAAAAAACCTGCAGAGGTGGCGTCCATGTTTGTAGCTGCAGCAATCGGAGTGATCAACATCTGCGCTGTATCTCCTCCTAGTTGGTTCAGTGCTGCTAGCTGGACAGGTTCTGCTGAGGACACTTTAAGGAGCTTGGGGTTTAAAAAACAAAATCAAAAAAACACCTGGGGGACAGATGAGGGGCTATGGTTAAAACTGAGTGAACACGAGAGTATGGAGAGGTAGAGGAAGGTGTGTGTGTTCATACTCACAGGTCAAAAGGCTATAACAAGCTGTTTCGTCCATTAGCGTGAGGCACTTTGGATCTCATTTGTTGCTGCATCGGGCCAGACTGCAAGAGGAAGTGACACAATCAGGTTATCAGCATGGAAAACATGCAGAATTATTAACGAAGACCACAAACAGAAGTTCACTTTAACAAACACAACTATACTTTTAGTAGTATAGTAATTTTTCATTGAATGTCCTCAAGTGGTCCTGCTGATGTTTTGAGGTTTGTTTGTTTAAAAAAAAAATGAACACCATGTTAGCATTGAGGCAATATACACATGACAAACAAGGTCAATATCACAATCACAATCCATAAAATAAAATTAAAACATAAAACATTTAAACTTGACATAAGACAGAAAATCTAAAATACATTCAGAAATATTCCATGTAAACATGTTTCTGAATAAAAGCGTTTTCTAGCAGTATCAGGAAAATGACAATTCAACAGAATATTTTTAACACCGATGTTGAAGGTAAAAGAGTGATGTACTAGGAAAATACAGTAACACTCAGAATGCAAAAGCAAAACCTTCTTCTATGACAAATAAAAGAGTCCTTCCAAAGGATCCCAAGATTAAAGTGCCATATTATGCTGTTTTAAAGGTTCCTAATTTTGTCTGATAAAAAGTCTGCTACAATATGCATGCATCCAATGTTCACGTTCACAAAAGAACGTGTTTTCATAATATAGATTGTACATCACTTCATTTCTCAAAGAGTCTAAAAACATTTCGATCGTAGATTCAGTCTCTCTAAGACCCGCCTTTCCAAGAGCCTACTCTGCTCTGATTGGTCAGACGGCCCAGCACAGCATGTGTCAGAAACGAAACGCCCAAGCGTCCGTATCTGTATTCCAGCGCAAGTCTTCATCCTTCACAAACTCTTCTATGCTTCAGAAACATCTACAGATTGAGTCTGTCAAAGAAGACGTTGTTCGTGAGGAGCCAATGAAGGCGGTTGGCTTTATGCAAATTTGTTACGTAGGTATGTAAAAGAAAGTTTTTGACTTGTTTCAGCAGTTCAGAAGCGATTCTTTCTTTTAGGAGACAATAACTTATTTGTTGTGCATTTTGATCTTTAAAACTTTGAAGACCTTTTACATTCACAAACAGCTACATTAAACACTACATTAAAAGGTAATATCTGAAAATATGATATTTAATAACAACAAAAAATATTATTGTTATAATAATGACCCTGTGCCGTCTTTGTAAATGAAGCTTTTGTTTATATGGCATACTTTGCATAATAAATGCTGCATAAAGAAGTTCACACTTCTAAAGGTGGAGCTGAAAAAAAAAAAAAAAAAGAAACCAACATCCTTCATGCAACAACAAGCCTGTTTCACACACAGAGCTCTTCGTCACACCCATGGTTACATCATGTGTCTCGGGAACACTGAATCTTACAGCAGAACGAAGAGGAAGTCCATTTTCACTGGGTCATTCTATACACAAGTTCCCAGCACAACACAAAAGAACAGAAACACAAGGGAAAACCCAGCGAGTCAATCACCTGTTCAACACTGCGCATCACATGGACTATGAAAGGCTGATATCAACTAATACCGCTTATCACTAAAAGATTCAGCTATCAGCACAGTGTTGTTAACAGGTCCAGTCTTTCCTTTGATAAAACTATTAAAGCCGCCATTGAATAAACTGCTCATTTCTTAAGAGGTGTAGAATAAACTAAGAGCTGTACATTTTGCAAACCACACATCGCCAAATCAATCAATGACCACTGCAAAGACCTTGACGAACATTTCCTCATTTAAAGAGCTCTTTGCTGGCTCTGACGGGCCGCCCGCCAACATTCCACTGAGCAAGTTGCAGTCTGCTTGATTCTGCCCAGGTATTCACATTCAGTCCCTCTGTGAACTGCAGGATTAGGTAACTCCTCACCTTTCTTATTTGACAACACAACAGTCCAATGAACACAAGCTAAGATCTCACGCGAGTCCCACTTCAGGTTCACATCTTACACATGCACCATGTCTACTTTTTTCAACCAGACATGCTTTGTGAATTAGATTTATATGACTTTACATAATTATTATAAGAGTTTTTTTTTTAAAATTACAACCTAAAAAAAATAAACAGAAAGAGTAGCGCTAAGCTCATTACCTTTTTAAAGTCTTAATATTTATGACGTCTGTGCATAATAATACAAATATTTGTAATGCTTTTTTATAAACTAAAATAAACAAATTGGAAATATTATTGCTCCCATGCTTTTTAGACTTATTAATATTTATGATGTCTTTACATAATAATAATAATTGATAATGATCATAAAAACTTCCACTAATAATAATATTAATCATTTTTGTTTAGTTTTTTTTATTTATTATTACTACTATTCTAAAGAAAAACTGAAAGTCTTGGCAGAATGACCACTTTATTGGTAAATGTCCAACATCCATGTCAAGCAGTTAAACATGACATGCTCAGACAACTGTCAGGTGCAGTGGGTGTGAGGGCAAAAACGAAAGGGAAAGGGCAAAAGAAAAACCACAGGGATTTTCAAAGGGTTTGACGGTGGGTGTTGGGTGTATTTGTACAAAAATCTCCAGCAACCCTGTTTGCCTGTGACATCCCAGTATGACCCAGAGGTTTAGTAAAGAATCCATGCAGAAGCATTCATTCTGTCATTGTAAATTTATTATAGCCATGTCATAAACATTAAAATGATCGAGTGCCACTGTACCAATACAATAAAACATGTCTTACCGGCTGCATGCCATCTGCCATTTCACCAGAGCCTATGTGTGTAAGATGAACGAAATTTGTGGGCTCTCCGATCATGCTACGGTCAATTCTCCTCCGTTTCTTCTTCTGTGAACATAAAGGCTTATATTAAAGAAAGTACAGCATAAAGAATAAGATACAAAGCACATCACTGGCAGAGGAATTAAGCCACAGGTGTTCAAAATATAAGTGTAGTGAGTAATCTCAATACAGCCTGTCATGTGACCACACCAGTGCCTGGGTGATATTACACTAAATTTCCCGATGGAATCTATTCCTGGATACATCCTGAAGATTCAAAAAATCCCCAAATGTGATAGTTTACTCAACGGTTTCTCTTTTCTTTCTTTCTTTCTCAGATCTCGCTTGTGGTAAAGTTAGTGAGAGATTATATAAGTAAATCTAAAAAAAAACTTGTATCAACAACCAGAATAATTATCTGATGAGATCATGTGCCATAGGGGTGTTGGCATACATGCCATTACTTGTCTGCCCACAGTGAAGAAAGTGCATTTAACAACACAAAGCACTGGATTTATATTGACAAACATCAAATATATCTTCTAGACTCATCTGAAAACTATAGTTAGAAACAGACCAGAGATAATTTGATGTCAGCGTTCAGTTCATTTGACTGATGTAAAGTGTACTAAGCCACACCAGAGTCTGTTTGAAAAGGTGGTCTGTGTATGGTTCATGTAAACTCTGGTACAAGAGTTCTGGTTGATTACATATTTATACATTTGCAATGCATGTTAATAATAAGAATAATAAGAATAAGAATAATGCATTAACATTTTTATTATTATTACATAAATAGTACTTTCTAAATAACAGTAATATTCTAAATTAAACAATCATCTCTATGACAAATGTAATACTTTGAGGTAATATTTAGACTAAAATAGGGCTATAAATAATTATTTTTAATTTATGTATGATGATTAAAATGATTATTTTATGATACATTTTTATTTCTAAATATTTATTTCTAAATAGTAATTTAATAAAGGATCATGACATGAGAAATCGAAATTGGCTTGATCTTCTGACATGAGAGATCTTTGTACATTACAACATCCTGCAAGTTCCATAGCTTAAAACGTCCTCCTCATTATAAAACATCATTTATTTCATCAACCTCCGAAAACAGCTCGTAATGATACTGCAGGATCTGTGACATTACAAGAGCAAATACATTTGCAAATGAGTGCCTCCAGACTTCGACGAATATTTTCTATATATAATTCTCTGATGTGATTTATTTATAGGTTTGTTCAGAGCATTTTGTTTTGTAAACTAGGGAGTGTAGAGCTCGCAAATAAACTTTTGTAGAAAGTAGAGTTAATTGTGTTAATGCTTTTTTCCCATAACGAGACGATGATGAGATGACAAAGAGGTGCAACATGCGATATCGTTGACGAAAGACCAGACTAAAATGTAGATAAATAAAAACTTTACCAAAATCTCTTTATGTTAAAAAAGAGACATAATATCAGACTGCTGTACAAGCCTCTGATACGTGCTTTCTTGTTTACAGTTGCCAGATGTCAGGAGTTTAAATCCCCCAATGAAAGCTTTTCTGTTAAAATGAAACATTTTCTGCCCGATGTTTAGCGATCTCCATTTGAGATATTCTGCTAAAATAAAAGTGTCCTTCAGCCAGTCTGTGTTCTGTCATGAGCCGCTTGTGCTGTATGCTAAATCTGCGATCAAAGCTTCTCGGTGATGAACTGTAATAAATCCAAACATGGATCTCGACTCTATTGTTTACGATTGCTGAATCAAAGCACTTACCCAACATCTTTGTGGCAATACAGTCTTTTTTGCTGTTGTTTTTTTTAACAGTATGTATATATGACAACAATCTTTATGATTATAATTGTCAGCAAAACCATCATTATTATTTACCCATTATTTAGTTACATTTTCATTAACTAAAACTATAAAATGCCCAGACATTTAGTAGACTAAAATTTGACTAAACAAAAACAGGACAAGGTTGACAATGATAAAAACTAAAAAAGTACATTTGACACAGGACTATTGTATTCAAATAAAAAAAATGGCTGACAATGAACTCCAGTTGAAAGATGAAGAAGCCAAATGTATTGGATCTGATAGCAGCTGCATCACAATCCATAAGTTAATGATTTCATAAGGCTTTTTTATGGATGTTTTCAAAACACTTACGCTTCACTATTGACTTCTCTTACACACGTGCATTAGAGAATGAACAAACTATTAACATTATGAATGAACCTCAAGAAAGAACATTAAAATAAAAAATCCATGTCATGACCCCTTTAAAATAATTAGTCAATAAGACAAATTCAATGAGCACTTGAAGGTACTTTTGAATAAAACATGGCTATAGATATTTCCTTTTAGTTATTATACAACAATGATTTAATAAGAAAGAATACAATTATTAGTATTAGTATTATTAAGAAAGAACGAAAGAAAGAACAAACCATCCAGTGGAAAACAGCCTAAAGTTACAACTCCATAAAAGCAAAACTCTTATGTAAATCCAGACATCCTTCAAAGGTGTTTACTTTCATAATCTGTATATAGCCAATGGCCCATAGCACATGCTTTAGTCCTTATCTGATGCAAGCAGACACTTAAAGTAAGCATTTTATCCAAATCAGTTTAAGAAAATTGCTCTTGCACTGGGAAGTAGCATTGGTCTGTATTACAGATGCCCACTGATGTCTAACCCCCCACCCCCCACACAACAATAGAACAAACAAGAACCTAAAAATAAAAAGAGGAAGGAGGGAGGAAAAGAATGAGCACTCCCAGCTCGGAGGAGCCAGCTTCCCTTCAGAACCCCCTGTCATTGTTACAGGAGACCATGGTAAACCTGGGTCACTCATAATTGGCTCAGAACCGCAATCCAGATAAAACAAAGTGACTAAAAAAGATTGAATGGAGCCAAAAAATGTGTCAAAAGCATAGCTATTCTAGAAATAAAAACATGATTCTTTTTCTCACAGGAATGTTAAAGGTATAGTCCACCCAAAATTGTAATTACTGCCATCATTTACTCACTTTTTCCAAACTCTTTACTTTGTTTTGTTCAAGAAACACAAAAGGAGAAGTTTAGCAGAATGTCCAAACTTTCTCTTTTTCCAATTAAATGAAAGTAGACAGCCAGGGACTGTCATGTGCCAACAGGCTCATAAAAGCGCCATAAAAGAGATCCATATTGTATAACTCATGCTCTATTTTCAAAGTCTTTTAAAGCCATATGATTATTTTGTGTGAGGAACAGACTAATACTTCAGTCATTGTTCACAGCAATAACGTTTGAGGTCCCACCTGGTACAACACATCTTGTGGCACCACATTTGAATATGCACAAGCACGAATGACATTTGAGAGCTAAAGTGGAAAATATTTTTTTTAGATAAAAGTAACATATCAAACTACCGTATATGGCTTTAGAAGACTTGGAAAATAGTATGCGAGTCATGCAATACTTTTCTGGTGCTTTTTGTTTATTTTGGAATCTGACAGATGGTGGTCACTGTATGAAAAATAGCAGCATCAACATTATGTTAAACTTCTCCTTTTGTGTTTTACTGAAGAAAGTCATATGGGTTTAGAATGACAAGAAGTTTAATTTTTCGGTGAACTTAACAAGAACACATGAAGAATTTAACAAAAAATACATTGGATGCATCATACACTACCGTTCAAGATCTTGGGGTAGGTACGATTTTTTAAAAGATTATTAAAGAAGCCTTTTAAGCTCACCATGGCAGCATTTACTTAATCAAACAGAAAAAAGAGTTTAAAAAAAGTAATGTTGTGAAATATTACTACAATTTAAAATAGTTGTTTTGTATATATTTAAAAAATAATCAATTTCCGTGATGGCAAAGGTGAATTTTCAGCATCATTACTCCAGTCTTCAATGTCACATGATCCTTCAGAAATCATTCTAATATGATGATTTGCTTCTCAAGAAACATTTCTTAATACATTTTGAGAACAGTTGTGTTGCTTAATATTTTTGTGGAAACCTGTGATACATTTTTTTATTTTAATGAACAAAAAGTTCAAAAGAACAGCATTTATTTAAAGTAGATGTCTTTAAAGTCACTTTTGATCAAATTAATACATAATTGCTAAATAAAATTATTAGGCTATTTCTTTAAAAAAAAAAAAAAAAAAAATCTTACTGACCCCAAACTCTTGGTCAATAATCCTAATAATAAACATGCATGTATGGGCACATTTATAAGACTTCCTTCACATGAGAAGTGGTTCGGATCCATGACGCTACCTCTACATATCCACCCGTCCAATGACAGAGCATTCTTTGTCCATCTAGGTTTCACGTCTGGCTTCACTCTCAAAAACACATTTGCACTCCTGACAAACTCCTGAGACTATCTGGGTCACATTCACATCAGCTGAAAGGTTTCTTTTCGGTCCTAAACCAGCGTGAGTCATTCTTCACGTGATTAGCGAACAAAACTTGCATGAGCCACGGGGAAGGCCAAATTAATGAAATTAGTCCAGATGTTGATCTCAAGAGGAGCCTGGTATATCAATACCTGTGACTCATGCAGAATCTAGGTTTTATTGTATTAGAATGGTTTATGATGAAAGTCTGGGAAAAGACAATAAATCTCTCCAAATGAGGCACTTACCGGAGGAGGTTTGGCTACCACGCAGCAGCCGATCTTATGCCAGAACGCACTCATCTCCGGCGCGCACCGGTTGGATTCCCCCCTCTCTCTCGCCACCCTGCAGGCCGTTTAGAGACGAGATAGAGAGAGAATCTAATCCTTAACACTCAGCGATATAAGCCGTGGCACGTCCAAAAACCTCTGTCCTGATCACTGACAGAATCCTTGTAGACGTCTGTGCTTTAAGTATATATAAGACCCCTTAATTCCCTCAGTTATTCTGGGCCCCTAATTTCCAGTTGATTCTGTAGGACTGTGGTGTTTATGCCAGGCAGTGATGTTGCAAACAAATCTGTTTAATGAAAGAAAGAAACAAAGAAAGAACCATAAAAAAAAAAAAAAAATCACACCATAAATTTAGCATACCACATAAAAAGACAGATTACAAATTAAGCAAATAAAACCAGTACAAAACCAGTGAAACAAATACAAGATCTTGACCAAAAATGTATGCACCTAGCCTGGGAAAACCCAGACGAACTTCCGGCAAATTTAGATTTGCTCTGCAAGTTAGTCTGGCGAAGAGCCCATTCAAGCTCATTTCCAATCTTTCCTAATCGAGGCACCAATCACAAGCGTTGAGGTGGGCTTTACAAGATGACGATCGATCTGATTGGTTTTAAGTCTATCCAATTGCGCCCAGAGGCATTTGAGTGACGTCCGTTGGTGACGCCCCTTTGGAAATGAGCTGTGAATGAACCTTCCCCAGACCCTAACTCAGTTACGACTGAGAAGGGTCTGGTTTTAACCAGGCTAGTATGCACTTATTGACGGAAATAAAAGATGTTATTATTTCCATCAAGAGGTGCATCAAGGTCTTGTATTGACAATGCAAGAGTCAAGCACTCTGTAAAGTCTACTCCAGCACATCCCAAAGACTTTCAATGAATTTAAGGTCTGAAATCACAGGTGCCAATTCATGTGTGAAAATGATTCTTCATGCTCCCCCCCAACCATTCTCTCACAATTTGAGCCTGAAGAATCTTGACATTGTCATCCTGGAATATGGCCATGATGTGTCTTCCTACATGGTTGTTTAAGAAATGAAAAGCTAGCCTACTCTCTCCATCATCAATTAGGGTTAGAAGAACGGTTGCCAAACATATTTGACATGCTAGAAACATAAAAATCAGTAATCACAATACACTAATGACCAAATCATAGACTCATAAGCATTTTTATTTTTTGGCCGGGCAGTGTTAGTACTCCAAATAACTTTTAAATCTGAATGGTCCTACTATTTGCGTTAAATAAAATTAGGTAGTATGGCAGTACCGCCCATCATGCAGTAATATCAGACATTTCCACACGTATCATTTGGTAATACCATGGTAGGCCTACTTTGATACAATTGTACTGAATATTTAACATATTCATGTATTAACATGGTACTCCAATTAACTTCAAATAGCATGGTATGGTGGATGTTGAAAAAAACCCACATGGTAGTACCATATAGTTTATAATAAATCAATGAAGTAGTGAATAAACAAACAAACAATATTAGTATAAATCCAAACTTTGTAACGGTCTCAAGCAATCATAGGGCCCTTTTATGCTGTCTAGGAAGGCAGTTCACTTTTTTTTTTTTTTAAAGACACAACCGCTTACTTGTGCACTGACACTTTAATGTGCAAAACCTTTACAACCAAGATAAATACACGGAAAATCGGTGTAACAATGAGCAACAAACTTGTTAAACTGACAGCTACTAAACACACCTAGAATGAGTTCAGTAAACGAGGAACAACGGTCCACAAACGTACAAACCACTCAGCCGAAAGCAGAAAAAACAAACAGCCCGGGGAAAGTTAGGGAAAACACTAACGCAGTGAAGTTTAGAAATGTTTTTTTCCCCTCCATCGACTAGTTTTAACTCGGAGCACCTCGATGATTAAGTTGTCAGAGAGTAATCCGACTAAAGTTAACTTGACTACCTTTCTCGTCTTTATTACTCGAGCACACTAGTGCTGTTCTTATTCAAACTGCACTGTAACTGAAAGTTTGGCACAACAATCCAGCTCGAGACCGGGCCATGGTAGCGGCTAAAATGAATTAATAAAGTTCAACAGAGTCTTGGAAAAAGTTATTTTTCCTCATACGATATAAAATATAAAGAAATATGCTTACTTCAAAACATGTAAAGGAGTCCCAGTGAAGCGCCTCTTGTGTGGAGAGCCGAGGGTGGAAATGACTGTGTTTCCCAGATCACTGAGGTGTGGTTGAAGTTTCCCCCATTAATATGAGGAAATACTTCAAAACAGAGACCATCAGCGCCACCAATGGGCTACTGATATAGACCCAGAAGACAAAATTTGTTGAATTTAGTTTTTTTTTTCTTCATGTCATTACATTGTTAGAGCATAAGAAACAAATGAAAACGGGGGAAAAAAAGATTTAAAAAATATATTTTATTCATATTTTATGCTGTGTCCTCTGTAGTAGGCTACTGGACACCAGGACTCGTTTAAAATATAAAAAGGTAAATGTTCTTTCATTGACCAATCAATTTTTAGGTTTCAGGATTTTTTTTTAAACCAAACTTTGTATAAAGATGATTCTCAACTATGTTGTGAAATATATCATTTATATACATTTTCGTTTGTGAAAAATGTGGGTAAACATGCTGATAAATATGCTTTAAGTCCTGGTGTCCTCTACAGTGGGACATGTAAAAAATCAATGGCATGTTTTGTAACAGAAATACATATTTTGATTAGAAACCACATAACATTTTCCTGAGATATAAATAATTTGAAAATGAGTCAGATTTAAATTATACAAAATATTATCGTATTTCCATAAGACTGCTAAATTTGATGTCAGTCATATTTAAATACCAAGAAGTAGCTGTAATGGTGAAACCTCCAAACATTTGTTATCTCTGAAAATCCCTGAATGTGCTCTTTACAGGACATCCAGAGTTAAAACTGTGACATGATAGTTGTCAGAGAAATTCATTAAAATGTCCACTACAGAGGACAAAAGTATCTGTATATTCCAATATACACATAAACAAGTCTTTCTTTAATCTATAGATTTATTTTTTCATCTGATTTGTCAATTATCTTGTGAAATTTAAGAGGTTTATTTAGATTAATTTCCTCCAACTTGTTACTTTACTGCATTTAAATCTCATAGTCTTTAGGATAGAACTGCTGAGATTCCCCAGTTTGCCAATTCTCACCATTTAAAAGCAGTAAATCAGTGTGCACTTTTGCATTAAATGTAGTTTATTAAACATAATGCAGTGTGTCAGTATGCATGCATTATTGTTTATTGATGTAAAACAATAGCATAAAATGTATTTTTAATGAAAAATACATTTAAAATATTTATTAAAAATATGAACAGCATGAGCTGTTTACCAATACTACATTGGCAAAAAATATAAATTTATATAAAGTGACTGCATTATGATTAATACACAATTTATTTCAATGCAAACATGCACATAACCCCTAAATGAAAAAAAGCAATCTCGGCAGTCCAATCCTAAAGAGAGATTTAAGTAGTAAAATAACAAAAAATAATTTGCATAAACCTCTTCACTTCCAAAAACAGAAAATAGATTATATACATTTTTCTACTGGTGTAAATATCAGTTATGCAGTAGGGTGCGCTACAGACGTCTCAACTTTTAAACTCTACCAAAGAAGAACCAATCAAATATTTCTACTTCCGGTACCGTTCGTGCGCCATCTTTGACGCTAAATAGTCCATCTATGTTATTTTTGTTTTCAAAAAGTATCGAAAATTATGATAGAACACTAAATAGCATTAAATAACCGAAGCATACGACTGGTTTTTACCGTGTCTAACGTGTTATAATAAAGTAAAAGTCTTCGGGAAACATTTCGGCGAGGTGAGCAGCTGAAGTTTTGCTTTATTCTGTTTACTAAAAACTGACAGCAGGAGTTTGATGAACTGTCATTAAAATATATTTTAATTACATATTTTGCATGGTTTTGGTGATGATAGTAACTGCAGAAGATCTCAGATCAATACGGACAGCTATTTTCTAACTTAAAAACTTTTAAGCGCAACTTACTCAACTTGTTGAAGAGGATAAATGTGCACTTTCAATAATTTGTTGTCAGATTATTAGCGTGCGCATAAAAACAATTTCTTAGTTTTATATCTCGGTAAATATACTAACTTACATTATGTACCATAGTCATTGTTGGACTTGTTTTGATAGAAATCTAACTCTTTTTTTTGTAAATAATAACACTATAATTGACGGTTAACCTGACTTTTTTAAGTGTGTGAAAATGTCCATCCAGCCACACATGGGTATTGTAAACAAAAGTGTCCAGCATGAATCAACTTCCCCCGGAACTTGCCTTATTATAAAATGATGACTATTTCCCGTTCTGTCATTGATGATGAATTACAACTTTTATGTACACATCCGGTTCCTGACACTGTGGAATAAAGTCTTGTGATTAATATAACCACAGTGTCATTCAGCACACAGTTTGTATGTATGGAAAACTGTTTCATTAACATCTTTTGGACATTTTCTTGAAACAATACATCTGGTTAAACACCCCATGACTGTAAACAGGTGGTTGTCAAGATATAAAGCAACTTTTCAGTGTCAATATGTGCATCATTAGATGTCGCTTGTGGATTTGGGAAAGCGTTTGTTGGAGGCAGCGCGGAAAGGACAGGATGATGAAGTGAGGTCACTTATGGCCAATGGAGCTCCTTTTACTACAGACTGGGTGAGTTGTATTTGCTGCTCAAACATACTATAAATGCAAACCAATTGCCTATTGTCTGCTATTTATAATCTGCATTTCACTATAACAGTAATGATAATGGTAATATGTTTTAGCTGGGAACCTCGCCGCTTCATTTAGCAGCACAATATGGGCACTACTCCACAGCTGAGGTGCTTCTCCGTGCCGGCGTGAGTAGAGATGCCCGCACTAAAGTCGATCGGACCCCCCTCCACATGGCTGCGGCTGAGGGCCACTCGAGCATCGTTGAATTATTGGTCAAGGTAAGAACAGATGATCTCAGAATAGTATTGGATTGTTTGAATTTTAACATTCTGAATTTGTATTGTTGTTATATCTGATTTTGCTCTTACCTGGGACAGAGTGGAGCAGACATCAATGCCAAAGACATGCTGAAAATGACAGCCTTGCACTGGGCTACAGAACATGGGCACAGGGGAGTCGCGGAGCTGTTGGTCAAATACAGTGCTGATACTCACGCCCTCAGCAAGTTTGACAAGACGCCTTTTAACATTGCAGTGGACCGAGGAAACACTGAGCTGATGCTCTTGTTACAGGTGTAAATTTGCTTTTTAATGATGTGTTGTGTTATTAGATCTAAAAGTCACCAGCTAACAATGGTCTTGGGTGAAATCAAGCTGCAGTATCTTAACTTGACTTTATTGTTTGTTATTCTAGGAGGGAATGCAGAACCAAGTGAACATGAATCCAGAGAGAACTATCCTAAGCAGCACGTCACCCGCCACCACCAGCCCTCAGTTCATCATATCCTCCTCTGGAGTGGTCAATCTCTCTGATATTGTTCCCACCAGTTTTAAGGCTAACACAGGTATGAGTTCCATTACATATTGTTTTACTGAAAATGTGCCTGCCATTAAGCTGTTTTACATCATTTTTTTTTTATTTAAAAAATATATTTTAAAATAATTGTCCCTATGACAATGGCAATCTATTTTCTATCTTCCCTGTCAAAAATCATTTGAATCACTCATTTTCCTCCTAGTATATTCAGTTTGTTGGCTTAAATGTAAGGAGTTTTCTAAATACACTACCGTTAAAAAGTTTGGGGTCAGTAAGATTTTAAAGACATTATACTTTTTTTTAAGCAGTGACACATTACATTGATCAAAGGTGACAGCAAAGACAATTATAATGTTAAAAAGACTTCTATTTAAAATCAATGCCGTTCTTTTGAACTTTATATTCATTTAAGAATCCTAAAAAAAAGTATCAAGGTTTCCAGAAAAATATTAAGCAGTCCAACTGTTTTCAACATTGATAATAATAAGAAATGTTTCTTATGCACCAAATCAGCATAATATTATAATGAGGAATTTATAAAAGCAATAAATTACATTTTTAAATATATTCAAATACAAAAAGTGTTCTTTTAAATCAGTCAGTGTCGGATAAGTTACTATAAAAAAGTAATTAATTACTACCTACTAGTATTTAGATTACTGTACTAATCACTGTGTCTAAAAAGTATTGCATTACTTATTATTAATTACTTTCTAAATCCCATATCAACCTCGACCAGTTGAACAATACAAGAATAGACATGAAACCGCTCTTTTAATTCTTTCAAATAAAAAATAATAATATAAAATTGCATAAATTGTTCTTTAACTGACCAAAGTATTTAAAAGGAGAAGGTTACATTAAAAACATACATTTTAACATTAGACATAAAATTTTGATGATAAATCCAATATTGTTTTATATAGAATTGTTCTGTATACTGTATAATACAATTAATTACATCAGAAGTAATTAAATTACAGGAAAATTACACCTCAACACTGTTCACAATATTACTATTGTTTCGATCAAATAAATGCAAACTTGGTAAGCTTTATTAAATCGTTGTAAACCTATGATGATTAATTTTCCCTTGCGGTACAACTTAGAAAATGCATTAGTTGTGACATGTTTCTTTAACAGGGTTCTACAACTGATTTTGTTGCAGTTCATAAGAAAATTACCAGCCAACTGGCTTTTTAATTTACTCACTAAAGCCCATTTTTATTGCATTTTGTGCTTGTTTAATGTTCATTTTAATATTGACATTTGGGAACAAAGACTACAGTATAAAATTAACCTTTTAAAGTTTGAACCTATTTTTGAACAGTGCATCTAGAGAATGTTATAGTGTATTTCTGCTTCTATATTTTTCTGCAGGAGCTTCAGAGAGTGTGATTGCTGCTGATTCAGTGGATTCTGCCATCCAGCATCTTGTAGGGGAAGATGGCCAGAGAGTCATCACCATAGTAACCGACCAACAGGGAAACCTGCAGTCTGGAAACTTGGGACAGAAATTCTTTGTCACAATGCAGGGGCAGCAAAGTGAGTACATTTCTGCAGCATTAGTTTATAGTTCTTTTAGGACTTTGATGCAGTATTTATATTCTGACATGCCTGTATATATTAGTGGTTGCAGTGCCAGCGGGCCAGATATCAGAAGAAATCATAACAGAGGACACCAAACCAGTTCCAACACGAAAGCGGAAATTCGAATCAACCGTAAACCACACAGATGTCAAACATAAGGTGTGACCAGTAAAGATTCTTATTTAAATCTTACTTTTTGGAATGCAAAACTAATATCAGGGTTAAAGTCAGCATGAAACGGAAGTTGTGGTAATCTTTTCCTCACTATTTTAACGTATATCTGAGTGAACTGCTTCACGAACAAGAAAAAAATGTAGAGCGGGACTTGATTTTGTCCATTGAGAATTGATTGGATCATTGTGGTTTGCTGTTGCTGTGATGTCATATGAGTGACAGATTGTCCTGCCCTCGCACCAGTAAACACATCATCAGAGAAGAGAAGAGGTGTCGCTGCAAGAGGGAGGGGAATTATTTGAATTAAGGCGAGACACGGCAGGCAAAAAGGCAATACATTTTGAGGTTTTGGGATATTTGTCTTCAATAACATGTCGTCTTTCAGACTTGTGGTGAAAAAAAGTCCGAAATACACATTTAGGTCTTTATTTTACTACACTTTGTCTGTTTGCGTCTGTAGATCTAACATTAATTCAACAAAAGTTGGCGTTGTAAATCATCCCGCTGCTCTGTGATCGCTGGCTGCACTCTGTCATCGCATACACTGTTAGAAAGCTCTCTCTCCTGTACAATGCTGTCGGATCCAAATATGGTCATTTCCTTTTTATCAGCAACCAATCGTGAAAGTAAAAGGGGGGATTTAACTCTAAATGCGCAATCTCATTGGCTGATGCCAATTTCTGACAACGTGATTCTCAAAATGACTTTTCTCTCATACTCCAAGTCCGAAATCTCCACTTCAGTAGCACCTATATACACCAAACTCTCCAGCATTGTACCTAGTTATATTATGAAGACATTTGCCGAGGGATTTGTAAATATATTATTCCTAGCCTGATTTATATAACATTTTATGCAAAAAAAAACATGGCGAAAATCTATTTTTAAGGCTATTGACACTATTCTGATTTACAGGATAACAAAAGTAGATATCCATAAATCCCCAAGTAATTGTTTTCCTATCTAATATGTGAACACAATGAAAAAATAATTTTGAACCTGGCTTTATCCAATACTCAGATTTTGTTTTTTTTAAATATATGCAAATTAGTGCATTTTTAATTAGATAATGCATAATTTGCATATTTAAACATTCAATTACAGAAAACTTGTAATACATTTTTTTTCTCATCTTAATGTAGGTAATCAACTGGGAAAATTTCATGGTGATATCTGCCAGTTAATTTTTACCCTATTCACCTGTAGTGTCTCCCCTTAAAGATGAAAATGAAAAAAAAATGGTTTGCCTGGATAAGTCATTTATAATAAATATTTCAATATTCCATAAAAAAAGAAAAATTTTGATTTCATGGGGCTAGGGTTGGGTATCTTTTGAACTTTTGCGATTCTGATTGATTCCCAGTTTCGATTCCAATTAAGTCAAACATTTAGATATCTAACATTTTTATTGTCTTTTTGCAAAACATTCTGTTGAGGTTGAAAACCATGAAGAAAAATCAGGAGCCTAAAGAACAACCGACTAATAAACTATACTAACTAATCTACAATTCAAACATTATTAAAGACAAGTAAACAGTCATACAATAAGAACAAATTGGCAATTGCACAATTAAATACACCTGAACAAAGTTCAGCAATTGAAATTAAAAGTAAAATAACACTGCATAGTTTTCTTTTATAAATAAAATCTAGATTGGTGAGTGATTTTCATTTTCTTTTGTTCATTGATTAACAGTAATGAGTGACAGACTGCAGCAGGTTTATTAGGCTGCTGTCACTTTAAGACCGAATGCACAGATCCAATATACTGCTACACATGTGTTTTCATTCTCAACTGTTTGTTCACTTAAGACATAACTGACTGTGTTTCCGAGGATATTTGACATAATTTTGTGTGTATTTCTCAGTTCAAGTGCAAGAATATGCAAAAGAGAACTCAATTCAGTATTCGCGTGCAGAATTTGCATCATCTTTGGCTTGAATGGTTTAAAATCACATTGAAATGCTCACACAGGAATCGATAAGTGGAATCAAACATTTTATAACAAGTATCCGATTCCAGAATTGGAATCGATTTTTGATTCCCAACCCTGATGGTGAATTTATTGTTTGATGTTTTCGCCAGGAGTCCGATGAGAAGGACAGTAGGGAACTACTGGAACAGCAACTAAAAGAGGCAAACAGAAAAGCCCAGGAGTACCGACAGCAGTTACAAAGAAAGGAACAGGAAGCTGAGCAGTACAGGCTTAAACTAGAAGCCATTGCCAATGGCCAGACCAATGGCTCCAGCACAGAGCCCCAAGAGGAAGTGGTGCTCCAGGAAGAGGAGGAGGAGGTGGTTGGTGAAGAGGAAGTTGTCATGTTGCCAGAAGGGGCCATCATCATCAAGGAGGAGCCCTTTGATTCAACAGCAGAAGAAACGGTGACGTTAGTAGAGGCGGGAGATATAACAGCCACTTCTGAGGACACGCCGTAGCAGTGAACCCAAAGACTCAAACACTCAGGAATTACATACACTCTTCTAGTCTGTGTACCTGGAGAGGCATGTTGTATTTATTTATTGTAAATCATAACCCTTTTATTTTTCCTTTTTATACTCTTAGCATTCAGTTTCTGTACAGACCTCTACAAAGACGTAGCGTGAATTATATTTAGGTAGTCACAATGATGCACAGCTGCTCATATTGGTAGAATAGGAAGATCAGGAAGATTGTGTTCTTTTAACATACAGCGGTCCAAGATGCTTTTCAATCAAGCCCTATTATGCAACTCAAGTGCATACTATACTATTAGTACGCACAATAGTGTACTTAAAGGAATGTTTTTGGTTCAATTTAATCCTTTTCTAGGTTTGTAAGGCGTGGTTATAGTAATGCACTTTTAATAAAAAATAAACTAGAAAAACTGTTAAAACACTTGCATTACTCATAAGAGTTGCAAAGTCTATTATTTTTGTTCAAATCGTCCGTTTTGAAGATTTTCTAGGTCAGTGATAATGACTGGGTTTACCATCGTTGTGTTGTCATGACATCAAAGCTGAATGTGCCTTATTATAACCATGATTTTTGTTTATTTAAAAAAAAAAACTGAAGGACAAGTCGCATTGCAAATGCTGTCGATATAGCTTGACTGGAACATGGAACATTGCTAAAATAGTGACATAAAAGTGAAGGTTAACAGTATATCATTATATATTAGACATTATTGAGAGGTAAGACCTCTATTATTGTATGGCTTTGTGTGACATTGACCTGTTCCTGCGGTGTGAGGCATGTCGTATTGATGCAGTCGGCATTAGGTGACGTGATTATCGAAGTAGCTATGTATTTACTTGAGCAAACTCTTTCATGTTTTATAACACTTTTAGCTGTTTAGAACGATGACTTACTCTATTTAGAGTACACGAATGAGCAATGGTTGTTTAACTTTATCTTTCATTATTTCCTTTGTTCTGTAAGACACTAAATCAGGATTTGCATTTCAAAGTTTTGTGCTCTAAAAAGTATGCAACATGTCTGTGCTTGCATTCCATGGCGTGGTCCATGTGCCTATTTTGTATTTCCCTGTAAAATTCCCCAGTTAGCAGCTTTTACTGTCAGTCTTTCAGTGAATTTATATCATCAGTTGTGCTCAATCTGTGTATGTAAGGTTTTAAAATGTGAATGAATGCCGTTAGAAATGTTATGGAACTAGACCTCAAATGCTTTATAGATTTCCTTCTCATAAAAAAGTTTTTTATTATCTTTTCTGTTTTTTTTTTTTAAGTACACAGCTGATGATTAACATTCCACGTGCAAAACTTTTTACCCCTGTACATATGAAAATATTTGATTTCTTCCATCAAACCCATGAATATTAAGATTTTGAAGGACATTATACTATTTATTGAATGGGTGATTCATTTTGGTTCCTTTTATTTTTCTTGCTTTTTATGCATTTAGAATTTCAATTGTATATGATGTCTTCAGCAGTGCTTTATAGGTAAAAAATAACAATCTTATTTGAATGTCGACTTAAGATAATCTCTGTTGAAATTAGTTTCAGGCTTGTTAACAATTTTATTTTCTTGTAAAATTTGTTTCACGGGCAGAATTACTCATTGTATTTTAGTTTGATGAAAGCAAATGCTTAGAGTTTTAACTTAAAGCAGACACAATATATATAACATAAATCAACAGTTTTCCCCAAGATTTATTGTGTGTATATTTTTTACATATATATTGTATTTTTAATTAAACACTATTGGCGACTGTCTTTAGTGCATTTGCAGCTGCATTTTATTATCTTTTGGTCAAAATAAATATTTCTGAGGTTTGATATCTAAAACTATTTTTTTTTTTGGAGAAAATATTCTTTCACTTATTAAGAAAACTTATTCACATTTTCCTTCTTAGTACTTCTTTCCTCGCTTTCGCTAATCCTGATTTCAAACCACTCTATCGAAACGCGTTTTTCAGAATGATTGTCCTAATGCGACTTCCGTACCCTCGTTACTAGCACAACAGTCAAACGTGAGATATTTCTTCATATTTATATGTACATAATGTAAAAGCAATTGATGTAATTGCTGACACTTAAGGCACATTGTTATTATTTTCACGTTTTCTTCTCCTTTACGGTACGATACTGAAGAAAATTAGAAGTAGAGAGAAGACAGCGGCATATCCTGCTCAACTGTTGTGTAGTTCATCTCTCAGTCATGTTTCCAGAATTGAACAATATTCTCAATTCCACTCCAGACAGTTTCAAATCGGTAACTGCTTATAGTAATTACATCTCTTTACACGTTTAATGTAACTCACACAATGTCATTGACTCGAACCGATGTTTTCTGTACTTGAAGAGTGACTTCATCCTGGTGTCTGACAGGCAAGCTGATGCATCATTCCTCATTCATCATTATCTGTCTTTCTATTTACGTGGTAAGTGACCTACTGTACACAGTGAGGAAATATTGTGTTAATATAAGTTTATTTTTAAACTTATATATTCCCAGCTGGCTGTAAGGTGTGTTTTCTGGGTCTTGTTCAGTCCTTTAGCCACTATAGTGCTGTCGGTCAGAGGCTGGTAAGTCTATTTGCTCTATTTTGACATTTTGATTATTACATTGATATGACTTGTTCATAACGTTTCTGTGCAAGGGAGTGAGTCTGGCCCAGGCAAGAGAGAAGGGCCAGCTAGTGTTTCTCGAAGGACTGAAGGAATCTACCGGAGCTATATTACAGGAGGAAAGCAATCGGGGGACACAACATTTGAGTTATCTCAGGTATGTATAGCATGCTCCGAAAATCATTTCTCTCCGTTTCCCTCTTCCTATATGTTTAAGTCAGATATATAAAGAAAAAAGACTAGTCTCGCCATTTTGTTTTTCTAGGTCCCCAAGTGCTGGATTAAAAGGTCTGTTTAGATTTGTGGAAAGTTCTGTGCGTCAGAATGGAGATTGTGATGATGGTGAATCATGGGGTCCTCCAGTGTTACTCATAGATGATCTCAGTGTGCTCCTGAGTTTAGGAGTTACTGTTGGAGCAATACTAGACTTTACCCTCTACTGCCAAGCCACTGTGTGCACTGAGTTACAGGTGAGTCAGTGTTTTTGGGTCAGTGCCTGAAATAATGCTAGACTATTGATTCAATGCTTCATTGTGTAAAAACATTATTTTGTGTGCCTTTATATCCAGGGTAATATGGTAATACTGGTGAGATGTGAGGAGGAGGATGGAGATGATGATGAAGAGGGAGCAAACCTGCTCCAGAGGGGACTAGTTCATCAGTCTAACTTGGCATTACATGTGGAGGGGTTACCCACGGGTTACTGCAGGGACATACATGGACAGGTGCGGTTTATTGTTCAAACTCCACTAATCCTTTGTAACAAATGGCCCTGATTTAAGCTGACATTTTGATGTTGCTTATGTTTTCCAGATGCAGGTTTGGTGGCGACAAAGTGGAGAGACCATGTACAACCCACGAAAAATATTTCATTTTAAGGTCCATGATAAAGGAGCGTCATTTTTCGCTCGAGGGACTTCTAGAGCTGTTCTCTAAGTTTTCAAATGAAAGTCTAAGTCATAAGGTCATTATGTAGTTTGTTTCATGTAAATAAATAGATATATAATACATCATCAGTTGCTGTTGTTCTCTTGTTGTTTGCGTTACTTGCCGAGTTAATTTTGTGTAGCAGTAAAATGGGTGCTAGCAAAAGCATCAACATTCAATGTACAAACATACATCAAGAGCTTGATGCTAGTAAATGCTTTTGTTTAAAGGGACACAAGAACAAAGCTCAAGGAAAATCCATAATTATGGTGGGGATCTTTGAACATATTTGATTTCTGACCAGTCCTCTGATCATCCCTGTGGCCCTGTAGAGCATTGTTTCTCAACTTTAGTTCTGGTGTTTTAGATGTCTCACTGTTTAAAACACCAGATTCAGCTCATCAGCTTCTTTATGTGTTGAACAGGGACGTATCTGAAACATTCTGGGAAGTGAGTCTCGAGAACTGGAGTTGAGAAACACTACAGGGCCGCAGGGATGCTGGAGCCTTTCTAATGTCTCGGGCCACAGGCAGGGGACACCCTGGACACATCACAGGACTAACTTACAGGATAAAGTGGTGGATGGATGATTCCTCACTAAAGGAGAAAGCAAATGCAGTTTCATCTTGTTTGAAGGCCATTTTTATTCTCTCTTGAGGTGTCCACAAGAATAGGCCATGATATATATTTTGTTTAATTTACTATGAGACTTTCTGTAGTTTAAACAGCACAGTCGTTTATGTAAAGTTGCCACAGGAGGCGCTGTTGAGCTTATGTTGATTGTGTAACAGACCAGAGTAGTTTATGTGCCACGCAGATTCATTTCCGCGAATCGATTCCTTTGAACAGTGGTTCAAGGCTAATAATCTGGCATGTTATAGGCTACTATTCTCTACAAAAATAATTCACTTTTTTGACAACTGGTTCAAAAACGAACTTCTTTTAGTTGGACAGCTTTTTAATACACAGGGCAGACTTTACAACTATTTAGATTTTTTACAGAAATATAAAATTCCTATAACTGCTAATGAATATGCTATTGTTTGCAATGCATTTCCCTCTGGAGTGTCTTTTCTGTTGCAAGGTTCTACATTTCCATGGCCATGTACTTTACTCTTTGAGCCTAACTGACACAATGTCAGTGATTGGAAATGTATGCTTTTCTGTAGAGTACAATTTTTCTTTATAAAATCAGAGCTCTCTTCCAGAAAGAGACCATGACAATTCCTTATGTAATACCATACTGGAATAATATTGTAGAGAATTTACCGTGGGAAAAAGTATGGTCTTTGTCTCATAAGTATCTGCTTACCAATAACATTTGAATTAATTCACAAATGTTACCCAACCAAAGCCTTTCTTAGGAAATATAAGTCAGATATTGAAGTGAACTGCTGTTTTTGTCACTCTCCTGAGGAAGATGTCATTCACTTGTTTTGGCGATGTACCCGGCCCACACAGAAACTTATTTTGTAAGTAACCTTTCTTTCTGTTTTAAAGATGTTTTCTTTGGCTTGTTTGACTACTCAAAAGAGAAAACAGGACAATATTACATAATTAATTTGTGTTTTGTTCTAGCTAAATTTCACATACATATGCAAAACATTTCTGGCTCTAAACCTCTCTTTTCTCTATACAAAGATGATCTAGACAAATACATGGAAACTATCCAAAGCTCTGTTAATCTCAAAGCATTGAAAACTGTATCTCTATATTCATCCTGTTTGTCCTCTAAGGTAAATGCATTGCATTGTTCTTGTCTTTTTGTTACCCTGGCAACTTATTTGTGTCTGTGTATCTTATTTTTTTCATGTTTATCTGTATTTCTTTAATGCTTTGTAATGTTTAAAAAAATGTTATAGGCTACTGTGTGATCAATATCAATTATTTGGTGTGGTTTAACGGACTGATTCGTCTACGAATCATTTGGCCCGGTTTTAAACCGGTTCAACTGATCCATTAAAAAGTTCCGAGTCTTTCATGAATCGGACGCATAGACAGTAAAAGAAACGGTCGTCGCTAATGTCGCCGTCCTTCACTACCGTCTCTTGAACCCCGATCGAATTTCCTGCTTTGCAGTGAGTGAAAAGCAGAGTGTGTGCAACATGCAATCCAAACGATCCAAATTGTCTTATAATTCAGTTTTAATACTCCGACTTACTCGAGTAAGAGCGGAAATTAAGCTATTTTTTCAGCTAACGTTATACATATAATATGAGTGTATATGTAGAATTAAATAAGGAAATACTGTTACAAGCGCATAATCACGTGTTTTTTTACCGTCTGATTAAAGCGACCGCCCTCTTAGACTGGATTGATCTTTATATTAGACTTATTGCGCGCCTCAGCCTGCAGACAGACAAACTGAGACAAACTTGTGTTATTAGACCTGTCAGGTTTTAACATGGGCAGTTTATATCTCTCAAGAGGTCGGTGTATTCTTCGGCAGGTGTTCTCTAGCCTACCCACAGTACCCATCATGCTGCAGCGGCCGTACAGCCTCGATGTGTCAGCGCAGCTCCTGCGGACTGAAGGCTTCATAGATGGGCGCTGGGTCTCCGCTGCATCCACATTCCCCGTGTTAGATCCAGCCACTGGAGAAGAAATCGCGAAGGTGTCAAACTGCGGTACTAAGGAAGCTCAAGACGCTGTCAATGCTGCATACAAAGCGTTTCACCTGTGGAAGAGTCATACAGCCAAGGTGAAATTAATATGTGTGGGAAATGTTATTATTTTGCAGGATTGTTCTGACGATTTGTGCTGCCTTGTCGAAAAATGCTACCGGAGCGCGAATCGATCACAGAATGTCGATTAATATTATATGAAATACAATTATAATACAATTCTAAGTTATGAGTAGCTACTGTATAGCCTACTGTAGACTAGGCTACTGTTTTTATTTTTAAAACGGTGTGAAAAGTAAAAATTATCATCAAAAAATCATCTTTGACTTGTCAAAGCACACCTTTCCTTGAAACTGAAACTTTCAGTTATTCTTGTTCAGCTGGCTGACCGTACAAATATTCATATGGTAGTTAGCATTTTTTAAAGGGAAATTATGATAACACGTGAAAATGTACCTTTTGTTAAAAAAAACTGTGAGTCTGCACATCCGCATAACCAGTAAGCAGCAAATCTCGATGGGTAGCATGAATCGTCAGAGCACCTGTTCGTTAACTATATTTACTACAGTTTTTAAAAACGTACTGGGGTGGTTAAATTGTAAAATCATGCCGCTATGTATTACACACACCGTGGTATTTACATGGTACTCAAAAGCTACTTTCCACTCATTATTTAGAAAAATATTCACTTTAGTTTACAATTGTTTTCTCCCTTAAAAACAGGTCACATTTCTCCCGAAAATAAACAGAAATGTAACCTATATGTTGCATAATAAGTCTATTTGCATAGTGCCATAGTGTTGCATTAATACATTTATTCAGCAAGGATGCATTAAATTGAACAAAAGTGACAAAATGCTTTCACATTGTTACAGAAATGTTCTATTTCAATTAAATGCTCCACTTTTGAACTTTCTTAATCAAAGAATCCTAAAAAAAAAAAATACGGTTCCTTCAAAAATAGTGAGAAGAACTTTTTTTTAACATCGATAAAAAGAAATGTTTCTTGAGCACCATATCTTTTTTTTTAAATAAACAAAGTTATCATTTAATTTGATATAAAAATCAGTTCTCCTCATATTGATTTCTCTTTACAGGAAAGAAGCATTCTGTTGCGGAAATGGTTCGATCTCATCATTCAGCACAGGGACGATCTTGCCAAGTTGATCACAGCAGAGTGTGTAGGTGTACTGACCTATTACATACAGTGTACAACTTCTTAACGTGTCCATTTAGAAGGATCCAGATATTAGGAGTTATAACACATGTGTGTACAGGGGAAGCCCATCAAGGAGTCTCTTGGAGAGATGACATATTCCGCCTCCTTTCTGGAGTGGTTCTCTGAAGAGGCCAGACGTGTATATGGAGATATTGTTGCACCTTCAGCCAAGGACCGCAAGATCCTGTTACTCAAGCAGCCGGTGGGAGTGGCTTCCATCATCACACCTGTGAGACTTCCTTCTTCGTTCCTATAACATAACACCGTCAGGATCAATGAGCTAAACCAAAGCTGCCAGTTGTGATTTTCAACTTTCTCTCCCTACAGTGGAATTTCCCCAGTGCCATGATAACCAGGAAGGTGGGCGCAGCGCTTGCGGTGGGCTGTACTGTAGTGGTGAAGCCGGCTGAGGACACACCTCTCTCTGCTCTGGCCCTTGCTGAGGTCTGTCGGTTTCCATTAAAGCCTACTTAACTTGACATTAAACTAGTCTGCATTATAGATACACTACGGTTCAAAAGTTTGGAGTCAGTAAGATTTTTATTTTTTTATCACTTCTCAGCACAGCATGCCAGTGCGTGCCATATTCAGCTCTATGCCAAATCGTTCCACTCAGTCACTTACAGCCCAAGCGAACGCTCCACTCATGTACTGCTCACGCTCACCGGTTGAACGATGTTTGCTCAAATCCTGCTCTGAAATGAAATTTCTATGTACTAAACGTCTTTCTGTTTGTAATAAATTTCTTGGAATAATTGTCTCAATTACAGTAGGCCTGTAGATAGCATGACTAAACAACTATTTGTGGCTTTAAAGTCCCCCTGTAGTCAATAATTGTATCACTTAAAACTCATCTTTGATCACCAGAATGACATATTTAAACGTTTTTTCCTTTAAAAAAAATCGTCATGCCTTAAAATAGCTTGAATGTAACTCTACAACCTTGCCTCATTTAGTATACGTGGTTCTATGAATATGCAAATTGTCCCCGCCTCCACTCACTCACACAAGCTCAGAGATCCACTCGTTGACGATCACAAGTTGACGTGATTGGTTACAAGGTAGTTTGTGACGTCAAAACACCAGCGATTTCAAACTGTTTTTTATACTGTCTTCGGTTCACTGCAGTTTTAAGGAGAAATTATTCAGCAATGGTGTTGACTTATGCATTTGCACATGGTTTGTCTTAAAGCATATTAAAAACACCATATAGACATAAACAACATTTAAAAGCTTGATTTTCTCCACAGGGGGACTTTAAAACAATATTGTATAAAGTGGTATGAATGTGATGTGATGACTGAATAGTGCTGAATTTCAGAGCTGGTGCAAATATATCTACATCACTATGATCAGATGTTTTCCTTACTGTTTTATTGAGAGGAAAGCACACAGCGCATATTTACATATTCATCTAAACTGTGCTCTCATCAGCGTGGGTGGTGTTGGGATGTTTAACAGTATACCACTGCAAAGGTATTTCAAATTTCAGACATCCTAAATCTGATTCGGCATGTTCAATCGGCGAAAACAAGCCTCAACAGACTCCGTGGTAACAAACTGATCTGACAAAACCCGACGAAGTGTCTGTTGCCGTCTGTCGGTGTAGCGTGAAGTGGCCTTTTGAATGATTTCTGAAGGATCATGTGACACTGAAGACTGGAGTAATGATGCTGAAAATTCATCTTTGCCATCACAGCAATGAATCAAAATAAATTAAAAAAGAAAATAATTATTTTAAATTGTAATAATATTTCACAAAATTATAGTTTTACTGTATTTTTAATCAAATAAATGCAGCCTTGGTTGAGCGTAAGAGACTCTTTCAATAACATTAAAAAATCGTATCGACCCCAAACTTTTGAAAGGTATTATATATGAAACAATACAATACCTCTATTGTATTCCTATCTAGTTGTCGGTTCAGGCTGGCATTCCTCCAGGGGTGTTTAATGTGGTGCCCTGCTCAAGAGAAAAGACCCCTGCTGTGGGAGAGCTGCTCTGCACGGACCCTCTAGTGGCCAAAATCTCATTTACCGGCTCCACGGCCACTGGCAAGGTTAACATCCACCCAACATCTCATTTATGAGTGCAGTCAACATTTAATGTTCGCCATAATTTAGTAATTGCCTAAGTAAATGCTTTTGCAGATACTACTAAGACATGCTGCAGGAACGGTAAAAAAGGTCTCCATGGAGTTAGGAGGACACGCCCCCTTTATTGTATTTGACAGCGCAGATGTTGATAAAGCCGTTGCTGGAGCGATGGCCTCCAAATTCAGGAACTCAGGCCAGGTGAATTATTTCAATCTTATATAATGATATGAGTCATTTTAAATTGCAATAATGTACACAATAAAGTTATTGCTTAGTTATTTTTGTTGTAAATTCAGAAATAATCTGCTAGCACGATGAATGAATTCTTTTTAATTTAAATAAATATATTTGTATAATATTTTAATAATAACTTTATTTATTTAAATTATAATTACATTCATGAATGTTATATTAAATTATATTAAGCATTACAGTAATGGGAATTGTGAGGAGAATGTGCTTAGTTTTCATGATAAAATCTTAATTGTATTAATTTATGCAAAATATTGTTTCTTATTTTTTCCTGTTTATTTGGGGGAGAAATATGACCCATACATTTCTTTTTGAGATTCACTTTGAGAAAAATTCTCAATTTTTGAGAGCCTGATTACAAAAACAAAAGTGTCACCATTAAAAGCCGTGTCCCAAGCACACAATTATAATGCTCTCATTATAATTTTATGTAGCCTATATGACAGACTTGTGCTGCACTTCTTGCACTGAACTGTATTTTCCTTTTTGAAGTAATTCCAATCATATTTCAAGCAATTCAAAAACCATCATGTTTTTCAATGCGAATCTGAAGTGTCTCAACTGAAGGAAATAATCCATAATTTATCGGCTTTAATATATCAGCCAAATTTTCTTATCGGGCCGACAACGATAACATTAAAATGAACATATATCTGCCAATACCAATATGGTGGCCGATATATCGTGTATACCTGACCTAAACAGTTTAGTGAATATTTTTCAAAAATAATGAGTAAAATAGTGGAACTATAGGTACTCATCAGGTTTCAGTATAATGATATTCTTTGAAGTGCCTTTGAGTAGCATGTAAATATCATGTTGTATACTGTATATGACAGTTTTGTAACCAGCTGTTCTCCTCACTCGTAACGCATCTTGTACTCATCTCTGCTGTAGACCTGTGTGTGCTCCAACCGGTTTTTGGTGCAGAGTGGGATTCACGATGCTTTCATGGAAAAGCTGGCGAAGGCTATGGATGGCGAGCTGAAGATTGGCCACGGCTCAGAGCCCACCACCACACAGGGGCCGCTCATCAACACCCGCGCCGCAGAGAAGGTGCCTCATGTCACTCAATCAGCACACACACCAGGGTGGCCAGGTCTGCATAAAAAAAACAGTCCTAATCTAAACTAGCCCATTCACAGCAAAAACTAGCCTAATTAGCGTTCCAGGCGGTAAAAAGCGAGGTTGCCACTTCAACCAGTGGACTAAAACAACAACCCGTGGTAACCGTATAAAAGTATCCTGACTTGGCATCACTGACACACACAGATAGATCATTTGAAGGAAATTCGGTTGAGATGAAAGGATTTAATGCTGTTGTTTCTCTCAGGTGGCGGGTCAGGTTGCAGATGCTGTGGCACAGGGAGCAGTCATAGTTCGAGGTGGAAAGAGGCTGGAGGGCTCCTTCATGCAGCCCACCCTGCTGTCCAATGTCACCACTGACATGCTCTGTATGCGGGAGGAGACCTTTGGACCCCTTATTCCTGTTGTTAAGTGAGTATTTACAGGTTGTTGTATTATGTAACTTGTTGTTAACCTCAAATGTATTCATTTTCATTACAGATGCATCTATCTACAGATTTCATTATATTATCAACATAATTTGAGTGAAAAGTTTAATTTATTTTAATAAAAAGATTTAGATTTATTCAAATTAAAATCATAACATGTTTTGTGATTAGGTTTTAATGAGCAACGTTTCAGGTTTTTTTTTTTTTTTTTTTCAGGTTCAACACAGAACAGGAGGCACTTGCTATTGCCAATGCGTCTCCTGTTGGTTTAGCAGGTTTGTCCATCTGTACAAATGAATCATGTTTTTTTTCTAATGTAGTCTCTACATTTCAGAGTTTACAAAGTTTTTGGGGATTTTGGACATTTTTTCTCACATGCCTGTTAATTTATTATCAGACATGGCTGAAAAGATGAGTGTTTCTTATTGGTTAAAAGGCATGTACAATAGACAACATTATCATTTTGAATATACTGTATATATATTAAATAATATATTATGGAACCACAAAAATCGTATATTTTCCTTTAGCTCTATTGTACCCTAATGTATCTGGATGGTCAAGTGAGTGCACCCCAATAGAGGGCTGTAAATAAAGCAAACAAGAACAGCTAGCTCTTGTCTTTTTCAGTGGCATAGGATTCAAAACTGTTTTCTTTCAACAGGTTACTTTTACTCCAGAGACATCAGTCAGATCTGGCGAGTGGCCGAGCAGATGGAGGTGGGCATGGTTGGGGTCAACGAAGGTCTGATCTCCGCCACAGAAGCCTCTTTTGGTGGAATCAAACAGTCTGGACTGGGCAGAGAAGGATCCAAATATGGGATTGATGAGTATCTGGAAGTAAAGTACATGTGTTTGGGGGGACTCTCTCCTTGAAGACAATGGTAACTAGCAGTTAGAGCAAAAAAATATAATTGTAGTGTGCCATTATTTAAGCAAGACCATCATAAAAACATAATCTACAAAACACTCTGAACCATTCTCTCTTTTAGTCAGATGTAACTGAATATTGACTATAAGAATTGATGTTCTGAAAGAGAAAATTTTGATGACTGGTATTTTAGATATTTGTTGTAAAAAAGGGGTGGTACAAATGGCCCTCTTTCATATTCTGTCCATCATAACTGATTGAAGTAACCTAGTTGCTCTGAAATGAGACTTAACATACTCTGCAAAAAAAAATTTAATATCTAAATTTTTTGTGAATTATTTTTTACCCAGTTTCATTTTTTTTTTTGCAGTGTAGCTGATTCAGTTAGGCACAAAAAAAAAAAGCAAACCTAAATTATGATTAAGGATGTACAAATATAGGGATTGGGGGTTGATTCAGTGAGAAATAAAAGCACAAGCTTTCTAAAAAATGCTATTCCAGAGTGTAAATGTTAAACTTACTAAGTGTTCTATTTTTGTAAATCTAGAAATAGAGTAAGACTGCTAAACATGAAAAATTGACTGTGAAGGTTGTTTGTTTCTCTTTTGTAAGTCGATTTGGATAAAAGCTTCTGCAAAATGTAGAAATCTAAATGATGGGATATATTTGGGTGTTTAAACGGTTCTGATTTGAGGTATTGAAATATAGAGATTTGCCTAGCAAGTTAACAAAGTTGTCATTGTGGCCAAATGTTGTGCCAATGTCTTTTTTTTTAATAAAACTGTCCTCAATTTTAGTGGGGTTTTTTTTCATTGTTGTAAGTATTAATTCTCAATTGATATACCTAATTGTATTGTAAACTGTGTATGTTTAGAAGTATATTCATTTTCGTAATTGGGATTGAACTGTTTGCAGATAAGTGCATGAAGATGTAAAGACTAATAAATACAGCTGAAACTAACTCTGGACATTTCAACTTCTGCTATTAGTGATGAAAAGGCTCAACTAAACTTAAGTAAATGCACACTGTTTCATGACATTTCTGACACTGCTGCTGGTAATATTGAACTCTTATTTTAGTTATAAAACAGTCTTAACCTCTGTAAAGGGTCACGTCTTTATTTTCATCTCCAGCAGCATTAAAACGAAAAAGAAAATTTAAGAAATGCATCTCCTCGTCACAATATGCCTGGTACAAATGGCTTCTATTGCAATTTCAGCTGAAGCAGAATTTTTAAAAGCTTGTAAAACCAGAACGTTAAAAAGATACAGTACAGTATCAGAGACAAGACTGAAATACCAAAAAATCATAACAAAAAATGCATTTTAATCAAGCACATTAACATTCAAAAAGTTCAGTACAGTTAAAATGTTCTTGCATAAAGATTGATATTTGCTTTCTTTTTTAATTTAGCTTTTCTAATAGATCAGTTATTTGCAGCTTCTCCCTAAAATTGATCTTTGAAGCGTCATATAAATAGCAAAATAACCAATCAGTTGCTTGCACTGTCACTGAACAAGACCATTATTAAGCACATACAGTACTGAGGAAAACTGCGATTGTGTGAGTACAATGCACATGTCTTTTTATAATCAGATTGTATGTTATTGGCAACTGAAAATCTAAATGTACTGAATCATTTAGCAAACCATGATTATTCATTGCAAGACCAACTGCATTCAGTAGTCATTAAGTTTAGTAGCTCATTCATTCAGCCAGTCTTTATCTATATTTGAGGAATATTCAACAATACCCTTACGTTGTAAATATCCACCATGAAGAAATGTCTATTTGTCCATGTGAGACTCAACCCTCCACAGGACAAAGGCTGAGAGTGTCTCCATTTCTGACCACTCCATTGGCTCTGTTCCGAGCTTTATCGGCTCTCCCATAGTTGAAAATGTTGTCCTGTTCACTGTCCAGCTCTGATTCTGACATCATCAGACTCGAGTTGTGCTCTGTGCTCCTGTGTTTAATATCTAAAATGACAAAGGAAGAAAAGTGAATGCAGAACGAACTATGGTCTGCCTCTGAAACAATGGTGCAAACCACTTAAAAATACAAGCCTCCAATGAGTGCAAGAGTCTTCATTCCTCCCTGCAATATTGCAGCATGAAATAAGTTCATCAAGAAATCAGGTCTGAAACTTACTATACTTAGGCTGAAGTTCCATCCTCTCCTGTTCATCCATGTTGTCCAGTATTGTGTACTTGGTTTTCTTTCTCACTTTAGTGCGTCTTCCTCTAAAACTAAAGCGCAAAACAAAGGGTAGAGTATAGATACTCATACCACAAATACACAAAATCACCATTATGTCATTGTTTCTCATGGAATAGAAAAATGGCCACTAAATATAATGAAAGTGAATGAGTAAAAATGCACCAAAAATATAAAAGCAGTCCATACAGAGCAACCTGTGCATTACATTCAAAGTCGTCTGAAAACAATAGCTTTGACAATTTCAGTTTAAAAGTGGCAAAATGTACTACTTTTATAATGCTTTTTTATTGGTCCTGAAGTTTAAAGATGTGATATTCACTGTTCTTGCATGGAAAATAGCAGTTAATACATAATTCAAAAGATCTCTTTTTGTATTCCATAAAATAAGTTATATGGGTTCGAAACAACATGAGGGTAAGTAAATAACAAACTAGCTGAACTATCCCTTGTTACTGGACAGGAAAATATATGCCAACACATGCATGACCACACATTTCAGTTCATTTGTTTACATGAAGTAATAGAATCTTTTATCACCTTTTACAGCAGCGGACGCAAATCCAGCTGATTGACAAGAGGAAAATGACTGTCACCAAACAAGAGATTGTGACATACAACACGCTCCAGTCTGCAGGGAGGAGACAGAAGATCAGCCCTCAGCCTTTCCACTGCTGTCAATCATTCTAGACTTTATGACAGCCCATCAGAAATATCACTATATAATTTAGCACAGCAAAAAGCATCAATGAAGGTGTGGTCACGTTAGCGACATTTTGTAGGAATAAAACGTGCATTGTCAGTAGTATAGTACTGCATGAAGCACAGCTCACACAAAAATCACTTCTCAACCAAACAGCTTTCTGTTGTCAATTTGCGGGCCCAACTTGAACCCAATGCAAAATCTACATCAGGAAACTCCCACTTGTGCAGATTCCTATTTATTAAATAAATTGATTTTGAATAAAAAATTTCGCAACAGCAGATGAACACACCTTAGGTCTGAATTTGGTTATATCTTATTTAAAATGTCTCATTTACATATTTACCTTATTTGGAGATAGAATAGAGAGGTCACACTAACCGCAATTGCTCTCGCCATCTTCAAGGAAACGGCGAATGGGGTTTTCCATCCAAAGAGGGTCACAGGAACAGCTCTTTGTAATGGGGTCACACTGACCACGTCCAGAGCACAGCAGCAAACACACTGAAATATTCAAAACAAGTAAGTCTGCATTCAACTTTTTAATTCATTATATAAATTACCATTTGTTGTTAGGGAAATGAAGTTCAAAAATGTATTTAAAGAAAACAAATCAAGTCACTCACTGACTGTGTCCACTCTTAAGACCTTAAAGAGCAAGAAGTCGGTTTTCTCTTGCAACAGCTGGTTTCTCAGCAGACGAGTGAGCTTTGGGCCTGGGATCGTACTATCAGGACCCTGCACTGAGAACCTAAATACTGTGCTAAACATTAAAAAAAAAAAACGTTTAGGCTTTAACTAAACTAGGGTTAGTTCTAGTAATTATATTTATGCTTTATTTAAGACAAAATGGAGTTGTCCTATAGATTAGTTTGGTTAATGTGTGTGTAGTACCTGATGTCTGACTGGCCGTGCAGGCCCTTCAGTGCAATGTCTGAGTCCAGAACGTGCAGTAGGGCGGCCAGCTGTCTCACTACAGTGTCCTTCTGCAGCTGGCTGACCTGAGCCACACACACCTGCAGCTCAAGCTCCACCTCCTCTCGCTCACGTAGATCTGCACACAAATATCAATGGCATCAAACAAGAATTTAGGCTTTTATTTAACTAAACATTCATCAACTCACACATCAGTTTTGGTAAACGGAAACTCAAGCACGTTTGCTTGATGCGCAAGAACCAACAAGGTTCATTCTTGTGTTACGCAGCACGTTTGAGCTTCAGCAACAACCAATGAGGTTCATTCTTGTGTTACGCAGCACGTTTGAGCTTCAGCAAGAACCAATGAGGTTCATTCTCGTGTGTTAAGCAGCATTTTGAGCAGTTAGAGGTTTGTTCTCGCGTGTCGGTCAGGTTCGGTTGAGCTTCTGTTTATATCTGCTGGTCAATGTTTATGTGAACAAAAGCCTAAATTCAATCTGTTCATCATATAAAGTGATTGAGTCTCTTCAGAAAATTTGGACTAAACTGCTCGATTCACATGGATCAACTAGCAACCAGTGCAATTTTGTGAGGAGAGGAGTGATGTGTGATCTCTTCAGTGATAATACACTTTTCAAAATGTTACAAAATATGCCGTTCTTTTCAACTTTATATTCATCAAAGAATCCTGAAAAAAGAGAGGCTGCTCACTGCAAAGCCATGGGTGGAGCGTGAAGTCTAGCTCCCCCTCTCTTGATGTCATTTGGGTGTAATGGGAGGAGCTAGAAACTCCAAACACACCCTAATCCTACCCATAACTCGGTGCCTCCACCCATTAGATCCAGAGAGGCGAAACTGGACTGGGTCAAGGTCAAGCTCAACCCCATGACGTCCAGAGAAGGGGTTCTGGACGTCATTTGGCTCTGCAGTGAACACTACTAGGGGAAAACATTATCATGGTTTCTACAAAAATATTAAGCAGCACAACTGTTTTCAACATTGATAAGAAGTCTCACTTGAGCACCAAATCAGCTTATTATAATTATTTTCATTTGTAAAAAAAAAAAAATACTACTGTACTGTATTTATCAAATACAGGTCCTTCTAAAAAAATTAGCATATTGTGATGAAGTTCATTATTTTCCATAATATAATGATAAAAATTAAACTTTCATATGTTTTAGATTCATTGCACACCAACTGAAATATTTCAGGTGTTTTATTGTTTTAATACTGATGATTTTGGCACACAGCTCATGAAAACCCAAAATTCCTGTCTCAAAAAATTAGCATATCATGAAAAGGTTTTCTAAACGAGCTATTAACCTAATCATCTGAATCAACTAATTAACTCTAAACACCTGCAAAAGATTCCTGAGGCTTTTAAAAACTCCCAGCCTGTTTCAGTACTCAAAACCGCAATCATGGGTAAGACTGCCGACCTGACTGCTGTCCAGAAGGCCATCATTGACACCCTCAAGCAAGAAGGTAAGACACAGAAAGAGATTTCTGAACAAATAGGCTGTTCCCAGAGTGCTGTATCAAGGCACTTCAGTGGGAAGTCTGTGGGAAGGAAAAAGTGTGGCAAAAAAATGCTGCACAACGAGAAGAGGTGACCGGACCCTGAGGAAGATTGTGGAGAAGGACCGATTCCAGACCTTGGGGGACCTGCGGAAGCAGTGGACTGAGTCTGGAGTAGAAACATCCAGAGCCACCGCGCACAGGCGTGTGCAGGAAATGGGCTACAGGTGCCGCATTCCCCAGGTCAAGCCACTTTTGAACCAGAAACAGTGGCAGAAGTGCCTGACCTGGGCTACAGAGAAGCAGCACTGGACTGTTGCTCAGTGGTTGCATGTCATTCGGAAATCAAGGTGCCAGAGTCTGGAGGAAGACTGGGAGAAGGAAATGCCAAAATGCCTGAAGTCCAGTGTCAAGTACCCGCAGTCAGTGATGGTCTGGGGTGCCATGTCAGCTGCAGGTGTTGGTCCATTGTGTTTTATCAAGGGCAGGGTCAATGCAGCTAGCTATCAGGAGATTTTGGAGCACTTCATGCTTCCATCTGCTGAAAAGCTTTATGGAGATGAAGAGATTTCATTTTTCAGCACGACCTGGCACCTGCTCACAGTGCCAAAACCACTGGTAAATGGTTTACTGACCATGGTATTACTGTGCTCAATTGGCCTGCCAACTCTCCTGACCTGAACCCCATAGAGAATCTGTGGGATATTGTGAAGACAAAGTTGAGAGACGCAAGACCCAACACTCTGGATGAGCTTAAGGCCGCTATCGAAGCATCCTGGGCCACCATAACACCTCATTGCCACTGATTGCCTCCATGCCACGCCGCATTGAAGCAGTCATTTCTGCAAAAGGATTTCCGACCAAATATTGAGTGGATAACTGAACATAATTGTTTGAAGGTTGACTCTTTTTTTGTATTAAAAACACTTCTTTTATTGGTTGGATGAAATATGCTACTTTTTTGAGACAGGAATTTGGGGTTTTCATGAGCTGTATGCCAAAATCATCAGTATTAAAACGATAAAAGACCTGAAATATTTCAGTTAGTGTGCAATGAATCTAAAATATGAAAGTTTAATTTTTCTCATTACATTATGGAAAATAATGAACTTTATCACAATATGCTAATTTTTTTAGAAGGACCTGTACATGCAAAACAAGCTTCTTTTTGGAAAATAATTTAAAAATATTACCGACCCCAAACTTTGCCAAAACCATGCCAAATAAATGATGCATTTTAAATATCTAGCAAAAGTTTTCTACAATGAATAATATCTTACCAGGGCGTACTTCCACAGTGGCCGTAGCCATGTTCGAGCGGCCCTGGGCATCAATGACCCGGAGTTGGAATAGGTACGTTCCTTCAACCAGATTGGCGAGGTAAAGGAAGGCCTCGTGATCTGAGCCATATAAAACATCCTACTCTCAAAAGATATGAAAACAAGAGAGAGAGAGAGAGAGAGAGAGGGATAGAGATCATCAGGTAAAACACTGAGCCACAGCAAATGGTGTCCAAATAACTCACTCACCCCGGCAGCAGGACTCTGTTCATCGCGGACCCAAAGGAAGGACACGTTTGCTGTTCCGCTGTTGGACACCGAGCCCCTGAGCACCAGAGAGTTGTTGGGAAGAGTGAGTGTGTGGCTGCCGCTGGCATGGGCGACTAGTGGAAGGCTTTTGGCTGTGAATTTAACAACACACTGAATTGCTGAAAACGTCCTAGAACGCTTTTTGTCAGAATATCTATTGTATTGTCATTTAAAGTCAGACAACCTTAATTTTTGTGAAATTTCACTTGAAAGGTGTTCTTGTGATGTCTTTCTTTAACCCTCTCATGCCCCGTCATTTTTTGACTGAAGATTTTTATTTTATTTTTGTATAATTTTTTTAATTCATCGGAATGGTACAAAACTTGGAAAGGTTTTGCCACCCGCTATGTGAACAGAAAAATATATATAATTTACATTATTCGAAAAGGTTAAATGGTCCTGAAAAAATAGTCACACTTGTAGTCCTCGCAGTCAAAAATGACTGCATTGGAAATTAATGGGCAACGAATTTCATAATGTGAAAACGTTTGGTTGTGCGCCCAAACAAAATCTTACTGAAAACTCATTTTTTGAGATATATATACCTAAAATTTGGAACACATCTTGTTTATATTTATGGCTTTAATTTTCTAGCAGTTTTAAAGTAAAACGTATTTTGGAAAATATTCAGACTATATATTTCATATTAAAAAAAAAAATAGTATTGTTGTGCATTTTTCTAGCCTGGGAAAACCCAGAAAACTTCCGGCAAATTTAGATTTGCTCTGAAAGTTAGTCTGGCAATAGTCTCGCGTAGCCAGACCTTCAGACTGACGGCTGACGTTTAGCCAACGTTCCGTGGGCGTGACGTCTGAGGCTGAGACTAGTCTGGCAAAGAGCTCATTCAAGCCCATTTCCGTCAAAATCGAGACACCAATCAGAAACGTTGGGGCGGGCTTTACATGATGACGACAGCGCTGGGATTTTGAAGCAGATTATTTTATAACCTACATTACAAAGATGGATGCCGCCGTCGAACATGACTCGTTCGAATCAGCTATCCCGTCTGTTTTAAGTGATTTGAACGTTTCCTCGTTAAAAACCGAGCAAAGAACAATTGTATACTGAATATATATATCATTGAACAATTGAACTTTATTGTATATTAAGAAACATAAGATGTTTCTCCGCCGCTCTGCATACGTCATCTCCTTCATCGCTCTGATTGGTTTTAGGTCCATCCGCGACGTCCGTTGGTGACGCCCTTCTGGAAATGATTTGTTTATGACGCTTTGCCAGACCATAACTCAGTTACAACTGAGAATGGTCTGGTTTTAACCAGGCTAGCATTTTTCATAATAGACGTAAAATATTCTGTAACTTTTTAAAACTTTTTTTCACTTCAGCAATAATCTGTCAAGAGTGATGTCACTCTTTAAAGTAATTTAAGTCTGTGCTCCAAAGCATTCAAGATTTATGACAGTTTAAGTTGGATATTTCATTTTTAGGACTATGCTCAAAAAGTGTATAAATGGACATAACTACTACATAAATATAATTTAGTACCATAAAATCCCCTAAAAATACAAAAAAGTTAAATAAAAAACATAGACCTCAAATATAGTAGATTTATTTCATGGAAATTAAAAAAAATAATAAATCGTTCATTTTTTACATGCGAAGAGCATGTAAGCGAAGAGCATACATTAAAATAAATTACAATTGGTTTTCTATTTTCTGTAATGCAGTGACATTCATGCATTTTAAATGTCAGTGTTTAAATTATAGAAATGCATTTTGTGTTACTTATATTTATACATTTACATAATTCTGCTCACCTTCTTTAATGCTAACGGTCAGGACTGCGCTGTCTGTTTCTCCCTGCTGATCTGTCACAGTCAGTTTGATCTTGTAATTCCCAGATCTCAGGCCAGTTGCTATGGCAACTGCTTTACTGGCATCTTTTATCTTCAAGCCTGGAGGGCCACTTCACCGTTACATAGGAGAGTGGTGATGGCACATCAATACAATTTTCACCAAAATCCTTTACTATTCATGCAACACTAAGGGTGATTGAAAATGTAGGAATGTGTTTTGAAATATGAGACAGGGTTAAGCAGAGCAGATCCTACTGAAGCATTCTTAAAGACAACATGCCACATTTGTCCAGTTACTTAAGGAGTTGAGATGTCTGGCTTTCTTTTCATGAATAAATAAAATAAAAACTATTTTTCGAATAGTTTGTTTGTTTCAATGAACTGGTTTAATAAATGTGATTTAATGGTTCTTTAACATTTCAATGCTTTCCAGATGTCCTGTAACATTTTGTGCTTTAAATTTATTTATTTTAAATATATTTTAATAAAATGACCATGTACAGTACGGTTCAAAGGTTTGGGGTCAATACATTTTTTTAAAAAGAAATGAATGCTTTTATTCAGCAATGATGCATTCGACTGAAAGTAAATATGATTTATTTTATTACAAAACATTTATATGTCAAATAAACACTGTTCTTTTGAACTTTCTATTCACCAAAGAAAAAATGTGTCATGGTTTCCACAAAAACATACTGTTTTCAACATTACTACTAATAAGAAATGTTTCTTGAGCAGCAAATCAGCATATTAGATAGATTTCTGAAGGATCATGTGACACTGATCGATTGCTCCTGTCTGCCTTCCTGCCTGCTGTGAGTTTGTTTGCGTCGAGGCTGTAAGCTCTACGCCTCGTATTAGCTTCGTATTTCTTTCTGTTTTGAACCATCATTTCTAGTTGTTTATATTACTAAATACAGTTTACCCACCATCTCAGATTAACCTTACATCGCTAGCTTCCGTTATTGTTATCTCAGCACGCTAGTGTTTACGCGCCACCCGCGCTCATTTATTTATTATTTTCTCTCGCGCGCCCGCGCCTTTGAGTTCATAAAAGCCCAGGTAAGTAAGAATCAGTCAACACAAACGGTGAGTAATGTCTTGTCCTGTTATTGTCACCTGTGTCACATGTCATATGTTTAGTATAGTCTTCTCCGATGGCAATATAGGATTTATTTGTGATAAATGCAAGGAGACAGTCAGGCTGACGGAGAAGATTTCAGAGCTAGAGACACGCATCCAAACTTTAATCGAGGATAGTAAGGATAGTACTAGAGCTTTAGATACTATTTTGGATGCGCCTAGCATAGTGAACTCTGTACATGATTCGGTTCCGGTGGTCTGACGATTTGTGCTGCCTTGTCGAAATATGCTACCGTAGCACGAATCGATCACAGAATGTCGATTAATATTATATGAAATACAATTATAATACAATTCTAAGTTATGAGTAGCTACTGTATAGCCTAGGCTACTGTTTTTATTTTTAAACGGTGTGAAAAGTAAAAATTATCATCAAAAATTCATCTTTGACTTGTCAAAGCACACCTTTCCTTAGTAACTGAAACTTTCAGTTATTCTTGTTCAGCTGGCTGGCCGTACAAACATTCATATGGTAGTTAGTATTTTTTAAAGGGAAATTACATGTTTACACGTGAAAATTTACCTTTTGTTAAAAAAAAACTGAATCTGCACATGCGCATAACCAGTAAGTAGCAAATCTCGATGGGTAGCATGAATCGTCAGAACACCGGCTGAAGTAGAGCCCACGCAGCAGGGCAGATGGGTGACCGTGAGAGATCGCTCTAGTCGCTGATTAAAAAAAACACTCTTCCGTTCCGATTACCATAACAAATCGATTTGCCCCACTCAGTGAAACACCCACTGAGAATTCTGTTGATGGTGCCCTGGTAATTGGTGATTCGATCACACGGAACGTTAAAATAGAGACACCAGCCACCATAGTCACATGTTTGCCGGGAGCCAGAGCGCCTGACATCAAAGCAAATTTAAAAGTGCTGGCTAATGCTAATCATAAATTCTCTAAGATCATTACTCATGTCAGCACTTATGATGTTCGACTGCGCCAGTCGGAGATCACCAAAATTAACATTAAAGAGGTGTGTGAACTCGCAAGTACGATGTCAGGCACTGTAATTTGCTCTGGCCCCCTTCCTGTTCGCAGGAGTGATGAGATAGTTAGCAGATTGGCCTCACTCAATGGTTGGTTGTCTAAGTAGTGTCCGTTGAATAATATAGAATTCATAGACAATTAGAAAAGTTTTTGGGGCAAGCCTGACCTGTTGAAAAGAGATGGTGTTCATCCCTCCTGGGATGGTGCTGCTCTTCTCTCTAGTAATATGGCACATAGTCTTAGAGCTAAAACATGACAATCTGGGGCTCAGGTCAGGAAGCAGACTGACTGGCTAAACCGACCGTCTGCTAGCGGCCTTGCGTCACCAAGGTCAGATAAATCCCATCACATAGAGTCTCTTTCACCTAGGTATCATCATATAGAGACTGTGTCTGTTCCCCGAATTTGGAAATCCAAAAAACGTCAGGTAAAAAATTTAATTAATAAAAAACAGAAATAATACAGATGAGCAAATGATAAAGCTCGGGTTGCTTAATATTCGATCCCTTACTTCAAAATCGCTCATAGTTGATATGATTTCAGATTATAATCTAGATGTGCTGTGTTTGACAGAAACCTGGCTAAAACCAAACGATTACATTATTTTAAATGAGTCAACCCCACAAGATTACTGTTATAAACATGAACCTCGTCTAAAACGCAAAGGGGGAGGTGTTGCTGTAATTTATAGTAATATTTTCAAAACCACTAAGAAATCTATTTTTAAATATACTTCTTTTGAAGTGTTGGTGCTTAATGTAAAAATATATAGTGTAAACGATAAATCACGTTTGAGATTTCTGCTGGCTACTGTATACAGGCCACCAGGGCACCATAAAGATTTTATCAAAGAATTTGCGGACTTTCTATCAGAATTAGTATTGGCTAACGATAAAGTACTAATTGTTGGTGATTTTAATATACACATAATGAAAAAGATGCATTGGGATTGGCACTTAAAGACATTGTAAACTCAATTGGAGTTAGACAACACGTGTCAGGACCCACTCATTGTCGTAATCATACTCTAGATCTAATATTATCACATGGAATAGATGTTGATGCCGTTGAAATTCTGCAGCAGAGCGATGACATCTCAGACCATTATCTAGTCTCATGTAAATTACATTTAGCCAAGGCTGCAAAGCCGACTCCGTGTTATAAATATGTTAGACCTATAACTTCTGCCACTAAAGATAGCTTTATCAATAATCTTCCTAATCAGTTTCATCATCTCAGCATCCCGGATAGCTTAGAAGAACTTGATATTGCAACAAACTTTTAACTCTCTCTTTTCCAGCACTTTAGACGCAGTTGCTCCGTTGCGGTTAAAGAAGATTAAAGAAAATAGTCCAACGCCGTGGTACAACGAGCACACTCAGGCCCTTAAGAGAGCAGCCAGAAAAATGGAGCGCAACTGGAAGAAAACAAAACTAGAGGTATTTCGGATTTCATGGAAAGAGAGCTCGATTGCTTACAGAGAGGCTTTAAAAGCTAGATCTGCTTATTTTTCAACCCTATTAGAAGAAAATAAACATAATCCTAGGTATTTATTTGAAAGAGTGGCTAAACTAACGAAAAAGAAAGCTTCAAGCACAGAAGTTTCAGGCCAACACAGTAATGACTTTATGAACTTCTTCATTTATAAGATTGATAATATCAGGGACAAAATTATAACTATGCAACCGTCTAATACAGTATCGCATCAGGGAGTGCATTGTAGTCTCCCTGAGGAAAATTTTTATTCATTTGTTGCTATAGGAGAGGAAAAATTCTGCAAACTCGTTAATTCATCTAAATCGACAACTTGTATGTTAGACCCTATACCGACTAAGCTATTGAAAGAGATGCATCTAGAGATCATAGACCCTCTTCTTAATATCATTAATTCGTCTTTGTCTCTAGGATACGTACCAAAAATCTTTAAGCTGGCTATGATAAAACCGCTTGTTAAAAAAACGCAACTTTATCCTTCAGAATTAGTCAATTACAGGCCAATCTCAAATCTACGTTTTATGTCAAAGATATTAGAAAAAGCAGTATCCTCACAACTGTGTTCATTTCTTGAAAGAAATGATATCTGCGAGGATTTTCAGTCAGGATTTAGACCGCACCATAGTACTGAGACAGCTCTCATTAGAGTTACAAATGATTTACTTTTATCATCCGATCGTGGTTGTATCTCTCTATTAGTGTTACTTGATCTTAGTGCTGCATTTGACACAATTGACCACAACATTCTTTTAAATAGACTAGAAAACTATGTTGGCATTAGTGGAATTGCACTAGCATGGTTTAAATCATACTTATCTGACCGTTATCAGTTTGTAGCAGTAAATGAAGAGATGTCTTATCGATCACAATTTCAGTATGGCGTACCACTAGGCTCAGTACTAGGACCGCTGCTGTTCAGTTTGTACATGCTACCATTAGTACATATCATTAGGAAACATGGAATTAGCTTTCACTGTTATGCCGATGATACTCAGCTGTATATTTCTTCAAAACCTAACGAAACTTACCCATTTACAAAAATTAACGGAATGCATAACTGATTTAAAAAATTGGATGACTAGTAATTTCCTACTAATAAACTCTGAAAAAACAGAGATTCTAATTATTGGACAAAAAACTTCCACACGTAATAACCTAGAATACTGTCTAACACTTGATGGCTGCTCTGTTAAGTCTTCGTCGTCGGCTAGGAACCTGGGTGTGCTCTTTGATAGCAATCTTTCATTTGAAAGTCACGTGTCTAGTATCTGTAAAACCGCATTTTTCCATCTTAAAAATATATCTAAATTACGACATATGCTCTCATTAACAAATGCGGAACAATTAGTTCATGCTTTCATGACATCAAGTCTAGATTATTGTAATGCTCTACTGGGTGGTTGCCCTGCACGCTTAATAAATAAACTACAGCTGGTCCAAAACGCTGCAGCTCGAGTTCTTACTAGAACCAGGAAATATGACCATATTAGCCCGGTTCTGTCAACACTGCATTGGCTGCCTATTAAACATCGTATAAATTTTAAAATATTGTTGATTACTTACAAAGCACTGCAGTGCTTTAGCTCTGCAGTACTTGAGCGAGCTCTTAACGCATTATAGTCCTTCACGTCTATTGCGATCTCAAAATTCGGGCCAGTTGTTAATACCTAGAATATCAAAATCGACTGCTGGCAGTAGATCCTTTTCCTATTTAGCACCAAAACTTTGGAACAGTCTTCCTACCATTGTCCGGGAAGCAGACACACTCTGTCAGTTCAAAACTAGACTAAAAACACATCTCTTTGACCTAGCATACACATAATATATTATAGACTTCTATAATTCAATGTTAGGCTTCATAGATTAGGTCAGCCGGAACTGGGAACTCTTCCCTTAAATCTTGATGTACTCGTTACATCGTCATAAGAAGAATGGCATCTACGCTAATTTTAGTGTCTTTGTTTATCCCGAGGTTTTCCTGCAGCCTACCAGATCCAGGCCGTATCCAGATCTGACTAGGAGCTTTGCCTGGACCCGATGACAACGCAGTGCTGAAGTGCCAACTAGCCTCTCCCTATGGAGGATCCCTTTCCCACTCTACAGATAAAACGTTGTGATTCCGGTTCGCGTACCCACCCCGAAGTGATAAAATAAAACAAAATTCTGTATCAAATTACAGTTACTGTAAATCCGGCCTCTAGTTCATAAACGCCAGAGGAGAACTGGCCCCTGACTAAGCCTGGGTTCTCCCAAGTTTTTTTTTTCCTCTCCATTAGGTCACCTGATGGAGTTTTAGGACACCAGTAGGTCACTTGATGGAGTTTTTCGGTTCCTTGCCACTGTTGCCTTTGGCTTGCTCAGTTGGGGATATTCAAATTAATTAACCAAGCATTAATACCATTGATCAGCCCTACCAAACGTGGATGTTTTTTCCACTAAGAAACAAACATTATGTTATTTGATTGATACTGTGAAGCTGCTTAGATGCAATTTATATTGTGAAAAGCGCTATATAAATACACTTGACTTGACTTATGACTGGAGTAATGATGCTGTAAATTCAGCTTTGCCATTACAGGAATAAATTATATTTTAAAATGTATTCAAATAGAAAAGTTATTTTAAATTATTATTTTTTCATAATATTACCTTTTTTTGTTAAACTAAATTTAACAATTACATAAATGCAGCCTTGGTGCACATAAGAGAGATTCAAAAACATTAAAAAAAAAAAAACTGTTACAGAGCCCAAACTTTTGAACAGTAAATAAGTAGGTGTAGGTAAATAAATGTTTGTATAATATATGATATAATTTAAATGGGTTACACTTTATTTTAAGATGACGTAGTTACATTGTACATACTCAAATAAGTACTGAGTAATATTAATTAACTACATGTACTTACTATAGAGTAACAGTTAGGTTTAGGGTTTGGTTTAGGGTTACATGTTATTATACATAATAACTAATTACTTTGTAAGTACATGTAGTAATGTGCAACTACAACTTAAAATAAAGTGTTACCTTTAAATGTATTTACAAACAAATAATTTGGTTCATGTAAAGAAGCAATGTTAAAAGAATGATGCTGGTACCTGATCAGGTCCCATTGGTAGCTGCTGATGGCCTGATCATCGGTGCTGTCGCTGCCATTCAATGTGATGCTGTCGACTGGGAGGAAGAGTTGCCTGTCTGGCCCTGTTATAGCGACTGGTGCTTTGTTTGCTACCACACAACAAAATTATAGACAATGTACAAGTTTTCTTTATACACACTGAATCTGACTGGTGTAGGGGGTTTGCTTTACCAGGTAGCACAGTGACTGAGATGGTGTCTGAATCCTGTTGACCTCTGGAGTCAGTGACTGTCAGTTGAAACGTGTACCGACCCTCCTGGAGATCAGAGAGCTGCAGGAAAGGTGATCTCACATCCTGAAAACACATAGCATATGAAAACATTAACTGCTCTACAATTATGTCTTTCTGTCTATTACCATTTCAGTCATATTTGACTCCTGGTGAGTCTATGGCCATCTCTTGCCATTCACAAGATTCTGTTCATGAATTTTCTTGACAATGATTTTTCCGGGGTAAGTTGCCAGGCCCTTCACCAATCCTCCCCATTACACGACTTGGGACTCACACACACACGGACAATTTAGCATCTCCAAATCACCAATACTGCATGTTTTTGGATTGTGAGCACCCAAAGGAAACCTTTGCAGACACAAGGAGAACATGCAAACTCCACATAGAAAAGACTCCTAGTTCAGCAGGGACTCGAACCGGGACCTTCTTGCTGTGAGGGGACAGGGCCACCTACTGAGCTTTATTTTCCTTTATTTTCCTGATTTTTTTGATTTTCAGAAGAGACTACATGCGTCATGTTATAATTTATAAAATTAAACATTGAATCATAAAATGAAAAATGTAATGATTCATATCCAATATTAGACAACAATCTCTTCTGAACACATTATACTTGACATTATGTTTTAAAACTCTTTACTCTCATAGAAATTGTCTAATTTATTTCTATTTTCTATTGAACTTTAAAGTACGTTGCATGTACTTACAGTGTACTTAACTGAGAAAATACTGGGTAATAAAAGGTAACTACATGGGTTAAGGTTAGGTTTAGGGCTAGGTTCAGGGTTAGTACCTAGTTAGTACCCAGTTATTGTAATTTCTGTAATAAGAACATAGTATGAAGATGGGGAACCGGACTGTAAAATAAAGTTCGGTTACACTGTTTTAAGGTGTGATTGTTACAGTGTAAGTATTTAAGTAGGCCTACTGAGTAATATTAAGCAACTACATATACTTACTATAGGGTTAGGGTAGGATTAGGATTTAGTTGAGGGTTAGTTGCATGTAATTATGCATAATTTTCTGTTATTACTATGTTAAGTACATGTAACAAGGACAATGTAAAATAAAGTGTTACCTAAAGTTCTACCCTGTTTTCCAATTTCTATTTGTCTCATTTATTTCTATCTTTTATTCCTTCTTAGGAATTTTAGGAAAAACATCTAAGACATTATTGACTAACTCCAGTAAGTGTTCTTCACTTCAGTGCAGCACATTTATCCACTGGGTAAAATAAAGATCGAATTACCTGCATAGTGACTTTCTGTGTCAGGCTTCTTGGATGGAGACTCCAGAGGTAACCGGTAATGGCATGGTCATCAGTGCTGTGGTTACCCGACAAGGTGAGGTGGTTGAGAGGGAGGGTGATGACCTGCTCACTGCCTGGTCTGGCCCGAGGAGGGTCATCTTTTGCGCTGCTGACCCTTACAGTGGCAGTGCTGGAGTCAGTCAGTCCATCAGAATCAGACACTGTCAGCCTAATGTAGGACAAGCAAAAACCAGGTCAGGATCGAGTTAATGAGGTCAAGCCAAATTAAAAAAGCCCCGGAGGAATTGCCCACCAAAGATTTCAACATCAAATTGTAGATGAAGAATGGAAATTATACAATACATAGGCCTATTGTTACAGAAACCTTAGCTACGTCCTTATGTAATGTGCAGACGTAGGCCATTAAGAGCTGTGTGTGTAAACCTGTGGTGTGTAAAGTGGTCTTTAGTGTCCTTGTTAGCCCGGTTCGAATCCCGCTTGGAGCAAGTCGAGTATGACAGGTTAAACTCACTTGAAGGTATATTCTCCTGGTGAAAGATTCTGTAGCTGTAGTACAGGTGTGTCAACAGGCCCCTCAGGTTTCCAAAAAGGGCCGTCCACCTTTTCCCACAGGTAACTGACAACTCCAACATCATCCACACTCTCTGGGAAGCATCAGGATGCACATTTCGTTAAAAACTCATGAATGATCTAAAGAAAAAACTGAGAGAAATGGATAAAACAAGCTACATACGACTGCCATTAATAATGAAGATGGAACTTTCTTGGAGAAGCACATCTTGGCTCTTGGGCAGAGTGACGGCTTTAGGAGGCTTATTTATATCCAATGCTGCAGAATGAAAAGTAAGCCTGTTCATATATAAAGCACATGCGCATACTGTATGATTGGCAAATAATATCAAATTATGATCTAAAGGGGGTGAAGTTATACCAGGATGTACTGTGAAGTTCACAGCACTTTCTCCATACGCTTGTTGTGCTTTCACACTCACTCGGACAGCATAGAACCCAATGGAAAGCTGGAATAAAGGAAACAAAGATGTTTTTAGAAAAAGAGCATAACCTCATCTTCTGTATGATCACTTGGCAGTCATACGGAAAGTGTCCAGGAGTTGAGTCTCACTTCTGAAATTTTAACAGACTTGTTGTGGTGCCCCTCCATCACCCCGTGGTGTCCATCAGGAGATGTTACCAAAGTCCACTCATATGTGTAAGGAGCATCTGAGGAAAAAGCCAGTGTCAAAATAATATTTAATGCTTAGTTACGATTCAGGAATGCAGAAGGCCATACAGTACCTGAAGTGTCATCTGGATTAACAGTAGCATTAAGTTCAACTGTATTTTGAGGCAGTGTTGCTTCCACTAAACCTTTAATGGACACAGACAGAGCTCTTTCTGAACAAAGAGAGTGTGTGAAAAGAACGTTAATCCGAATAATATTAATAGTGCTGCTTGTTTGTATTAAGCATAAGCACCACTAATAATTAGAAATAATGCAGAAACACATCTGTAGTACCTGGCTCTTCTGTGATCATCTGCGATGTGGCTTCAGTGCTGAGTGAAGTACTTAAGAAACTACTGACTGCGCTGAACTTCGAGGGCTCTGTGCTGATGTCTTGCAGGACATTGGGTGAAATAGTTGCAGATGAAATGTTGTGTGGGTCTTCTTCAACCTTTAATGATAAAAGTAACATTGTTTTCCAAACTCTACTGTTGTCACCCATGATGACCAGAGTCTGTGGACTAGTACAGGACACCAGAACAAGGCAATAAAATGTGAATGACATGACTAATGAGACAGATGAGACATGAAAGACTGATTAAGCACTTGGCCAGAGTGAGAGTACATTTGAGACACCATGTTTCCCAATGATGCTACAATATTAAAATAGAATCATGACATTTCAAGTCATGATAATGAATTGGCAACTAATACCATCTATAAGAGAAAAACCAGTTCCTTTCATTGCTGATGGCTGCCAACAGCCATGTCAATTATATATATATATATATATATATATTAGTATTATATAATTACTGTATATTACTCTATATACTGTATAGGCCATTATACATACAAATAGTCCATAGTTGAGAACAGTTGTCTGCCCAATATTTTTGTGGAAACCATGGTATGACCCATTAAAATTAATATTCATTTATTTCAAAAATAGTCTGACCCAAACTATTGAACATTAGTGTATATGATATTTATTTACCTATCTGTTTCCAATGTCTTTAGAGTGTCTGGAAATAATATACATTAATCTGTAACCAACGCTCACCGTTATGTTAAGTGCAGTGGTTGTTTGGGGCGTAACATCGGATTCTGCTTCTATAAGAGATGATCTGCTTTCATTTCTCATTTCTGGGAAGTGACTTGGGGGAAAGGAGCTACTTTCAAGAGACCCCTGCACTGTCATCGGTCTTTCACCAACTCTCTCCGTTTCTGATTGGTTGAATTCTTCTTTTCCTTGAACAAGTGGCCAAGCAAATAGCCCAGGGCTTTCTTCTTGTTCTACAGTTGTGCCACCCCTGTCTTCAGCTCTTTTTTCTTCATCCAAACTTCGAAAACTCTCAGCATACTCAGCATCAGTGTTGTCCAAATCTTGAATGCCTTCCGACAAGGCAAGGTCCTTCATAGGGTCCTCAGAGCCCTTGTGCCTGGGCAGAGGCTGCCAGTGGTTTGGGAAAGACTCTCCTCGGACCAAGGATTGGAGAACCAGTGTCTGCGGGGGTCCACGCTGCAAAAAGGCCAGGAGAGAGTCAGTACCAGGTCTTTGCTTCGGCTGGCAATTTTCTTTTTGCTGACAACTGAGCACATAGCAGCGGTGCTCAAAAAACCAGGCAAGGTCACAGCCCGGGAGACCACAGCAGGCGCCCGCACACTGGGCCATCGACGATACATCCGGAACCCGTAAAATACTGCTGCTCCTCAGATCCGGAGACACCACGCTCTCCGTGTAGGTTGCAGCCTGCCAGCACTGTCCCGATACTGCATCAAAAACAAACAACAAATGCCTGATGAAATAAATGTTAGGGTTTGTCATTTTTGATTCAGTAGTCCAAAAAAGACGTTACACAGCCAAGCCCCTACAAAGTATTGCAGCATCTCCAAAAAAAAAAATCTTAAAGAACAAGAAGGAAGTTAAAATATACGTTTATGGAAAAAATGATGTGCATTTATCACCTAGTTTTTCTCAGTATATTTCATATCCTTAAATTATGTTTAAATGGCAGCTTACTAAATGAATTTGCATTTACTGGACTGAAGCAACTTGTTTCCTTAGTTAAATTATAAATTATTTTTTAAAATCATAAATCTTTTTTTTTCCATTCTCCTTGACTGTGAGCTCCATACTCTCACAACATCATACTATATAGCCTAAGTCATAAAAGCCTGAAGTATAAAATATGATACAAAAAAATAAATAAAACGAATATGCAAACTTTTTAACTTTTTGAATTGGTGGTGATGCATGTAATGCAGAAATATATACTTGCCTCTGATACAGAAGAGCAGCACAAGTGAGAAAACTGGTGAGACGTTCATGATGACACTGCTTCCTTTTCACAGCAATGGATCTTGACCGTCATTACCTCTTCAAACTTTCTATAAAGAGGAGACAAAACACGCTAGGCTATCACAAACAGACAGATCAAAAATAACATTACAGCAGCATTATTAAATTAATAGTAATTTACCATTTGTTGCATGGTCTTTTTTATTTGACTTCTATCCCTCACAGCAACCGGCCCTGGGGGCTTAAATATACCTCTGGAGAAATGTCATGATGTGACACTAAAATACATTAGCCTATATTATCCGCAATGTTATATTTTATTATTTACCAAAATTAACACAATTTGTTACACAAAACAAGCAAACCACTAAACAATGGGACTAAATAGAAAGTCAACAGCAAAAATGTGCGCTGCTATTGTGAGTTGTGGCTGTACCTGTGGGATGTGACGCTCTTTTTCAAGCATCTGTTTCCATGACATCGAGAATCAGCTTCCGTTCTGCTGCACCATAGCGAACCCGCGCTGGATACTGGAGTAATGCTGGGATGAAGATCTGCTATTGTGGCAGTGATGTTGAGATGAAGGTCTGAATATTATATTGCTAGAGAGATGTTGTTGAGGTGTAGCCTATGTCTGCGAGAGGGAGTGTCAGCAGAGCAGACAGAGACGAGCAGGGCGGAGGGAGACACGTGACGTGATCTCTGTGATGTTGCAGAAACGTACCACACCACATCATCACATCCCTTGATGCAAAATAGAAAGTTTACGTTTTTAAAAAAAATATTACTATTATTATATTATTTTATAAAATACGTAATTATATTATCATTATAATAACTATTACGTTGACCACACTCCAAAACATGTGGTTAGAGAAAACAACAACAAACAATCATCACCATTATACACAATTTTCTTTAAAAAAAAAAAAACCTTAAAAATTCTCCAACAATTGCACATATCATACCAAAGACTTTAAAAAGGACACTGAATGATCAAACTTGGAACCGCTTGGAACCATAGACAGTAGGAGGAGGCTTGGAACAGAGAGCTAAAAAGGGGCGGGGTTTAGCAGCTGGCTGAAATAATACTCGATCTCCTTTTTAACGCTTCCCTGCGTTTTAAATTAAATTTAGCCTACATATCTTATTGTAAGTATTTAACTATTTATACCATAACGTTCGAGAAAACCTGCTGAGATTTGAATTTATTGCTAGTATTGCCGCTCAGTTTTTCATAGAACAACCTCACTCTGTCATGTGGGAAATCGAAAGTAACTGCTGCTGCCCTATAAAATGCAAGAGAGAGTGATGCTTTACTCGAGATTTGGGAGACAATAACTACTGTTTTCTGTAAGTATGAAATATATGTTATGCCATCTCGTAATTGCTTACTACTATATCGCAGCTGTTAGTTTAAGTTAAAGGCATAATTCTGACTATTTATCCTACTTAGGACACTGTTTGACAGTATTCCGTGTTTATTTAATGTATAGCCTATCGCCAAAGGTTATATAATACAGGTTATATAAAGGACTAGCACGTACACAGCAGTTACATTTTAGATTTAAGCTATAGCCTACAAAAATATAAATCACATACACAGGGATATCTTAGCTATCTGTGGGTTTAATATTTTGCCTAATATTCATATTGTTGGCATTTTGGACAAATTGCAAGTAGTGCCTAATGAGCCAACCATGCTTTTCATAGGCTGAATAAACTTGTTCATGTCAGGTTTAACTTGACTGCATTTCTCTGTCAGTACCAAGCCCTGAACAGAAATCGAATCTGAAAGCTCCAAGAGGCACAAACCTAGCCTCCCTGTTAAAATGGATAACCCACCTTGTTCACCAAGGTAAGTACACAATTCAGTATTATCAAGCAGCATTGAAAGCATTAATATTTCCTGTAGTTAATCCATGTCTGTTATTCTGTATACAAAATTGTTTGCTTTGGTTAGATTTGTTTAATTTTTAGTTAAATTCTTATTTCAAAATGTGAAGCTGCTTTAGTCTTGATAGATAATTGTAAGGGATCCACTGGAGTGTTGTAGAAAACCCAAGTGCAGTTTATTTAGCCAAAACAAGATTAAACAAAACAAAGGCGTGGCATGTCAAGAAACACGACCGTGGACATAAACACTCACACAGTGGATTACAGGAAACAGTACTTGACAGACACATTGCAAACATGAGGACTTAAATACACAGACTAGTCACAAGACACACCTGTGAACAACGAACAGACTATTAACCAGTGACAAGACACATGGCAGGATCACATGACAAGCAAGGAAAATCTATGACAAGACACAGAAAAAAGACAAATTACATGAAACCTCTGGTTCAGCAGGCATGACGTGAAGAAGCTCAGGCTCGATAGGCCTGGCGTGAAGAGACTTAGGCTCGGCAGGCATGGCGGGTACTGTGGGGTTGCAGGGCTCCTCATCCACAAAACCCACAGTAAATGGAGAACCGCTCAAAAGGGCATTGTCAATGAATTGGGCCAGGGAAAAAAAATAATTTCCCACTGGCAATTGAGACCGCACCGGTTCATTTAACCCAAAGCGGAAAATGTCCTTTAGAGCCAATTCATTCAAATCAACCAAATTACAAATTTCACAACATCATATTTAATTGCCTGGTCACCTCGACGAAGACGTTGGAGAGCATCTGCTGGGTTCATGGTAGGTCAAGTATTCCGTAAGGGATCCACTGGAGGAGAGTTGTAGAGAAGCCAAGTGCAGTTTATTTAGCCAAAACAAAATTAAACAAAACAAAGGCATGGCGTGGCATGTCAAGAGACATGGACAAAAATTAAACAAAGGCATGACGTGGCATGTCAAGAGACATGGACAAAAATTAAACATAAAACAAAGGCATGACATGGACTCGCAGAACAGTGGACCACAGGAAACAATACTTGACAAAGACACATGGCAAACATGAGGACTTAAATACACCGACTAATGACAAGACAAGGGACACCTGTGAACAGTGAACAATGAACAGACGATTAGCCAATGACAAGACTCATGGCAGGATCACATGACAAGCAGGGAATCACATGACAAGAAACAGAAACATGACAATGACATGAAACATGACCAAAACAGAAACAAATTGTGACAATAATATACGCTGTTTTATTTTTTAATGGATTAATATGTATAAGCTTGCAACACAGTTGACTTTTTGACATTCTGTATTTTATTCTGATATAGTGATACCTGCTCAGGAGAGCCCCGTGTGGGCTGTAATGACAGTGCTCCATGTCTTGTGGACACCAAAGATGAGGGGAAAACTGGGAAGAATAAAAAGCATAAAAAGAGACGCGGTGTTTTATGCCAAACGAAAACAGGTGATGATTGTACTCAGGTCACTGTTGAAGAGCTGTCGCCACCCTCACAACACCCTCCTGAGCGCCATGAAAAAAGGTCTGCAGGATCAAAGCAAGAAAAGAATACTCGCAAAACAAGAAATCCTTCTATTTCACCTGAAACTCCTCCTGCACTCTCCTCTCATCGACAAAAAGCCCAAAGTGCACAGAAAACATCAGCTCGATCTACCTGTGACCAGTCAACTCAGACGGAGTCACCCCAACTCCAATCTGTCCAAACGCAGTCAACACAAACCCCTCCGATCCAGGGTGAACACACACCATCAACAGAATCCAAGTCCACCCAGTCTAGTTTTTCCTTAAAACAGGCATACTGGGGGAATTCCTTCACAGATCAGTCAGCTGATCAGCAGAAACCCCAATTCAGCTCCAGAAACAGCTATCTGACAGTCATAACCTGGAATATAGGTGGTCTGGATTCGGATAATGTCTTTGACCGGGTCAAAGGTCTGCTGTCCCTCTTAGGAAAGTAAGTGTTACTCACAATTGTAATTTTTTAAAAATATTTTCAGTATGCATACATCTTCAGACCAAACATTAATATGAATAGATTGATCATGCACAGATTTATAAGGATGATTAAATAGTGAATCAAATTTTTAAATGATCAGGTTTAGAGAGTTTACAGTTGCATAGTAGTGTTTCTGAGGTTTCTTAATAATATCATTCACATTTAAAGGTAAAGTGTGTCATTTCTGCTCTGGTGGCACCGAGCAGAATTTTGTTTTTCCAACAATCAGTTTCCATGAACACTCTCCTGTCTGTCGTAGGTTAAACGGATAGTCCTGCCATAAACTCAAACCATTTGTTGAGCTGACGTTACATACTATTAGAGATGCTCAAAGAAACAGATCAATCTTTTGAATGAGTTACTTACTGTATTGTTTTCTTTGCATATTAATCTGAAAAAGTATTTTAACATTAATAGCATTGCACACATCAGATATAGCATTTAGCAGTCTCAATTAACTAAACAAAAATATCTAATGTATTACAAAACCACTTACAAAAAGACGTGAATGATTTGATCACTAAATTATGATTTTAATGCAGGTACCGTGCAGATGTTGTACTGTTACAAGAGCTGATTCCTTCTTCTTTGAAGATTTTACAGAACATTATGACAGATTATCAATTTTTGCAAGGTATGTTAATGGTTGCATACAAGCTCAATAAATAAATACTATTTCTGGTATGAATATTAAATGGTTTTGTGTTTCAGCCAGTGAAGAGGGCTATTTCACTGGCATTTTGCTCAGAAAGGAAAGAGTACAATTCCTCCAGAGCAGCATTGTGAAGTACCCAACCACAGAGATGAACAGGAACCTGCTTGTTGCAAATGTAGGTCCAATTTTTGCTAGCCGTTGGATAGTTATTGTTTTGATATGCCTGATTATGAATATGCACTTTTTCTTAACCCCTGTTGACCATATTTATAATGATAAAAGTCATAATGTAAATTTTGACCATTTAAAACATTCAGCGTCCCGTTTTGTGTTTGCTTGTTTGTTTAGGTGAGCTTTTTAGGCCATCCACTGTGCATTATGACATCTCATCTGGAGAGCTGCAAGACAGGTTCTCAAGAACGCCTGAATCAGCTGCGGAGAGTCCGGAAATGGATGAAAGAGGCTCCAGAGGACCACTCAGTTATATTTGGAGGAGATACTAACCTCAGGGATTGGGAGGTTGTGTGTGATACAAACATGTGTTTGCTCTAAAATCAAAACCCACATTTGACTCTGTCAAAATGTGATGTGTGAATTTGTTTGTCTGTGTTTGTTATGACAGGTGAAGAAGCTCAAGGGGCTACCGGACAGTATCTCTGATGTGTGGGAGATGCTAGGGAAACCAGAGGAAAGCAGATACACCTGGGACACATCCATCAATGATAACAATGAAATCTCTAATTCTATACGCCTGCGATTTGATCGAATTTTCCTCAGACCAGCTGCAGAGGGTGCCCAGCTACGGCCAGAAAGCATGACCCTGATTGGTCTGGAGAAGCTGAAGTGTGACTATTTCATCAGCGATCACTGGGGCATTCTTTGTACTTTCACATTTGAGGCATCAGAAGAGTAGTGTGTCACTGACTGATTTTCTTTTTTATGGCCTGCGCATGATTATAAAACTAAATGGGTCATACGCTTTGCAAACAAATCATTATTGATAAACTTGACAATCATAAACTTCTGGTAGATTAACTTATACACCAACTATTCCTATAAGGGGGACTAAGGCTAGTTTTCAAACTTTTTACTCCAGTGATTCAGTGAAAATTTCTCAGTTTCTATGTAACCACATGCCATACATCTTGGCTACAAAAAAAGCCTCAAAAATGTCCAGTTATTGCACAGGAAAAAAATATAATGTAGTTCATTGAACTCACACTGACCATTTGTGACAACATATCACAATGGAACCTGCCAATAAACAGCCTATTATTGGGGTTTAAACTAAGTTTAAAACCATAAAACATTACATTGTGTAATATTAAAAACACATGACAACTTCATCCTGACTTTTATGAAATGTCCCATGAACATAGTTTCCCCCCTTATTTTTCCACTAGAGGGAGCTCAAAGGACAGCCTATGATTCATGTATGCTGTGACTGAGAACATCAACCACTCAAATATCAAAAAAGCGGTTTTAATTTTGTTAATTTATTTTAATTCATTATATACTGGGTTTGGAACAGAGTAAGCAATGCCACTACATAACCTATATGAATACTTATAATGGTTTTATGTTTTTGTTTTATAGATTCCTTTTAAGATTGCAGATTTAAAAATGCTTACTATTTTTTAGTTCATTATTATTAAGCATAATTGACACATTTGAATAGGAAGCACACAGCAGTACAAAATAAAACGTGGACTATGTTTATGCATTTTGAGTCAATACGCATATGCTGAAAGTCTGGACTAAATCTTTTGGATGACCATGAGTAATTATATTTAAATGGAAGGATAGGAATATATTCTTTTGGTGAGAAACTGGCAAACATGGCCCTGTTTTCAGTTGGAGAAATGATTTACAGCACATTCTCTCTCCTAAGCTAAACAGAATTGAAATGTGCCACTACAGTTAGAGAGAGGTGGCAGGCTGACAATAAGAATTATTTTTTGTCATTGGCATGGTGTCAGGAATAGGACTAACAAAGAGCCATTTACCAGGACAATCCTCATCATAGACAGCTAGATTTCGGAATTTACTGCCACAAATCTTCTACACTGCTTCTGTTTCCTAAATTTATTTTGTATACTTGTGTTTGTCTTAAACACTCATTGATATTATCTAGAGAATCTAAGAGAGATTCTGCCAGCATTACCTGTCACATAATTAAACACATACATCAGTAAACAGAACTTTGTCCGAATTTTATGCTAAAGGAAAAAAAAAAGTCCTTCAAAATGAATGACAATATCATTAATCAAAAGTTTAACACAGTAAATGGATCAATGTTCTGTCATGCTAATCTGTTTCCTTCATAATACATCACAGAAAAAGAAGAATTAATTGCCATATCATTTCCATAAAGTATTTAATCACATGTTGAATGTTGAAGTATTCTATCAGTCTAACTAGATAACATTATTTAATAAAGACCATCATGAAGGTTGTGAAAGATCATTAGCTCCCACTGTTATAGGAAACCCTTAGTCATTTTACTACAACGAACTAAAAATATACTCACATTAATCATTTTAGAACATTTTATACTGTTATTAAATTGGGTCAAACCAAGAGTCTATTTGAATATAGTTTGTGTGGAGCCATGAAAATCATGCATTTTCATAAAATATTATCTGAACATCTGGTTTCATAACAAAGAGTCAAGAATCCCTCAGAACAGTTTCTATATATCAGAGTCTGAATCAGAAAGAGTTTTATTGCCCAGTATGTTTGCGCGCACATACACACACACACACACACACACACACACACACACACACACACACACACACACACACACACACACACACACACACACACACACACACACACACACACACACACACACACACACACACACACACACACACACACACACAGAATTTGTTTTGGTGCCAGAAGAAGCTTCCAGTACACAGAGACAACAATAAAAATAGACAACAAAATATATCACCTTATTGTATACTAGATGTTTGGTCATGAGTATTACCATCCAGATCAAATATAACATATGTGGTGGTTTATAGTGATTGCAGTAGATCAAATATTATCAAATAGTTACTGAAAATAACATTTTAGAGGTTTAGTGTATCCAGAATCAGAGCCGTCTTGGCTTCTTTAATAGTGTTTTTCCCCTTTTTGTCACATCATGTTGTGCAGAGTTCATTTAAATAAAGGCCTTTTCAGCAGTTTTTTCCCAGTTCAATGACACATCAGCAGGGGTCTAAGAACAGTGAGCGTGACATCAATGGACATATCAGCATATATTTATTATAAAACACTTGCAAAGACAGTGAATATATTACTAATACTTTTAGAGAAGTCACAGTTTGTGAAGTGTCATTATTGCAAAACACAGCGTGTAACCAGAGAACATGGCGTGCCAATTTTTACATTAAAGGGGCAATTCAAAAATAAAAACCGTCATCATTTACACAACTTTGTGTTTTTCCAAAACTGTTTGACTTTCTTAATTTTTTTTTATATATATATATATATATATATATATATATATATATATATATATATATATATATATATATATATATAACTGCATCAATATCATATAAAAGCACCAAAAACCTATAAGTAAGTCAAAGATGCGACTTTTCAAGTGACTTGACAGCATGGAGATCAACCGATGCCATGGCAGTCCAAAGCCCACCTGTGCATGCTCAGATTAGCAGAGGAAATAATTACATTAGAAGGCTTCCTCCTGTACACTGGACATATTTCAGACATGATAAGCCTGAGCTGTCAATATGCACAAGGCAGATAAAACAGAGAAAACGAAGAACAGGGTTACAGATAGACAGATCACTGATTTAAAAGATAAATCGGGGAAGATATTTGTATGTATTTATTTAGAACAGAACAGATTAATTAACTTCACACGGATATATCAATGCTCCAGATTTAACCATAATGCCTAATTTTAATCTGCTTTCCCTGATATTTGAAAGAAAATCATAATAAAACATATTCTGTTAAATAAAAACTTGCAACTGTGTTTGCCAGAAATTCACTGTTTGGTGACACTGTTTTATTTATATAAAAATCCCAAACATAATTTTAACAATAATTTACTGCAAAAGCACATAAAATCAAGTAGCACACCTAATAAAAGATGTTCATATGGCACATATTTGTGTGCCAATTTTCCATTACTTTGCAACAACTTTACTTTAAAATTAACAAACTGTTGTACATATTACAGTTTAATTCACTACGACAGAAAGGCTACACCGCTCTATTCATAGATGTATTGTGGACTGCTTAATCCAGAGCAGGTGGCAACAAATGTAGGCTACTATATGTAATTACTTAAATGAATAGCTATTCCTGGATTCTCATATTATATGAAATTAATTTGCATATGAGAAAAGAGCTCACCAGATTATGAGAATGGGAACCCTGTTGGTGGTGGAAATTCTAATATGGAAATTGTACAGTAAGCCCGGTATCACGTATTGCTGCTAATGCATGCAGAACTTTACCGTGTTGAGAAGAACATTGACCGTCTTTCAGAAAATGTTCGCAAGCAAAACACAGTTATATCAGAAAGAATCCACGCAATTGTAAATTTTACACCAGGAAAGATTTCCCTTCATTTTGCAACGTGTTCGACGAATTCGCCGTGTTGATTTTCATAAATTTGATTGGAATAAAAAGAGTTTTGGGGCAGCTTTATACATTGACAACAAAATGGATTGTTTTGCCTCAAATCTGCATGACCAACTTGAACCCGTTTCGAAATATGTGTGGAAACATTTATCCCTAACGAAGTAGGCTTCCTGTTCGCGTAGATTCGGTAGGCCTACGCGAAAATTAGACGAATAACAATAATCGCAACTGACTTAAAGGAGGTCGACTTTTAAAATCTGTCAGTAATTTGTCCGTTTCAACATTAAACTGAATGAGCTTGAGCATCGTGTCTGTTGCCACAGCCTCAGGACGGCGATAACGTGAGTTCTTTTTACGAGCTGATTTGAGAGTTGTGTTGTTCCACACATGATTATATTATTATTACAATTATTCCCTCACCTCTGTCCCTAATCAAGAATGAATTTGAGGCATGCTCCCTGTGGGATGGCGTAAACAATTAACCATGATGTGCTCACTCACAAACAGCTGAATTCTGATGGCTGATGATGCACCAATGAACAGCCATTTTCAAACACAATCATCGTAATAATCTCACAGTCCTCTTCTAACTTTATCCACCCTGGTACAGGGGATGTTTAATGAGACAAATACAATGTATCATTAGTCATCTGGCTACCAATAACAGGCTGGTGATTAAAGAGGCTCTTGATGAGGTGTGGCAGCTCAATTATTTGACGTGCTGGACACAGTAAACACACGTTTCACCTTCTGAAACCTGATGGATCAGTTTGGACGGCTTCATTTAATTTTCCTGTCTCTCCGTCCAGTTTGATCTTCTGTAATGACACCCAAAGGGCTCTCCAGGCCTCATTCTGTCTTTATGGTGTATTTGGCTATGTGTCAATACTCTTGTTGAAAGATGAGAGATCTAAGGTTTGAAAAGGATGACACTGAACACCCAATTATCGGCTAGTGGCAGTTTTTCTATTCTTGGAAAGCAATCCACTGTGCTCTGTGGCACTCCTATTGTTCTTCTAGGCTGCAGTTGCCATGAACACCACGTTGGTGGCGTCTGACATGGCGGTGACCTGTGGAGAAAAGGTTGGAGAATGGCTTACACACCTTCTCCAGCTCGTAGATGTTGTCGCTTAAAACATTCCCCTCCTACTTTTGCCATGTTGCGCGTGATTGTCTGATGCTCTTTCAGACATCCGTTTCTTTGTTGTTGTTCTAGAGGAAATTAGTAAATGCACCCTTCAGTCAACTTGAGGGCATGAGGACAATAGAGTTGATTGATACAAACAAAATAGCTTTTTTTAGCTCAGATGTGCACTTATTATTCCAAGTAGCTTTTTGATTTTGATTACCCAAAAGACAAAACCCTCAAAATTATTGCTTACCAATTATAATTCACCAGAGGGGAGGCTTTATTATGGGCTTTTTTTGTGTGTGTGTACCAGGCATAAATGCAGCATGAAAATCAAATCATTCCATCCTTTTCCTGGGAAACTTTTTGCAAAAATCATGCAGTTATTATCATCAGCATCATCTGGATCTGTCCTCCCCGCCCCAGCGTCTCTCAGAGTCTGATTGGAACCTCAGGGAAACACAACACTGATTTGATTATTTACCTTCCTATTATCATGACTCCCTAAAAAATAGGCTAAGTTATGTCTCTATGGCAGAATGATAGTGTTTGAAAAAAACACAGATTATGAATACTTTTGCTAACCTTCTGAATGGAAAATGTAAAAAAATCTGTAATTAGTCAACGAGACTGTGTAGGTACATTGTTCATCATTGTTCAACCATAGCACGTCACAAAAATATTCTATTTACAATAATACGTTAGTATGGTTGCTATAAAAAATGCTTCAGACAATGCTAATTACTTAATTTGACTGAACGTTTCAATTTTCATGTGTATATATACAAATAGTTAAATAATATTAATATGCTAAGTTATTAAGTTATTAAGTCTCTTTTCCATGTTAATCAGAGTTTTTGGCATAACTGATAACATAATGATTTTATTTTAGAAGCAGTTTCCATTTCTGCATTTAATGTTAAAATGGTAGAATATTTATGAATTTGATTATGTATTCATCCATTTGGTTGCCAGTAGGTTACAGTGCTTTTGCAGAGACTCCGCCCACACGCTCTTCTCATTGGCTCTTCTCGTGAGTAGACAAATTTTGCTTGTTGCTGGAATCTTATGGCATCATGTCTAGGTTAGGACATGTGGTACACTTTAAATACTACTGTTAACTATCATAATACAGTGAAATATACAACCACTTGATGTCATAAAGTTCAAAAGTTGGCAAAAGATATCAAAAGATATTGTATATATATATATATAGGTCCTTCTAAAAAAATTAGCATATTGTGATAAAGTTAATTATTTTCCATAATGTAATGATAAAATTAAACTTTCATATATTTTAGATTCATTGCACACCAACTGAAATATTTCAGGTCTTTAATGGTTTTAATACTGATGATTTTGGCATACAGCTCATGAAAACCCCAAATTCCTGTCTCAAAAAATTAGCATATTTCATCCGACAAATAAAAGAAGTGTTTTTAATACAAAAAAAGAGTCAACCTTCAAATAATTATGTTCAGTTATGCACTCAATACTTGATCGGGAATCCTTTTGCAGAAATGACTGCTTCAATGTGGCGTGGCATGGAGGCAATCAGCCTGTGGCACTGCTGAGGTGTTCTGGAGGCCCAGGATGCTTCGATAGCGGCCTTAAGCTCATCCAGAGTGTTGGGTCTTGTGTCTCTCAACTTTCTCTTCACAATATCCCACAGATTCTCTATGGGGTTCAGGTCAGGAGAGTTGGCAGGCCAATTGAGCACAGTAATACCATGGTCAGTAAACCATTTACCAGTGGTTTTGGCACTGTGAGCAGGTGCCAGGTCGTGCTGAAAAATGAAATCTTCATCTCCATAAAGCTTTTCAGCAGGTGGAAGCATGAAGTGCTCCAAAATCTCCTGACAGCTAGCTGCACTGACCCGGAACTTGATAAAACACAGTGAACCAACACCAGCAACTGACATGGCACCCCAGACCATCACTGACTGCGGGTACTTGACACTGGACTTCAGGCATTTTGGCATTTCCTTCTCCCCAGTCTTCCTCCAGACTCTGGCACCTTGATTTCCGAATGACATGCAACCACTGAGCAACAGTCCAGTACTGCTTCTCTGTAGCCCAGTTCAGGCGCTTCTGCCGCTGTTTCTGGTTCAAAAGTGGCTTGACCTGGGGAATGCGGCACCTGTAGCCCATTTCCTGCACACACCTGTGCACGGTGGCTCTGGATGTTTCTACTCCAGACTCAGTCCACTGCTTCCGCAGGTCCCCGAAGGTCTGGAATCGGTCCTTCTCCACAATCTTCCTCAGGGTCCGGTCACCTCTTCTCGTTGTGCAGCGTTTTTTGCCACACTTTTTCCCCCCCACAGACTTCCCACTGAGGTGCCTTGATACAGCACTCTGGGAACAGCCTATTTGTTCAGAAATGTATTTCTGTGTCTTACCCTCTTGCTTGAGGGTGTCAATGATGGCCTTCTGGACAGCAGTCAGGTCAGCAGTCTTACCCATGATTGCGGTTTTGAGTAATGAAACAGGCTGGGAGTTTTTAAAAGCCTCAGGAATCTTTTGCAGGTGTTTAGAGTTAATTAGTTGATTCAGATGATTAGGTTAATAGCTCGTTTAGAGAACCTTTTCATGATATGCTAATTTTTTGAGACAGGAATTTTGGGTTTTCATGAGCTGTATGCCAAAATCATCATGTAGTGTGTTCAGTGTAGTTGGAGGAAGAAGAAGACAGGGTCGGCGAAGTTTGGGACTCGCACTTTATTAGATCCTTCACACTGCGAGGAAAAGCAAAGGGTGCGCTCGTGCGCGGCCGCCGTGACACTCTCACGGCACACAGGCAGTCAACAAAAGAACAAAACACTCAGTCTAACTCTTGCTTCACGCGTCGTCAATCGAAGTGCGAGTCCCAGGTCTCTCTCCTCTTTACTCCCAGCGCCGGCAGCTTATATGCAGTCTCCACGCCAATTACTGCAATCAGACACAGGTGTTTGTTATCTGCACTTGACCCACTTACTCACCGCGCGGCTCGCTGACTTCTCTCCCGCTACAGACTTCGCGGAACCACGCCCCCCTCGCCACACATCAGTATTAAAACAATAAAACACCTGAAATATTTCAGTTGGTGTGCAATGAATCTAAAACATATGAAAGTTTAATTTGTAAACTTTTGTTAAAAGGCCATTAAAGCACCACCAAAGTATAACTCTACTGGTCAGTTTTATGGCTATGACATCACATATGACCCGTGACTATTTATATTTGCTGTTGATTGGTCAGAAACACAAAAAAGGCTCAGAGCCAAACAAACAGTGTCCAGTGTAATGAATCATTATCACCAGGAAAAGACAACAAATAAAGCCCATGGTGGTTAGGGTGTGCATGCATGCATGTGTGTGTGTGCATATATTTTATCTTGAGTGCACTTGTTCGTCCACATCGATTTCCTTGTAGACACACTATTCATCACTGTGAAGGAGACTAGTCATTAAGTTTGACTATGTGTATTGATTTACATCACTATAACCCTATAACTCCCCAACACAGCTACCACCTGACTGACTCTATAGGAGAAAGAGTGTGTGGATAAAATATATCTCTGGTTGTCCGTCCTGAGGAACAGTCTGAGCTGCTTGTTCCTATTTTTCTCATAAGATGTGACTTTCTGTTATCTGCATTTAATGTCAACACCAATTCTTATTATTACACTGGTGCTTTACAGAAATTCACTTTCTAAATAAAGAGCTCTGTGTCAAGACAGGGCTAAAAGGAAATGGAATAGATTTTCTCCAAGTTCAGTCTGCTGACACTTGTGCTTTAGGGAACAAAGCTTTCTGGCCTACTACAGATGAAATGGGGACCAAATGAAAAGCAAAAGTACTGGCAGGTTTGGAGTGAAGTGCCCCCAGGAGCCGGCCTCTCGTTATAACCGTAATTCTGCGCACATTTGTATTCACATAGCATGATCACACATCAGACCTTTGGAAATGACTGTTTACAGGGGTGATCTGTAGAACAAGCATGCTGACACATGGAAAAGGAAAACAAAACTAACATAATTCATTCGTTGATGTTGACTGGCAGACATTTTATGCATACAAATTTGATTTAAACTGGACTAAACTACATTTATTATAACATATATACTGTGTATATATAGGCTACATGTATGTATGTATGTATATATATAGATATATAAACACATATATATTTCCCTGTCAACATTATAATTTAATGTTGACAAACAAATAAAAAACCCTGTTTATTTCAAGCAATCTACAACTCTTTATTTGAATTATATATAAAATATAAATGTACATAAATAATAATTCAAATGTAATATATAACCTACATTATATAGGCCAAATTATTGGCCAAATTATACAAATTATTAAAAAAAGTTAACTATAATAAAATTAATTTGTTAATTTTTTTTTTTTTGTATTTGTTGAAATATAATTTTTAATCAAGGTTATTTTAATCACATAAATGTTTTTTTCCTTCCACATACACTGCCTGGCCAAAAAAAAAGTCCTTGTTTAGATTTAAATAGGGAAATGCTTATGAATCTATAATGGGATCATTATTGCAGTGATTATTATGTCAGTAATGGCAGCTATTTTATCTGTTGAGCTGTTTTATCCTCTTGATGGAAATACATTTTGTGATGTTATTTCCACAAGAGGTGCCTCAATTTTTGGTCAATATCTTGTATTGACAATGCAAGAGTCAAGCACTCTGTAAAGTCTACTCCAGCACATCCCAAAGACTTTCAATGAATTTCCCTCCTAACCATTCTTTCACAATTTGAGCCAGATTAATCTTGAATTGTCATCCTGAAACATGGCCATGATGTGTCTTACATGTTTTTTAAAGAAATGAAAAACTACACACTCCATCAATTAGGGTTAAAAGAACTGTTGCCGAACATATAACATAAAGATAATAAATCAATGCAATAATGATCCAATCATAGACTCTTAAGCATTTGCAAATCCGAATAGTGACTTTTTTATTATTATTTTTGAATAAACCAATAATTAATATAAAATAAAAGACATATATCACTTTTATGTCAACTCCTAAACTATCCAACTTTTTAAAAGAAGTATTACACTGTCTCTGAGAAGTTACTCATTGACTTCACATGCTGTATTAAGAAATATAACAAAGAGGTGCAAGTGAAAGCTAAAGCTTAGTTGCCATAACTGATGCCTTGAAAGGAAGATAATTAAAGTGGTTTTTACCCTCCGTTGCCTCCCTCTTTGTGTTTTCAGCTTTCATTTGGCTCTAGGGCCTGCAAGTAAATTCAGAGATAGCAGCAGATACACAACTGTTATAATCTCACAAGATTTACAACCTATATTTATATTATTACAAAACCAATGACCTATAAAAAAAGGGACTTGGCATGATGGGGCAAGATGATACCACTGTGAAGGCCATTTCCACCTCTGAAATGAGCAACTCATGAAAAACAAGGCTGGGGAAGCAGTTGGCAAAATGTACAGGAGATTTCTAAGAGTCATAAAGTTCAAATATTGACAGGTTTATGTGCTTTGGTAGTTGCTGTCATTGGGTTAAGCCCTTATATCAAGGGTTAATTTAATATCTGATTTCCATCAGCAATGAAACAATCCATTGATTTAAAGGTAATGGGACAAAAGGTGAAAGGATATCATGTGAATCTACATTTTCAGCTGATCTCCGTTTATTTAATCGCCTTAACTAGTTTTTCTTGGTGCAGATCTACCAAACTCGTTTGTTATAATATCAGAGAGAAAAAAAATAATGAAAATCATGATGTGAAAAATAAAGTATGTTGTTTTTTCACAGTATATCTATTTGTTCCTATAGCAGATGTGGCAGTACACACCGCAGCTGCTTGTGGAAAGGAATGGCCAAGCATCAGAGCATGTATGTGTGTGTGTGTGTGTGTGTGTGTGTGTGTGTGTGTGTGTGTGTGTGTGTGTGTGTGTGTGTGTGTGTGTGTGTGTGTGTGTGTGTGTGTGTGTGTGTGTGTGTGTGTGTGTGTGTGTGTGTGTGTGTGTGTGTGCGTGTGTGTGTGATCATGCATGAAATTATCGCACCAGGGTGTAAACACCACCGAGATGAGAATAACAATGCACTCCCAACTGCACAACTCACCACCACTCACTGTATAACTAAGGGGAAACTGCACACCATCACAGGTACATTTGACAGCCTCGTAAACTTAATCTATCGTTTGGGCAGTCCAGAGAGAGGTGGCGAGACCTCCTTATTTACAGACAGTCAGATGTTTTTGCTTTTATTGAAGCACAAGACAGTCTTTGCTGGAGATGACCATCAGGTTTCACACAAAATACGAAGTTTGATTGCTGCTGCCTTTAAAGCAAAATGGAGAAAACATACTATTAAATATCTAAAAAAAAAAAAAAAGATTTATAATGAAATCATAAAAAGGCACAGATGGATACAACACAAAAAAACTGAAATATTAATTTTCATTTCATTTTCAACCTTTCACACATTTTTATGCTGATAATATCATTTATAATGAAAAAAATGTAAGAAAATAATGATAAAAATACTATGTTTTATCTAACAAATTACTCATTTAGAAAAATTGTAATTGCATTACAATTTGGGACCTAACTACATACTGTATCTGAACCAAAACCATTTTGTTGTTTTTTAGTGAAAAAAGTTGTTGAGGTTATATATGGGTGTGCACGATATTGACAAAATTTCGTATATTTTTTCGATAACGGTAATTAGAATTTTTCTTGGCTGAGTGTGTTTATTGTGTTGGTTGGTACCTTGGCAGGTTTAGGACTGCCGTGGACAGCTGTCTCCTAAAGTTTTCATATTCTTCATATTCTGTGCCTTGGTTAGCATATTATTAGCATTAACAGAAATTATCCTTTCCAATAAGTTTAAATAGATTTTTTTTTTTTTTATTATTATTTTTTTTTTTACCTTTTATATAGTATGAAGTATGATTTCGGACACAACCTTTGAATGTCTTAATAAGGGAGTCATTGAATCATTAATTTAAACTATTTGTTCATTCTGTAGCGAAACATCGCCATGTGTTGCTCAGAGACACAAAACGGTCCCGTGGCTTTGTTTGGAACTATTTTCATTGGCGAAATAGAGCAAAAGCAGGCAATACTGTGTCTAGTCACTTAATATTAACTTCTAGTCTATTGAACTGCATGTTGATATCACATTTGTAATCACGCTGATATTTGGAGAAAAAATGGCACTCTTTATGTGACTGATTAACTAAATTATATAAATATAAAAGACATACAGATGTATTTGAGCCCCTTTTCTGGAATATTGAGGGCATTCTAAATTAATTTTAATAGACTAACCCTTAATAGACTCATACAGTTAAAGCGTGCACACTAAATGCGCAAGCGCACTAGTCTAATAGACTACATCGCAGTGCATGCATGCACTCTCAAGGTGTGTTTTTATAAATAAAGGGACATACTCGGTAATGTCAGGTGTGATAGAAATATTTTATGTAATAGGTATTTTCAACATTAAATGTACAGAGAAATGCAGACTAAGGATGCTCTGGTCAAAGAACATGTATACTTTCCCAAAAAGTTCTTAACACAGTAGAACTAACAGTCATATAATTAGCTTAGATCATTAATAAACCAATCAATAGAACAAATCACAGTGAAGAAGACTTGTGTGACATTGATTTTTACTCAACTGTATGATTTAAATGCATCTTTCTATTCAGGAGACTCACTTGGTTGTTGTGGCCAGTGATCTCCCGGCCGTAAATAGCTAAACCTTCATTTCTACAAAGAGCAACTTGGGAGTCGTGTCAGGTATGCTGCGCAGCTGAGAAATAGATTCCACACTCAAAAGACAACAACAGAGCATATATGTGTGATTGAGGTAGTAATAGAAGTACTAAAGATTCTACGCTCAAAAGACAACAAAAGAAACAACTCGAGTGTAATTGAGGTAGTGATAGTAGCTTCTTGACCTTACTTCAGGGAAGTATTGTATTGTATTGTAAGTATTGATGGAATTCAGGGAATTACCTCGAGATACTGTATTTAGTTTTAACAACTGGAAGATGTTTAAATTGTCCGTGGTGAAGAAGTCAGATTTAGTAGGTTGTATTCGTATAAAGAATTTCCACGACACATCACACATATATCACACACCACTAGTTGAAGGGATTCAAAAGTTTGACTGTGGCTTTTCTTTAAATCTCATGTAAAATAAAAATATTTACAATAGGCAAATGCGAGTTTGACAGAATTAGCACCATATGTTGTTAGTCAGCATGAGTGGCTTAGACTACTGACTGTAGCAGAGCTCTGATTGCCAAGACATGCAATGCATAAAAGCTCAAAGTTGACAACTTCTCAAACAGGGAAACATTGAGTCCATTTTCACTGCGACTAACATGCTTTGTTTCATGAGCTAGCCTGAATTATCATCCTCCAACAATCTAAAAAAACAACAAATATGGAATATTCTAGCAATGACAAGCAGTATGGGGGTTCAATCAATTCACCTATTTACCAAATTATATTCTCCAGTCATTTAGTAAACCTGTCAGACACCTGAAAGTGCCCTCTTCACTTTCTGATCTTGTCTGACCTCTGTCTCATTTTATTTTCGCTTGAAACCTGACCCTTGCCCGAAGAAGAGTGACTGTGGTGCTCACTTGTTAAGTGTTTGGCATTTGAGGAACAAAAGGCTCCCGCGTCCTGAATGTAGCGATGGATCAGTCTGTAACAAGCTCTGTCGCTAATGGGCTCTAATGAATTCAAAGATATGCAAACTCACGTGGGGCTCTTATTCAGATAAGGTGAAACAGAATGAATCACATTCCCGAAATATACAACCATTAACCTTTCTTCACTTGTCAGGGATGAGAGGACTGACGCTTCTCGTTTTCTCTCAGGTCAAATGCACAAAAAGACAACATACTGCCTGCAGGGACATCCTTTTGAAAAGGACCAATACTTGCTTTTGTTTTTCACCAGAGGATCAGACATTTTCCTAAATCACCGTTTAGTACTAGTAAAATATAAAAATATTTTGCTTCATTTAGAAAATGGACAATTCTCACACTATATAGGGGAGACTCATGCTATTGCCACTATTGTTTACTGTAGTGAATATTTCTCAGTGTGGGTTTATTTTTGATAAAATAAAAAAAAAGTTTTTAACAGAAGAAATAATTCAAGTCATTTTACAAATCATAAGATTCATGTTTCTGCTTTTAAATCTTCCTAAAATGGGTTTCCCATTCACTTCTATTGTGATCTCTTTGTTATTGTTTTTTTTAAGAAAATTAGCAATTTTAAGCAAAATCTCAGTATAACAATTATGAAACTAAAATTTGATAAAAAAACTACTTTTTTTAAATGTAACATTAAAAAATATAAAACTATATATTTTTTGTCCAACAATTGTTGTAATTAATAATATGCGAATCATTTAAAGTGTCAATAAAATGTGACGAATTTCCCCAACCTGATGAAAAATACCCTTTTCTTGTTATAACTTTCAGTTAAAATTCTGAGACAACTAGCCCAGATGAGTTTGTGACATCATTTTGTGAAATATAGCACTGCAAGGCCATTATCTTTATTATCTATTTATATTATTTTCCACCAGCAGACCAGTGACAGAAAAAAAGAGGCATTTTATCATAATTTGTAACCTCTCACAAACATCTGACCATCTGATATGATTCGAGCTGGACATCTTCCTGGCCATATCTCATAATGGTTGGTCACATCAGGAGCACATCATTGCTGATATGTTGCCTCAGGGTTTTTTCCTAGGTTAACAGCCATATGAGCCATTGAGAGGGGAGAAAAAACATGTCCTTGCACAGATCTGGCAAAGGGAGGTAAACTATAGTAAGGAATCCCCAAAGAGAGATTATGGAAGTACATGTTCGCATGACATGGCAGCGACAGATAACAGGCTGAACGAGATGGAGAGGGCTTGATAATCTATTCTCCCATCACTGAACTGTCATTCCACCAATGACATCCTCAGATAAATGTCATCACTCATAATCTAACCCTGTCATCTCCACAATGAGCATTCTTTCACCTTTAAGATAGAGGTGATGCTCAACTGTGGCACAAAAATGCAGAATGTCATAGCCCTCTGCCACTAAGAGAATGATGGGAAAACATCTATTAAAACTGGTGGGTATTTTCTGATCTGATTACATAGAGATCTAATTCTCGGTCCATTCTCACCTGGTCTTTAATCTGTGATTGATTCACTCACTTTTCCCTCTATTTTAAACCTCCTGTTGAGCTCAGAACATTGATTGGATAAAACATGCAGTGCTCAATAACTGCCTAGAATCATGTGTTCTCATACAGCTAAAATCTCTATTATCAAACACAATCTGTTATTTTAAGCCATCTACTGTATGAATACTACTGTATGTGATACATAACTTACATTTTAAGTACATCATTGTTGATGCAATTATCATTTTATTTTTTACATATTTAACCCAGAATATTCCTTTAGGAGAGTCCCTGCTATAGGCTTGTAGATGTCATATGATCATTATTTAGCAGATGTTATTTAGCAAAGAGTAAAGAAGCTATAAAGAAGCACATCCAAAGAGTCCAATATATTCATCCAATATTATGATATGCCATAATATGGATAAGAAAGTGCTGATGTAGGCTACTATAATATTACTCTTCAAACATGGTCAATTTCCAACCAGTTAAATGGACTAACAGAAAGACCATTTGCCATTTCTTGACCTTTCATGCAAAGCACCCATGACTATTCATGGTGAATAATGAATAAGCATGCTTTACTTTAATTAACTTCCTGAAGTACAAGCCTGATACTCTGTTGGGTAGTTGACCGGACTCCTTATGAACCGGCCTGTCGGTGGGTCTGATTAGCCATGTGAAGTAGCCTACCCATGTCCTTGTGTGAAGAAGGATATCTCATTCACATGTTCAACAGCGGCTCCTCTAAAAAGGATCTATGAGCGACAGTAATGACTCTCTTTTTCAGCATCCGCCAAAACCCAGAGGAAATCATCACACTGAAGTTCAAAACAACAATCTTATATTACTTCCCTTCCTGTGGAGATTAATATGGGGAAATGCCAACCCTTGCTGTTTTCAGCAAGTAAGCTCAGTATGGGATACAGTACTTTCATATAATATTCTGACCATTTATTTTTTCTTAGTTGAAGGGTGATATTATAGGCTACATATCTAGAAATCGGAAGTAGCGACAAATCAATTTTACATATTGTGATGTACATCTGAGTGTAATGGAAAGAGAGAAAAAAATGTAAGGTGCATGGCGACTGTTCTATGAATCGTTTGGATTTTGGATTTTGTGCATCAGAGTGATTGTCCTGCATACATCACCAGAGAAAAGTTTTCACCAACATGTCCATTTATGACAATTTAACGAAACATTACAAGGTCAGAAATAAAAAAATCAAACATAAGCACAGATGAACTGTTCACAATAAGGTAGCCTAGGCTATAACATCCATTTAGAAAATAGGCCTAGATGAATAGGTGATTTTTATTTCATGCCGATTTAATTCAAGATCTCACTGGCGATTTTGTAAACTTTTCACTTCTTTTCACTTGCAACACACTGGCAACCACTCAAATGACCTTGGCAATGGATTATCAAACACAAGGAAGTAGGCCTAATTGTGTCATCACAACTCAGCGCTCATATATTCTTAAGAAAATGTAAAAACTCTCTTTAAAATTGAAACATTTCGTTATAAAATTCAAGAATTTCTATAACTGTCTCATGGTTAGTGCACTGAAACGTTCTTTCTCTAAAAAACTGTTAACACTAAAAACCAAGCTTTCACACTAACAGGTGTTGTGCCGAATTTCGACCCCTGCCAAATTATTACCCCCCCCCCCCCCATCTTGTTTTCTTCACTCTCGAGAAAACAGAAATGGATGAGCGCATATTTGTTGGCAGTAAGTTAGCCTACGTTTTGAATGTTTGAACAACGAAGTAGCACGACATACAAATTCCAATACAATGTTGATAACCGTTCTGATTCATACAGCAAATCCGTTGATAAATACAGTAAAGTTACGCGACCAGGTAATCGCGTCGCAGCCACTCCAGCGATGTATAGGCTAATAGTGTCCCGATGTTTTAGTGGACCAAAATCCCGATAGTGCCCGCGTTACGTTACTTAACGCAACATAGAGAGAGGAATGAGACACATTATAGTTATCTAATATCTATGTACGCAAACAGTAGACACACACACAGGCTATATTCATGAATGCATAATGGAGAATGAGATCTGAATTATAATAGGCCTATACCTTTGTTTGCAATTGAATTTATTCAAAGATTAATAGAAAGTGGCGTTTCACATGTGATTTGTCAAAAAGTAATTTCCCAGTTTCCTCAGCTGATTTACCAGAAGAAAATTCCATTCAAGGAACATTAAGCATTTTTGGGGATAATGTAATACCCGTTCTGTGACATTACACAAGACATTTCTAGCATTGGAGTGGTATAAATTTGTATCAGTGATTGAAGTTTGGAGCTGCTGTTCCCAAACATTTCTGTGTGTGCGTGTTTGTATGTGCAAAATCATTAAAGGCAGAAATGAAATGAAAAATTCACAATCTGCTGCCTTCTCTCATAGATACATTTTCACTATGCACCTTAGCATCAAAGATTTCAGTCCTGGCTTTAAAATTGACACCTATGCAGAATATCGCAATATTGCAATTTCTTTATATTTTAACAGATTTTATATCTATTATTCTATATGTTTTTTTTTAACTCTCTTGCATTACTTGCTTTCCACGATTCATGATTTTCTAACAAATTATAAGAGGCCAAATTCACATTTTTACAGTAAACGCCCCTTTTGCATTCCACAGAAGAAAGTAAGTAAGTTTGGAACGAGTAAACAATGACAGAATCATGAACACATTCATAATGGCTGTGTTTTAAGATCATTATTAATACATGATTAGTCCTGATCTCTCTGCTGAGAAATTACTGATGTGACGCACGGAATTATAGGTCTGGATATGTGCTTCCCTGATTGCATCAGCAGTTTGTTCCATTGAAATGTAATTGAGTCTGATTTGTCAAGTTCGTTGGGACAGAAATTTCTTGGGACTATGATGATTAATCTGTTGACAATTTTACTTATATTTGTTTTTCTTTATTCAGAGATCTTGGCCTGGCTGGATATGCAATATCTGGTTTTGCATGCTCACACAATGTGACCTTGATTTCAGTGTTTTATTGGCAGAAGATCCATGTACAATGTGAGTAAGAAGCAGAAATATTATTGATTTAAATTGTCCCAAGAGAAACAAGTAAATTGTTTGCCCGCAGTTAAATAAGCAATATTTTCTGACAGAGGAGAGATGAAGGAAGAATTCCACAAAGATCATATATTGATTCAAAAGTAAGATGGTATTGACACTTAGTAAAGTGATGTCATTATTAGTCTAGTAATTTTAAGTTACCAATTGCTTGTGGAGCAAACCAGTCAGGAGAGTCAAGAATTTTCAGGCTTGGCATTTCAGTCACGGCCACCCAGGGAATATAGGCTTGATGGATCATTAAGCTTTGACCTCAATAAAGTCAGGTGAGATGATTAATTATAGGTTGATCTATGTCCATTGAGCTGATGTTAGTGAAGCTATGTGCAATTAAACCAGTCTGGATGTATTATGGAATTGAAATAGGTATGATGAGCCTTTTTGAAACCATAGCCTATATGATACATGCTACATCACCCGATCAATGTAAGTTTCTTGTTAGTAAGTTTCAATGTAAATTTTCTTGTAAGTTTCTGGAGTTGCTTGACTTTCTTAATCTGTGACTGCAAATATGTTTCACAATTATGTGATTTTCAGAAGTGATTTTATTGTACTGGAGAGTTTGTGATGTAATATACTGTTTTTTTAAATAGTAAACATCAGTATTGAAATCTTATCAAATAATTTTGTGTATGTGCGTGTGGCTTTTAGTTGGTCTGTCTGTAGTGTTTGAGTGTCTTTATATTGTTGCCTCTTTATCTGAACTGCCAGGTTATTCACTTGCTCAGCATCAACTAACCAGCTATGTTGTGATGAGTGAACAGATGGCATGTCTGATATCCATGCCAAGTCATCCATTAAACACACACATGCAATACGTAACATGCACTGCCAGTTCCTAAAATGTTCATTTACCTTGAAAACACTCCTCCCGCTCCCCTCTTCTGATGGGTCGCTGGAAGATTGTTTGCTAACTGAAGGCACCCCACAGCTCTGCCAGCACCTGTATGTTGGTGAGACAGCTGGCAGACTGTATGTCTGGACAAACAGTCACGGTCAGTCTCACCCGTCCTCCCTGCAGGGCTCGTCAAATGAAATCTGATCAAAACACAACACCAGTCCAATAGCAGTCCAGATGGAGATTATGTCAGATTTTGATTGTATTGACTTGGCAAATCTAGTTGTCTGTCTGTCTGACAAAGTCTTGTTTTAAATAGATACAGAAAAAAGAAGCCATCACTCCAGTCATACACTCCAGATTTGGTGCACAAGAATTCGCTGATTTCGCTGCTGCTGCAGAGAAAGTATGGACAAGCATACACGGGCATGCTGCTGTGAGCATGTAAGATATGCTGCGGCTGTGTAAATAGAGTAGATACATAAATCCCATAGCAGATGTAGGCAGGTGGAGCTGGGGGAGGTGGAGGGTTTCAGAGGGAACTCTGATAGCCCACTGCAGGACTAGCTTACAGCAAACAATAAACCAGACTGTTTCAATTTTGAGCAAGCAATCACATTGACTGCAGGATCAGCGGCGGCCAATCAGCTTTTGCCATGCGATGATGATGTGATTGCTTGCAGATTGTATGTAAAAGACCCAGAGGTGTAAAGTCCAGGTTCAGAAAGTAAAAGTCCTCCTCAGAATTTTGTTCCAATCACCTGAATTTGCTAATTAGCACAGTTAGCACATATCCAGAATGAACAAATAGCAGGACTTTTACTTTCTGACCCATGAACTTTACACCTCTGGGTCCTTTACATACAATCTGCAAGCAATCATATCATCAAATGCATGGCACAAGCTGATTGGCCTCCGCCAATCACTTTCTGACCCCTGGACACCTCTGAAAGGACCTATAAGCTAAATAGTGTAATAATAGAGTAACGTTGATATTATTATACAGATTAATACTTAACTTATCAATGTCCTGATTCGATAAGGCATTAATTCTTCCAATTGAATTGAACACTTTTACAAATAAAATAAGTTAGTTGGATAGTTCACCCAAAAATGAAAACTCTGTCATCATTTACTCACCTTCATGTTGTTCCAAACATGTATGAGTTGCTGTCTTCTGCTGAACACAAAAAAAGATATTTTGAAAAATGTTGGTAACCAGACAGTTGAAAGTAGCCATTGACTTTCATATGGGAAAAAAAGTACCATGGAAGTCAGTGGCTACTGGCTACTGTCTGGTTAGTGGTTGACAACATTCTTTACAATATCTTCTTTTGTGTTCAACAGAACAAAGAATCTCATACAGGATTGGAACAACTTGAGGGTGATTAAATTATGACAAAAGGTTCATTATTGGTATTCTTATTTAACTTCTGAAATGGCATAAAATAAAGAGTTTTTACTTGCAGTTGATAGTGAGTTGACCTATGCTAACAGAGCTAGGTTAATAGTTAGCCTATGTGCAGATAGTCATGATCTCTGTTTCCCTATGTTCCCTATGTTCCTTTTCAGCTGGAAATATGCACTTGACAAATCTTTGAACCATCTGAACTCAGTAAAAGTAGAATGAATGATTAATCCATTCACTTTTCTGTCGCTGTTGGATATCATGTAGGCCTATCTGTTACATAATTTAACATCTGGTTATATTACTCATTGACAGGAACTACCTTGGACCCCTGGCACAAAATAAAGAGTCCTGATACTAAGCTTGTTTCATTCAACAAATTATGTAAATAATAAAATATGCAATTTAGTGAAAAACAATAAGTTACATATTTTGCCTAATTGTGGTTTCTCATATAATGTTCAGATTAGGTTATTTTCTGTATTACAATAAGTTTTCTATCTTTGGATTTAGCTAAGTATCTCTGAGTACAAATTGTGCTTCAGACACTGCTATAAATGCATCAGCGTATTTAGATTTAGAGTCGCACCTTTCCAACACTGAGTCTGCCAATCCATTTCCAAGCCACAGTATTAGGGCTTTAGAGAATTATAATGGACCTTGAAGCTCTAAGCTATAATGTATACAGTAATCACACAGCTCTGCAAAGTGCACAAACATGTAAAAGTGTTTGCTATTTACCATAGTCTGTCACGCTACCTAGCATAGACTGATGTGGGTAGACAATGTGTTTTCATAATTATTTTCTCAAGCTTATGTCACTTATAAAAAACGCAGCTTTAGAACAAAATATTTGTTTAAGCTTCCTTAAGTCAGAACATTCCCTCTTTAAGAGAAAGTTAGTTAGTTACCAGAAAGTTTTAGTTACCAGTAGATCTAACATAAAAGACATTATAGCCTCTACTTTCTTCACTTTCTTAGATTTCTTCCCGGTTGTCTGCATTTTGAGTAAACTGCATTTATTTTAGTGTCTGAAAGTAAAGTTTCTCAGGGGACAGGGTCATATAATTTCTTGGAAAGGATTATTTCCTGCTCTCACTATTAATGCAGCCAATGAGACGAGACCTTATAGTCATTTGAGGGGTTATTCTTGGCTATCTCTTTCTTATCTGTTCTCGTAGAACAAGTACACACTTTTTCCAGGTGCTGTCAGCCTGTGACTACTTGTGACTGAGATCATGCACACCAAGGAAAACTCATGGTAAATTTTATTTTTATGTCATTGATATACACTATACATATAGAGAATGAGTAAAGGAACATATTTGATAAAAACATATTTACATTTTTTTGTTTACTAAAAGAGTCAGTTGATAATGTAGTTTGGATTCACAGATGTTATCTTAGAGTAAGATGCATTTAATCAAATCAGTAAGGCCAATAGAAAATATATCAGCCCAACCATATCTGAGTCCCAATATGGAGACTATGCAGAATTATCTTCAAATGAGATGCAAATTAAATAGAGCCTTGACAACTGCATGCTGTAAATTTGCGTTTAGGACTCGTCAAAACTGCTTTTAGAAAATGTGTCCACTGTTTGCATTTTCAATGTGATTTCTACTAAGTTTTTTACCTATTCAGCTTTAACCACATTACGCCAGCTTTATATTCTCAGCTTTTTGACTACCAGCATATTTTCAACTATCAAGAGGGTCTCTGTGGTTTCATTTATATTAGTTAATTTCCTGTGGGATATGCCATTATATTTCCATAACCTACTCCGTAAATCTTGGGATGTAAAATGATGAAAAATTATTAGAGTGAAGTTTGATTGTTCTTACATTATGGTGGAATTGAATGTCAAATATATATATATATATATATATATGGTGTATTGATATCTGATCATGATATGATGTTGATTTTATTGCATAAAAATGTCTTGATGATCTTCGAAAGATTATCATGTTTCTCATTGTAACCATTGGCTGATAATCAGATGATTGTTTATTTTCACTTTGTATCTTATCAGACACAATTTGATCAGTTATCAATGTGACCTGTTCTAATGTATCTTTCTTTCTTTCTCCCGACTCAGCTGCTGTTCCTTTGATGACTGCAAACTGACTACAGAATGGCTGCTGAGCAGGACGAGACACAGGCCAAAGATAGCTATCGTGTGTGGCTCTGGATTGGGACTTCTCGCAGACAGTGTCTCAAATAAACAGATCATCCACTATGAGGACATTCCCAATTTCCCAGTGAGCACAGGTACCGGATTCATGGAAGTGTATCAGAGCTGAAATAATGGAACAGTTTACAACTTTCTTTCTTGCTCCTTTTTTTCTTTCGAAAGAAACAACCCTCATATCAATGCTACACAATACATTTTAGTTGGCATATGCAGTAATAAAGCAAAGGATGAAGTTGTGGATGTTATTATGTTAATTTACATAGTGTGGTCATTTCAGTCAGCATGTTGAGTCTATAAAATGCCACTAAACAGATACAGGAGTTGTTGAAGGGAATCTGAAAGGTTTTCATTCTGTCCCTCATTGTATTGTATGGTTAACAAATTATGCCCAGCTCCTGATAATATGAGCTACAAAATGAATAACTACTGCCTATGAATAAAATATTATGACTGTAGCAAAAATAGCCCCTAATATCTGCCACAGGGAGTTCATACTATGATATCTTTGACAGGTTTAAATATTAATATGGTGAGGTGAATAATCTTGGGAAGTGTTCAGATGCATCAAATGAAATTTGCACTACCTGAAGCAGGTGTGTGTGTGTGTGTGTGTGTGTGTGTGTGTGTGTGTGTGTGTGTGTGTGTGTGTGTGTGTGTGTGTGTGTGTGTGTGTGTGTGTGTGTGTGTGTGTGTGTGTGTGTGTGTGTGTGTGTGTGTGTGTGTGCGTAAGTGTGTGTGTGTGTGTGTGTGTGTGTGTGTGTGTGTGTGTGTGACTGATGGCTGAAGAATAAGAGCCCTTGTAAATAAGGGAAAGTATAATAAGGGTCTTAGAATCCATTTGTGTTGTCATTCTTTCTCTAATCCACTTCATAATTTAAATTAGCTGGTTTATGGAGACTAACAGAGAAATGACTGACAGTTTGAATAATGAGAATGAACGATGGATGCTCTGTGCTCATTTTTTAAATAATAAATTCTTCACATTGGCCATTGCATTATTCATATAAATCAGCAAGTGTCAAATCAAAATCAAATCAGTCAAAATCAGACAAAAATGGACAAAATAGACGACAATCACACATAACTGCTACATAAAAATGTGGTTTGATGCATTTAAAGAAGTGATTATAGTATACAATTATAATATTAATATGATTATACTTAATTATCATTCATATTGCATTCAAGTATATATATATATATATATATATATATATATATATATATATATATATATATATATATATATATATATATATATATATATATATATATATATATATATATATATATATATGGAAAGATTAATATAATAAGAAAAATATACAAAATAATACATATTTTGAAAGTTATACAGTGTATATGTATATAATATACACTGTATAACTCTCAAAATATGTACTTCATATTGAATATGTCACTTATTTTTCATTAAAACTAATTTCGATAATTAGTCATTTTTAAGCATTACTACTCAGAACTCTTCTCATTACACTCACTGTTTTGCCAATTTGTGACAATCTGATTTTTTTTTAAAAACTCAGGCGGCATGCACTGAAATGTTTATTTGCTCATTCATTTTTACAATGTTTCAGGAAATACATTTCACGGTGAGTGTAATAAGCCCCCTCTCTGAATGAGTTTTTTTTTCTCAGAGCCATTCATCAATGCTCGTGCAAGAAAAGAGGAATCGTCCCCTGGAAAAACAGAGCTATTATTCCAGCAGAATCTCATTATGCTGCAGGTTTTAGGGCCAAACACATCTCATCGGACAAAATTCAAGGTTATATTTACATAAGCTTACATTCACTTGGCTCAGTCGGCCTGTTCCGATGGCAAAGTAAGTTCCGGAAGCCACAAACAAACTGTAGCCTCCTACTGGCTCATAACGTTAGAAAACAATGTTTGCTCCACCTGTTCGTACATTATTGATACACAATCAGTCTCACTAATGCCATTCTTGATGACATCAGTAGTCACCCCTAAGCAGCAGGTATTAACTTTTTTGCGATTGTTGAATGAGCAAAGTGAACATGCAAATGCAAATCAATGAAATTCTAAATACACCCAAGCCAGCAGGATCTCTTAGACTTGGGGACAGTCATTAGTCAGTTAACACCATATTATAGAAAAGGATTAGATGACATCTGTTATCAATGGCAGCAGCTGACCTTTTATTTGCACATTACAGAGAGGTTTTGCATTAGATGAATAACCCCTTAGGTAGACGTAATATATTAGGGAGAGAGCAAAGAGTAAATTCTTTACAGCAGGAGGTTCTTTATAGGGGAGAGACAGCTTTAGAGCCCAATGCACTGCATTTTTATCATTAAGATGCTTCATACATCACACTGTGGTAGAGTAATATTGACTTATTTTTCACAAGGAAATATTTACAGACTAAGGACCAATTTTACTACTCCAAACTTGGCGTTAAACAAAAACTACTTACATGATTTACTAAAGCCCTGCAGTGAAAAATTAGAGATGGAAATGTGTGGACAGTTGTTTTTGCACCTGACCTTTTTTCAAATGCATTTTTAGGAGTTTCCCTTTCAGTTTCAAAGTTTATGGGAGGAGAGTATTTAAATAAATCATGCCACGTTAGGTTTGCGGTAGTCTATTTGAGCCATTATTTAACACCCAAAAAAGCATTTCTTAACCCATTTTGCACTTGCCATGGCTGCGTTAATTTACTCTGGTTAGTAAATCTTAACCTAAATGGTTTTGTAGAGTTGTCGTTCTTAGTTATGTGAAATGCTGCAATTACAATGTGTCTCCCTTTATCCTTTACCCCCAAAAACGTTGCTCTCATGATATTATCTTCTCACGTTGGTATATTTGGATATGATCACATTCTTGATGCAAAACAGTGTGTTCAACTGCAATATATTCAATATATGTATAACATAAAATAAAATTACAATTTACAAATGACAAATTAACGCCCATACACTTTTAGGGTAGGAAAAAGATGATGATGATGTTGAAGAGGAAGAAGAAAATCAGTACAAATAACAGGGTTCCAGCACCTTCAATGCTTGGACCCCTAAATATATATATTTATATATATATATATATACAAATATTAATATGGTATATATACATTATATTATACAAAAAAAGTAAGCATGTTTTTCACTAATGTGTTTGTCTCTTTATGCATAGTTCCTGGTCATGAAGGGTGCCTGGTGTTTGGTCAAATCAAAGGCGAGTCCTGTGTCTTCATGCAAGGAAGGTTCCATCTGTACGAGGGTTACTCATTGTGCAAGGTGAGCTCAAATAAACAGTTTGATGCCTCTATTGCAGGTGCTACCACAGCTACCACAGTTTATTTTGCCCTTAACTGATTTAAATTCATCTTGCCTTTCGATACGGTTCTTAGCTGTATCCGTTTATAATACTTACAAGCACAGTGGTTTCTTTACTTGAAGTAAAAGCTATATCACATATCCCGTTTTTGTTAACTCTGTGGCATCAATGTCGTGTAAAGTATTGTGGCATGCGTTTCAAGCAGTGGCCTTGTTTCCTTTTAGCATCACCTCAAGGACAAGTAAACTCATTGTAAACAGCTCCTATTTGTTAAAACAGAGAGGAGCTGTTGCCTCCAGTATGGGTCATTAACTTTATCTGTCCCGACCAGGAGATGCATAAATACCGAGGCTGAATGCTGAGAAAGCAGGTGTGGAGGAGAAACAAACTACTCACTGCTCCTGTCACTCTCGTATCAAAGCAGTTCATTGACAATATTCAGCTTGCTCTTGTCTTTTGTGGACAGTTTTGTTCCTTTAAAAAGGATCTGAATGCATTAGCATATGAAAAATATGATATCAATCATGAAAACATTTTCACATCAGTTAAAAGTCCTTGTTAATTTACAAGTTTTCAAATGTTAATTTACCCCGGAGTTCAACCAAACAGCATGATTTGTGTGAGCTCTTGGCTTTCTCTCCATCAAAGTCTACAGGGGAATAAATTATCTGTTGCACATGGGGCCAGAGAGCCACTTTTTACTAATTTACCAAGGAATCTGCAACCTCTTGCCCTGGAGTGGGACTGTCACTGTAATTGCAGCCCTGACAGCATGACACAATGCATTACAATCAGTTGTCATGGCCACCATGCCCTACAGCCGGCCAAAAGCTTTTTCTCTTAATATGAGGCTGGGGCATTAAATCCATCAGCCCCTTGTATTATGAAACTCGAGCTTTTCACAACACTATTTTGTATTTAATGTCTTAATGGCTGTGGCGCATAAACACACACTGTAGCCCAATTTGCATATGTCCTAAATAGGATGCAGGAAAACAGTTCACGTATGTCAGATAAAATCAGGCAGATTTTCAAAATAGTGAGGCAAATGTCCCTGTTATAGTGTTTTATGATGACATTTTCACCCATGACATTTCCAGCGCAACATCCGAACATTTGGGCGAGGTGTTGGGTACATATTGTTTTCATTTACCGTTTCTATTTAAAAATGACATGGATTGAGCGGAAGAACCTGCCATTGCATTGGGAATCTAATTATGTATTGTAAGGCCAGGGCTGCCAACTTTTCAGTTTAGCCTGGAGTGAGAATTACGGATGGGGTGGTTGGGGGGTGATTCGATTCATAAGCTTGCGATTCGATTCTGATCTTGATTCAATATTGATTAATTTGGATAAATATCAGTAAGAGTAGGGCCTATACATTTTTCTCAAGGAATCAAATCTCTCTCAACTAATGCTGTAAACATACAGGGAAACCCGTCTCCTCTGGTATTAATATTAAAGGTTAAAAATTAACAACTCATTCTTATGCAATTTAGATAATGTGTTTTATATAATAATGTTATAGCCTAATATTTTTTAACGATAAAAGAGTAAAATAATAAAAATGTAATATAGTGCATATATTTAGCAAAATGCTCCTCTGTGGAGTTAATTTTTATAGCTTACTAACATGTAAAATGGTCATTGATTGGCTTTACGTGACATTTCGTTCACAATAAACTGTTTTATTCACGTCTTTCTGCCTTTGAAATACTCATTGAATGACTTCATGAGACTAGTACATTTTACGCTGTACTGTATCTTTCAGCGTACCTTCTGATGTTCATCCATGTTAATTTGTAACTAGTAATAAAGAGGAACACAGATACAGCGATTTGTCATGCCACATTTGTTTGAATTTTGTAATAAAATTTACTGAATTTGAAAGCTGAGACTCTGTTTCATATCAAAAGTAATCTGCTCTTTCGGTGCGTTGTCATTGTTCTCTTTGCTTCGCAATATTTAGTCTTTATTTTTTTAAATAATTTAGAAGCTCAACCAATCTGGTTATTAAATCTTTTGTCAAACTGTGACAGCTGGTTTTGTACCTTCAGTCACTGTTCATTTTGCTTTAGCTGACTCATATCTGTGAGTCACTGTGCAAATCAGTGCCAACTCACGACCCAACTCATTTCCATTACAGTTAATGATGCAAACTTGCTTTCATGTTTGCCCTTGGTAACACAAACAGTTATTATGGCTTCTTTAAGTGATATCATTGTTGTGGAGAGCTGTGCTTTGGAGGGTAATTGGACAGTCGAGATTAGTTAGCCCTTCACTGACCTCTGTTTCTCTGCTGCAAGTAAAGCAGCTGTATGGTGTTCAGATGCTTTTAGAGGGCTTGTCTAAACTGTACGCATCTCTAGACTGTACTGGAGGGTTTTCATTCCACTACCCTACTTCTGTGTTCTGTTGGTCAGAAATAAAAAAAGAGTTGATGGGTCATTGTTTTGTGGGCTCGCAATATAAGTGTCATTGAGCAGTTTAAGCCATCTGATGTTTCCTAATATTTATGCTTTATGTTAGTTCACTCAACAGTAAACTGAACCGGCGTGATTTTCACGTCTCTCACACCAGACTCTCGCTCTCTTGTTACAAATGCAAATCTCTTGCATCTCAGTTACTGATATAGTGGCAGTGACCTCAGAGGATTTCTGTATTAATATTACTGTAATATTGTTGCAGCAGTGTTTGTCTTGTTACTTGGCTGAATTGTTTTGTAATTGTATTTGACTGTTATTTTTTTAACTGGAGTTTTAAGAAGCTATACAGGCAAAATCATAAAATAATTTCAATTCACATCAATTTTTCATGCACGTATTTACATGCAGACTTATTATACATAACAGAAACCAGGTGTATAGACATTTTTAAATATTCAAATAATCGAATTTGCATACTACTTCAGTGAATCAGGTGCTGCGCCAAATTTCGACCTCCGCCAAATTATTACCCCCCTAGCATTGGTAGGTTTAGGATTAGCTGTGGGGGGAGGAGTTAGGATTAGGGGTGGGGTTAGGATTAGGCAATCAGGTACTGACTTCAACGAGGGGGGTAATAATTTGGCAGGGAGTCGAAATTCGGCACAACACCAGTGCTAAAAGGACACAGACAGAGCGGGCAAATGGCTATGACGCAATCAGCGAGTGCAATCCATTCTCAGTGAATTCCCTGAAATTGAAATAAATGCCAATTCATGATACAGTGCCAAGACATACAAGATTCTCTTATAGACATATTCTCATTATTACTCTGTAATGGTGCGCATTAATCAAACTGCGGGTGACGGGTAACCTATAATGCAGCACCTTGACCAATTCTCTCAGGAGACTCAAACATGAAGCGATTTGATCTCTGAGATTTTACGTTCCACAAAGAAGTCATCTTTGATTTAAAGGGTACCAAACTGAGGCGTATTTTCTGGTCCACCTCGGCGACCGGTCTGTGTATATCTGTAATGGCCATGTTACTCATGGAAGCCCCACACGTCCACTCTGGTTCGTCAGCTGGAGAGCAGGCTGACAGACTGTGACATCCCTCTTGAGCTGTGCTGTACTGGGCACGCAAGTTCATTATTCATCTTCTGCTCACACTGACACCTCCCTTAATGGCTGCCTGCTCTACACTCCTATATTTAACCCATTTAGAATTACTAAAGCTTATTTAATACCTGCCTAAAACTGTGGTCACAAGGCACGGTGGGGTACCATTGCACATTTAAGCATGTGGATATTGTTATACCCACGTGGTCTTCTGAAATGAAAGGAGGCTTCTTTTTTTTGTTTATAGCCCATAAATTTGATCAAATAAGTTTAAACTTCATTAAATATAAATATATACAAATATAAATAAATATTAATCTTCTATTTGTTTTGCTTTATTTCTGTACTGTCAGTTATTTTCTAATCCAAATTGTGTGAAGATTCACCTGACACATTATATTTTTAATCCATTAAAAACGTCTGGACCTGAAAGGGCCGTTGTAGGGCCAACATATACCCCTGGTTTCATAGACAAGGCTTAGTCCTGGACTAAAATGCATTTGAGTTTAAACTGAAACCAACTTGCATTGACATATTGTAAGAATGCAGTCCATTGTTTTGCCAGTAATGGTTTTCTCTAAGGCACGTTATAAAAGCTTAAATATCCTAAGATACCTAATCCGTTGTTAAACCAGGCCTAAGTATCATTCATTTAATCATTTAAAAGTGACAATAATATATCAGAGAGATATTGTTATATAACAGCATGTGTTTTCCGGGGAATTTGTCCAGGTCACGTTCCCCGTGCGGATCTTCAAGCTGATGGGTGTGGAGACCATTATCGTAACAAACGCCTCTGGAGGTCTTTGTCAGGATTTCAAAGTGGGAGACATTATGGTCATTAAAGACCACATTAACTTGCCAGGGTTTGCTGGACAGCACCCACTGTGTGGACCCAATGATGAACGGTACGCAGATAAGGGAGAGAAAAAGGCAGAATAAAGTGTGAAAGAGTGAGAGTTATTATTTTACAGAATTTTCCCATTTTATGAGAAAGATGGTGCATGTTCTTTCTTGTCCTCCTCAGATTTGGGATCCGGTTTCCTTGTATGTCTGACGCTTACAGCAAAGACCTGAGGAAATTAGTTTTGGACATCACTGCTGAGCTGGGCTACTCCAATTTTGTGCGTGAGGGGGTCTACTGTATGGTTAGTGGACCCAACTTTGAGACCATCGCGGAGGCACGCATGCTGCACATCTTGGGGAGCGACTCTGTTGGTATGGACAGTCACAATACACAAGGGGGAAAACTGGCAAAAACTGCCGCAGGGAAAATGCACAACTCAAGTTGTCAAAAACATAGGAGCACTTTATATGAAACATTTCTTTATTTTTTATCTTTTCATCAGTGATTTAATACTGATTTTCTGTCAGAAAATCTGTGACAATTCTAAACATCTATTAGGTCATATTTTAAAAAATAATTTACAATCCTTTCTTAATTCATGGTTTTTCATAATCATAAAATACATTGTGCTTAAAAGTCAGTTAGTGCTAAAAGTCAGTCAGACTACAGTACTTTAAGGTAAAGTTAATTAAGTGAAATAAAATGGTTAAAAATTTAAATAAATCAAAAAGGGGAAAACATTTGATTCCACTCTTATTAAAACACCCATTAGCATATAGTTGCAATAAGCTATCCCTTGAAACAATAGATAATAATACAAATAAATGCACTGACCCACTTTCAGTTTAAGTGGAAGGTTCTTGGCCAGAAAAAGCTGCAATGTTTAGCAGGGTTGTTATTGTAAAATTAAAACTAAAGCTAAAACTAATAATAAATAATTTTCTATAATTGTAAACATAATCAAGATAACAATAATAATAATTGGTCATTTTAAACTTTTTTTTTTTTGCTTTGGCAACTAACTGAAATAAAAAAAGTTGAAGTACTAAAATGACTAAAACTTATATTAAAATAAATTTATAGAAATATAAAAAATATATATTTTTAGGACTAAACACTAATGAAAATTAACAAAAACAACAGAAATCACTAAAACGTACTGAAAACAGATCATATAAAGTGAAAGCTAATTCAAAATGAATAAATACTAGTATTTCAAGAGTATAATATAGTTTATAAATAATACAATTCTCTTATGATGCATCAGATTTCCTCTCTCTGAGGAGTTTGAATGGTTAACTTGCTGTTTTATTTTGTGTGTAGTGCCTCTCCTTTAATTGGTGCTTCAGGAAAATTATAGCTTGTTAATGATGTGCCATATTAGCAGATCTGCCATATTAACTGATGGAAATTAGGCCCACCCAAAGGGCCAAAGTAGCCAACTTCAATCAATGTGATTATGTTAATGATTGATATGAATAACTCTCCTGTCCATATGATTGGCATAAACTATACTTATGGTACTCTTGATCCTCTGATGAGTTGAATGATGTCTTAGATAATTGGTATCCGATTACCAAACGGCAGCAGTGTGGGGTATATGCTAAGTAGGCTCCTCTGGTTAGACCGATCAACAACTGGTTGTGCGTCCTCCCTCCTGTGTATACATCAGGACCCAATAGTCCTCATTAAGTGTTACGTGAGACCCATACCTGGTCTGCTTTATTAATGAATCACCTACTGCGCCACAACATAAATTCAATTAAGAGTCTCCCTCTCTTTCTCTTTTCTTCCTGCTGCCCTGACAGGCATGAGCACAGTTCCTGAGGTGACGGTAGCCAAGCACTGCGGACTGCGGGTCCTTGGCCTATCACTCATCACCAACAAGGTTTCTCTTGACTACAGTCGTGAGGAGAAAGTGAATCATGAGGAGGTGCTGCAGATCAGCAAGATGAGAGCTGAGATGCTCCAGAACATGCTCATGACCTTCATCGCTCGCTCTCACCAAGTGGAGACCATCAACAACAGCAACTGCATCTATTCAAATACCGTCTAGGGTCAATCAAACCAGTTCAATCATGGGCGCTGTGGAAGTCATGTGATTTGATACAATAGATCTAAAGGCTCTATGTTATGCTTCTGGTTGTTTAAAAAAAAAAAAAAAAAAAAAAAAAAATATCTGAGACCGACTTTAAACCGAGGCCCTGACTCTCTGTGGTCACAAAAAATCCCAGGATGTCTTTCGAAAGAGTAGGGGTGTAACCCCGGCATCCTGGCCAAATTTGCCCAGTGGCCTCTGTCCATCATGGCCTCCTAATCATCCCCATATATATATATATATATATATATATATATATATATATATATATATATATATATATATATATATATATATATACCAATTGGCTTCATCACTCTGTCTCCTCTCCACCAGTAAGCTGGTGTGTGGTGGGCGTTCTGGAGCAATATGGCTCCCATCGCATCATCCAGGTGGATGCTGCACATTGGTGGTAGTTGAGGAGATTCCCCCTTCTATGTAGAGCGCTTTGAGTGCCGAGAAAAGCTATATAAATGTAATGAATGATTATTATTATTATTAATTACTCATCATAGAGTTGTTACAATGCCAAACCTATTAGTGACCCTTTAGTAAAAAGGAATTTTCTATTGAATTTTTAACAGGTGTCTTACCCATATTTTGAATAACGCATTGTGTTGTGTTGCGTCTTAGACATTCACAGATTTTTTTTTCTTATGTGTAAAAGCACAGCAACAAATAGCTCTTGATATATTGTACATGTGATAAGATTGACAAAATTACTTGGAACTACAAACTTAATACACCCAGTGGGATTTATGGACCAATATTTCAAATAATTGTTACACGCAGTGTCAGACCACACACTACTTAACTGGTTTTCTCAATGTCCCCTGTTGGTAGATGCCGTGACTACATGTAAGTAAAAAGAAGCCATCTACCTCCTTTGACACTAATTTAAATCCATAATACTGTGGATAATTAATGATTTTCTATAGTCCTTCAGGATATCTGAGGTTTTCTTTTCATTTTAAATGTTTAGAGGAAGGTCAATTTAACTTATGAAGAATTCCTGACATCAAAATGACTCCTGTCAGAGTGACAGTTAAATGGCATAATTTCCATCGAGCATTAAGATCAACAATGAAACTGTTAAACTGATTACAAAAGACTGTAAGCAGGAAATCATCTAAAAGTTTTCATAAGTTAACTTAATTATGTATATAGCATTTTCGCATAACCATTTATTGCATCATTGAGTTTTCTATTATTGTGAGCCTACGGACAAAGATTAATTTTTCAAAACAATATGAACCAAACTTTAAAAAAAAAACATACAAAGTGATTTTGCTGATCTATTTTGACAGACGCCTAATGTTAATCAAAAATTAATCAATCTAAATATTAATGACTAAAATGTTCAGATTAGCAGATTGAAATTATAAATTAGAGCATTATCTATTTGGTTAGTCTTTTGAGAGCATAGTGACCAAATTAACAAACACTGGTGAATTTGAATTTCCTATCATATACACTGCATCTCAACATCTGAAGTAGAGTTGTTTATGTGCAGGTATTTATGTGATAATGTCAGTTACGGTAAAAATACTAGCTTGGGGCAAACTATTTTGAATAACTCACATCATTTACTTTCATTTTTGCTCAGATGCAACTTTCAGGGTCAAAAAAGTCATTCTTTTAATTAGCCCCATCTTATAACGAGTATTCAATAAAATGGATTTTTACTTAATCAGGAGTTTTGACTTGTGTTGAGGTTGCGGGCACAGCCTTCTTTGATTTTCCTTGAATGTCAAGTGCAGAAACCAAAAAGTTCACTGGGCCCAAATTCGCATTCCGCGTTTTTTTTTTTTTTTTTTTGGAGTCAGCATGAAATGTTGGTCCCCTCTTAACAATCTAAAACTCTTTTCAGGCTGTTAAATCTCTCACTAAACATAAGGCTGAACTTCGACCATTTAAGCTCACAGCCTCACACATACATTAGAACGAAACTGCTTTTTGTGGAATAATCAGAGAAATCCAGACCTGCTACTTCTTCCCAAATGTCATCATGGTTAGAAGGTGTTCCAAAACACCCAGGACAAAATGTCTGTGTGGTTGCTGATACACCTGTCACAGATTTGATAGCGCAGTAGGCAATTTGCTGCTATCTGAGGGACAAAAAAGTACTTTATTTATGTTAGACGTCCAGGCTAAGACCGGCTGTAATCGAACTTCCTAAAAATAGCTGGCAATTCATTAGTTTGTGAGAGAGATACAAATTATTGAAAAATAGTAATGCAAGTATTTTTCACATCACAATGATTTCAATAAAGACATTTATATTAGGAAAAAAACTAAGTCAAATTAGCAAGTAAGGAATGTAATTTAAAATAAGTATATGAGTGATCAAGACAAACAAAGACATGGTTCCCTTTTCCCTCTGGTTGCTCAACAGTGATCTGCTTAATGGATAAATTGTTCTTCCATGAATAACATGCATCGAGGCATCTTTTAGTGAGGAGAGTTTTTACACCAATTATAAGTTGTACAAACAACAAAACTGTTGAAAACTCTAAACTGTTAACACAAAACAAGACAAAGGCATTAATTAGCTAACACAATATTAAAAAAGTTACCATTTTTAAAATCACTGTAAGATTCAGTTTAAATATGAGATTTTTTTTAACAACCAGAGGCTGCGCAACGCTTTGGCATCTTGGAAAACTGTTTTACCGTTTTCTTATTACCGAAGTGTGAAGCGGCTTCTTGGACAAAAAAAAAAAAAAAATGTTGGGCAGGACTTGATTTTGTCCATTGGGAATTGATTGGAATGTTGGATCATAGTCGTTTGCTATTGCTGTGGTCTCATGTGATTGACAGGTTGTCCCACCCTCGCACAGGTAAACACATCATCAGAGAAGAGAAGAGGGCTGCTTCCGAAAACTTTAGGCAGCTGAATTGTTACCCCGCAAGTTGCAACCCTATCAGGCAATGACTTTACAGGCAGCGTTTGCGAAACTGATTTCAATAGAGAGACTGCAAAATAGAGAGAGCTTTGGTCAAAATAAGTACATTTTTAATTTCATAAAATAACATTAAAAGTGGAAAACGGTTAAAAACGTACATTTACATACCAACCACAACTTTCAGATTCTTTCAGATCTATCTTTTTTAGGTTAACTGTCATGAAAAGAAGTTTCCAACTCTTATTGCAGGTACCATGTGGCATATATCTCAGCATCTGAGGTGTAGATGAGTTGTTTTCATGTGCAGGTGTCACTGTTTACTTGCTAAGGTGTGTAACCTCCTCACAACAATACTCTGCAGTGTTTCATAATGGCCTGGGCTCACACTACAACTGCCAGCCAAACCATCTGTGTGTCTATACAGCAATTAGTGACCAACAACACCACAAACATATGTCACACTGTCCTGCTTCTCTTTCTGGCACAGAGACATTGTGTTAGTCATACAGGTTGATCAGGAGTCTGTATTAACTCATTGGTTCTGTGTTGTGAACCACTAATGTTCTGAGAGCTAGGGACCTAGAAACACCAGTTTTGTGATAACATATGGTTTCATCATTAGCACCATGTGGTTTAATTTACCAGGGAAGTTCTGCGTGTGGGGATGATGGTGAACTGTCTTTCTATCTGTCTGTCTGTCTGTGCCTGCCTACCTGCCAGGCAGGATGCCATTACAGAGGACCAGAGACCCAACCGTCATTTGTCTGGGCAGAGCCTTAACATATGGAGAGCAATTATCTCATGGGTATCTCTTTATCGTAGTATTGCCGGAAACTGACTACAAGAGAAATCACGCAACACCTGTTGGCGTATTCTGGTATGTAGGCCTAGTACTTAATGGTTATGGTGGATTCAAGGGTTCGGTGCGTTCAAGTCATCTCCTAAAGATCATATTTACGAGTTGAACGCACATGAACGCCACCACAATGTCGTAAATACGAGTGGGAAGCTCGGGATTTTCTTTAAGCCCAGATATTTACAAGTTGGGGGCGTGTCAGTGAGAAACATGGCGGAATACCAAAATACTTAAAGGTATTTAGCAGTCATATTGTCACGCTTTTCTATTTACAGAGCATTAAGCTAATTGCCTGCACAGAATATGATGGCAACATCCATGTATACGTAAAGATAAAGTTTGCAGTGGCTTCATAAATTAATTAATTAACATAAAAAGCAAAACACTGATGCACATTTCTTTGTTGTTAATTTTCTAGAACTATAGTTTAAGAACCTTGCTGTATTTTTGTTTAATTAATTAAGTGACTTGAACGCACCTACCGCCATAAACACGACTTCCCACCTCGTAAGTGGGCTACGAACTCAGGAGGACTTGAACGCACCACAAGTCCTCCAGGGAAGTTCATAGGCCTATTTAGTGAACGCACCACAAGTCCTCCTGGGAAGTTCATAGGCCTATTTACAGTAGGAAGTCGTGACGTCATGTCAGAGCAGTGTAGGCTACCTACCTTAATTTCCTACACAAAAATACATAAAGGGTTTTACTTCTAAATGCATGCTATTAGGCTATATTATGTGCAGGGAATTAGCTTATTTTGTTGTAAATAAAAAATGTCACTGCTAGCCTATAGCTAGGGCTGGGCGATAAAACGATAACGATAGTTATCGCGATATAATCTTTCTCGATAAAACGATATCAAGAGTTCGATAAATGTTCGATAAATGTTTTATGCGGCAAAAGCGGAACGAAACTCGTTTGAACCGCGCGCGCCTAACGGCCTGTTTATCCGCTCGGCTCAAAGTCCAAATCAGCGCAATCTTTTACTGTCTATGAGCGCGAGCTCACTAAGCGGATGCGTTTATTCTGATCGGTCTCGGTCACGAGATCCAATGAGAAGCGTTTGAATTCAGCGAAGAACACAAATGTCTCAGTGATTTAAACCAGTTTAAAGACAGATGAAACAGCGCTGACGAACAGGAGAAACACTGTCCGCAATGATACAGACAGAAAGCTTTTCCGTCTACAAATTCCCATATTTACCACGGATTTACTGTAACGTTAGCCTACTAATATTAACTGCACTATGAAATGTGGGATATACATACTGAATTGTATTAATGTAGACAATGTATTAAAGGACTAATGGAATATAATTACAGAATTTAATAATGTATTTAGGTTACTGTTTTTCATACAATACCATATATGGTATTAAACCATAAAGTAACATTTTGCCATGATAGTGAGGTGCCGTAGGCAATGCCCGGTTTTATCTGTGGTTATCATGATCTAAATGCATGATTCTGGATGACCAATGGTTCATTAAAACTCAAACAGTCAGAATATTACATTTTACCAAATAAAAATTAGCACATGCAGAAACTAAGAAATATTTTTTTCTATCAAGATATTTATTTTGTTAAGGAAAAATTACAAAGGTTTGAATGTTCTACCTCAGATTTGGAAATATGTAATAATTAAAAATTTGGCTAAAGATTTAATAATTATGTTCTGACAATAAAGAGTAGTTTAAAACCACAATTAACGCTCTGGTTTCTACAACTTTCACTTAGGAGCAAAAATCTGCCTTTAAACTTGAAAGAAAAAATATTTGACGTGTGATAATCGATATCGACTGATAGGCCTATAAAAAAATTATCCTGATAAATCTTTTTGGCCACATCACCCAGCCCTACCTATAAATATGATGCTATTCCGCAACGTTTTTCACTGACACGCCCCCGGCCCAACTCGTAAAGATTGGGGCTTCCCATTCGTATTTACGACTTTGTGGTGGCGTTCATTCGCGCGGTCAACTTGTAAATAGCCTACCAACTTTTCGACATGACTTGAACGCACCAGTTGTGTTACTTTTTTTTGTTACTTAATTTGTGTTCTGGCGAAGATGAACGAAAGGTTTTGAACGACGGGTGAGTAGCCCAATTAATGACAGAATTTTCATTTTTGAGTAGGCTACTTCACTTGGCCTAGATCTGTTTGGACGCATGAAAATACGCACTGTGAGTAACCTTAGGCCTATAGCCTACGTTAGAAAATATTGTTAAAACTGATAAATTTTTTGAGAAAATAGGCCTAAAAGACCTTTACCCTCCTAAAAGTTGTCGATGAGACTGAGAGTAAGCGAATAGCGCTCTCATGCATGATTGTGATTTTTATTTTTTTTTGTAGCCAGATGCTCCACAGTTCCTATTTTGAGTTTTATTAGTGTCAGTGTGCTCTTGTTAGAGTCTGTGAATTCCGCGCCAGAAAGAAGTCCTGATTGAAATGCGTCTCACATCTGTAGGCTATAACTCAGCACTATATGCGCGCTACCTGCGGTGTGCTGCGGAGACAGAGGTGCGCCGGGCGTTTGCCATCATCCGAGGGGAGGGGAGGGAGGAACTTCACTTAAATACTGGAGACATCAGAGAGCCATTCTCACAGCATCGGTGTCGCAGCATCAGCGCCTGATACACGGAGAGAACATGGCAAACGCGTACCTGCAAGGAGTAGAGATCTCAGCTTCTCAGTTCCTGGATATATTCCATCATTATGACAACGATGGTAATTTCTTTCCTTATTTTGTGGATTTTATGACCTGAAACATTTTTGGGGAAGAAAAAAAATGGGATTATTCTTGCCACCTGCTTTGCAACTGGTTTCCAAAAGTTTGGTTGTAATTATTTGTCTAATTTATCTTACCTATCTGACATGCATTAACCTGTGGGGTATACATTTAGTAATTTCAGATGGTTTTGAAATATACTTTTTGGCAGAATGATGAAAGCTCATCTGAATTGAAACTGTGTTGTGTGATTTATTTGGGGTGTAAATGCTCTCAGGTAATGGATATATCGAGGGGAAGGAGTTGCAGAATTTTATTAAAGAACTTCAACAAGCACGAAAACAAGCAGGACTGGTAAGTCAAACTGTTTTTTTATCTACTGCTGCATAATGATATCAGCTAGGAGGCAGGGATTTATGAGACACATACCAAGAAGGGTTGATAACACAATATAATAATAATAACATCAACCGTAACAATAATAAATGACACATAGTAGGAATTAATTACTATGATTAGTATTGCTATAAATACAGCTAGCTGCCAGCATCAATAATTGGGGTCCAAGGAAAAAAGTAATTTCTGGAGGAAATGACAAAATATAGACAAAAATAGCCAAATCTTTAAATAAGGGTCCTATATAAAAAAAAAGAAAAAAAAAACTTGATTGAATTTGGCATAGCTTAATTTTCTTCTTCTTCAAATATAACATCCCCTGACATTGGAAAAGGATGAAATTTAATGTGTCCTCACATTTTCCTATATATAATAATGTATGTGTGTTTGCGTGTACACCCCCCCCCCCCCACACACACACATTAATATGCTTAAATATATTGCTCTTGGTGGCCATTCTGTTTGATGTGCAAGCAGCTGTCAGATTGATTAGAGATTGCTAACTTCCTTGACTAAAGCGCATGGAAGTTAGCGTATGGCCGACTAACAGCAGATGGAGATGCATTGGTACTATACTGCTACTTCTGCAGTTACTTGCTATACAATGCTTAAATTGAATACAATGTTGAATTTCAGCCCCTATTAAATGCAAGCGCTGAAAAAACAATGCATTCAAATGCAAGCACCATTAATGCAATGCTTTTTTAAATTTATTTAATTAGTGCAATTCAATAGGCTTTTTTGTTTCAAAGACATTTGTCATTAATTTAACTCCATTAAACCTTTGCAGACAACTGTTTTTTGTATGTTGTATCCTGGTGTTGGATAGTCCAGTTTTACGAATGTTGGACTAGGAATTTAGAAGATATATGTCAAGAAGTAAATATGGGCCACACCCAAATATTTGACTTGCTTGTGTCTTTCAACTGGTCAAAAAAAAATATTTGTACAACTTTTTAGAATATGTTGATTCATAGCAAAACATCGTGTAAATTAGACTAACAGCTTAGAAGTTTGAAAAAGCTATTTTTTTTCCAGAAAATAAAAAAGAGTGGAGAGCACATAAAGTTTCAGAATTAGCAAAAACATAGCATTACATAAAATATGCTTATTGCGTAAAATTGTTGGAGTGGTATGCACTGTTTGCCTGTGAATTGGTTGAAATTTTTAACCATTAAACCTGGAGGACCCATCTCGGGGCTCTGCAATTTAGGTTCTCTGATGCCCAAATAATAATAATAATAATAATAATGTGTAATAATATATATGTTTATTACATGGCTTGGTTGAATTCTAATGTAGAATGCAGTCTGTTTCTTGATAACTTGCTGCTAAAGTATAACACACCGTTGCCATGTAAAACAGAGCGTTGCCATGGACACAGTTCAGAGACGGAATGGACGATTTTCTTTAGCGGAAGCAATACAATTGTTTTTAAATCAATAAACTCCTTTTTAAATCAATATTTTCAGTATTCGCGATAACAACCGCCTCGCTCTACATTATCCCTTATATAATATATAATAAAATGCTCATTAAAATAAATGCATATTGTATATTAAACATTATTATACAATGAAAGGAAAAGACGAAATAATTAATTAAATTTATAATAGATAATAAAAACAATAACAAGATAATAAAAGTAACAACTTTATTACCACTGAATAATAACTTCAGGCACCACTGCAACAGCAAGATATCTGTCTATGCCTTATATGAGGGTGTGAGGTGTTGGTCATGGTCATGGTCACAATCCATATAAATGGATCTCATTTTCGTTCATCAAAATGAACCATATTACCTTTTTATAGAAGATATTGCAATTTTAGTGGCATACACATTTTCGCCAGTCTAGCATTTATACGAAATGATGGTGAATTCCTTTGCTGTATCATATGATGGAGTGGCTTGTTATCAGACCTGTTAAAAGCTCTGATAGAGGACAGAGACTTTGTCCCAGTTTGTCCCAGTCAGCACGTTAAGAGTCAGTCTGTCTCCCCATCTGTGTCCATACACATCTGCTGAAGGCTCCTCCCCTCATTTGCTTCATAGAGGATAAATCCTCATTTGCGTTTGTTTTACAATACTTCTGTAGTGGCAATCTGCTGGTTATGCTGTTATCTATAAAGAACAGTAATGCACAGTGTGTAGAAAACAAAGATGAAAGATCCAAAGCCTCATTGGAGGGAACTGCGTGCAGACTTGATTTAGTGGAATGACCTTGGATGAAACTCATTACTGGTATACGAATGATGGTTTGTTCTTGTCTGGAAAATGCACATGCTAAAATTGCGAAGTAAACAACATTCATAAGGGCCAAGAATGACTGAATAGATGCTGAATACTCGGTAACTGAATGACCGTAATGAATGTCATAGTAATAAATGTGAAGTTTCCAGTTCTTCCATCATGAAGGTCAGAGTATATAGCAATTTAGCAGTTAAACTACACTCACTATATGGACAATTCGCCCAAACCCGGGTTAAGTGCTGTACTAAAGATCTCAAGGGTCGCTTCTTATGCATCGGATTATAAACTACATAGGCCCGTTTACACAGAGAACAATAACTATAAATGTAACTAATGATAACTATATTAGTGTCCACACCTGAGGTCAATAACGTTTATCATATGTCTGCACTGCAGTTTTTACGTCTGCTGCTTTAAATGCTCTACCCTTTAAAGTCTGGTGGCTTCTGATTGGCTGTCATTGTTTTTATCGTTTATTAGCTAAAAATCATTCTGAAAGTGATTCCAGTTATATTGTTTATCTGTGCCATTATCGTTATAGTTGTGGTGTGGACTATGCTATTTTTTTTTACATTTAGAGGGATTTGCAGATATAGTTATAGTTATATCGTTGTAGTTATTATTATTATTATTATTATTATTATTACGTCCTTGGTGTGATTGGGCCTTAATACCTGCAGGAAGCATTTACATTCATCTAAATAGCAGTTGCTCGTGTGGCTTAGGACCCTTGGAAGTAAAGAATTGGAAATGTTTTCTCAAGGGAACCACTGAAAGTTTTTTAAGTCCCCCCGTAATCAATAATTTGATCTCTTAAAACTCATCTTTGAGACTGTCTTTGGTTAAAGACAGAGAAAATACTCAGCAATGGTGTTGACTTTCGAATTTGCACATGGTTTGTCTTAAAGCATATTAAAACACCACATAGACATATAAACAACATTAAAAATTTGATTTTTATGAGCCAAATAATATTGAAACATATTAATAATGTTGATTGACTGATGGCACAACAAGAATGTGCATAGTCTTTATCTATGCTTATATAAATAAAAATGAAAAAAAATTACTAAAGAAAATATTAATATAAAATATTATACCAATATATGTTGCTTGCCGCAAAATTCACGAGAAAACACACCTAATTTTAAATGGCCATGAATGGTGAAAAAGGCTGAACCTGATGATGTAGTTACATTATGAACCAGTATATTACAGTATGACACTGTGCAAACCTGCAACCTTCAGGTTACCAGCACTGAGTTTCAGCAATCCCACCATCTGCATTTTGTAATTGGAGAATTGTGCAGTTGGTCTGACATTGTATAAAACAGTGACTTTCTTGTCCTCCATGTTGTCCCTGAAGTGGTGTCCAGTGGCTTTGCTTTATTGAGATTCTTATGTCGTTGAGTTATGGCTCTATTAGGCGTAAAGAGGAGGTGATAGACTGTGACAGGACTGAGGAAAAGCAGCCAGCCACTGGGTCATTTCACACCTCTAATGATATTGTGCTGTGCTTCTGTGCTCCCTAAATGTCCCTCGTGGGCCTATGCATATAACAATTTAATTTATTCAGATTTCTAGACAATGCATGTGTTCAGGTGTCATTTAATCTTTTAATCTTTTGTCATTTGCCCAAGTTACTTCAGGTCTGCTCGCCTAAAACTCTTTGAATAAGGCCTACTAAAAATGCATTTACTCACATGGACCTCAAGTCAACACACAATCTTCAATAATTGCAAACATCAGTAGTAAAACAATACTTGATCACTAACTGCATTATTTATGCATAAATGCATGCTGGGAGCTGACAAACACTGAACAAATCAACAACATTTCTCAATATGAAACTGCTTGTTCAGACCACTAGAGTTGGGATTACATGAAGGGGATTTTTTTTAGTAGACTCAAATTAATTCACACACCTTATATAACAATTTAACTCTTACTATACACTTACTATATTATAATAAATAAAATATTGTGTAAAATTCTTTTTTTTCCCCATTCTTGTTTAATGCAAATAAAAAGAGCAGATGCAGTCTATATCAGATGCAGGTGGTTTATATCAGGCCCCACTTTACATTTACTCCACTATTACTACTAATCATTACTAAAATTGCAAACTCACTCTGTTTATCATCATCTGAAAGAGGACAACTCGACCTAAACTGTTTCATTTGAATTTATTTTTCTTCAATTTCTTTAAATTATGTTTTAATTTCATTCCTCACTGTCCTCACTGTCATATCAGCTGAAGCAGAAATGTTTGGATGAACATGCAGATCACTTCTCCAGAATGAAACCAGAGAACACAAGGATTCCAGGATGGGTGTGCAATTAATCAATGGGCCTTTTCGGCCAATCACATGGAATCCGCTGCGTATTAAATATAGAAGAGAGCTTCACAAGTCTACGTTCATTAATCATTATGGTAGCCATTATAGATACCATCACCACTTCAGAAATGTTAGGCCTATGGGTAAAGAGCAAGAAAGGGTCCTGACAAAAGCATTGATATGAGTAATAAGATTAATGCTCGTATAGGTAAGAAGTGACGCACTGCATTATAAACCAATAAATGAGCAGAGATCTACAAACAGTTATTCTTATGTTTAAGAATATATATTCAACAGTATGGGTCACCAGTGTAATGTCATTAAAAAGTTATCTGACAAATAACAATAAAAAAGTGCCAGACAGATATGTCACACTATAATAGAAGCAAATAAACTTTAAAAGACATTTTAACAATTTGAAAATATACATTTTATAAATATATACTTATGAGGGAAGAATAAAACACTAAACTTGATTAAGGTATTTATCTGACAAAATGATTAACAACAACCAGTTTAATTTTACTATATATACTACATACTAATTGACATTTACTACAACATAATCAGTTATTAATATTTTGTTGATTCTCTAATTTGTGCATGTGTTCATAATTTCTTCTTTGACAGCCTGGCCAGAAATGATCACACAATTTGGCATTGAGTTAACACAAATGAAACTGACTCCAAGCACAACTACGCAATATTCTTACAAAATCTAACAAATTTTAAATAATATTTAAATAAAGGTTGAAGATGTAAATTTTCTTTGGCTGGACATCAGTTTTGGCCACTATTGTATAAACAAATTTATTTAAGGAACGTATCTATTTTAAAAAAAAAAAGACCTACATCACTTATCTAAAGCAGTAGGAACATTTTATTTTAGTATGCACTTAATTTAAAAGTCTGCAGTACACCAGTGCAATGCCCTTTCAGAAATGCTTGAGGATATGCTTTCATTTGTCTCAGCCACCCTATTGATTCTCAGTGAATCTGTGGTAAGACATAACTCTTGGTAAACAGGCAAAAGTTTAGAAAACTTGGTGGGTTATATTTGATTGGCATATCATAAGGATGGAACAAACTAGAGTCTGCAGGGCCTAACTTTCATCAAAACCATTACCTCATCATGTAGAATGAACAGAAGTGTTTCACATTATTTTACTGACTTTTGCACAGTCACCGCTCTCCGTCCTATGCCAAGGTGGACAGGCTTTTTTGAGGAATGAGAACTCCGCTCGTCTGTATCAAAATCAGCAATCAGCATTGTGCAGTGAGGGCTGAAGATAGCAGCACATCCCATCTGTCTGTGTGTATTTGTTTTTACACATCAATGGCTTTTAGAAGGCAGAAGAAATGGATTGTAACAGCCGGAAGCTTGATTGTAACCACTGAAGTCTGCAGCAAACTGTAGTTTTTGTTAAAATGATTGAAAGTTACAGAAATTATTCTTTAGGATGCCTGTTTGTTGAATTGTCATTCTCTTTCCAGGAACTAACAGACAAAATGAAGGCCTTTATAGAGAAATATGAGCAAAATGCTGATGGGAAAATAGGTATCATTGAGGTAAGGAAACTAAAAACGTATGCTATGGTATTACAATAATATACATTTTTTCAATTTTAATTATTTCATTTGATTTTTTGACTGTTTAAATGTCTGGCACCAGCAAGATTGTTTGTCAGACACAGACTGTGATGTTTAGGCTCCGAAAAAAATTAGAAAGGTTTGTCATGTTGACATTGCAGTAAACTACATGAGCTTAACGTGGCTCTGTGTTGATTTACCGGAGAACAAAAATGTTTGTTCGTTTATATTATGCTTTCATCCAAGTACTGTGAGCCACATTTGACCATCAAAACATCAATTGTAAAAACAGAATTGTTTGTTCACACTGTCAAATCTGTAACCTGTTCAAACCAGTGAAAGGTTGTGTATTTACAGCAAACAGTCCAGCTGTCAGCGGCTCTCTGGAGACAATATCTCTGATCATATATCCTCAGATCCAGCAGCCTTTGACACTTCATACACTGACATTCCATTTCCTTCATAATGACACTGTCAACTAGTCTTTCCCTAGGAATTTATGCACATTACATTAATCAGAAAGTGCAAAAATGAACTTTTTCTTTACGTCTTTCACAGCTGGTTCAAATACTTCCCACAGAGGAAAACTTCTTGCTATTTTTCAGACAACAGCTGAAGTCTTGTGCAGAATTTATGGAGGTGATTCTAAAATGTACACAATTTAAACAACCTGTGCTGATGATAGAATAGATAATACCATTGCATGTCTTGAAGTACAAGTGCTTTTTAAAAATATACAGAGGAATATATTTAGCTACTCATATTTAACTACTACCATTCAAAAAAACTCTGTCTCGGTTCATTGTTCCGTGTTATCAATGTTTTATTTGGTTGTCGGTTATTTCATAGTTATCTCCTACGGTACGTGTTCTCTTGTAGTTTCTGCTCATTAAAGAAAGTGTTTGTTTTTCCTTGTATTCGTGCGACTCTCTGCAACCAAGCGTGACATTTTCACAATATTACTTTTCTTTTTTTTTTTTTTTTTTTAACTATATTATAAGCTTTGGTTAGCATATAAGAGGCTTCTTTCAAATATATTACAAAATCCTACTGACCCCAAACTTTTGAATGGTAGTGTTATTATGTCTTATAAAAAATTGGCAATTTAAATGTAAACACTGAAGCTGCAGATTTCTGTAACACATCCATGTTATTAATTTCTCTTCCAGGCCTGGAGAAATTATGATGCTGATCACAGTGGATACATAGAAGCTGATGAACTTAAGGTGAGAAGCAAACTTTTAACCACTCAAAGGATATGTGCTCAGTGAGCAACCATCTCTGTTGATGAATTTAACCATGTTCAGGTGAGAGTGATTTTTTTACGCTCATTGTGCGTGAAGACCCCTGTGCTATATAATACTAGTATTCTTGAAACTATTATTTATTTTCCCTCTAAAATATGTTGCTCTGACCTAACCAGGACACCCTTACATCTTTAACCCTCTATTTGGCACTCAAAAAAGTGACTGTTATCCAGTAGTAACATTTCTGGTTCTGTCTGAGCAAAAACACATCGTAGAAAAACACAATAAAACAAATCCAAATAAACTGGAGTGTACTGCGGTCACAACAGGTAACATGTATTGCAGCTATTCATTATAATCTGCTCATATGCTTAGAAAAAAATCATATCAACCAGTTGCTTAAAAGTTTGTTATTTGAGCTAGTAAACTGGTTTTCAGATCTCAAACATGGAAATGAGGGTTAATATCTTTTAGGTTTGGCAGATAGTTAAGCATTATGACACTTGGCACACAAACTTGCTGACCATCATACTTAGAGTACAATTCCACCCTAGTATATCTTCACAATCTTGTCTCATATCAGTTAGGACAACCTTTTAAAGTGTAACCTATTCACAACATATAACTGACCTTAAGATGCAAATCATCTCAGAAGGCAACTTGTACCTTCTTAAAATGTTAGAGACAGATTCATGAGGTCAATCATAGCAATAGGGGATTACCATCTTGTTTAGGAAGGGCATTACTGAAAACAGTGAAAATCTGGCCACCGTCTGAGTCACCAATCTCATTTATACAAAACCGGATTCATTTTTTAAATTTTTAATTCAGATGATGATATTTTGATGTGCTCTATAAATAATAATAAATAATCCATCTAATGTTTTTTAGAACTTTTTGAAAGATCTGCTGCAGAGGGCTAAAAAACCATATGATGAGAAGAAATTAGAGGAGTACACACTGACTACGGTAAGTGAACTACAGAGCTCAACAAATAGGCCTACATATGTATTTTGAGGGAATATATATTTTATGTGTATGTATATATGTATATATTATGTACATATATATATATTTTTTTTACAGCTGAAAATTTTTGATTCAAATAAAGATGGTAAACTATGTCTGTCAGAAATGGCACGGTTAGTGAGCTTTCAAATTTCTTATGAATAATTATAATTTGCTAATAACTTTGCTATAAAAAAATTGAAATATGGCGTCTCTCTCTCTCTCTTTTTCTTTTTACAGGCTGTTACCAGACCAGGAAAACTTTCTACTAAAATTTCAGGTAAATCTGCATTAGTAATTAAACCATAAAATGCTCAGGATTTTATTCTATTCTATTCTAAAACTGTACAAATCTTTTCTTCAGGGGGTAAAAATGGCCAGAAAAGAGTTCAACAAGATTTTTGAGTTATATGATCAGGTAAATCTCTTGCATTGATCAATCATTCATTTAAATTATGTTATCATCAAAATACTCTGTGCCTGGCCGCCTTAAAATAACTCAAGCCTAAACTTAATACTGGTTGATTTTTTCCATTACCAAGCATGGATAGATCAGCCAGAGTGTCTTCTATTGTGAAGAAAGCAGCCATTAGTATGCAAAGACAGTGCTCTTTCTGCATAGCACCTCCTACACCATTGAAGCTTTTGGCCCTGGCTCAATTGTAATGTATTACTGTGTCCCTGAATAGGGCAAATTCCTCTCTGCTGATGACAGCACCCTTGATCTTTATTGATTGGCAGGTTCAGGTTGCGAACTCCCATAGAGACTGTCTCAAATGCACACATACCCATTTTTGGGCTATTAGAAAATACTGTGCAATGATGTGGCATTAGAGGAGGCAGCATATGCTCAAAGCTATGAGGAATTTCATTACAGACACACCGACTGCTGGTCTGCATTTAGCAGACGTGACTTGGCCACATACTGTTTGCCCTGGGACAATGCAACAGGCTAGCTTGTTCTTTCATCTGCTCATTAAAAGATGATTAAAGGCCACATTATGAAAATGATGGAGATACATAGACTAATTTGACTGACTTATTCTTCATACAATTATCAAATACAATTATATATTATTAAAGGTTATGTACACTCTTTTAATGAAAATCCATAAGTGTGTGCACTATATTCCAATCTTTTGATATATTATGTATATATTTATATAGTTTTGTGTTTGAAAAAAAAAAAGAAATATTTAATATTTATAAAAAAACAATTTGGGAAAAAAAATTGGGGGTGACCTTTTCCTTTAAACCATAGCCATTACAGTACCTTTTTCAGGAGCGCGTTTAAATGTTACAAGCCCTCTAAAGGAAGTTACTGGCCCACTTTCTCTGACTATTATTTCTTCAGAGCACACAGTGTGCACCCCAAGACTCAGCATGTCATTGCGTTGACTCTGTGTGCAAAACCGATCCTTAATGCCCTGATTTCCAATCTCTCCCTAGAGAACATTTCATGAGGCATCCCTAATGTCTGAATAGAGAATACAGGAAATGATGGTTAAGTGGCATGACGCTGAGTTTCCTCAGTGGCTGTCACACATCTGTGCTTGTTAATGTTCACTATGCTTGCTGCCTCTCGCAGGACAGGAACGGTTACATGGACGAAAATGAGCTTGACGCCCTCCTCAAAGACCTTTGTGAGAAAAACAACAAGGTACGCATCTAAAAACCAGGCTAATCTGAGGTTTCATGCTTTCATTTTCTGAGATCTGTTGATGTATTCTGGCTCTCAGTTGAAGCGCATGATGGGCACAAACAAATTTCTTCAAGCAGACTCATAAATGATAATAGTAGTCAGAAATCTAAATCTACTGCTGCACGTGGGTTGCATACAAATTCTTCACTTTAGAGCAGGACAGAAAAACTTTACATAATGTAAGGGAGAAAACTATTGTGATACACAGCTATCAATTGAAAAAAGGAATAGTTTGGGTTCAGTATAAGTGCAGCTCTATGAAAACGACGTCAGTCTCTCAGTATGTAAAAAATAAACACACAAACAAACGTTTCATAGCACATATAGAAATGCACTGGATAGATATCTATGGGGCAAAGCATTCCGCAAGGTTTGAAGATGCCATGAAGTCCGCTTTTCTTTCCCATGCCAATGTATTTCCTGTTAAAACAGGAAGTTTGAATAAATAGCCAATAGGCTTTTTTTTAAATGGCCAACAGGCTTTATTTACATCACTGTGAGCCACAATTAGCGACTTGGTAGTTGTTTGCAGGTGGACATGGGGGAGAGGAATTTTCAGAGCACCTAATTTGATAAAAATCTGTGTAGTGCAGGATTTCATCAGTATTTTTTGTCCATTTTCCTGGAAGAGAAAGACTACATTTTAAAGGTGAATAAAAAGTGAATTGTCAACTAGCATAGATATTACCTCAAAGCTAATAACTCTAAAAATAAAATAAATTTTTTTGCAGTCTACTACTTTTTCTTGTCCCCTTAGATTTCTATTTTATGTGCATAACTCATGAACTCATTTTTAAATGTATTTGCTGCCAATAGTCTGAACATGGAAAAGACTTAAATTACATATCTACAAAAACGTTTGGGGTCATTAAGACATTTTAATGTTTTTGATTTATTTGTTTTGCGTTTATTTGATAAATACAGTAAAAACAGAAATATTATTGAAATATTATTACAGATATACATAAAAAAGTTTTCTAGATTAATATATTTTAAAATGTAATTTATTCCTCTGATGGCAAAGCTGAATTTTATTAGCCATTACGCCAGTCTTCAGCGCAGAACTGTTGTAATGTTTTGAATCTGCTTTTAATTAGTAAGTACATTAATTTACAATATTTTTCAAATGCATCCCTCCCAATTTTAATTATATCAAATATAATTAAATATTTGTGTTTGGGTTTTAACATTTTTTTCTGAACAAAGCCTCTCAGACTCATGAAAACTGAATATGTCTAATGCCACATTGACAGACAATAAAATCACTGAACATACTCTTATCTCTTGACAGGTTCTAGAAGTCAACAAAATCCCGACGTACAAGAGCGCCATCATGGCTCTGTCTGACGGAGGCAAGCTCTACAGAACAGAGTTAGCGCTGGTGTTGTGCGCAGAGGAGATGTGAACGCCTCCATCTGTACTCGCTCCATCTCAGAACCCCGTCCCCAGCTCACCTGTGATGCGTAATGTAGCTAGAACCTCCTTACGTTCTTTCATTTTGAACATGGATTTCACATAGACAGGCAACCAGTGGCACATACTTTTCAATTTGTTGTTTCTATACTGTTTCTAAATGTACAGATTTTTTAAAAATGACACACGTACAATACAACCTGCACTGCATAGATGAACGCTACATTTCCCTCAACACGAGGAAACCCAAAAAGCTACCAAATTCCCATCATGATTTTAAAATGCAAAATATTCACCAATACCCTATTCTGCAAATATAATAAGTATTGATTTATCTAACACTATCATAGACAAAAGCAATAATGTCCTCAAGGAATGCTGATGAAACATGGCCTGTTGGTGGGATCTATATAAAACTCAAAAAGGCTACAAAATATACTTTTGCGATGCATGTTTATACTGTATCTGATGGCAGGCCCTGCTAGTGGGGTATTTTTGACTGCAAGCACATGCCGAACGTAATGCATCGCCCCAGACCTGTCTTTAATGTTAGATTTTGCACTGTAAAGAATGACTTGCTCCTCTATGCTGAACACCACAGACACTGTGTATGAAGATATTAAACTTATTGAATGACTACTTGTATCCAGTTGTGTGTCATACATCCTTTAGTCCCTAGAAATAAGCTTAATATTGAAGTAATAAAAGCCCTCACTTGTATGCCTTTCTTCTGTGGAAAAGTTGTTTCCCCATACAATGAAAGTCAATGGGGTCCAATGTTGTTTGGACCCCATTCAATTTCATCGCATGGACAAAAACAGCTAAAACATTCTTCTATATATTTTCTTTTCTGTTCCGGAGTAGAAAGTAAGTTAGGTTTGGATCAATTTGAGTAAAAAGATCTCAAGAAGCTCATTGTGTGGTTTGGTCCAACATATTCATAACATGCAAATGTTACTTTGTTCAGTAAATAAAATCATACTAAAATTAAATGCCTGGTTTGAAACAGTACATGAAAATAAAGCTGGCGTTGGGGAGGTCTGGCAAAAGCACAAAACGATTCTCAGTAGACCTCCCCTCTCCATTTAAAGTTTAAACAGATCATGATCTTATCTTATAATTGAACAGTTGACCTTCCCAAAGCGGACACTGCAAGACATACAACTTCTGTCATTGTGAACAAACAGAAACACTCAGAATCTAAACCTTTGTTTAGATGGAACTTTGATAGCTTGACTGAACTAAATCATCTAGGATAGCCGCATATTGAAAACACATTTGATTTACATATTTTCTCATATCCATCTCAAGATTTTATGCTTTGAATTTGACACCTTTGGGCTGGAACACCAAGGATGAATCGCATTCGAGAGAAATGCCTTTTTCTCTCCAGCGCTGTAGCCGGAAAATTGTTTTGATACCAGAATGCCAATTTCAATGCCAATGCATGAGCTATTTTATCACCCTGCCAATAGTGATTTAGGCTGTCCTGAAAGTGCCACATTGAGGCTAACTGATATTTAGCACTGATGACTTCGAGGACATATACCCTGGTTTCACAAACAAGGTTTAAGCTAGTCTTAGACTAAAATGCATGTTTGAGCTGTTTTTACTGAAAGCAACTTTCATTGACATATCTTAAAATATTGTTTTGTCTCAAGATGCACAACAGTAATGTTTTTTTTTTCTAAGGCACGTTTATAGAAGCTACTTAAATGCCCTAATTGAACTAAGGCTTATTCCTGGCTTAATCTAAGCCCTGTCTGTGAAACAAGGGCATTGAAGACTAAAACTTAAATATAAATTAATTCAATCCAAATATATTAAATTACACAATAAACATTTATTAATTAAAATGTATAATACTATTTAAAAAAATACACATATTATATAATTTATGAAATAAACTACACTACCTTTCAAAAGTTTGGGGTCAATAAGTTTCTTTAAAGAAATTATTGATTTTAATTTAGCAAGGATGCATTAAAAAGACAGTAAATGCATTTACATTGTTACAAAATATTTAGATTTTAAATCAATTATCTTTTTAACTTTCTATTCAACAAATACTGACAAAAAGTATCAGTTTCCACAAAAATTAAGCAGCACAACTGTTTTCAACTGTGATAGAAATGTTTCTTGTGCACAAATCAGCATATTAGAAGAATGATTTCTGAAGGATCATGTGACACTGAAGACTGAGTAATGACGCTGATGAAAATTCAGCTTTGTCAAAGGAATATATTAGATTTAAAAATGCTGAAAAATAAAAGCTTTAATTCAGCCTTGGTGAACACGAGTCTTACAAAAACCTTGCGGACCTCAAACTTTTGAATGTTAGTTTTTTTATATAAGCATTTATATAGCATTTATATAGCATTCAATGAACAGTGGTTTATGTGATTATCTGTACACAATCATTATAGTTTACTATAAACAAGGGCAGGTCAACAAGAAAAGATGCAGTTTTTCATAAGGGTACCACACCAGGGTTTTATTTTTTCTGTATGTACTGCACTCTCAGGTGCTGTCAAGAGCCCATCAAAAAAAGACCACAAGCAGTAACATAATATAATCGGTAACTAAAATGAATAAAAAATGAAAATAGAGATTCCTCAGTGGTCATTTCAATGAAATCAATATTTAAAAATCACTTTCAAAGTTGAAAAAAAACCCTCTAGAAATACAAAGCAATTAAAGCTCTGAAATGCATTTACCTCAGTTATTTATCCACTAATTGGTATTTAACCAAGATTAAAGCAAGAAACAATGCAGAATTTATTCTATTTTTGACTAAAATAATTTTAATGCATGAAACAAAGTAATGTTTCATCAAACTTTAATTTGTACTTAGTCATTACATTATAAGGCAGTTGAAAGTTGTTTTAAGATTTCAAATATTTTGATCAAGTTTAGGTTGACTTTATGCATTCTTTTAAACATGATATTTGTAGGAATCTTTGTGGGCTTTATCCATCCATCCACACTTCTATTCTTCAAACCGCTAATATTCAGAATAAGTCGCAGGGATGCTGGAGCCTTTCCAAGGGCACTGCGGCAGCATGCAGGCTAAATATGTAACCTACATGTTTACAGCCAACAGAATGTAAATGCCATTGTTACAATGGATTTTTAAGGCAGAAATGGCAGACAGGCCAAACTTAAATGTCAAAATGTGCACACATTTTTAATTCAATATGGCTCTAATACTCCAAACAACAATTCCTTACAACCCTCAAGGTGATAAATGTGTCACAGAATGGATATTTGTATGTGCTAAGACAACTTAAGCCTCAATTTATACATTCTACAAACCATATTTCAATTGATCCTCTGTTACACAATGGGAGATTGAGATTAGGACTGTCATTAGTGCTGAATTACTGTAGTTTTAGAGGTTTACGATCCCTTTGTGCTTCTGATCATTGATTCCATCATGGCCCATTGCTCCTTTGTGACCTGGCAAATAAAATCAAGGTAAGAATATAATAAATAAAGTAATGAAAACTCCCCATTGTAAATATCTGATTGATTGAGTTAAAAAAAAAAGAAATCACCTCCTTCAGATCATTGAACTCGCCAGCTATGGAGACATATTCACCACCATCCATTCGAATGATCTAAGGACAGAGGAGCTGTTAAAGCTGAAAATTTGTCTTTCACTGTGAAAAACATATTAGCTTCCCTGTCAGGGCTCCTCAACTTTATAAGTAGAGCCATTACAGTAATGCACTGGACTATATAATTTCATATTGATCTCTGGAGCACTACTTTCCCCCTCCAAATTCTTCACAAAATTCCCTCTGCTACCCATCACAGAGGGAAAGAGAGGTGTAGGATGTGCCCTTGTCTCCGTCTGGCTGTAAATGGAGAGGCCCTGTGGGGAAGACTCTAGGTGAGCTCTTGCCCAGGGAGGCGAAGCACTTTTCACGCAAGGTCATTGAACTCACCGCTCCTGATACCCAGCTGGCGTAGTCGCTGCAGAGGTAGGTGGCAAGGTTGGCGATCTCTCCAGGAGTGCCCAGACGACCGACGGGTATCTTCCCGATCAGAGACTTCTCAAACAGGCCAGTGGGATCCAGTCTGCTAAATGCACCCTTCAGAAAGATACTGGGAGAGTTATTATAATGTTGAGAAAACTAAAGCTTTAAAGATAAAAAATGTATTCAGTAAGTCAGTAAGTTGAACTAGAGAACTGAATCAGTCTGATTTGTGAACAAATCATTCAGACTGGTTTTCATTGAAAAGATCGGACCAGAAAGAATGATTCATTCACAAATTCACAATACACGCCAAGGGATTGACAACATTTTCGGAGAAGAAGAACTTAAAACATGCACACTACCTTGGTTTTGATTGGTCCTGGTTGAATAACATTAAATCTCATGCCGTACCTGCCCCACTCAGCAGCCAGAGACCTGTAGGTAGATACATTCAGCCTTTACACATGCTCTGATTTTAGGGATGAAAATTTTGATGATACCAATAACCGATAATTCTTTATATTTGAAAGGCGATAACCAAAATATTGGCCAATAAATCTAAATATATTTTTTTCATTTAATTTTTGAGAGCCGGATTTCAAAAACAAAAGTCTCACCATTAAAAGCCATGTCCCAAGCACACAATTTAATTCTCATTAAAATAGTACGTAGCCTATATGGCAGATTTGCGCTGCACGTTGCACTAAATTGTATTTTCCTTTTCTGAAGTGATTTCAATAATATTTTTAGCGATTTAACACCATCATGGCAAACAGTGCGCATCTCAAGTGTCTCAGCTGAAGGAAATCCATATTGCCTTTAATATATCGGCCAAATTTTCTTATTGGGCTGATAACAATAACATTAAAAATGAAAATTTTCGGCTGATACCGATACGGTGGCCGGTATATTGTCCATCCCTATCTGGTTTATTTGAAATTTGTCCCACTTTTTGGGGACATCTGATCATCCTATGTATCAGACATGGCCACTAGTGCTTCTAGTGTGATTATCTCCCTGAGACTGACCTTTTTCCATTAGGTTTATCACACAGCACTAGTGTAAGGACTAGCAAACGTGGTGGCTCAAAGTCAAGCCAAGGAAAATGCAATCAAATGCTTTTAAAGCTCTGGTGACCTCATGTAAAGAATGTATGTAACACAAATCAATCAACATTTGTCAAATCAGACAATCATTAATTGATTAAAGTACTGTATGTGGCCACTTTGCAATTAAGCAACAGATCTTTGTGTAGGGTCTAAATCCTGTATACAATTAATGCAGTGTCTGAAAGCACTAAAAATTCAATATTTGTAAGATTAAGAAATTCTTAAAAAATAGAGAAAAAAAGAACAAATAAGACCTAAAATTAATAACAACAATAATAATACAATATTTAAGAAATATATTAATTTAAAAACATATTTAAGATTCTGCAGTATTTAGAACTCACTAATCATACTAAATGCAAAGAAAAAAATCTTATCTTTTTAAAAAATTAAACTTTTTTTTCACTCAAATCGTTGTCCTGATCATTTTTTATCATTTTTTTTTAATTAAATGCAAGGCAATTGATTCAGACAAATAACTTATGGAATCAAGATCATCTGTTTATCACTCATGATATAAACCAATTTTAAAAAGCATGATATATAAATAAGTGTCATGGTGCTTATACTATAGTCAGTATCATCCTGAAATAAGATATGCTTGGTTTAATTAAGCTCCTCATTCCAGTCTTCAAAAAAAGTAAAAAATGGGTTTTATTTGAAGTAAATCCTGTCATAGAAAGCAGAGATGATATTATCAATAAGCTACTGATCTAAATAATCAGGTATATAGTGTGCTGTCCACCTCTCTCTATTGTATTTCAAGCATATTTAACACTCCTTAAGTGGATAGGATCAAGATCCCCATCTTACAATTAAAATGTAAATGAAACATAGCCACTGCACCTTCATTATGATAACATATGCAGCCCTTCAGGAAGATTATAGAAATGCATTTGACAGGAGGACCTGATTCTCAAAGGCCTGCCAGGAGGTGAATTACTTAAAAATGTGTCTGTAGAGTAACAGAGTACATACGTGCACAGCTTCTCCACTCCAGCTTTAGCCGCAGCACTTGGCACAACAAATCCTGAGCCACTCTCAGCGTAGACTGTGGTTATGGCCAGAAAAGCAGCACCTTTATAAATTCAACAAGATTATCAGTTTCTGGTGCTTTAAATGAGATCAATCTATAGGCTGCATATCACCTGTGACATCATGAGATGATAATAAAACAGTATCAGTTTATAAATAGTTCCATGTACATCAAGAATCGAATCTTTGTTTTAAATCAATATGAAAATCCAAAAAAAAGCTCTGAGTCTTGAAGGTCAGACTTGTTATCAGCAGCAACATAATATCTTTGCACTTGGAGTTAATGGAGTAATTGAGCAGTCTGTAAATCACCATGTTCAAGGAAGCAGAAAGAGGTCAAAATAATCAGGTGAGAGGCTGGATGTCTGAGTCTGAGCAGTTCATTCAACAAATACACACAAAAAACACACAAATATGACTGAGGCAATGAAATGGAGTTATCTTATCTTGCTAGTTATCATCTTACCCACACACACAAACACTCGGGTCTTATCATTGCAAAATATAGTAAATGTACTACATAAAGACTAATGATGCCTTAATTTACACATGAGTAATTATGCTGCAGCTTACTGTCAGCCAGAAGCTGTAAGCTTCACGGAAAACAAAGAGAGCAGAAAACGGCATGAATGCACATAAATTAGCCCATTACAAAAACAAGCTAGATTAGCAAAACAAATACCACATTTTGACAACTTTTTTATACTACTTTCCAAAAAGCATTATTCATGGGATGTGCAAGAAGCCACAGGCAACCTCATTACTGCAGAAACATCAAGACAACGGGCAGAAGACAAACGTGGAACATCTGGAACACTTAGTTAGTCACAAACATAGATGTGATTTCAATTCCTCACAGAATTGCCCACAATGTAATGTAATTTGCAGAACAATAAAAAGTTTTTTTTTCTAAAAAAAAAAAAACTTTTGAAAGAAGTGTCTTCTGCTCACCGAGGCTGTATTTTTAATAAAAATGACAGTAAAAAAAATACAGTACAGAGTTCAATACAATAGTTATATTGTGAAATATTATTACAATTATTATTATAAAATAAAAATAACTGTTTTAAATTTTAATCTATTTTAAAATGCAGTTTATTCCTGTGATGGCAAAGCTGAATTTTCAGCAGCCATAACACAAGTTTTCATGTGATCCTTCTTCAAAAGAACAACATTTATTTGAAATATAAATATTTTTTTAATGTTATAAATGTCTTTAATTTCTTTAAATAATAATAATAATTTTACACTACCCTTTAAAAGTTAAGAAATGTTCTGGGTTCTCTATTTATCTTTATTGACATAATCTGTGACATGCTGTCAATTATCACAGATGATAATAGTACAGATTATCAGTGATTTGAACACTCTCGATTTATTTGCATTTACTGCCCTCTGGTGGTTATGCACTCCACACCAACTACCTCCAGCTAACCAATAACCATACATTTATGCATTTGGCAGAAGCTTTTATCCAAAGAGACATTCAGGTGCACATTTTAATCAGTTCACTCACTCCCTGGGAATCAAGCACCATGCTCTACAGTTTGTAACACTATTGCGCATACTACAGTGGTTCCCAACCCTGGTCATGGACTTTGTCCGAAATCACCCCCTATGCCCTTAAATAGGACACTATTTGAGGGAACAGCCATTTGTAGTGGTGTCTGAAACCATAGTGGACATTATCAAGTGCACTCATTCACCCACATAATGCACCGCAAGAACACCTATAATGCACTGTGAGGGTCATTCAGAATAAATTCCCACGCCTTGCCAGAAGATGGCGCCCACAGCTGAATCATCTACACTCATTTTCCAAACCACTGGTCCATTGTGTGTACAGACTACAGACAGAGTAATATCATACAGGTATAAATTCCTTTTTAATTATTAAATTGTGCAATAAAGGTTTAAACATGCTAGTTTACATGACAGAGTTCAGAGAAATATTTCCATTACTACTGGAGCTGCCAATTTGCAAATGATTATTATTAAACAGCAAGCACAAACTATACAAAAGCCTCAGACATTCCAACCTTTTTTTACAGTCTATGATTCCGACACACTGTGTCCGAATTCACTCGCTCGTTTTCATTCACTCTTTCAAGTGCACTATATTAGTCGACTAATGTAGGGAATAATGAATAAGGGTATAGGGGTATATATATTCAAACACAACAGTGGAGTTCCCCCAGAACTGTATTTTTGGGTACGGTTACACCACTACGATGTACTAAAAATGGAAACGTTTTTCCTTTTGCATTTTTCAAGTACAGACGACAACATTGTCAAAAACGTTCCTGTTCACACGGATCAGGGAAACGCTGTATTATGCCAGACCAGTAGTTGGTGCACAACATCACAGTTCCCTATCGGTCAGTCACTACAACGTAGGTCATGACTGACCAATAGGAATCTCGCTAGAGAGGCCAATCTACTTCGAGTGAAACTAAAACAGGCCAATGCACATTGCCGTGCAATCATTTGCATCCGCTGCGCGGCCTTGTTAGCGCGGGTATTTAACGAGCAGCTGAGCGATTGCACAGTTAGCTTTTTGCTTCGGAGCCAAACACTTCGTTGCCTCTACAGCTACAGTGAAAACGTTTCTTTTGGACCTCTTTCTTTTCGGTGCTGGGCGTGACAGCACGGCAGCGTGAGCAGCCTCCTCTTAAAGAGCAAACAAAAAGAGCTGTTTTTACGGCTGGTAAGATCTCCCAGCGCACAGTTGGGTGCACATTCCCCTGTGATCGCTGAGGCTGCTCCCCTGCGTGCTTCAGCACCAGTGAGAGTAGTCCCTAAAAGAGCAAACACAGATAGTTCGCGTCTTTTTCAAGATGACGTTCTATCTGTGTGTTTCTGGATGCGGTCGTTACCTGGGGTCGCGGGATGGTCACGATCGCTGCCTTGTGTGTCTGGGCCTCGAACATGCACAGGCAGCGTTCGTGGATGAGTCATGTACCCATTGTGGGAAGATGACCATCTCGGAGCTGAGGTCTAGACTCTCGTTCCTGCAAAGGGGCGGAGTCCCCGTGCCTGCACCTCGGTCCAACCCCCCTTTGCGGGTTGCTTCCGGCAGTGACATGGGTGACCTGAGGGTTACAGTGAGCGCGCTTCCTTCGGGGAACCAACCCCCTAGGAACCCTCACTCCTCTCATGCTCCGCCGCCAGTTCAGCTGCCAATGGAACGCGCCGGACCATCCTCGAGATGTGTACCGGTCGTTTCGTTCGGCGCTCCCTGCGACGACCAGACGTCGATCGCTGCATCGGAGGGTGCGTCAGACGGCTCCGTGGACGACGGCTCGGAGCTGCCTCCTTCGGGTGTGCCAGCTGTGCCCGAGTCGGACCCGGAGATGATGGCCATGCTTTCCCAGGCCGCCAACAGGATCGGGCTCGTGTGGAACCCTCCACCGTGTCCCGAGCCCTCGAGGCAGGATGATTGGTATTTCGGGGTGGCGAGTGCTGGTTCTCAGCAACCAATCCCAGTGCCTTTCTTCCCGGAGGTGCATGAGGAGCTCACGGGGACGTGGACGGCACCTTTTACTGCCAGAAACCGTTCCGGTGGCTCCTCCTCCCTCACCACCCTTGATGGCGGGGCAGCTAAGGGATACCCGCGTATCCCGCCAGTGGAACGGGCTGTTGCTATGCAACTGTGCCCTAACTCCACTTGGCATGGAGAACCGTGTCTTCCTTCGCGGGCCTGTAAGTACTCGTCAGACTTAACCGGCAAGGCTTACAAGGCCTGTGGGGAAGCTGCCGCTGCCATACACGCTATGGCGTTGTTGCAGGTTCATCAGGCTAAGGCACTGAAGGACCTGCACGAGGGTGGTCACGATCCGCAAGTTCTCCAAGAACTTCGCGCCGCGACGGACCTCGCGCTTCGTGCAACGAAGGTTACCGCGCGGTCTGTGGGTCGTGCAATGTCCACTTTGGTGGTCCAGGAACGCCATCTCTGGCTGTGTCTGGCCGACATGCGGGAGACCGACAAGCTCAGGTTTCTTAACTCCCCCGTGTCCCAGACCGGCCTCTTTGGCGACGCGGTCGAGAACTTTACCAAGCAGTTCTCGGTGGTACAGAAGCAGACTGAGGCCATCAGACACATCCTGCCGCGGCAGTCAGCTGCTGCCTCCATCCCACCGCCTGCGGCTCCTCAGTCTGCTCGTCGCCGAGGGCGTCCTCCTGCGTCTGCCCCTGCTCCCGCGCCGCAGCAGCAGCCTCCACCTAAGCGGCGCCGTGGGGCCAGTCGCAGGCAGGTCGCCCCGCCCGTCCAGGCCCCCGCCAAGAAGGGCGGCAAAGCCAAGGGTAAGTGGCCCTAGGACGGGCGACCCAGAGATGGAAGGGACTGCTCTCAAGGAGACGATGACCGAATCGCTCCCTCCCCCGGGAAGAGGACCGGGTGGAAAATCTTTTATTTCCTTTTGTTTGTGTTCCGCCGCTGGCCTTAAAACCAGCGGTACCCAAATTCTCAATAAAAGAGCAGTTTCTACCATCTCTGGGTCCGAAGGGGACCCGGAGAGCAGTGGGGGGACAGAATCCTCACCACTCTCATCCGCCTCCTCTATCGCCAGTGAGCAGCAGTGTGCAGTTCGAGAACGCCACCGAGCCGCCTCCTGCACCTCCTGCCCTGTGGAACCAGGTAAGTGCTGCACAGCACACACAGACCCCGCTTCGGGCCGCCTCCCAGAGAGAGCCCCCCGAGCCGCGTCCCTGTGTTCCACCTCGCTGCCCCACTCCGGGTACGCCTGCGGTCCCTTTGGTTCCGCTTGCACGGTCTCTGAGAGACTGGTTAGTGCTCCCCAGTCCGTCTCGCTGGCTCATTTGGACCATGAGGCTCGGCTATGCGATTCAGTTCGCCCGGCGTCCCCCCAAGTTCCGGGCCATCCACTCCACTACAGTGAGAGCAGCCGATGCCCATGTCTTGCGTGCGGAGATCGCAGTCCTGCTGGCGAAGGACGCGATAGAGCTGGTCCCTCCAGCTGATATGAGGTCAGGGCACTACAGTCCCTACTTCATTGTACCCAAGAAAGGTGGTGGGTTACGACCGATCTTGGATCTGCGAGTTTTAAATCGGAGCCTCCACAAGCTACCGTTCAAAATGCTCACGCAGAGACGCATTTTCGAATGCATCCGTCCCCAAGATTGGTTTGCAGAGATCGACCTGAAGGACGCGTACTTTCATGTCTCGATTCTTCCTCGACACAGGCCGTTCCTGCGCTTTGCGTTCGAGGGTCGAGCATATCAGTACAAAGTTCTACCCTTTGGGCTGTCCCTGCCCCCCCGTGTCTTCACGAAAGTCATGAACATGAGAGAACAGGGCGTTCGCATCCTCAACTATCTCGACAACTGGCTCATACTAGCACACTCTCGAGATCAGCTATGCGAACACAGGGACCTCGTGCTCAGGCACCTCAGCCAGTTGGGTCTTAAGGTCAACTGGGAAAAGAGCAAACTCTCCCCTGTGCAGAGGATCTCTTTTCTCGGTATGGAGTTGGATTCGGTCGCTCAGACAGCGCGCCTCACAGAGCAGCGTGCTCAGTCGGTGCTGAACTGCTTGAACACGTTCAAAGGCAGGACGGCGGTCCCACTGAAATTTTTTCAGAGGCTCCTGGGGCATATGGCAGCGGCAGCAGCGGTAACCCCGCTCGGCTTGCTTCATATGAGACTGCTTCAGCACTGGCTTCACGGCCGAGTCCCGAGATGGGCGTGGCATCACGGCACTCACCGGGTGGCAATCACACCGGCCTGCCGTCAGACCTTCAGCCCGTGGTCAGACCTTTCATTCCTTCAAGCAGGAGTCCCCTTGGAACAGGTCTCCAGGCATGCTGTGGTATTCACAGATGCCTCTGCCACCGGCTGGGGTGCCACGTACAACGGGCATGCAGTGTCAGGGGTGTGGACGGCTCCCCAACTGCATTGGCACATCAATTGCCTCGAGTTGCTAGCAGTACATCTCGCTCTGAGCCGCTTGAAAAGGCCGCTACGGGGCAGGGACGTACTGGTCCGCACGGACAACACTGCGACCGTTGCGTACATCAACCTAAAAGGTGGTCTACGCTCCCGTCGCATGTCGCAACTCGCCCGCCATCTCTGGAGTCAGAAGCATCTGAGGTCGCTTCGAGCCATGTATGTCCCCGGTATGCTCAACCGTGTGGCCGACGAGCTATCACGAGCTGTGCTTCCGGGAGAGTGGCGACTCCACCCCCAGGTGGTTCAGCTGATCTGGAGAGAGTTCGGAGAGGCTCAGGTAGACCTGTTTGCCTCCTCAGAGACCTCCCACTGCCAGCTGCTTTACTCCCTGACCGAGGGAACACTCGGCTCGGACGCACTGGCACACAGCTGGCCGCAAATATGCGTTTCCCCCAGTGAGCTTACTTGCACAGACATTGTGCAAAGTCAGGGAGGACGAGGAGCAGGTCCTTCTGGTGGCTCCCTATTGGCCCACCCGGACTTGGTTCCCGGAACTCATGCTTCTCGCGACAGTCCCTCCCTGGACCATTCCTCTGAGGAAGGATCTTCTCACTCAGAGACGGGGCACCCAATGGCACCCGCACCCAGACCTCTGGAAACTCCGTGTCTGGTCCCTCGGGACGCGGAGGTTCTAGTTGACTTACCCCCAGAGGTGCTTAACACCATCACTTCAGCACGGGCGCCGTCCACGAGACGTGTTTATGCCCTGAAGTGGAACCTGTTCGTCGAGTGGTGTTCTTCTCACCGAGAAGACCCCCGAAGATGTTCGATAGGGTCTGTGCTTTCCTTCTTGCAGCAGGGGTTGGAGCGTAGACTGTCCCCTTCCACCCTCAAAGTACATGCTGCCGCTATTTCTGCTTATCACGACCACATAGATGGCAAAACAGTTGGAAAGCACGACCTGGTCGTCAGGTTTCTTAGGGGGACGAGACGATTAAATCCTCCTCGACCCCCCTCCATACCCTCTTGGGATCTTTCCCTGGTGCTTCGAGCACTTCAGGATGTTCCCTTTGAGCCTCTGCAGTCAGTAGACTTAAAGCTTCTTTCCATGAAGACTTTGCTGCTGGTTGCATTGGCCTCTGTCAAGAGGGTAGGAGACCTGCATGCATTCTCGGTCGACGAATCGTGCCTAGAGTTCGGGCCGGGTGACGGCCACGTGGTACTAAGACCCCGGCCTGGCTATGTGCCCTAAGTTCCTACCACTCCCTTCAAAGACCAGGTAGTGAACCTGCAAGCGCTGCCTTTGGAGGAGGCAGACCCAGCCCTGGCTTTGCTCTGTCCCGTTCGCGCCCTGCGTATGTACGTGGACAGAACTCAAAGCATCAGGACCTCAGATCAGCGCTTTGTCTGTTACGGAGGCCAGCAGAAGGGAAAGGCTATCTCCAAGCAGAGGTTGGCCCACTGGATAGTGGATGCCATCACCTTGGCTTACCAAGCACAAGGCGTGCCCTGCCTGCTTAGGTTGCATGCACACTCCACGAGAGGCGTTGCATCCTCCTGGGCGCTGGCACGTGGCTCCTCGCTAACAGATATCTGTAGAGCTGCGGGCTGGGCGACACCTAACACGTTCGCTAGATATTATAGCCTACGCGTAGAGCCGGTCTCCTCCCCTGTTCTCACCCTAAACGGGTAGAAGCACTGAGAGGTCTGGCTCTGTCGGCTTGCTGCACCCTACTGTGCACCCTTATTGCTCCAGAGTAAAACCTGTCGAGTCCTCCAAAACCCCTCGGCCCGGACTTGGCGGAGCGTCCGGCGCCAGGCCCTTATCCGCTGAATCCTTTAGAACCGGATCTGGGCTGGGTTCCATATGTGTGACCCTACGGGGATCCCATATGTGTATATATTCCACGGCTGCTCCTATCGGAAGCCCGTGTCTTTCCCTTGGGCTAAGTCACCCATTATTTCATATGCTGTACAGCCTTCGGGCTAGTCCATATGTATTTCGACATAACTCTTTGAAGAAGTGGCTTCCGCAGCGTTCCTTCCTAAACAGAAGGGGCACGCTTTCCCAGTGTTATCCAGTATCTCACTGTATGGGTTATCACGGAACAACAGTGTCAAACTCACTCTGTGTAGGCCTCCTCCTATCGTCCTTCCAGGCAAGAAGGTGTAGAGGCTTGCACGGGGGCGCTGGATGGGGTGCAGCAGCTGTGGCGCTTTGGTAGGGATTCCTATTGGTCAGTCATGACATACGTTGTAGTGACTGACCGATAGGGAACGTCTCGGTTACATATGGTAGCCCTCGTTCCCTGAGGGAGGGAACGGAGACATATATCCCGTCGTCACATCTGCTGCCGCCTGCCGGGGCGGCCAGCTTCTCAGGCTTGGCTCCTCAGCAAAAAACTAACTGTGCAATCACTCAGCTGCTCGTTAAATACCCGCGCTAACGAGGCCGCGCAGCTGATGCAAATGATTGCACGCCAATGTGCATTGGCCTGTTTTAGTTTCACTCGAAGTAGATTGGCCTCTCTAGCGAGATTCCTATTGGTCAGTCATGACCTACGTCTCTGTTCCCTCCCTCAGGGAAAGAGGGTTACCATATGTAACTGAGACGTTTTTTCACAGACTCATGTTTTTGTAGTTTGAACAGAGACAATAACAGTATCGTTTTCAAAAACTTGCAGTTTGAATCTTGTTTTCAAAGGTTTGCATTTGCAGGCCCCCAAAACGCTGGTGTCATACACATTAACGTCCAAAACGCATACAAAATTTTTGTATGAAAACGGTGTCTTGTAAACGGCTCCTTAAATGTCTCCCTAATCAAAAACTCATCAGTAAAGATTTAAATGTGAACCTTAGATGTGTCAGATAAGAGAGACATCAAATATGTGCAAAAATGGACTCCAGGGCAAATATAAGCAGATCTTTTAATCATGATTAAAAGTTGAATTACCCTACAACTACTTTGCTACATCTCTATAAAAAATAATAATCACCTTTCTCAGCTTTGATGAGGCGTTTCCCGATGTCTAGCGTGACATAGGCAGTGCCATTCAACACTATATCAGTGATGGTTCTCCAGGCATTGGGAGACAGCTTCTCTGAAGGAGAGATGAAGTTTCCAGCTGCATTGTTTATCACCACCTGGCAAACAGAATCCCAACGCATCAGAAGGAGTTTAGTGTGGAATCTATTGTATCACTGCTGTTAAGATGGAGATCTAAACCTACATCAGGCAGGCCGACATCATTGACAAGCTGGTCAACAGCAGCCTCAACTGAAGCAGGGTCTCTAACATTACACTGGACGGCATGGACCTGAAACATCAACACATTTATCAAACTCTAGGAGGATGAAAACAAGTTTCTCACCAAAAACATGGCAATAATTGTTAGATATGAGAGGTACCTTGTTTTCTGTCTGTTGTGAGATTTCCTCTGCTGTTTTCTTCAAAACATCAAGATTTCTGGAAGTGACAACAGGAGACTTAACACTATTTTAACATGAATAATCACTCAAAATCAACATGATTTAAGCTTTTGGATTTGCTTGCAGGGTGTGTCAACAATTATTTAGTAACTAGAAGACAAAATTACAGTCAAAACAGTGATCGTGAGAAATATTATTACTATTTAAAATAACTGGTTTCTGTTGTAATATATTTTAAGATGTAATTTATTCATGTAATGGCAACGCTGAATGTTCAGTAGGAATTACTCCAGTCTTCACTGTTACGTGATCCTTCAGAAATTATTCTAATGTGCTGCTTAAGAAACATTTCTTATTATTATCAAGGTTGGAACCAGCTGTGCTGCTTAATACTTTTTTGATGATCTTATGAGAGGCATAACTAACCTGCTGGCTATCACGCATTCTGCTCCCAGTGAAGACAGAGCAGTGGTCATGGCTTTTCCAAGTCCCGTTCCTCCTCCAGTGATAAAGGCCACTTTGTTTTTGAAAGTTCCTGGGAGAAGCATAACACCTTCAGAGGGTGGGAAGAATCTAGCTTGAGGACCGCTCTGGTATAAAGTGTTTGTCCCATTTCCAAACAACTGTTAAAGGATGCAAAGAGGGTCATTTTATTTATTCAGACAGGAATAGCAGCTAGTATAAATAAAAAAATAAAAAAAACTGGGTGAAAGGTCATAAGGACAATGAAAGTATACTGCTAAAGCTATGCATTTAAGGAAATGTACGTACATTAAAGTTAATGCAACATGTCTCAAATAGCCTTACTCATGAATGAAAGGCATGATTTTTACATTCAGTGTACATTGTAACAATTGAAAGAGTTCATTTTACTGCACAAGCCATTTCAAATTTAATTCCCTAAAATGCTATTTAAAAATTTATATTTTATAAAACTAAAAGTTACAGATAAAAATGACTTTGTCTTGGCAGCAGCTTATGAGATTTTGAAACTAAATTACAATTTAATGCATACACAAATAAATAAAACTCTTACTCGTGCTGGTGTGAAACACTTGTTTGGAGTTACAACTCTATTTAACGAGGTCAGTCCTCTGAGCAGCGCCATAACGTCAAAAGGAATATATATTTCAGAGGGAGAATACGTGTTACAACAAAGTCAAAAGCATACAAATAAACTAGTGAAGTCAGACTCAGTAATGCCTCTGACGCATTGAAATGACTCTACAATTAAAGTCCGCAAATCCTGAACGATATCTTCCTGTTTCCGGTTTGCCGGCTGTTGTGAGATCAGTCGAGACAAGCTTTTCATCCAATAGCGTGTCGCTAATGTGCTGACGATCAGATCTCAGATCAGCCACTGGAGACGCACATCTCTAGTTCAATCCTGAGGCATAACAAACGAAGCGGTTGTTTTTTGTAAATATCTGTATAAAGTATCGTTTGTATTGTTTGACATCTCTGCTAGTATTGTTCGTTTTAACTTAGGCAAAATGTAGATTGTCATTTTGTGTAAGGTGGAAGAAAATAACTAACGTTAGTTAACCAGTCGGTTAGTTGACAGCGCTAGAGGGCTCAAACAATCAGGTAAACAACCGTTTATTTTTAGATCAGTACTGTAAACAAACATTATACGCACACTTATTTGACATATTACGCTATAACTGGTAGTTTATATGGATAGAAAATGACTATAATGTAAATATTTTAGTTATTTTTTCTAGCTAGTATTGCTAACAGATATGATGCAGCATTTCATATCTCATGACACCATGATGTGAAAAGACTATACTGGATTTGAAGATTAAGTTACACTGAATTTATGGCAAAACTTTTCTTGTATTTATTTAATCTAGTTGCAGGTAATTATTAATAATAATTTTAAGAGAAAGTAGATTTTTTGTAATAAACTGCAGAACTATCTATCTATCTTTCTATAATAGGTATAGATTTGTCTTTTGGGCCAACCATCTCTGATCCAGTGAGATGGGGAACCAGCTGGCTGGAATTGCTCCATCACAGATACTTTCAGTGGACAGTTATTTCTCTGACATCCATGATTATGAATATGACAAAAGTCTGGGCAGTACGCGTTTTTTCAAAGTGGCCCGGGCGAAACATAGAGAAGGATTGGTTGTGGTTAAGGTCTTTGCAATCCAGGACCCCTCTCTGCCACTGACCAGCTACAAGCAAGAACTGGAGGAGCTGAAAATCAGACTGCACTCCTGTCAGAACTGTCTACCTTTTCAAAAAGCCACACTTACTGAGAAAGCAGCCATACTATTTCGGCAGTATGTTCGGGATAACTTGTATGACCGTATCAGTACACGGCCGTTTCTCAACAACGTGGAGAAGAAGTGGATTGCCTTCCAGCTCCTCAATGCCGTGGACCAGGCCCATAAATCTGGTGTGCGTCATGGTGACATTAAAACAGAGAATGTTATGGTGACAAGCTGGAACTGGGTGCTTCTCACAGACTTTGCTAGTTTTAAACCCACATACTTGCCTGAAGACAACCCTGCAGATTTCAACTACTTCTTCGACACATCCAGGAGGAGAACGTGCTACATTGCTCCGGAGAGATTCGTGGATGGCAGTATGTTTGCCACCGAAAGTGACCAGACAACACCGCTTGTGGATCTCTCCAGCAATAGCCAACGGACCAGGGGAGAACTCAAGCAACCCATGGACATCTTCTCAGCTGGTATCCATTTGTTTTTGTTTTTTTTCTGTTAGCTTAAAGCGGGTGCAGTATAATATATGAAAAAATTTTTCGAAGACCTTTCTTGTTTCATTTTCTTTTGTTAGGTTGTGTGATTGCAGAATTGTTCACAGAGGGTGTCCCGCTCTTCGACCTCTCACAACTGCTGGCTTACCGTAAAGGACATTTCCAGACTGAACAAGTGCTGATGAAAATTGAGGATCACAGTATTAGAGAACTGGTAGCATTTCTATTCATTTGAGATGTTAGATATTTTGTATTATTTCACATTTTCATTTGGAGCTGCTATTTTTAAATGTATTTTAATTAAGGCATTTATGCTCACCAAGGCTGCATTTATTTGATCAAAAATACAGTAAAAGAGTAATATTGTGAAATTTTATTGCAACTAAAAATGACTCTTTTCTATTTTAATATATTCTAAAACGCTATTTATTTCTGTGATGGTTATTACTCCAGTCTTCAGTGTCACAAGATCCTTCAGAAATCAATCTAATATTCTGATTTGGTGCTTAAGAACGTTTCTTAATATTATCAATGCTGAAAACAGCTGTGCTGCTTAATATTTTTGTGGAAACCATGATCAATTTTTTTTCTCCAGGATTCTTTGATGAATAGGACAGCATTTATTTGAAATAGTCTTTACTGTCACTTTTGATCAATTTAATGCATCCTTTCTAAATAAATTGTTATTTCTATCAAACAAAATCTTACTGACTCTACAATAATTAATAAATAATATGATACTAGTCAGTAGTAGTCAATTAGATATTACGTAGTACTCTAAATAATTTCATCCACTTTATGCAGGTGGCACAAATGGTGCAGCGAGAACCGGAAAAGCGCCTGGCAGCTGAAGAATACCTGAAGCAGCAGCGAGGCAAAGCGTTCCCTGAAATCTTCTACACCTTCCTTCAGCCCTACATGGCCCAGTTTGCCAAGGAGACCTTCCAGTCTGCTGACGAAAGGGTGTTGGTGATACGTAAGAACCTGGAGAACATCCTCAATAACCTGTGCAGTGGTGGGCAGACTGGGAAGGCTGAAAAGCAGGAGAAGGCATATCAGGAGCTTAGTTCATCCAAGGAGCAAGGGCTGGTGGTGCTGGTGTCAGTGATTACATCCTGTCTGCAGACGCTGCGCTTTTGCGACTCCAAACTGGCAGCTCTGGAACTGATCCTTCATCTGGCAGGCCGACTAAATGTGGAGATTCTGCTGGACAGGATCACACCATACTTGCTGCATTTCTGCAATGACTCGATGCCGCGCGTCAGGGCCGAGGCCGTTCGCACTCTGACCAAAGTACTGGCGCTGGTCAAGGAGGTTCCTCGCAATGATGTTAATATCTACCCAGAATACATTTTACCTGGGATTGCCCACTTGGCCCAAGATGAAGCAACGATTGTCAGACTTGCTTATGCAGGTATTCTAGTGCTAGAAATCACTAGAGAAAATTGTCTAAATTGTCTGCCTTTTAAATGTGTAACTGTAAATAGTTTTCACAATCCATTAAGTTTTTGGTTTTAAATGAAAAAAAAAACATTTAAATTGGAAATACTTAAAGTTACGGAAGTACAATGGATTATGAAAGGGGTTTCATATTGACTTAAATATTATATTAAATTATAGTAATGTTCAAAAGTTTGGGGTCAGTAAGAGTTATTTTTTTAAGAAATTGATACTTTTATTTTGCAAGGATGCATTAAATGTAACAAAAGTAACAGTAAAAACTTTTATAATGTTACCAAAAAAATTATATTTCAAAAATGCTTTTCTTTTTAACTTTCTATTCATCAAAGAATTCTGAAACAAAATGTAATATTATAATGATTTCTGAAGGATCATGTGACACTTAAGGCTGGAGTAATGACTGCTGCAAATTTAGTTTTGCCATCTCAGGAATATGTTTAAAAATATATTAAATTATAATTTATATTTCACAATATTAATGTTTTACTGAGTTTTTGATCAAATAAATGCAGCCTTGGTGAGCATAAGAGACTTCTTTCAAAAACATTTAAAAGATCTTACAGACTCCAAACTATTGAACAGTAGTGTATGTTATATTATTATATCTATAGAGAACATAGCACATTTGGCTGAGACAGCACTGCGTTTTCTGGAGCTGGTGCAGGAGAATAATTTGAGCTCTGAACAAGACCTCAATGGAGAGGACACAGAAGAAACTCTTCACCCCAATGAAAACTATGATTCAGGTAAATGTTTGTCCTTCAATTAAAGCTCACTTTTATGGTAGTTTTGAAACAAGGTTAATTGATATTGTCAATATAGATCCCACTTTATGGACTCCATTAATAACCAGTTTGCATGAAAAGATTTTGATGTTATTATTAAAACGCTGTCGATATGATCCATCTATTGTCCAAAGAGCTGCAGGCCTTGCATGAGATGGTTCAGCAGAAGGTGGTGACTTTACTGAGCGACCCTGAGAACATCGTCAAACAGACGTTGATGGAGAACGGCATCACGCGCCTCTGCGTGTTCTTCGGCAGACAGAAAGCTAACGATGTCCTCCTCTCCCACATGATCACCTTCCTCAACGACAAGAATGACTGGCACCTCCGTGGAGCTTTCTTTGACAGCATAGTAGGAAAGTTTCCACCACAGTCGCTTCATACGAAGGCAGTCTCTCGCAACATGGTAACCAAATCTCCTCCTCTCTGCAGGTGTAGCAGCCTATGTGGGCTGGCAGAGTTCCTCCATCCTGAAACCTCTTCTGCAGCAAGGCCTGAGTGACGCTGAGGAGTTTGTCATTTATAAAGCGCTCAACGCTCTCACTTGCATGTGTCAGCTGGGGCTACTGCAGAAACCTCACATCTACGAGTTCGTCAGTGATATTGGTCAGAAAAACTCTCTTCATTCATATTCCATTGTATAATGTGCTTTGTTATTATTGTATATCATTTATTATTTAAAATGTTACTATCCCACAGCTCCTTTCTTGTGTCATCCCAATCTGTGGATCCGCTATGGAGCCGTGGGTTTCATCACTGTTGTCGCTCAGCACTTAAACATTGCTGATGTGTACTGCAAACTTATGCCCCATCTCAACCCCTTTATCACTCAGCCGATTATACAGGTGAGGTTATATTAGTGTGGGCTTCGGATCTAGTGTATCATATTAGTTGTGACTTATTTGCTACACTTCTTGTTTACGCTGAACACAAAAGGTGAGTTTTAAATGAATCTGCTGACCATTCTACTTTTAATGTACAGTGATAAAATGATTTGAGAACTCTCATACAAATTGTTCATATGACAGACAAACAGACCAAAATGTAAGTTATTATGGCCTGAAAATTCTTAAACTATTAACCTTTTGTGTTTCACGGAAGAAATGAAAAGTCATACAGATTTGGATGAGAGTGAGTATATGACAGAATTTTCATTTTGGTTAAACAATTTTTCTGCCTTTGGACAGATTGATAAGGAGATTGTGTTGCTCAGTGTGCTGAAAGAGCCTGTAAGTCGCTCCATCTTTGACTACGCACTGCGTTCCAAAGACATCGGAAGCCTCTTCAGACACCTGTTACTCCGCCAAAAAAAGCGCAATGGCTCCATCCCAGAATGCCCCATTCCTGAGGATCCTGCAATTGCACAGCTCCTTAAGAAACTTCTCTCACAGGTTAGGAAAATACATTTAAGTTCTATTCTAGTTTTAAATTATTTATTCAATTATTTGCATAAATGTATAAGGTTGCTACTGTAGTTAGGATTTCTTTGCGATGTGTTTTTTAATGAATAAATAATTACTTTATAGTTTTAGAACTACATTTCTATGAAATAACCATATCCCTGACCCTAACACTATCCCTGAGTAATGACGTTTTAGGAACAATAAGTCATGTTTCCCCATGTTACACTTGTATAAATCAAGTTGAGCAGTTATTATGTGATTTCTTTAAGGGAATGACGGAACCTGAGGAGGACAAGCTCTTGGCTCTGAAAGACTTCATGCTCAAGTCCAACAAGGCCAAAGCCAACATCATAGACCAGAGCCACCTGAGTGATGGAGCCCTCAGTGGAGTCATTGATCTCGGTACACTGGGCATCACTGGCCGACAGGTGGACCTGATCAAGCCAAAGCAAGATTCAGAAGACAAGAGAGGTGGGTGACACACTTTCTGCTGTCATTTTTACTGTTACTTCAATTGAAGATATATATACGCTTCTCATGTTGTTAGTTCACCATTTAAAATGAATGTATTATATTTTTTTCATTTGTTTACAGACTTGATCCCTTCTGCCTCTGGTATATTGTTTAGGTCTCAAACAGCTAATCTCTGTTTGAAGTTATAATCACTCACTTTGACTAACACTTTGACTAGGCTTTGTGTGGCTAAATCAGAGAATTCTTGATAACTTGCAGATATGATGTGGATAGATACACTTTGTTGTGCACTCTCTAGTACATTTGGGCGAATGATGCTTTTTGTTGCAGTCAGTTTGTTACAAACCCATGGGAGTGTACTGTCAAAGTGTATGGCTGCTGGTGACTGAATTAATTTAATCATAAATAGTCACAGATTTCCCAGTATACACTACCATTTAAAACTTTAGGTTTTTCTAAAGAAATCAATTATTTTATTCAGCAAGGATGCATTCAATGAATCAAAAGTAACAGTAAAGACATTTATAATGTCATAAATACTGTTCTTTTGAACTTTATATTTTTCAAAGAATCCTGACAAAAACAGGTTTCATGGTTTCCACAAAAATATTAATCAACACAACTGTTTTCAACATTGATAAATAATAATAAGAAATGTTTACTGAGCACCAGCATATTAGAATGATATCTGAAGGATCATTTGGCACTGAAGACCATAAAAATGATCATTAAAAATTTGCCATTACAGGAATAAATTACATTTTAAAATATATTTAAAAAAAGAAAATAGTTATTTTAAATTATAATCATTTCACAATATTATATTATTACATATTTATAATCAAATAAATGCAGCTTTGGTGAACATTAGACTTTTAAAAAATATTTTTAAAAAATCTTACTGTCTGACTCCAAACTTTTGAATGATAGTGTATGTAAATATTTATTCTCATAGATTCCCTATTAGCTGTGGAATATTATTGCAGAAACTTTTTGGATGTCGATGATCCCCAAATATGATGATCGCTTTGAGAGAGATCCCCTGATTATAGTATAAAAACAGTTATATATTTTGCATGGATAAATACCTATTTATACTTATAAAATATATATTAAATATATATTTAATATATATTAAAATATATATTTTCTGAAATGTTCTGTCTTTAGAAAGTTGAGAAATATTAGCTATATGTATACTATTTTATTGCATTGCAAGCATTATTATTCCTCACACAATTTTTTATCTAGTGCAAAGAAGAAAAAATTTACTGAAGCTGGGCTTGTAAAACTGCAGCTATAAGAGAAGTTGTAGGTGGTTTGAAATATTGCTGACTTATTTGCTGAGAGTAAATGATCTTAACATACTGTGCAGTCCCCTTCAGTTCAAGTGTATTTGGGAGGTAAAATGTGTTTGTTTGTTTCTGTTCTATGATAATATTCACTTTTTGAACTAATATTAAATTACTTTATTTTTAAGTACTGCGTCTTTGCGACTAAATCCATTGCCTGATTTCTTTTTCATGTTTCAGTATGCATGTTAACGGTAACTGAGCAGCACAGAGTGTTTTAGAAACCAGAAATGCATCATTTATCAGAACCACATTTAAAACGGGTCCATTTTGTTTCTCTTGTGACAGCGCGCAAGCATACGAAACAGGACTCCAACTTGAACGAAGAGTGGAAGAGCATGTTTGGTTCTCTGGACCCTCCCAGCTCGACGGCGACTCCCTCGACGGTACCTAATGTTCTAGTTCCGAGCGGTGGTGGGGAACCCAGTGGAACTCTTGGCGGAGAGCACCTGCGATCTGAGAGTTCCTCACAGACTCTTAACCTCCCTCATGTTCCATCCTCAGCCCAGGTCGACCGCTGAGCCGACAGTGTGCTATCATCCCTCCCCTCTTCTCTTTCTCTGCCCTCTCTACCTCTCCTTTCTGCCTCTTCTATCATCCTTTCTTCATCAACACCTTTATTAGTGTGTATTTTGTCTGTGTTGAAACTGTAGTCTGTAAAGCCTTTCAATCATATCAGTCACCTGATATTTTCCATCACGTGTACTCAAACATGCAGGAATGTCCTGGATTTTCTCTAGATTAAATACACTAGCATGTTGTTCCTCAATAGTGGTGATAAAGAACTAAAATCTTTATCTTAAACCTCTCCCCGTTGCTCTTCAAACAGGTGCCTGAGGCCGGATCTGTGCAGCCCAGGAAAACTACAGTGCTCCCTAGCATTCAAGTGGTACAGTCCGTAACCGGAGCATCTACGTACCAGAGGCGCATCACTACATGCAAGGCTGAGCTGCAACAGCTGGTGCAGCAGAAAAGAGAGCAATGCAACGCAGAGCGCATGGCCAAACAGATGATGGAGAGCGCAGAGTGGGAGAGCAGGCCTCCACTGCCAGGTACAGCAATCTCATCTCCACCCCAATATATGATATATTTGCTTGCTAGATCTCGTACTGAAATCAGTAGCTGCAGCTGACCTTTTTGTAGACCTCTGCTTATTTTTTGTTTATATTTACAATGCAAAGTTAAGTAATTTCATAAAAAAAAAAAAAAAAAAAAAAAAAAAAAAAAATTGTAAAATATCTTAATGTCCCCACAAGGATTTTGGGTATGTTTGTGGGGACATTTTGTCCCCATAATGTGGGGGTTACCAGGCCACACATATGTATGTGTATAATGAGGTCATTCATTCAAAATAATTTTGTTCTAGTAAAATATGCTTATGAAGTATGAACAATATCAAAAAGATACTTGAAAGATACTGCTTTTCGAAAAGGTTGGCTTTTCTGTAGCTGAACTACTTTAAATTATGAGTTGCTTGAAGTTTTTCTAGTTTTTCCACTTTGGTAACTGTAGCTGTTGCATTGCAGGGTGGCATCCAAAAGGTCTTCTAGTGGCCCATCTTCACGAGCACAAATCTGCTGTGAACCGAATCCGAGTGTCCGACGAGCACTCCATCTTTGCTACATGCTCCAATGATGGAACTGTAAAGATCTGGGACAGCCAGAAAATGGAGGGCAAGACGACCACCACAAGGTATATAATATCTTAATGTCAGTATTTTGACTCTTTTGGATCTATCCATTTTCAAGGTGTTTGTTATCTGCACCGGGAAGATTGAAAATGTGATTGTTTCAGGTCTGTGCTGACGTATTCTCGTATTGGAGGACATGTAAAAACACTGACCTTTTGTCAGGGGTCGCATTACCTTGCTGTCGCATCAGATAATGGTTCCATCCAGCTTCTTGCAGTTGAGGCAAACAAGCCACCCAAATCACCGAAAGTCCAGCCCTGTCAGACCAGGTGTGTGCAGGTCATATACTTACTCCACTCTATTTACTCCTATTCCACTCTCTGACTTTGTGTGCTGTCACATACAAGTAAATCAAGACCATCACACTCAGGTCAGTGTCACTCATGCAGTCAGATCAGTGAGCCGCTGAGTCTCTTTCAGGTTCCTGGATCCAAAGGATGAGGGCTGTGTGGTGGACGTACATCACTTTAACTCGGGGGCGCAGACGGTTCTGGCCTACGCCACTGTGAACGGCTTTTTGGTGGGATGGGACCTCCGTAGCAACAGCAACGCTTGGACTCTCCGCCATGACCTGCGCCTGGGTCTCATCACTTCCTTTGCTGTGGACATGCACCAGTGTTGGCTGTGTGTGGGTAAGATAGCTGCATAGCTTACAGTAGATGATGTTTAGTGGTGCTTGTACAGAAACATCATTAAGTCAAGACACTTATTTCTATAGCACTTTATACAATACATTGTACATTAGAAATTAGTACTGATCAAAAGCCCAATTACAGAAGGCGGCTTCTGGAAATTCCTAGACTATGAAAGCATTGGATAAACTAGGTTTGGATTTATTTTATGTCCTACTTACATAGGCACAAGTAATGGCACAATGGCATGCTGGGATATGCGGTTTCAGCTACCGATTTCCAGCCATTCCCACCCAGCCCGAGCTCGAATCAGACGCCTGCTGATGCATCCACTCTACCAATCCTCTGTCATTGCAGGTGAAAAGTTTACTTGCATTTACTTGATAATTTAAAATACAGTAAAAACAGTAATATTCTGAAAAAATATTACAATTTAAAATACCAGTTCTTTTTTAATATATTTTAAAAATGAATGTATGCCTGTGATGGCAAAATTGAATTTTCAGCAGTCATTACTCAGTCTCACATGATCCGTCAGAAATCATCCTAATATATCCTGGTTTGTTGCTCAAGAAACATTTCTTCTTTTTATTAATGTTGAAAACAGTTGTGCTGCTTAATATGTTTGTGAAAACTGATTTTTTTTTCATTCAAGATTTTTTGATGAATAGAAGGTTCGAAAGTTTAAAAAAAATTTAAACTAAAATAAACTAACTAAACTTTTTTTTTTTAGCATACACACACACACATATATATATATATATATATATACACACACATATACACATATATATATACACACACATATATATACATATATAATCTTATCCCAAACTTTTGAATGGTAGCATGTGTGTATGCAGTATGTACTGTATCTATATAGATGATCAATTTATAATATAGTATGTTCATAAACATTTCCTCATTCTCTTCAGCTGTCCAAGGCAACAATGAGGTGTCCATGTGGGATATGGAGACTGGAGACAGGAAGTTTACCCTGTGGGCCAGCTCTGCACCTCCGCTTTCAGAGATGCAGGTTGTTGCATGTTGTCACTTCTCCATCACAAAACAAAAATAATAAGTAAATTCATCCAAGTTACCAGCTGTCATCATTCTGGACTCTGTTGTCCTCCACAGCCCTCTCCTCACAGTGTACATGGGATATACTGCAGCCCTGCCGATGGCAACCCTCTCCTACTTACAGCTGGATCGGACATGAGAATCAGGTGTGCCTAATTAGTTAAGCTAATCACTGTTGATTTGTTAAAAGATATTGGAAAAAGGGATTCAGAAGACTTTCCTTTGGAACGCCCCTACAAATGGCATCCCCTTCCTGAAGTTCCCTTCAAGAGTGCAAAATGCAGTTTGTTATGTGTTTTTGGCCATCTATGATTGAAAAAAGTAAAGTAAATCAATAAAAAATTGGCAATTTTTTTCAAATTCAACTCCAGACATTACTTCCTCCATATTGTCATTAAAGCTACACTGTGTCATTTTTTAAGTTGATTCTCAGCAAAAAACACTTTGTTCTTTCAAAATTATATGTGCTCATTAATGTGTAATCACTTCTACCAACTATCAAGTATTCTCGTAAGCGTAGAATCTGCCTTTTAGAATACATACGAGCGAGCCGCTCAAATGGTGGAAGCCAAGTTGCGGATCAATCTTGAAAATACATTAGCCAAAGAGGGACATACCTGGAAATTCAAGCTTCACCTTTCGTGTTTTTACACTTAGTGGCACCGTGACGAATGCGAGAGGGAGATTACTCGCGACTGCCGGCAGATTTGAAATAATACAGTCACCGTAGGAGTTAAAACGCCCTTGGAATGGGAGGGGCTGAATATTCAGTTGGTGAAGCCAAAGCTCAGTTGAATTTGTTTTCGAGGGCATCTTCATGCATAAACAGCTGCTTTTCAGATACAGTTAAATATTTGACATCCTAAGGTTCTGAGGGCATATGGACAAGTATATATAAATAAATAAAAAATATGCATTTGAGTGTGTTCTAAATGTACAGTAAATCTACAGGTTTTGGGATTTGGCCTACCCTGAGAGGTCATACATCGTCGCAGGTGGTGCTAATGACTCTCTTCACTGCCCTTCTGTGTTCTACAATCGCAAGATCATAGAGGGAACAGAAGTAGTACAGGTCTGAAGCTCATTTCCATCAGATTTTTGTTTTCTGCATGCTTATATTTATCTAATCTTCACTTCTGCCTCCCTTCAACCTCACCAGGAGATCCACAGTAAGCAGAAGAGCGGATCCACCGAGGACACGCCTCGCCGTGGCCCAGAATCCCTACCCGTGGGACACCACGACATCATTACTGATATTGCGACGTTCCAGACCACCCAGGGCTTTATAGTCACCTCCTCTAGAGATGGCATTGTCAAAGTCTGGAAGTGAGAGACACACTGTGCCAAGATGGGGCGACATTGTTTGTATGGACGTCCAATCAAGTGCAATGTAAATTTAAATATAATGCCAACTAATATAATTCAAGATCAAATCCACTTTAATATTAAATATAAAACAGTGTAAGCCTGCAGTTTGTGTGTGAAGTTTTCTTTGTGTTTTGTTCTTTTGTGCAACTGCTTCATGCTGATATCAAGGTCATACAATATGGCCACACTGTAGAAAACAGGACATGGTATAGCTAAAAAGTATTTTCAGTCTGTTTCACACAATAGTTACACTTATCGTGTTATTTCTGCACAGCTATGTAAACAGTTTTCTTTCAAGGCCTGAATGCAAGACATGGAATGAAACTTCCATTGTAATCACTGTGTAATATTACTGAATAAATGTGATGAAAAATGTGTATTTGCTTGGGGTTTTTGCTGAAAAGCATTGTAGCACAGCATATTTAGCCTTGTTTAAAGTGAACATGAAAAATCTAAATTGATTCCCACTGAATAAAATCCAACCCTACTTTTTTATTTTGGAAAACCTTGTTTCACTCAAACATACGACTAGCCTGGTTGACACCAGATCCTTCTCAGTCGTAACTGAGTTAGGGTCTGGGGAAGGTTCATTTACAGCCCATTTCCAAAGGGGCGTTGCCAACGGACGTCGCTCAAATGCCTCTGTTCGCAATTGGATAGACCTAAAACCAATCAGAGCGATCATCATCGTGTAAAGCCCGCCTCAATGTTTGTGATTGGTGCCTCGCTTTGGAAAAATTACAAATCACTTAGCGCGAGTCCGTGAGGGCGCATTGATAGGATAGATTGGGATAGACTCGATCTTCACGCCGGAAACAGGAAGAAGGTCTGGTTGTTGCTTTTTTTTACCTCAGTTTGTATTGTACATGTTGAAGAACATTTAATATTGTGCACTTTATATAATTGTATAACTTTATTTTCATTTACTTGTTGAAAGTTAAAGTTGTTTCACTTAATTGTTTAACTTTTTTTAAGATTTTACAATAAACTTTTATACTGTTATAGTTACCTTTACTACTCTCTTTGATTTTTTTCTCAAATAAATTACACAATTCACAATGTGCAGTTATAGCTGTCCTTATATATAAACTATCATCATCCAAACAACATATTATAGAATATATTTTAAAACTTATTCCCATTTTTTCTAAAAGACGTAAATAGGATATTTATTTTTTTAACAAATGTGTCTGTCATGTTAATCTTTTTACCGTTACATATAGAATAGTTCCTAACATCACCCATAATATATATATTAATATTGCTTTGCTTTTAAATATGTAAAGTGAACACAATAAAACCAATTTATTGGTTAGAGTTAGTTTTCTGATCTCATCCATTTTCTGATTGGCATTTCGCAAGGATTCCTGGGTAGTTAAAGTGCGTGGAGCCTGCATCTATGCAGGCTTCGCGGAAGACCGCTTCAAGGGTACAAAGGGGGCGCTGCTGAGCACACTTCAGAACGTTAAAATGCTAAATGGGACGGCCTACGGACTCGTAGACTCAGCGAGCATGCGCAATTTAAGTCCACGAGACCGAAAGTCCGCATGAAGTGCGCCATTTGGAACAGGGCCCAAATCTCAAATTTGCCGGCAGTTCGTCTGGGTTTTCCCAGGCTAGCATACGACAAGTTAAAGATGTAAAATGGATTGCGAGCAGTTTTTCACAATTTTTAAAGATAAAAAAAAGCACAGACTTCAACAAATATGTGTTTTATTTAGTATCAAAAAATGTTATTCCACATTATTGTTATTCCACAGAACTTCTTCACTAACAACCTTTATGTACATTGACATACAGTGTGACTTAGCTGATGATGTATAACTTTATTAAACTATGATGAAAAATATGTGCTAATTTGCTTTTGTGTTGGTTAATTCCGGTGGTTTATTCTTTGCTTTTTTTGTAGTAAAAATATAATTATATATATTTTATATTTAAAAATATTTAGCTTTGAAAAAAAAAAAAAAAGCTAAATGCGAGCATGAACATTTGTTCAAATGTAAAAAGTGTAATTTGGAAAGTCATCCAGGTTAAATGTCCCTTAGACAAAGGGCTTCACACTGCTCCTGCGTGTCAAACCTGTTTTTGTTTCCTCCACATCCTCCAAACCAGAAGTGTATACATTCATTCTGCTGGATGTCATAATACCAGCTTAAACCATAGTTACTGCAGGGCCCCACATCCTGTTTCATGAGGCACGCATCTGGAAAACATCAGGAAAGAGTTGATGCATAACCCTTTTCTGTCTTTACAGAGGGAAAAAAAGTAATATTGGTCCCAATTTTAAAGAATCAGCAAAAGACAGACAAGTAATTACAGAGGTGGCTCATTTCTCACCATCAAATAATGTGGTTTCCTCTTTTGCCTGCAGGATTAATTCAGGATCTGGAGATGGAATAAATAATACAACTGTTTCAGCATTTGTTTTATATTGACAGAGTACCTCGTGTGATCGTTCATTTCTTAAACTAATGGTGTTTGATTTGGGTTGGACTACCCTTCTGAAATCTACTACCCTAAGCTGGTTTGCTGGACTTAGTTGGTCTCTCAGACTCATCAGACTGGTTTGTTGGCTAGTTTTAGAGAGGTTTTGGGCAACCTTTCAGCTATTCAGGCTGAAAGAGAAGCAAGACTATAATAGTTAAAGGGCAGTTTGGCCAGGCTGGCAGACCAGCTTAAACAAAAAAATGTTTTGACAAGTTTTCCATGCATTGCCAAATTACTGTGTATTGAATCAGTGCATGGTAATGCATTACAAGAAACGCAAGTAATCTAATCAGATTCAAGTAACTAGTAAAGTGGTGCATTTCTTTTAAATGTACAAGAAAATATCTGAGCAACTTTTTCAAGAAAATAATGCAAGTTATCCATGTTTGTTTTCCCATTTGTTGACTGACACCTCATGAGACTCATGTTGAGAGAAATCAGGAGTGAAGTGCAGGCGTTGTGTGCGCAGAGTGAACATGATGATTATAGTTCTAGACTAAATGTGAGCAGGTATTTACTTGTATCACTTGCACAAAAACAGATTCAATATTCCTCAAAATGAAATGCAAACGCTGAATATTACGCAAACCTGCAATGATTAAATATGTTAAATAATACAAATATACTTTATGTATTTAATCTCACTTTATTAACCAATGTCTTTGCTGCTGACCTTCTATGATCCAATTCAACCATCTAAAAAGCAAAAATGACTTTAGGTAAACATCACATTTCTGCAGTGTTGGGAACGTTGCTTTAAAAAAGTAATTAGTTATAGTTACTCACTACTTGTTCCAAAAAGTAACTGAGTTAGTAACTGAATTACTCTATAATAAAAGTAACTCGTTACCAGGGAAAGTAACTATTTGCATTACTGTTTAAAAAAGACGTTTTTTAGCAGTTTTCACAAGTCAGTTGAAATTAGTAGAACAGAAGTAGTGCTTATATTGCACCTTGAAAATGCCAACTTTTCATCGGATTGCTCCTGACTCGCCATCTCTGCTGCTTCACCGAATCTCTGTTTAGCTGTTGTGTGTGTGTGTGTGGCGCTTGTGCTGGCATGTGTGTAAAAACACTGGATCTGATTGGCTACCAGGAAACATAACTCTGCCTTAGCCAATCATAATCGCTTACCTCGTTATTAACCCCCCTCCTCACTAGCTGTGTGAGCCACGGGGTGCGTTCGGATTACAGTTTATTCAATCAATAGCCTACGTAGTAACCTTAACTGTCTATAATAGTAACGCACATAGGCGTCGATTTCGGTGGGTACACGTCCCCACCAGATTTCGTCATGAGTCATTTTGTACCCACCACTTTTTGAAACATTGAGGCATGGATGTTAATACAACTAAATAAAACATCTCCAGTTAGCAGAGCATTCATTTAGTTCGCTATTAAATAAGAGATCTAGCGCTAAAATGTGTTGATTTTGAAATCAAGCTGAGCGCTCGTTCCCGCTGCTATCAGTTGCATGGATAGTTGTTCTCTTGTGGCTCGCGCGGTCACGCACAGTCTTCACTCGGACGCGCGCTTCAATCTATCGCCGTTGTGGAGACTATTCGTTCTGGTGAAATCACAAAATAAAATGCACACAAACGTGTCCCTGCTGAACTTAATTAGTTTTGATGAGAGAGAAAAAAACAACTATACAAGTGTGGATTCGAACCCGTAACCTCTGACAAGCTTGGTAAATGATCTACCACTAGACCACTTAACTCATATAACATTTGCGGATCGATCGATTTATTTACTGGTTGAGCAGAGAGGCTGCACAGTTTGACAAGTTTGTACCAGCATTTCTGAAAATGCACTTCCGAATGTGTCTCTGTCCCCAGCACATTTCAAACCAAACTGACGCTCGTGGTAACGCACCACATTTAACGTCCAGTAACGTTAACGCCGTTGTAACGACGGGAAAAGTAATTAGTTAGATTACCCCGTTACTGAAAAACTAACGTCGTTACCTAACGCCGTTCTTTTAAACGCCGTTATTCCCAACACTGGATTTCTGTTTAGTTTTATTTATTTATTGCTGAAGTACAGTAAGAGTGTTCAACTTTCTTCAACCGTGTCTTCTGGAATCCAGAACGGCAGCTCAACTGAAAGGTTTGTTTGAGCTGCGCCCTCTATTGTACAAGCGTGCATTAGCATTTCACTTTTGGTGTGAAAGGGCCTTTACATCTGCCAGAAATAGAACTTTTGGAGACATTACGCAAAAGTAATGTCACACATTACTTTCAATAAAAGTAAATGTAATTAGTTACTTTTTTAGGAAGTAACTCTACAGTATATTGTAAAGTTAGCTTTCCCCAACACTGTTAGTGCAGTCACTTACTTTGTTTGCCGCAGGTCTGAAGGCATTCCTTTTCTGAACTAAAACGGTTACGGTTACCGCCACAGCCCCCGTACCAGAAGGGTAAACATGCATCAACTGCTTCTTTGTAATACCACTGCTGCATATATTCACCACAGACGCTTCCACCGTCACTGTTCAGGTGACAGAGACCTGAAAGTAAAACGCTTTTTTACTAATAAGCCATGACAATGATGCTGGAAAATCATTTAAATAAGTAACTTTTAAATAAAACTGCCTAAGTTTGCAGTAAGGTTGGTTTAAGCACTAGAGGCACAGTGATGTGAGCAGAGATTTGTACAGTAAGAACATACTGTCTGTGCGGTCAATTGGAGACTTGACTAATGAGTCTCCACGGCCTGATGTCTGCTGGTCCTCAGTCTCCTCCTGTGCAGTGTCTTCTTCCTCCATTTCCTCTTCCACCACCACATTTGGGGATACAGCGGGTGGCACAGGAATCCTAGGAAATAGCTTTTGTTTTGACACTGGGCACATAATGGATCTTCACAAACAGTTGATCCATTTTAGCACAAAATATTTTAACGCAAAAATATGTATCTTATTAAACAGGCACCTGCCTTTTTTCTATGTAATTACAATCTTTCTACAATAATTATAAATAAATAATAAATAAATGTATTTATTTCACTTTTATTTTATTAACAATTAATATACTTATATTAAGATCCATGTTAATAAAATAAATGTGAAATAAATACATTAATTTATTATTTAAGTAAATTCTATAATATATATATAAAATAGAATTTACATAAATAAATATATAGATAAATGTATTGCAGGTTTATTTATTAAGCCACATCTTATTAAAATCGTATTAAATAACCACCCACCTCCTTTCTATGTAAATTACATAATATATAAATAAATTGTAAATAAATAAAGTATTCATTATTTTATTAACCTGCAGCTTATAAGCACCAGCCTTTTTTAAATTAAAAATAAATAAATCAATAAAGAGGTTAATGCTCAATGTTGCTGCCATGATTTCAAACAAACAGATGTTTCACATTAGATGATGATAGAGCAGGGTTTGTCATTTGATACCTATATACAGGTCTCTCTGCAGCCCCGTAGTCCAAACGCTGACCTGGACCTTGTTGAAAACTACTACACGGACTCTGGAGTGGATGAGGGTAGGAGTTCAGATTCTCTGCATTCACAAAGAAACTATATTAACACACACAAGTGTATGCAAAGTCATCCTTTTCACGAGTTCACATTTACATCAATTAAACAGAGTAAAGATTATGCGTATTTGGCTTGCTGTCCAGGGGGAGGGCTCCGAGCTCAGAAATTTTTGCCCGAACCCAGAGTGCTCCCCCCTTGTTGTAAGAGTATTTAGGAGAAGAAGTGAGGAGATGGGGTGGTGGAGGGATGCTGTTAGACTGTCAAAGAACTGAGTTAAGTTTGCTGAATATATACCTCTTACCTCATTGATTGGGAGTGTGCTCCACTCGTGTCTAATTAGGCTTGATTACCTGAATGTGCTCCACATGTGTTTAATTATCTGAACATGCTCCTCCCGAACTTTGTTAGGAAACATCATTTCACGAGTTCACATTTACATCAATTAAACAGAGTAAAGATTATGCGTATTTGGCGTGCTGTCCAGGGGGAGGGCTCCGAGCTCGGAAATTTTTGCCCGAACCCAGAGTGCTCCCCCAAAAGCAAAAGAGCAAAGGACAGCCGCCAGACTAAAGACCCCCCCCCGAACGCAGAATTTGGCGGGCTGGGTCCGTTTGAATTTGCACTGTTCTTAACGAGAGCCTCTTACTGCGTCGAACGGGCGAGCCCTACTGGCCTATGGATAAGGAACAGCTTGATTTATGCCGCCTGACCAGGAGGGCCCGTGTTGCCTCTGGCAGAGCAGCTCACTGCGCTGGGCGGACGGGCCCTACTGGTTGACAAGATTTGGGAATGCCCAACCAGGAGGGCCCATGTAGCTTCCGACGGGAGCAGCTCACAGCGTCGGGCTGATGGGCCCTACCGGCTGACGGTGGAGTGGCGCGTTTTTTGGAAGCCCGGACTGGAGATTTCTTGCTGTCCGCTGGGAAATCGATACCTGTTGGATGGGAAAGAGAAAACATAGATGCATGCAAAGTCCGCTGGGAGACCAATGCTCGCTGGACAGAAAAAGAGAAAACATAGATGCATGCAAAGTCCGCTGGGAGACCAATGCTCGCTGGACAGAAAAAGAGGAAACATAGATGCTTGCAATGTCCGCTGGGAGACCAATGCTCGCTGGACAGAATTATGCAATGTCCGCTGGGAGACCAATGCTCGCTGGACAGAATTATGTAATGTCCGCTGGGAGACCAAAGCTCGCTGGACAGAAAAGAGGAAACATAGATGCTTGCAATGTCCACTGGGAGACCGATGCTCGCTGGACAGGAAAAGGAGAAAACATAGATGCTTTGCAATGTCCGCTGGGAGACCAATGCTCGCTGGACAGAAAAAGGAGAAAACATAGATGCTTGCAATGTCCGCTGGGAGACTAATGCTCGCTGGACAGAATTAAGCAATGTCCGCTGGGAGAGTTTTACTTTGTCAGTTGGGAATTTAGATCACTGGAAGAAGGAAGAACACCCAGGTGGACGACCCGGGGGGTTTAATTCGATGAGGGTTTGGTGGGCTTTTTTAATGTGGAACCGGTTGGTCCTGATGTAGCTTTGGAAAGCGTCTGAGGACCATCTTCCGAGAGCTTGTATCTGCTGCTGGGAGAGGCCTTTTTGGGCAGCTGAAGTTGCTGCTCCGATGCGGAAAGAGTGACTGGAGAAGTGTTTTGCTTGGATGCCTGACTGTTGAAGAACGGATTTGAGATGTTTCTGGAACCAAAAGCGTGTCACGGGTTTGTTGGAGTCATCTATAAATAGGGGATCAAGAGGGGATTTACCCTGGGAGCTTCTCCAATGAAGATATGCCTGAATGGATTGGTAAGGTTGGATTGGCGATGAGAGTTTGAAGATGTAGATGAAATGGCCTTTTTTGGATTGGTCTGTCTTGCTTTGCTTAATCAAGTATGAGATGGTTTCACTATCCAGTACTGATAAGTCTGAGATGGTGGGGTGGACTCTTGGGTCGAATTTGGAAGTGATGGCGAGTTCCGAGCATCTAAGAAAGCCGAAAAAGGCTAGAATAAACATAGCATCGAGTGTACGGGCTGTCTCGAGAGGGTGGTAGACTGTGCGGAGGGCATGAATACATTTTGTGAGAATATCTAGTGTTATGGGTTGTCTGGTGTCGGGATGGGTGGGATGAGATCGTTGAATTCCTTTGACCAGAAGGGAGGTTTGTGAATTATTTATCTCTGGGGAGGGAGCGCAGTACATCAATTTGTGGAAAAACTGGATGCCGCTCAGGTAACCTTTGATGGTTCCAACTTGGAGGCCCTTAAGGCTGTTAAGGTAGGAGATGAATGAGGTGATTGAAAGGAGAGAAAAATCAGGGAATGGCAAGGTGTATGAGAAGTGGAATGCTTTAAAACACCTCCAAGCTGTCACATAAGATTGGAGGGTCCTGGGAGAAACTGCTTGGAGGATGGTGTCCAGTGATGTGTCGAGGAGTTGTTTTAGAGGGTGGGTTACGGGAATATTAGTTCTGAATAGTGAGGTACTGGAGTTGGGAATTGGTCTGCCTCTGGAGCCAGCATCCTGAATTTCTGAAACAGAAAACGAGACAGAGAGTCAGCGATTAGGTTTTCAGACCCGGGGATGTGTTTGGCAATTATGATAAACTGATCACACGCTGAGATCCAGATTAGGCGTCTTAAGAGTGGCATCAGGGCGGGTGAATGGGAACGGCCTTTATTAATGCATTCAACAGTTGCTTCATTGTCACAATGCACTAAAACGCTACTGGTGGCCCATCCTTTCCCCAACAGGAAGGCTGCTACCACAAGAGGGTAAAGCTCAAATAGGGCTGAGGACTGAGTCGTGTCTTGGAGTTGGGGGGGCCACGGAGATGCAAACCAGCGTCCTTGGTAGAAACCCCCGAAGCCAATTGAGGGATATCGACTGGACAAAAAACGAGATTGTTATAGAAAAAGGATAGGCCATTCCACTGTTTTAGGAAAGTTATCCATAACCTGAGTTCATCACGGCACATCTGAGATATGGAAATTAGGTCTTCTAGTGCGTGAACCGAAGAAGCGAGTGAGAGGAGATGCGAAATGAAAGGGCGGCCTTGTGGAATGATGCGCATTGCGAAGTTTAAGTGGCCGAGCAGGGATAAGAGTTCGCGTTTGGAACAATTTGAGCGGTCAATGAGGGTAGATGAGACGAGTATGATCCTGTCAATTTTTTCCTTTGGCAGGGAAGCCTGGAATTGTACTGAATCTAAGTTAATGCCGAGGAATTCGATGGATGTGGTGGGACCCATGGTTTTCTCCTGGGCGATGGGGATCCCAAGCTCTAAAAAAACATTTTGAACAGTGAGGATATGAGCGGCTGGGATGGCGTCGGGAGGCGAAATAATTAGGAAATCATCTAGCAAGTGAATGAGGTGAGGAATCGCATAATTGTTTGACAAAATTCAGCAAACAGCTTCTGATAGCGTGTCGAAAATTTTGGGGCTGCTTTTGCATCCGAAAGTTAAGCGTACGGAAAAATAAGATTTTCCTTGCCAGCGTACACCGAATAAGTGCCATGAATCTGGGTGGATGGGCATCACTTTGAAGGCAGAAGTGATGTCGATTTTTGCCAGCCAAGCTCCCCGACCCGCGATTTTTATCATGTCGATCGCCTGATCTACATCGTGGTATTTGAGAGAAAATTCGTCAAGGGGGATCAAGCTGTTAATGCTTGGGAACGGGGAATCATGTGGGGCTGATAAATCAATTATAAGGCGTTTTTTACCTGAAAATTTTCTTGTGGCCACTCCAATGGGGCTGATACGAAAAACTTCGAAAGGAGGATTGTCGAAAGGACCAATCATGAAGCCTGACTCGACTTCTTTTTTGATCAGGTTGTCTACTACATCGGGCTCAGCCATAGCAGATTGAAGATTATTACAGACAATATTTTGAGAGAGTGGGCATTCCACGCCAGGTTTGAAACCGTGCTCGAGGTCGGACAGAAGATAGTGTGTGAAGTGGGTGTCCGGGTGATGAGCTAGTTCGATCGCTAAGCGAGAAATATTCACGGGAGTCGACAAGTAATTTTTTGATGTTTTTTTATAGACTGCTTTGGACACTGGGCAAACATGGCGGGCATGGGCACCGCCGCAGAAATTGCAGACATGGAGAAACCGGCAACGCTGTCTGTAGCACCTCCCATGGTTAAAACTATTGCACAGCTGCCTGCTGTTTGGAAAGGAGGCTGTCTGCTGTCTTCCTCCATCGGGATTTTCATTGGTTGTAAGTCTTGGCACATAGCTGGTTGATTTAACTGGGGCTGAGTCTGGGCGGGGGGGGATGGAGGGGTTGATTTGAGGACATGTTGTGGTTGAATGTGCCACTGACCTACATACCGCACATGAAATGTTCCTGCAGCCTAGGAAAACCCTGCTGTGTAGATCTGGATCAAGAGCGCCCCAGTAAGGACATTGGTTCCACTGGGCGACCCGGACAGAGCACTTGGCGGAAAAGAGCTTGTGGTATGTGTAGAAGTGCCCTCCTCCATAGGACAGCGCAAGTTCAGCTATAATTGATAAGTAATCGTTTAATTCGCGCCGCCTATGGGGGAAGGCAGAGCAGATTACTTCAGTGAAACGGCTGAAAGCAATTGTGAACTCGGAAAAAGAAAGTAAACGTGATGAATGTGGTTTTGGGTTTTTTAAAATGACAGAAAAATCCCCCCAATCTATTTGGCGGTTTGATTCGGTTACAGGTAACAGAGAGAGAAGAGATGAAAGATCTACGTCTGCACCTGACAGGATCTGTGCTCGGATGTTGTGGGACACTGGGGGCAGCTCCGCGGCAACGGCGTTCGATGGGACGGGCATCTGAGTTGCTGTGAAGAGAGAGTGGAGAGATTTTGCCTGGAGAAGAGAGCTGAAAGGAGCCGAGGCCGGGGCTGCAATTGTCGGCGGAGGCAGCCTCACGCTTGAATTGGCCTCTGGGGCTTGGGGAAGAGGATTAAAAGTATGAGAAGGAAAGGAAGGTTGAAACTGAGAAAAGTGGGCTTGTGCTGCAAGCGGAGGCAGCCTCACGCTAGCTTGAGCTACTGGAGCTGCTGGCCACTGAAAAGAAGAGGGATTAGTAGCTGTTGCAAAGGTAGGTTGAAATGATTGGGCCTCCAATGCTAGCGGAGGCAGCCTCGCGCTAGCATCTGGGACAGGTGCTGGAGGCCACTGAAAAGAAAAAGGATTATTAGAAACAGCAGGAGCCATGTTCTGATATGCTGAGGGAAGGTCGGCGGGCCTGGTTTCAACCAAAGCTGCAGCCTGCTGGCGAGGTCTGACAGCAGAAGGAACTGGGGCGCGGCCCAAGCTTGCTGAAGGCCTTCTGCTGCGGTTTGATGCTGAAAGAGAACTGGATTTGGTACGCTGCGATGGTGGTGTTGTCGAGCGAGGTGAATCCTGAGCTTTGCTTTGCCTGCTGGTCCTTTTCGGGGCCGGCATGGACTTCGGAGAGAGGTTAGTTGATTGCAAGGATACATACAAGGCGTATAGTTCCGCTTTGTTCATCCTTCGCGAGAACTGAACATCTGAATTGATCAGCGCTTGCCTCAATCCTAAAACTGTCCACTTTCCAATTGGTGGAATTGTTGGGACGGCCGAGCGATAGGAAGAAGCAGGGGAGGGATTGTGATGTCTCGCTGGTGGAGGCGAGGGCTGGCCTCTGCGTCTAGGCGAGCGTGTAGCTGTTCGGGCAGGCAGGCGGCCGCGTGGAGAAGCCTGAGGATCAGTTGAAATGTTGGGCAGAGAAGGAGTTGTCCTAGGGTCAGCTGATTGTGGCTGAGGATCCGGCGAGAAGTTAGATTCCTCATCGGATGGGAAGAGCTGGAGTTGAGACATGGTAGCAAAAAGGTCGAACCAATATGCTGTTAGACTGTCAAAGAACTGAGTTAAGTTTGCTGAATATATACCTCTTACCTCATTGATTGGGAGTGTGCTCCACTCGTGTCTAATTAGGCTTGATTACCTGAATGTGCTCCACATGTGTTTAATTATCTGAACATGCTCCTCCCGAACTTTGTCAGGAAACATCATTTGTCATCGTGTACCCCCCCCCCCCCTGTTGCTCAAATATATGATGTCATGTTTTGGAACACAAAAAGCTCCGAAAGGGATTATACGTCCAAAACGTATTATATGTATATCATATAATTTGTTTCTCATATATTGGTTGGAATATAGTGCACAGTATCAATGACTTTTATGGTGTTTTTTTGTGCTTTCTGACCGACATAAGGGTGAGCAGTTTTGATTGGGTGAACTATTGCAAAGCTTAAGCCCTCAAATCTGTATTGAATGATGTGGAACACTTACTGCTCAGAATGTGAAAGAATGTCCTCATGAAGCGCTGTGTGTACTCCTGCTCTCCGTGTTTCAAGCGGCCCAGGTGAATGATGTGCTGTTCTAAGGGATAGCTGGCAAGCTCTTCCACCCAAGTACTGCTGATGTGGTCACCCACCGTCAGGGTGAAGAAAACAACACCCTCGCACTTTGCCACACTGGAGATAAAGTCCAGCTTTTCTCTGTCCTGAGATGCCATCTCTTCCCCTATGATGGCCAGTACCATCTTGTTCTTGCGACCCTTTGGAGCCGCGAGGATGCCCCGCATTATTGCATATTCCATCGCAAGGGCGAGTCTGGAAGAGCCTCCGGTTTGCTTTAGATCCTGGTGGATGCTTCTCTTCATTTGATCACGATCAGGGAACTGTTGGAAGTCAAATATGACTTTCACAGCAGACTGGGCTTCACTGTACGTAGAGCTATGCTGGAAGACGGCCACTCTTGCATGACTGTCAGCCCCGTTGGGTTGACTGCTCACAACAATCTGATCTAGCACACCGCCGAGCACCTCCTTCACACCCTTATACTCATCGGCCAGGATGCTACGAGACCCATCCACAATCACCGCCAAGTCCATGTCCAACTCCTGAGGAGCAGATGCCAGGTTGGTGTCCTCACATTCTCTAGCTGGTCTGCAGGGATCTTAGAAGAGAAAAGGGTGTAGATATGACCACAAAGAAACAATTTGACCCCCATAATTACTGAATGGGAAAGTTAGGAATTATTTTTATTCATCACCAAAAATAATACAAATACTTCACAATTCAGAACACACACACGTGCACAAATGAAGGCATGAGACTATAGAACTTCCACAATGCAGAACACACACACATACTTAGTTTCGCTATCTTTGTGGTGACTCTCCATAGGCGTAATGGTTTTAATACTGTACAAACTGTATATTCTATCCCCTAACCCTACCAATGACCGAAAACTCTGTGCATTTTTACATTTTCAAAAAAACAATTTAGTATGTTTATTAATCCATTTCCCTTGTGGGAACCGCTGGCTGGTCCCCACAATGAAGGTGATCTCAGGTTTTACTCTCCTTGTTGTGATCTCTCTCTCTCTCTCTCTCTCTCTCTCTCTCTCTCTCTCTCTCTCTCTCTCTCTCTCTCTCTCTCTCTCTCTCTCTCTCTCTCTCTCTCTCTCTCTCTCTCTCACACACACACACACACACACACACACACACACACACACACACACACACACTAGAGAAGTAAGAGATAAATAACTGGTGCTTACCAAAGCAGATTACACAACTCTGGATCTTACTAAGATTAGTATCCTGCTCTTGCAATCTACCCAGCACAGTAAAGATAAAACTCTGGGTTTCATCTGCCTGCAAACAACAAAACATCCCACAAATGAATCTACAGAAGGTCTACACAATAGTAAAAAAAATGGTGTTTGTCCCTTTAATTATAAAATCATCTGTGTGACTGTTCACTCAAAAGTTTTTTACATTAAGAGTATATTTAAGTGAACAACTTACCTTCAGCTGTGGTAAGTAAGAGAAAGGAGCGACTTTGAAATTTAATTTTGTACCACAGAAGTAAGTAGGTAAAAAGATTTGTAAAAGACACGAGGGGGAGTAAATGATCACGGAATGTTTATTTTTGCATTAACTATTCCTAAAAGTTATTACTATTATTAAAAAGTAAAGTGTGCTTAACTTTACCTGAAAAGCTTTTCTAATAGTAGGGACATTCCTAAGTCCGATGACGCCGAGCTTAATGTTCAGTGCTTTGTACTCTAGAATAGCCGTGGTGAGGGAGGTTGAATCCTGAGATTCTCCGGCGGAGAGGAAAATTGCTACTTTCCTCATTAGGACACCCTTTCGCACACGCTTCAGGACGTTCCTCCCCACAAAACGCATGGCAGCGCCTATGTTACGCCGGTTTGAAGTGCGTTCCAGGGCGATGTTATTCACTGCATCAATAAGCTGCTTCTTGCGGTGATAGTCATTGAAGCGGATCATGTATTTGGAGTAGGAGCTGTAAGAGACCACAGCCACCCGAGCCCCCGTCGGGCAGCTGCTCTCTGCAACATTGATATTGTCCAAGAGTCTCAGGACTACAGACCGCATGCGTTCAAAGCCTTGAGGGGTCACATCTTCAGACATGTCAATGCCAATCACAAGATCAGTGGGGTAGGAAGGGCATTTTAAGTTATCTAGATAGACATGTGGGAGAGAAAAGTAATTTTTAATAATGGACATTAAATAAATAAAATAAAATAAAATGTTTTGCTTCTCATTTCAGAGTCCTTTATGACATAAAATGTTACCTACTTTTACAGCACACTGTTAAATAAAAAAAACATTAAACTGTCATTATCATCATCATAATAATAGTATCTATTTTAAGAAAAAAAAGAATCGTAATTAAAGATTTCTTACAACAATTGCCTCGAACATATGAGATCAGTTGACAGTCCTAAAAAAGATTATATTTTATTTAGAAACATTTAAAAACATGCTTTGCATTTAGACAACAAATAAAAATACTAACGTCCGAAAATACGAACTTTTTTTTTACTAACGGTCAAAATGGACAGAATTCTGTTCATCAAAGAATGCTGGAGAAATTTTCTTAAGCAACACAACACTTCTTAACACTGAAAAAAAAATAATAAATGTTTTTTAAAGCTACAATATGTAGTTTTTTTTCACCGCTAGGGATCGAAAACTTCTTACAATAACAAAGCCGTTGGTTGATGACAGAATTATGGAACGTGTCGTCATGCTAATGGATCGATGGATCTAATAATAGGCTCTTGGTCTGATGTCATGCTGATGTATGTCAAAAAAAACTCTCGCGACCGCTTAAACAATGTATTTTTAATACAGGAACGGTAAATTAGCATGTTACCTTTTACACAAGAAAATTATTCAATAAATATGCCGCGAGTTTAAGTGCAAGAATTGGCACTGTCTGGTTACTTCCGGTTTCTGGGCTGGCTGCAGTAACACGTCTCTGTCCATGCGGGGGCGCTCGCAGGACGAGTGCAGAAATCCACTTTTCTCAGGATGTAATTTTTTGTCAGGTAATTTGAAAGTTGCATTCAAAAGGGAGGGCTAAGATAATACACTCAGCTGAAAATTGCATTTTTAAGTTAACTTATCAAAAATGTGATGACGTCACATAATAGCAGAATGCTAGCGTGTTCCGGCCAACAACGGCCTAACCTGTACGAAATCGAAAGGACATAAGTACTCGTTCATTCGACTTTTGGTCTATAATCTATATTGAACTTGCGGAATCAACAATAAAATCTATGTTTATTCAACGACAAGCAGGAGAAAGAGATACATTTAGCCGCCTAGCTCCATAGACTCCCATTCATTCTGCACTCGCCCGCGATCACCTCCATTGGAATTCTAATGGAACTGCAACCAAGATGATACACAATGGGGCTAATAGGAAGTGCCAAGGCTCTCCGTTAGACGGGGTCTGGCAAGGCGCATCTCAAACAAATGATAGGCTTGTTCGACTTCATGCAGCTCTGCGCAGACCGATCGGCGGCTGACTTGAAGCAGTGCATGCCGGTTAGAAATTTTGTCCGACTTGATACAGCGCCGACGTCACGTGACTGTGACGTATGCCACAGAGTACCGCGAGAGCGATTCGAGAGTAGCCGGAGAACTCAGCCAGCGCAGCTTCTGAAGAGCGGCTGCTCTGGGCTGCACGACCTCTGATGACGACACAGCTGTTCCACGATTGGCCGGATTGAGCGCATGACAACGATCACGTGTGTTTCGTGTTAATTCGAACACATTTAGTTCCTTTTAAAACCTATGTTTAAAGCTCACAAATCAGTTTTTTACAACAGTAAACACTCCTTTCGTGTAGCTGCAAGCCAACAGAGAGTGCCTAGACCTCCCCTGACAGCTAACCACTTCTTTCTTCTATCCTTTTCTTTTTGTATAGAATAAAATACCAGTTTGGGGTTCCTCTTTCGGCTGTCATTGCAGCCAATTGCACAACGTATTGCAGGCATTACTGAGACTGTTGGTCGTAAAGATGGCGTCGCAAAGCTACAGTGACGTCATGTGACCCGAACGAATTGTACCTTTAAGAGTCAAATCAGCATATGTGATCCTGGACCACAAAACCAGTCACATGGGCCAATTTTTTGACATTGAGATTTATAGGCCTACACCATCTGAAAACTGAATAAATAAGCTTTCCATTTATGTGTGGTTTGTTAGTATATGACAATATTTAGCCGAGATACAACTATTTGAAAATCTGGAATCTGAGGGTGCAAAAGAATCGAAACATTGAGAAAATTGACTTTAAAGTTGTCAATTTATGTTCGCGATTGTGCTGCATTCACAAAAAGAAATGCTTTATATATTTACGGTAGGAAATTTACAAAATATTTTCATGGAACATGAACTTAATAACCGAATAATTTTTAGCATAAAAGAAAAATCAATAATTTTGACCCATTCAATGTATTGTTGTCTATTACCACAAATATACCGGTGCGACTTGTGACTGGTTTTGTGATCCAGGGTCACATATTAGAATGATTTGAGTGGACTGGAGTAATGGCTGCTGAAAATTCAACTTTGACATTACATCTATATATATTAAAATAGAAAACAGTTACTTTAAATTTATATTTTAAATTGTATTATATATATTTTTTATTTTAATATATAATTATATTTTGTATGTTCATTTAGGCACATTGGCCCTCATTTATCATTCTTGCGTAGAAACGGGCGTATATGTTGGTGTAAGATTATGCCTACACTCCTCTCACCGCCTGATTTATGAAGCTGTGCGTACCTTTGAAATCCAGGTGTACGCAATACCTGCCCTTGATAAATGCCGCGGCTGAAAACGATCGTCATTAGAATAACACGGCCCTATATATTCAAGTCTCCGCTTCCCCCACGCCCTCATTTTACGCCATGGACACACGGAAGACGGCAAAGAATAGAAACTTCTCCGACGTGGAGCCGAAATGACAATGCATTTTTTACAGCACGTGTTTTGAAACAATTAGCATTTCATTTCGTATCACGTCACTTGTACTGGGGTGTACAATAGTGATGATGATGTGATGTGGAGTACCATTAATTCACATTAATAATTGCATGACAATTTGTAATATTCTTATTATAATAAGAAGAATATTACAAATTGTCATGCAATTATTAATTTTTATTATTAATGACGCTTATTGTTATTTAGATGAAGAATGTCGTTTTTATTATTTTGTCAGTCTGAATTATTTTTTGGTCATTGCCTTTCATTACTGAACCCAGTCCGTGCGCACCTGCCGGACTTAACCCTGAAACGTCAGTTAAAGCGCACAGGCTCGCAACTGAAGGAATACATATGCCTACAAATCAAATGTTTTGGTAAAGTCACACAAATTAAACATTGAAGTCCATGTTGCACAAAAAATAAACACTGAAGTTTATAATTGCTAAGTTTTTTTTTTTTTTTTTTTTTTTACAGTGGATCATAATATATCACATCTTTTAGTTTGTCAGTGCGTTTTGTTGTGTTGTTTTACTGTGCATTTCCGCACTAACTCAAAACGTGCGTACACTACCTCCTGAGCTGGCGTAGGATTTGAGCGTGCCGTACGCCAATGTCCATATTGATAAATCTTGGGTGTACGCTGGAAATTTGGTGTACGCACTTTTGATAAATGAGGGCCATTGTGTGAACTAAAGTATTATTCTCAAAATCCTACAATTTCTTTCCAGGTTCAAGTATATATGAATAATTTACATGTTAAATACAGCAGTAGTAAAACCAGAAACTTACAGACATCTGTCTGACTCCTCGTGGTCCTTTTGAGCCCTATGTGAACAAGAAGACATTCTTTATCTCTTCAAATTCCCATGATTATGTGATGTGAATAATATTACCATACCCTGTGTCCAGTCACCCCCTCGCTGCCAGGATCTCCAGGTGTTCCTGCCCTGCCAGCATTGCCCTGTTATCAGACCTCCAATTAAGTCTGCTTAAGGTTCACAGAATGAGTAAGAAAATAAAGCTTGTAAAATGTTATTACATACCCCTCTTCCCCTGTTGCCTTTAGGACCACCACCTCCATTTACTCCTTTAAAGCCCAGTTCACCCTGATTTTCAAAGAAGAAACATTGTTCACTCATTAATAGTTACACAATTGAGACATTATTTTATGAACCTACCACATTATAGTTACTGCACTGGCAAGTTATGGATGTGAAGTCACCTGAAGTCCAGGAAAACCAGGGAAACCAGAATCTCCCTTAAAGAAAAGTAACAAATAAATAAACATACATAAATACATATGCACTTTATGCAGCTTTCTTTACCCGATAAATGGCTAAATAAGTTTCAAAAGAGCTATGTCTAAAAACTCAAAGATTATATGTTTTTTATATGATTATGATTATACATAGCCCAAATGTGCTATTTGAGAGCAAATTATTGCAGTATAGTTCTATCTAAACCTTCTGTCCTTTGAGTCCGGGGAATCCATAGCCATCTTCACCATCTTTGCCCTGTAAGTAATAAATAAAAGCCGCGATCAGTTGGTTCATTTGTGTTTAAAGTCAAATAAACAGATTATTAGACAAACTGTTGAATTGTTACATTTAAGAACAAAATAGCTTTATTGAATGATGATGGATCAGGCCTGACATTGTAGAATTTTAGTAGCTTTTTAAAAAAGTACGAAAAAAAGTAACCGGCAGTCCTCTGGGGCCTGGAGGTCCGAAAGATCCCTTATCTCCAGGATCACCTGGCTGCCCCTGTGAGGCAAAAGCATGATGCACAGGTTTAGCATTAAATTCTCGAAAATAAAAATCTCTTAAGGCCAATTCACACCGCACAGACAAACGCCAACAAACATGTTTGTTGGGTTTTGTTGGATCAGTGTGTTACCCCTGTCGGCGTTGGTCTGGGCTTGTTTTCAACCGACTGAACATGTTCAATCAGTGTTTGTTGCTGTCTGTTGGGGCAGTATGAACATGACAGTTATTTTTCATCAAATTCTACATCCAACGGCCAACTTGTTTGTTGGCGTTTGTCTTTGCGATGTGAATTGGCCTTTATATGACATTTTTTGTTTAGATAAACACAAAGATTTCAAAGAAAATAACCCATCTCTGTGAGTCCTTATAATTCAAGTGAATGGATGCCGCTAGGTTGATGCCTGAAAAACCCTAAACAGCGATCGTGAATTTTTAGGAAAATAATCCATCTCTTGAGTCCACATAATGCCATTGAAAGAATGCCGCTCGGCTGACCCCACACAGCGATTGTGATGGTAATCCATATGACCCTAGTGGATGAATCAGTGTCTTCTAAAGCAAAACAATAGATGTGTGTAATAAAATACTAATTTTTTTTTTTTTTTTTTTTCGTACTGTCATACAAGCGTTCATGAGAGAGACATTGTGACCCATGCCATGACGTAAGTGCGTTGTGAAGCTTTTATGACGCTTGTATGACAGTAGACCTGAAGCAATGATTTGTAAAATATTAGTATTTTTATTACACACACCTATCGCTTGTATGGATTACCGTCATGATTGCTGTGTGCGGTCAGCCGAGCGGCACGCATTCAATGGCACTATATGAACTCAAGAGATAGATTAACTTCCTCAAAATCTTCGTTTGTGTTTATCTGAAGAAGAAAGTCACAACAGGGATGTCATAAGGGTAAGTAAATGATGAGAGAATTTCTGAGCTGAATTATCTCTTTAAAAAAGCAGAGATTTATAAATGAAGAGGTTTTAAAAGAGGTCACTCACCTTCTGTCCCCTGGAGCCAATGCTTCCTTTAGTTCCTGGCCTTCCTGGAGAGCCAGGAGAGCCCTGTGTAAAAAAAAAAAATATATATATATATATATATATACCATTGATGGCCAGATGTGGTTTATTAGATATTAATGCCAATAATAACCAAACAAAGTGGTCACTTCATTCTATTTCAACATGTACCTGAGGTCCAGGTAGACCGAGAAAACCTTTCTGCCCAACCGGACCAGCTGGACCGAAAGCACCCTGAACAGAGACAGAAAGACTCAAATTATAGGTGGCACAAGCTAAAAAAGTTGATAGCTGAGGAAATAAATGGTAGTTATTGTTGATTTTAAAAAATAGGATAATTTGTACATTACCAATGGACCAGAGGCCCCAAGGAGTCCTTGTTGTCCTGGTTCTCCTGGAGGACCTCTGGGACCCTAAACGCACAAGCAAACCAAGTCAATTGGTATTACTTCTGAAGTTGTTTAATTATTATTTCTACAGTACTGTACCGGTACACCCGCTGAGCCTCTCCTGCCACCAGGACTCTGATAATAAAGATAATAATATCAACATAGAAAACAGGATTCTTAAGTTAATGCTTCTGCCTTCTGTACTATAATAACATTTTAACTTACTGGTCTGCCATTATCACCAATTTGGCCTGGAAGACCATCTGGACCTGGTTCACCCTGTTAAAAGAGCCCATAGAAAGAGAAAATTAACCAGAACAATGGAATAGATATAACTGATAACAAAAGCTATTAATACTCCTAGACATGTTAACTTAAAAATCTAAAGATGTTACTGTTAAGTGTCAGTTTGTACTGAAAGTAAATAATGTCCCATACCGGTAAACCTGGACCGCCGATGTCACCTTTAAGACCCCGGGCGTTGTTGTCCAATCCTGAACTTCCCTGATTATAATAAAATGGATTAACAGGGGTCAAAATTCAGCCAAACTCTACTGGAACATCTGCTGTATAAAATTCATCAGTGGGTGATATTACACCTGGCAGTTATTTCCCCTCAATGACCCATGATACACTATTTTTCTTTAAGACACTAGAGACATTCTTTGTCAAATTTGGTAACAAAAAAAGAATGTTAGCTGCAAACAATTCTGAACTATGCATACTTGAACCAAATTTGAACAATCTGACTAGAACGGAATGATTTGCATTTGAAATAAAAAAAAAATGAAAAATCACCATTTTGAAATGAATTCTTCGCAGACAGTATGAACAGTGTTTTGTCACCTGAATGAGTAATCTATTAAGATTTTTATGTGCAGCTAAAGCCTACTAACCGGATCTCCTCTCAGGCCTCGTTGTCCAGGGGTTCCAGAGCTTCCTCTGATACCTCTTGGACCCTGTAGTTTGGGCACAATGAAGATAATACATATGAATGAATCAATGAAATTAGAGCACTAAAGAGAGACTGAATCATGGTTGAGACATCTAGAGAAGAATTTGTGTAATAGATTTTACTGGGCTTCCTGGATCTCCTCGCTCTCCTGCGCTTCCCGCTGCTCCAGTTACACCCTGAGAAATACAAACAATGAAACAAAAATGCTTTACTTCCACATTGTAAAAATAAAGGCAAACGTAGATATTAACATTTTCCAAACCAAATCTGAGATGTGCTTGCCGCCACAATACTTATTTTTATTTTAGTTTGCATTATATATTTATATATTTATTTATTTATTTATTGACCTTCGATTACTCTCTGGATGTTAGAAGTGCACCATCATTTTCTTACCTGTTCACCATCTACGCCATTTAAACCATCTTCTCCCTCATCTCCCTGAGTAAGAAGATGAAAGAAACAAGTCATTAATAAGAAAACAGCGGTTACATTACTTACACTAACAAGACACATGAAAGCAAATAAGAAAGGAGACAGGAACACAATTTATTTGCAACCTCAAAACACACAACAAAAAAAAACAGGCTAAAACAAACCTTTTCCAGATGACAAAGACAGTAATCCAAACACAGACGGTGACCAATGACTGCTGTCTGGTAATACTTAGGTAGACACTTAATGTGTATAGCTATCTTCAAGTTATCTCGCTCTCCCCCTTAAAGCTTAAATGTTTATGCAAACCTCACTGTCCATAGCCTTATGAAAGTACTCACATTGTCGCCTCTGTAGCCTCTTTCACCCTGAGGAAATTAACAGCAAAAGATTAATGTTGCATTGTTTCAGCAAAAAAAGTCGCATTTAAAACTCAAAAAGGACTCAACAAGAGAATGCATTGCATTGTTACCTTTACGCCTCTTCTTCCAATGCATCCCTGATGTCCTCGAGTTCCATTCAAACCATGAATCCCTCTTTCACCCTGAAACACATATACATTGCACATGAAAGCTGAATTTTCTGCATCATTACTCCTCCATGATCCTTCAGAAATAATTATAAAATGCTGATTGGTGCTCAAGAAACATTTCTTATAATGAGCTTATAATTTCTTAGAGCTGATTGTATTTAAATATTCAAGGCTGTAACTTTTTTTTTTTTACAGTGATTGTAACATACACTTTGTGTAACAAAATGTGTAACCACCTTATGGACACAAACACCAGCAACAGTTCAAAGGGCATTGGAAAGTATCTTTTTTTGTCTCATGAAATTAAAAAAAAAAAAAATTAATATTAATTGAAGAACTTACAGGCCCTCCTTCTTCCCCAGGGTAACCAGGAAGCCCATTCAGTCCAGGTGACCCCTGATCAGCACAATAAGACAAATTAAACACATATCTCCAAATATTGTTCAGTAAATCTTCAGTTATAGATCTTCAGCTAATCACCTTCAACCCTGGACGACCCTGATTTCCACGTGCTCCCTCGTGACCAGTGCATTTACACAACACGTTACAGCACTCCCTTGAGACAACTGTGTCCTGCAAATTGTAAGAAAGTAAGAGAGAAACTGTGACTGTTGACATGTTAAACAAGGCACTTGACATCCTGACATCCATCCTTTTTTCAGCACTCATTAAAACTAACAGCTGTGTCCCTTTCTTCTTGGAGAGCCTCACACTCCCACCCACAGGAAGCCATTTATTTACTCAGCAGTCAAAACACTGTTTTGATCTCTAAGGCAAACCATAAGGCAGCTAATGCACTTCAATACTGTATATTTCATGTAACAAATAAGGCCACAAAGTTTCTCATAGCAGTAAAAATATGGCATAATCTCTACTTGCCGTTACTTTTCACTCAAAGTGTCATCCTTTTGTCAATGATTTGGTTTAATGCCATTTAAATTGACTTACAATCTCCTTCTGCATGACACTGGCCACATTCTGCATGCCAATAGAGAGAAGCTGCTTGTAGCGCATCCCTCGACCAAACTCCAGTCTCTGCAGGTCAACAGTGTTTTTAAATCCATCCAGCGCCACAGTCAGTAGGGATTTTACACCTGTGTATGTAACAAAGGGAACTTTAGCAAACATAATTAGCCTTTGATTTGAACCAGGCTCTTCTGGAAAAGTTTAACAGACTGTAACTGCACAGTATGAAGTTGTTTTTGTTGAAAAGCTATTGAACAAAGTATAGAGTTTCTAAAGAAATGAAAGGTTGTTTCGTCACTGTACCACTTGTCTTGAGGTTCCTGACGGCAAGCAGAAGATCCTCAACAGGCTCATCCAACCCATCTGTAAAGATGATCAGCACCTAAGAAGAGAAATCAAAGAAAATCTTTCTTCCTTGAAGAAAACACCAACTTTTTGAATATGAATATCCTTGTTGGTTCAAGCTGGTTTATAGTGGTCTGTCTGTATGTCTATCTATCTATCAATCATAATGTCAATCAATGGTGTAACACTTTCAATTCCAGATATATCCTTATGTAATTACAGCCTGTTCAATTAGATATGGTTGGTTTGGTAACTGCTGTTCTCACCTTTACATAAGAATTGGAAGCTCTGAACTTCTCCTCAAAAGAGCGTAGAAGCTGGGTGTTAAATTTGAGAGATTGGGAAGTCTGCAGTGTCATCACTTTTTGTACCACACCTTCATTGTACTCTTCGAAAGAAAAATCATCCAGCTTCTTTCCATCAGCATCAACCAATCGGAAGCCTACATTGTTATTGAGGGTTGGTTGGGTGATACAGCACAAGTTGTGCACAACTGAAATGTAACGGATGATCTCAGGCAGGTAGGTCTTCAGCTTTTTCTGGTCTCTAAAGATTGAGCGAGAACTTGAACTGGTGCGGGAGTTATCAAATCCGATGCCAATGTCAACAGTACAACCTAAACAAAGAGAAATAGAATTCATGTGTGATAAGTATAAATTGAATGCTAATCAAAAATTCATAAACCAATAATAATTTTCATGCCATGTCTTATAAATGGCTGATAATAAAGTTATATCATGTTTTGTCTACTTTAATCATAAATAAAACTTAAAAAACTTTAATCAATAATTCTAAATGCTACAAGTATATAGCAAATAGCAAAGTTATTCATAGTTCTCTTCAAGGTATACTCCAGGTTATTTTCAATGTACTACAATTTTATGGACCAATACAAAAAAATCTCTCAGTAACCAATATGGTACCATTATACTGTGCGTTCTAGTTTGATGTTTCTCTTGAAGGTATATTCCAGATTATCAATTTAATATCACACATAGAAACATTGGCACCTCTACTCACTTGCTTGTTGGGGTACAAGTCCAGGAGAACAAAGGGTATCAACAAATGTTGCTGTTGTCAAATCAAGGTAGTTGAAGTTCTGCACTTTGAATAACCTATCCGGTGACCCGGCAATATAGCTGAGCTGTTGCATTGAGACAGCCCCAATTCCAATCACAAAAACATTAATTTGCAGGCGTCGGAGATCATCGGCTGCTTCGTTCACTCTGTCTGATGAAACGCCATCAGTGATGAGTATGAGATTTTGTGGTACGATTTTCTGTCTGCGACTCCCTTTGCTTTCCTCGAAAAATTCCACAACGTTACGCAGAGCTTTTCCAATGTATGTCCCTTCTTTAATTTGTGTGATTTGTCGAATTGCTGATTTCACCCCATCTGCATCTTTATACTCATTCAAGTAGAACTCTTTCTGATATAAGTTGCTGAATTGGGCTACACCGATTCTGAAAAGTTCTGGAGTAATACGGAGCTTGTCCACAACATTTAGCAAGAAATCAATCATAGTTTTCCATGACTCCTCATTGATGCTTTCAGATCCATCAATCAGAAACACCAGGTCAGCGACCACGTTCTGGCATTCTGTAAGACAGAACAATTAAATGAGATGAGTTAATACTGATCATGTTGATAAATCTGAGATCTAACTAAGTCATTCAAGTTCTGAAGAAAAAGCTTTCACCTGGTTTGGTTGCATTGCAGATGACACCTGAGATGTTCTTCTGCAGATCTTGAAGGGCCAGGTAATTATTAACATGGAAGATTTTGCCTTTGTTCTTGGTAATCATCTCCAGCTCACTATCTTGAGCTCTGGACACTCCAATTCCATACACATTTATATGTTTGGCTGTAAACTCATCAGCTCGTGCACGTAGGTCTTCCCGGTCTCTAGCATCACCGTCCGTGATCACGAATAGCATCTGAGGGACGCCTCGTTCCTGGCGCCCACCATTTGCTTCATTGAAGTAAGCGAGCGAGTATCCAAGAGCTTTTGCTGTGTAGCCGTTTCCAGGTGGGGACTGAAAGGATGTTATAGCCTCTAGTACCTGACGTTTACTTGTGTGCTGTTTCAAAGAGAATTGATTCGGAGAGTCGGAGTAGACAATAACTCCAATGCGAACTAGACTGTCCCCAATCTGTGTGCTGTTCACCACGGAAATTAAAAAGTTTTTTATGTTTTCAAAATCTTGAAAACGAATCCGTCTGGTGCACTGCACCAAGAAGATCACATCTGCCAACTGTGCACTCTGACAACCTACTGGAAAAATGAGGGAAAAAAGGAGAAAATCATGTAATCGGATTCAAGTTGTTTTATTCTAGTGCTTGCTTGATACTGGTCAAAGCTTTGTGGTTCAACAGCATAAAGTTTTAGTCAACCAACATGAGTGAAAACGGGTAACTAACACGATGAACTGCAATTCAAATGTGAATTTATGGGAGTAGAATTCATATAATTACAATAAATATATAATTTTCAACTAGAAAAGGAAGGTTGATCAAGATAAACTTTGAATATTGGATTGGCAAAGTCTTGTCTGAAAGTTTAAAACTTAATTTATATACAAACATGTATGTTTAATGAACTTACAATTTAACAATGTGAAAACCCTTAATTTCCCAATATGCTATTACCTGTTGCATTTCTTGGAATTATAAATTAGCAATTCCCACTTCCTCTCAATCCAATTCAAATTCTTATTCTAATTCAACTTCCTGTGGAATGCACATTCCAACTCATAAAGCAATTCTAAATTTTACCAAACCCTGAATAAACAGCGTACAAAACTCTTTTCAACAGGGATGTGGGGTAAATGTGGCATACAATAACATTTTATTATTCACCTGTGTCAGGGCTGCAGAGCTTGAATTGGAGGTTTTTCTCAATGGACTGAAGTGCATCAAAATCCCTCTCCACGTACACTTTATCCCGAGTTCCACTGATTTCCCACAACTGTGTGGAGTTTATGTTGCCCACACCTATTGAGAAGATGCTGACACCCTTGTCTCTGATGGCCTTGGCAGGTAAGGCGACAGCATCATGAGCTTCCCCATCTGTGATAACTATGAGGAACTGTGGGACATCAGGCCGACCGCCGTTGGGTGCATCAAAATACTTTGAAATAAACGAGAGTGCATCTCCTGTGTATGTGTCCCCTGTTAACTGTGTAATGCTGTTAATCGCTTCCTCTACTTCATCTTTGTTATAGAACTTATCCAGGGCAAATTGTTCCTGTGGTTTAGTGCTAAACTGGACCACACCAATGTGCACATTATCTTCTCCGATGAAAGTACCATTTACAATTTTGGTAATAAAAGTCTTCATTGATGTAAAATCTGGGCCGTAAATGCTAGAAGAACCATCAATCAAAAACATGATATCAGCCACCCTGTTCTTGCAGGCTAAAGAAAGTAGAAAAGAAAAAAGAAAAAATTATTTACTTCACCATTTTTTTCATCTTGCTTTCCAGTAAATATATATATACTGTATAACATACTTAGAATTAAAAATTAAATCATTGAGAATAGAAATTGTGTGAGATAAGACTGGATGTCAAAGAATATATGCTACTATTCAAAATGTTGGGGTCGGTAGGATTTTAAAATGGTTTTACAGTAATTGGAATCTCTTGCAGGGCTGCATTTATTTGATCAAAAATACTGCGAAAATAGTATTATTCTGAAATATAATTGCAATTTAAAATACATTTTCTAATTTAAAGCTAATTTCTCATTTTATTTTAATATATTTTAAAATGTAATATATCACTGTGATGGCAAATTAAAAGCTTAATTTTCAGCATCCTTACTCTATTTTAGTATTTAGTGTCACTGTCACATGGTACTTCAGAAATCATTCTAATATGCTGATTTGGTTATGAAGAAACATTTCTTATTATTTTTACTGAAAACATTTGTGCGGCTTAATATTTTTGTGGAAACTGTGAATTTTTTCCCCTTAATTCTTCTGTTCAAAAGAACAGCATTATATGAAATAGAAATCTTTTGTACATTTACATTTAATCATTTAGCAGATGCTTTTTTCCAAAGCGACTTACAAATGAGGAGAACAATAGAAGCAGTTAAGCTACGGACTCAGCATCTCCGTTTGAGTTGTAACATTTGCAAATATCTTTACTGTCACTTTTAATCAATTTAATGCATCCTTTTTGAATAAAAATATTTTTTTCTTCTTAAAAAGACCTCAAACTTTTGAAAGGTAGTGTATCTTTAAATATATTTGTCAAAATGTAGCTCGTTTTAAACCATTTAGAAATAGATTTTTTTTTTTTTAAGTGTTTTCTACCGGTTAGTCTTACCCTCTTGTGAGCAAATATCTGTGACAATTTCACCCTTGAGGGCATTCAGGGCATCATAGTTGGTCACATAGAACTTCTTAGTTTCATCAGTGGTCATCTTCAAGAGCTCATCCTGGATGGCATCCTTAACTCCAATGGCATAAACTGAAACACCTTGAGTCCTCAGCTCTGCCGCTGGTTCACTCACGTCATCTTGGGATTCCTTATCAGTTATGACAATGAGAATCTCCTGCACCTTAGCCGGACGGGACACTTTAGCCTGATTAAAGAGATCGGCCACAAAAGTTAGCGCTTTGCCTGTCTCTGTGCCTCCATTGGGTCGAATGATGTTCTTCACAGCTGCTTCTAAAGAAGCTCTGTTTTTGTGCTCTGTAAGGCTGAATTGTAGAGTCGGATCAGTGTCGACTTTAGCAACTCCCACGCGAACTCGATTTGGTCCAATGTTGAATAATTGCAGAGAACCTATGATAAATTTCTTCACATCTTCGAAGTCGGCACGAGTGCTGCCAGAGTTGTCCAACAAGAAATAAATGTCTGCTTCCTCTGTGTTCACACATCCTAAAAGTGAGGATTAAATTATGGAATTATGAAAAGGCTGTTGTAACATACAAAAAAAAAATTGAACTAAAGCATAACATTCTGCACAAGTTCTGTAACGTTAAGTGTATTGTAATATTAAAAATAATAATACAATAAAATAAGTTGGAAAAAGTACTAAATTATGAAAAATGGTATCGGTATCCTTTTCAAGAGTCTCCCCTATAATCATTCCATAAAACGGTTGTAAAATACACAAAATATGAAGTCTGGCATACATCACCAGAGAGAAGTCTGGCGCTTCATTGGAAGATCAAGTTATGACATTTTTATAAAAAATAATATGATGTTAACACTAATTTATAAAAATTAAATATATGCATGGATGAATCATTCAAAATAAGACAGATAACATAGATTTGGAAAATGATACTGGATAGTGTGAATTTTCATTTCATGCTGACCTTAACTAATCCTCTTAAATAATTCATCAACCACTTACATCAAACAAACACATTGGTATGTCCTGCTTCAGCAATGTATGAAGTTAAAGAGTAATATGCATAAAGAACTTTGAACTCATTACACATTTAACACATTATCACACACTTACTTATGTTTACCTTGTTTTAGGAGGAATCTATTGTTCTTGTCAAAACCTCGATTGACCACAACCTTACAAAGGCTCTTTCTGAGGCTTTTCTCCAGCGAACTAAGCATCTGAAAACTTTGCACATTGAACACAAACTGCCTCTCAGGGTAGGATGCAATTTTTGTGAGCTCGTCCACACTAGCATTCTTCACCCCAAGGGCATAAACAGTAACTCCTGAGCGTCTCAGCTCAGCAGCTGTGGCGCTGACATCATCTTGTGACTTGCCATCAGTGACGACAACAGCAATCTGCTTAACACCAAGCGCTTTCCTGCTACCCCTGTTCTTAGTAAACAGACTGTCCTTGGCAAACTTCAGGGCTGCACCAGTTGCGGTTCCTCCACCTCTATATGGAATGATTTTAATATAGTTCAGAATATCATTCTTGTTCACAAATGTGTCCAAGTAGAATCCAGCACTGGGTCTGTCATTGTAAAGTATCAATCCCACCCTCACACTGTCAGGGTTCACCTCTAGGCCGCTAATTGTGCGGTGGAGGAAACGTTTCATCAGGTCAAAGTTGCTTCTGGTGATACTATCCGATTCATCCACAATAAACACAATATCCGCCACTTGAGCTGATCTGCAGTCTGTTCGAAGACAATAAAAATGCATTAATATAATGTTAAATGGTGGAAAAATATTGTCGTAAAATTTAACAGTAATGAAGAAAATTCAGAGGTGCACTAAGTAATAACATTTTTAAGGCTATGTTCAGAATACCCTAGTATTCTTCATAATGCTGTGTATTATCTGTCCACTGCACTATTTTCGGTAAACAAGGTTTTTAGTTTTAAGTAAATAAGCTACTATTGGATTTTAATACTTTTCACTGGCTGCGTCCGAAATCACATACTCTTATGAGTTTCTGTCTTCTGCAAAACACAAAATAATATATTTTGAAGAATGTCGGTAACCAAACAGTAGTTGGGCCCATACACTGTTTGGTTACCTATATTTTCAAAATATCTTTTGTGTTCAGCAGAAGAAAGAAATTCATACAGGTTTGGAACAAGAGGGTGAGTAAATGGTGAATTTTCATTTTTGGGTGAACTATCCTTTTAACGTTTATAATCTGGTTGAACTGCAAAAAAAACTGCTTGTCATGATCTTAACATGGTGGACACATGAGGGGACCCACCTTATCTAGACTAAAACAGCTTCTATGTCACTGATATAGGCCTATCTGTAGGTATAATAAAAAAAAATAACTATTCTAATGTGTCACTATTTCTTATGCCAGACTTTAATGCACCTTTAAGAAACTATAATACATAATAGTTAAAATAAAGGCAAACTAACCTCCTGTAACATTGAAAGTTTCTTTTTCCTGAATCCTTTTTGTGATGTCTGAAGCAACGTCAAAAATATTCTGGTCAATCTGGAAAGTACGTAGAGTAGGTGACAGGTAGCGTAAATTTGCTTCCAATCTGATATCAATAACGGTCACATCCTGATTCTTCATTGTTTCTATGGCCCTCACAGTGGAGTCATTTGAGTTCCCTGTTCTCAGCACCAGCAGAAACTGCTTGTTGCCTTTAGCAATTCTGCTGCCGGACGCCGTGTTAAGAAAGTGATTGCGAACATAATCTATGGCTTTTCCTAATTTTCGCTCTCCATTGGGCCTGAGCTCGAACCGATTTATGTACTCTATGGCTTTTTTCCTGGCTTGGTAGTCATTGAACAGAAACTCTTTGACAACGTTCTCGCCAAACTGAGCCAGAGCGATCTTATAAGATGCATTGCCCACATTGAGCTGCACAGCCAGTTGGGTGAGAAGTTCTCTTATCTGCTGTGTCTCCGCCTGGGCCGAACTATCCGCCAGGACAAATACATCAGCAAACTTTGGGGCAAGAGCTGAAACAGACACACAATGATGAATTGACAATTATTTTATGTATCTGCACATATAATACATGAATATTAAATATATTACATAGCAAATCAATACAAATCAAACATCATCAGCAATGATAATTTCCTCAAGGATAATATAAAAGTCATTAAGGGCCCATTAACACAGAATGTTTTTAAAAACACGAGACACATTAAGAACTCTGTGTCATGCACAAGATGCTGCAGACATGGGACGCGAGCACAAAAGTCAAACACGTCTGGTCTGTCTAGTGCATAGAACATGAAGAGCCCACTCATCTATCAATCAACTACCAGAATAAGTTTTTTTTTTAAATATAATATAATATATAATATATAAATTATAAAATAACAATAAATAATTGTGGTATTTTGAGCTGAAACTTCACATTCACCTTCTTGGGGACACCTACATCTTGTAAAAAGAGGCATAATAGGTCCCCTGTAAGTATGAAATACTGAAGTTACTAATTTAAAAAAAAAAAAGCTATACAGGAATATAAAAAAACTAATAAAACATTAATAAACAAAATTACTGAAATTACAAAATATTAATAAATACTATAATATTATATAATTGATACAATGATCTCACATGACCACTTGTGATTGGATCACCAGAGACAGATTTGGACACCAGGTGTAAACAGGCTTGTTGACTTTATGAACAGAGCTTCAAAACTTAACTTACCTTTCCCCTGATCCCTCATCAAGATACAGACTGTCTCTGTCATGGTGGTCGTCAGTCCTTGCAGTGCTTGGTAATTGTCGATATTAACCACAAAACGCTCAGATGGGCTGTTGGCGATTGCCTTCAATTCAGTCATATTAGTGGGACCAACAGCAATAGCAAAGATAATAATACCCTTCTGTCGCAGATCTCCGGCAGGTCCCTTTATATCATCGGCTGAGTCTCCATCTGTGATCACCACAACAATCTGAGGCACTTTATCATTGATACGGCTTCCACCTGCAATCGTGAAATAACTGTCCTTAAGGAAATTCATGGCTTTTCCCATATATGTGCCTCCTGTTCGGTATGGAAGGTTATCTATTTTCTTAATCAGCTCTGCTTTGTTTGCATACTCCCCAAGCAGAAACTCTTTGTGGGGATCGGTGCTGAATTGAGCAAGGCCAACTTGTACTTTTTTAGTGTCAATTTCCAAACCATCCACAAAAGTGTGCATGAACGTCTTAAGCTCCCTGAAGTCTCGAGTACCGATGCTGCTAGAACTATCCACGAGGAATACAATGTCATACGCCGGTTTTTCATCCAGGCATCCTATCAATGAGAGTACAATAGACAACACATGATAATCTAGACATATAAATGACAAAAATTTAATACTGGGGGTCAGGAAGATTGGAATGCTTTTGAAAGTAGTTTATGCTCATCAAGACTGCATTTATTTGATCAAAAATGCAGTAAATACAGTAATATTCTGAAATATTATTATTATTATATTTATATTATCAATGTTGAAAACAGTTGTGCCACTTAATATTTTTGGAAACCATGCTAAATTTTATTAGGATTTTTTGCTGAATAGAAAGTTCAAAAGAACAGCATTTATTCGAAATAGAATTTATTTTGTAAAATTGTTCTAAACATTTACTGTCACTTTTAATAAATTAATTGCAGCCTTATAAATAATTAGTTTCATCCAAAATTAAAAGTATAACTGACCCCAAACTTTTGAACGGTAGAATAAATATGATAAAAAATAAAAATGCTAATTATTACACAGGTAAAAACAAAACAAAACAAAAGAAACACTAAAAGAACAAAACATTCAGCATTAGTATCTATTACATGTGCGCCTTTGGCAATAACAGTCTTTCCAAAAAGTGACTAAAATTATTTTGTACGGGCCGGCTTCAGAAGATATAGAAAAACTATTCCTTTTTTTAAATAATAATAATAGCCATAAACAATCCTATTTGTTATATATTTCATTATAAAAAACATAGTTTGCCTCATATTGTTCTGTAAATCATAGCATGTATTTTTGTGGAAAGTGTTTACCTGTTTGCTGTGTAGTGCTGTGTAGGAAACATGATGTAATGAATAAAACAGAAAGAAATGTCATAGTCTTTCCCATTGTCTAAGCGCGTCCCGAAAGGACCTTAACAGAAAAAAAAAACAGAAATAAATTAAGCATGACCCCTAACTTGTGCAAGAAGACCCCTGAAGAAGTCCACTTACACCAGCAATCATCAGATTTTTACAAATGTGAATCTAATTGAAAAACCACAGAATCAGAGAATTCAGAGAAAAATATATACTTTAAAACAAGCAGCAATAGAATAGCAACAGTGAGTATTAATAAAGAATGATATTCAATTACAGATTATTATCAATAGAGTGATATAAGTTCACAGATCACCAATAAACAGTTTCAAAAAATGTGATCCACTAATCACAAATTCTTGTGTTTTAATAAATGGAGATATTCAGATAAAAATGTCAAAATGAAGAAAAGAATAACAATTGTGCTGAAATGAATATGTCTGTAAGTTTGTCTGCAACCCAAATGAACTGAAAACATAACAACGACAAAATATAAATTATCTACTAGGTAAGCAAATGTGTTTATTTTTTCCAGTTAAGGAACGTTTGTGTTGTACTGACAGATCATGTTTCTCACAAGAACCAGCTGTGAAATGAAAGGTCAAATAAGGGTCTGTCTAGACCATCAAGCTCTCTGGACCAAGACCCAAACTCTTTCATGTGGTAAGAAGAAAGGAATACCAATTATTGCATGGCAAGAAGAACACAACGTCAATCCTTAAAGACCCAACAACCACATAAATATCAGAATTCCCAGCCGTAATAATTTCAATAGCTAAGATTTAGTTTTATTCTGTTCAGCAAAAAAAAAAAAAAAAAATAATAATAATTGTTTAGATCATTTCTATCCTTTATGCCACACTCAAAACTCCATATGTCAGCAGTGGCACCAAACAAACTGATTGTTTCCCAACAGGTTTCAAACACTGCCCCTCATCTGCCATTAGTCAAATCGCACATAGTTCCACCTTAACTCACAGCATTGGTTTATGACACTTTTCTTTCTATAAGGGAGGGAGAGAGAGAAAGAGAGAGAATGCTCAATAAATTGTATTGTTCTTTTTCATTAATCAAATTCAGAATCAGTTACCGGTACATTTTGCTTTCCCATCTGTCAGGTAATGAGCTCATCTGCACAAAATATGTCCGACGCAGACAAAACCACAAAATGTGCCGGTCGTTCCAAAGCAGGAACTTAAAGGAAATCACGTCTGATCTCTATGCTCCTTTTCTTTCATACTAAATAAAACAGTTCCAGTCACTCTAACAGAGCAACTTGCTTTATTAATAAATTATTTCTAACATAGGTCTTTCATTAAGAATTTCCTCCAGTATTTCCAAATACAGTCCTTGACAAGTTTTTATATCTTGTGTTTCCCAACATTATTACTTCCTATACCAGGAGTAGACAACCAAGGCAAGGGGACCATTAAGATTAAGAAAGATTAATATTTTATGTATTAAGGGCCTTTCACAGACAGGGCTTAGATTAAGCCAGGATTATGCTTTAGTTTAATTAGGACATTTAAGTAACTTTTATAAATGTGTCTTAGAAAAAAACACTGGGGGCATATGTATTTTATTTAGTTGTTTGGTTGTTTGTTTGGCTGCCAAACAACTTCTTTCAGTAATCCTTCAGCATCACGCCGTGCACTGCCTGTTTAGTTCATTTATGAGCTGTACAGTTGAGCCGTATGGTGCCATTGCTTTTATGTGGTCTGCTGTTCTTTGAAAACTAAGCACTTAGTATAAAGAAGAGGAAAATTAAGAACACTTTTGGCAGATTTCGGGGGTTTTTAAAATAAAAGAAAAATATGTTTTTTATCACAAAGCAAAAAAAATTATCTTAATTATTTTAGTAACTTAACTTAGATTTAAACGTACTTATTTTACTTTTATTATAATAAAATCTCCAAAATAAGGTCTGCATCAAGAATGTTTAGATTCCAAATTCTTCTTTTATCATTTTGTCTTAGAGTTGCTCGAATTCACTGCAAACTGTGGGAACCACACTAAACCGCACCCTAGTTCAGGACGAAATATGGCACATGCAGTGATCAAAAGAAAATGTCATTTTTATGGGTGTTTTATGCCAAGTCAAAAGTTTTGATTAAAGAAATTTGAAAAAAAATAAATGTATATATATTATCCAAACTTTCCATATGGAGTTTTAAACCCTTCAGCAAGAAAAAATACATTGAGTGAGAAACCTTTTGTGAGGCCCATATGTTTGACAGGAAAGGGAGATGGAAGTAATTAAACTGTGAAAAGAGAGTTGACAAATTGAGAAAACCAAAGCCAAAGGCCATGCATGTCACTTCTTTGAGTGCACATTTATTTCAAGCTTGTTTCCTGCCGTATGATCTCAGAAGTCATGCCATGTTTGACACAAATATTATAAGGACAACAAATCAAATGGATAAAATAGCTACTCTGTAGAACATCCCATTGCAACATTTCACTAATCTGAGCAACTGAAACCATAGACGGATCTTTTAGAATATTAGTTTTTTGTTTTTTGTAAAGGACTGTTTATAGAAAGTCCCTCATCATGATGCTATGTATTATTTATTGATTGATTTTAAAGAATTAGTTCACTTTTAGTTCAATTTTATTTATAAATGACAGATCGTTTCGCTAGATAAGACCCTTATTCATCGTCTGGTATCGTTTAAAGCCCTTTGAAGCTGCACTCGGTCATTTGGACCTTGAACCGTTTAGGTACATCGAAGTCCATTATATGGAGAAAAAACTGGAATGTTTTCATCAAAAACCTTAATTTCTTTTCGACTGAAGAAAGAAAGACATGGACATCTTGGATGACACGGGGGTGAGTAAATTATCAGCAAAAGTTTTTTATTTTTTTTAAAGTGAACTAATCCTTTAAGTCCTAAATTTATTTTGGAGATCCCACTAGATCAGGCTGCATCAGAAACCACTATACATGCCACCACAGGAACAAGGAAAATAAACATTGGCACACAAGCAAGGGAGAGACAGGAATATTGTGCCAATACGCTACAGTTGTATAATATAAACAATATGGATGAAGTGAGTACCAAGAAAAAATGTAACTTCCAACTACATGCTCTAGATCTGACTCTGATTCAACCAGTTATCTTGGTAATGGTGCAATCTGGTCTTCGTCAGGATTGTATTCCCCAAAGGCAAACCGTCAATTACTGACAGACATAGTAATGTATCTTTTATGGTAAACATACGGCTTTGATGTTCTCTTCAAATTACTAATGACCCATGTGGATGTAAACAGCCACATATGTTACATATAAACCATGGTGCTGGGTTTTTTTGTATGATCAAGCCTGATGACAGAATATGGATATGATCATCTCTAACTAAATCTGCAGATGTGCAATTATGTTGGGTTCTAAAATCCTTAAACCCAAGAGCAATTTTGTAGCCTACATAAACCAAATTAACTTACTAACTAACAGACACCTTAGAAGCCCCTCTGATCACCTTAGGCTACTCATTAGCATAATTCTAGTCACCTCTCAGAATAACAAGCGTAACAAATGAAGAATATATTTCATATGCGAGGAACTTGAATCGTTTGCCTCAGGATGTTGCAACAACATTTCATTTCCCCCCTCATTTCCAAATAAGACCAGGCGGCACTGCAATCTTGACTGAAGGAAATTCCTGATGGAATATCTTCCTTAAAGCATTCCTGAACAGGCTCATCATATCCATGCAACAAGCATGGGGAAAAAGATGAGGACATTGAGGACTTACAATATCTTACAAAATATTTTTATGTATGTGTGTGTGTGTGCGTGTGTGTGTGTGTGATTTAAATTTTATTAACCACATTCAACAGAGCGAAACCATTTCCAGTCTATCTACCCCAATTCATCACAACATTTGAACCAGTTAGCCCCGTAGCTCCTATAATTGAACGCAAATGTTTTATTACATTATAGTAGTATATTTTTGCCATTTCCCATGTTTTGTTTTTTTTTTTACTATTTTTTCCCCTTGTCTGCTGCCTTTCACGTCATAAATCATATTTTAAGACCCCTCAAAAAACGGACAAGGGTTATAAAACTGGTTATGGCCGGGTCATAACTTTTACAAAGAAGTATTTAGCCTAACTGCTGAAAAGATTGTAATTTTTATTATACGAGTATATAACCACAACTCCCGAAAAATAAACATTGACACATTTTTAAACATAATTTTAAACAAAAACAAAATCAAACAAAGAGAGCTTTACACTGATATAACCTAACACGTTTCCTTAAACTCTCATATCTCTTAGCCTTCTCCATACGCAACTCTTATTAAAAACTGTTTTTCCACAACAATGATGTAGTTTAATGCCTCTAAATGTACATGAATGAAGCGCGTGTACTCACTGTGCATCTGTCGGAGCACGAGACAACAATCCCACTGCACGAGCACATCTGTGCATTGATGTGCGACCACTCCTCACTCCTCTTACCCCCCACCTTTTTTCATGCATTAGTTAATGTCTACACTGAATAGAAGTTCTAAAACATATTTCAAGTGTAATAATATTTTCACACTATACAGAAAAAAACATATCCCATGAATAAATGTTTTTAATTCGTTTTTAAAGGGCTCAGAAAAGAACATTACAATAGGTATAACCTTTTAATGTTCAAATTTCAGAGCTGTGAAAATGCAACTGACCCAAAAATAAAAGAAAATAAATATTAAAATACATTTGTAATTGTACTGTATAGTAAACAATATTATTTAAGATTATACTGAATTAGTCCATCAACATTAATTATATACCCCATGACATAAATGGAGATTTGTACCTTGTAATCCATGCATGTATTAGAAAAGTTTTACCATTCTGTACTGTGCCATTGCTCCGATCCAGCTGCATTTGAGTTTGCGATGAAAAACTATAACAGCAATCTATTAAGAATACAATACTTACGCTACGATCATTAATGATCCAGTGGCATCTTGAAATCTTGTCTTGCGTGTAAGCTACCACAATATAAATCACACATGTATAATAGGCCTAAATATAATATCTGATGACACAATAATGAATGGTCTTGTTACTAGGGACCACATTTTAGTTACATGAGGACAGTCTAAATCTCTCACACTCCCCAATTTAAGCCATATATCTTGGGAATAATCCCAGACAGCCATGGGCCTTCACCTCCAGCTGTGCTGCATGTGCTGTTTTTAATAAACTCCCAAACCAAAGCCCTGGAAGTTATCTTGGAGCAATGTAGAGTCAAACTTGTATGACTGGATTTCTATTTTTTTAAAAGCTGTTTCTGTCAAGGTTCATGGATTCATTGACTCGCCCTCGCTATGTGTGTGTGTGTGTGTGTGTGTGTGTGTGTGTGTGTGTTTGTGTTGTGTGAGTGGGCGCGGCTCATCAGCGCCAGCTGTTTTCAATGAGGATGTCTATATCGTTTGTCACCTCGTCCTGTCTTTGATGGTTGTTGAGGCTCACCAGGGACTATTCTCACCGTGTCTTTCCTGCGTTCCAGTCCTGTTTCCACGTAGTGGTTATCCTCCTGAGGTTTCCCGGAGATTGGTTACCTGTTCATGTGTCTGCCCATTGCCCGTCTGCCATCTTCTGTCATCTTCTGCCTGCCTCTACTATTGTGTTCTAATAAACTTACTGTTCACTCGCAACTGAATCCTTTGACTGTCTTCCTTCAGAGACATGGCAGTTTCAGACAGCCGACTTAACTTTTTTTGGATTAAACATAGCAAGAACAAGCAGTGATTTCTCACATGCTCTATATCCAATACAATTGTATAAGTTCTTCAGAAATTCTTTAAAACTAGCAGGGTTCCTGTTTATAGGAAAAATGTTACCTCTGGCATATTCTTGGATTTTTCTTCTGTCATAATGAAAGTACAGAATTCGATCATCTTCAGCTGTTTCTTTATGGGAGTATAGACAATATCCCAATAGATCTGTCACACAAAGCTAAACAGAACGAGGGAGATTATGCAGAATTGACCAGGCAGGCAGGTTGATCAGATTTGGTTTAGCTAATGCATATATGGGAATATATTTTTTCTGGTTTAGTCTATGGGTTCAGTCGTATTATATTTTAATTACAAAGCCAATATGAAAAGTGCTTATGCAATCATATAACTTTAAGGTGAAGCTTGAAAGGTGAATTGCATCTTATTCATTTTGTTTCTTAAAACAAGAATATTTAACATTTACATTTATCTTTGAAAGTGCATGCATGCCATTTCCTTTTTTTGTTTGTTTGTTTGTTTGTCTTTTTGTTTGTTTTTTTGTTTCAGTTATATAACCCAAATGATATCAATTCCAGGTGTCTGTAATCTGTATTGCTGTTCCAGAAATAATAAAAAGATTGTTGAACCTGGGATGTGTCTTGTAAGAATCCATTATTGTCAGAGGGTTTCTCAAAGATGAAGGGAAATTCTAAGGAACTTAGAAAGTTTTAACTAAGTTAAAAGGCTAAAAGTTTTTGAAAAATTTTAGTGCATTTTGTGTTAGGTAATCGACATGATCCCATTGACAAAAAAGACTGCCGTTTAAATGTCACTTTAGTTACTGCCATCAAAAATAATGATCTGCTCAACAAGTGTGTTTAATATCATGCTTCACCAGCTCATAAACACATCACTCAAATGAAACGACTTGTGTCTAGAGAAGAGTTTCTCTGTCTGGCATGAGGCCTTGCAAGGCTGTAAAGGGCCAAAATCAATAAGATGTCATAATAATGAAATATTATGAAAAATAAGTGCACAATGCTAATTTATCTTACAGTAATATACTGTATATATTTTCTCTGCTATTATAGTTTTGTTGTCCATTGTTATTAATGGTCTGCTTTCTTTCTCTGTCACTTCTTGCTGAGCAGTTCCTGGAAATTTACTCTTGAACTCCCTTATCAAATTGCAAAGTCTTTAACCCAGATAAAGCCAAAAATTTGTCTCAGTACATTGAATTTTCTTGTTTGTCCTTTTGGCTTTAGCCCATAATAGAAAGATTATCTTCAAGCCAACTGAATGACTTAATACTCTAAATGTGTCTTATTGGAAAATTTAGAATGTTAATCATTCAAAATCTGGCAGCACTTCTCCCCTCTTGCTGCTGTAAGCCCGGCTCAATCGGCCCAAAGGAGGCATCTTCATTTTACGTCTTTGGGAATGAGACATTTGTACCAGTCGCACTGAGAAATTTCAAATGATACCAAAAATGTGTAATTCTGTATGATAATTATTCACATTAAACTATTCTTGGGTGAATTTCAGGTGATCTCCGCATGAGAGAGAGGGACATGGTGGAGGGGATTGACTCGAGGATGCTAGTTTCACAAGAGAGTCAAATGTTAGTTTCCTTTGTTCTCTCAGAGAGTTGCGCTCTCTTCCAGTTTTTTCTTACACTGCCAAAAGTTACTTGGCCGCTGAAGGATAACACTCCTTTCAAACACACTTGGCCTAGACTGTGCTGTTATTTACTGTACTGTTACAGCACAGTGGATACTACATCAGCCTACTACCTTGGCATAAGATACTAGGGCTTTCTTCTTCAAAGCTGGTCACGTTTTAACAATGTAAACTTGTGTCATACGGCCCAGCTGAGCTCACAGATGTATGCGGTTAATGTTGCAATGTGGATTTGTGCAAATAAGATTTCTGGCCAGAGATCCAGTATTTGGAAGTTCCGTAGAGAATAATTTTAAGTTAATCTCTTATATGCAAGTAATGTTTGTCTGGATTTAAGATGTCTGGGACTTAAATTTAGGTCTACACGTGAGGCCTGTAGCAAGTGAACCGGTGAACTGAATGAACAGTAATTAAATTTGATGGATAAATAATAGCTTGTTCCAAAATCTGAAAATTAGACAGAGAGGCAACATTGACTCTAATACACATGTAGTCACCTAATATTAGTTTTTATTTTATTTCTGATGCTCACTTGAATGTGTTCTTGATCAGTGGTTCTCGGTTGTTTTTGTATCAAGAACCATAATTTCTGGTCCCAAAATAATTTATCATTCAAATGTAAACAGTTAGTTTATGTTGTAGTTTTTGTGTGTGTGTGTGTGTGTGTTTTACTTTTGTTGGTGCCAGTCTCTTGGTGAGCAACAAGCAATGCACAAAACAAATCTTGGACCATGTTTATTCTCATTGCAAATTATTCTGTATTTAGTCTGGGTTGCATTTCACGAGTTCACACTTACATATAATTCTGAGGGAGTAAGATTTAATGCGTTTTTGGCGTGCTGTCCGGAGGGAGGGCTCCGAGCTCGGAATTCAGCCCGAACCCAGAGTACTCCCCCCGTATGTAAGTGATTTTATAGAACTAGGAGTGTGGAGAACTAGGAGTGTGGAGAAGGGGTGGAGGGGGGATGCTGCAAAACTGTCAATGGATCGAGGTAAGACTGCTGAGTCTATATGTACCCTCTTATCATTGATTGCTGATTGCTGTCCACTCGTGTTAATTATCTGAACGTGCTCCTCCCGAACTTAGTTAATAAAACTTCATTTCTTTAAATGCAATGTTTTTAGAGGATGAAAGCATGACATGCAACATGATCATGCTGGTTGCGTAACTTGCATTGTATAATTTGGAGAGCATTTTCGCAAGGGAAAAATTAGTTTGTGCCAAAATACCATCAATAAAAATGGGAAGTGTTTTCTCCTCCCTTAGTGCATGTAGTTCTAAAGCAGCTTTACACACACACACACACACAAAAAAACACATTTTACTAATATGTTTTTGGGGCCTAATGAACAGGAAATAGCATTCAAGAAAATTTTCTTTGAGCCCCAATGAGCAACAGGTGACTGTGTCAAGGAAAAAAACTTTGTGGTGAGGTACAAAATAATGTCATATAACTTGGCTTGGCTAACAAGATGTGTCTTTATTCTAGAAAGTTATAGCTCTATCTCCTTTTATGGATTTCGACAATGTTGTTTTTCTCTCAATTTAGTTTTTTCTATCAAATGGGAGTTGCATTTTATTATTTACATTTAACTTTTTTTTTGGCCAGGCTTAACCATCTATTTGAGAACCACTGTTCTAGATCATTAAACGTGATTGTCAAGCAGTACGTTTTTGATTGTTTCCTTTTCGTTGTCAAAATCATTAGTTATTAACTTAGTCGACAGCATTTTCAACTGAAAACAAAAAACTTTTAATGCATGGCCTGAGAACACAAACTTTGATAACCTCAACTCTCGGTTACAAAACCCTAGGTAACTTTCAGGGTATGTATGTCATAGCAACTTATTCTCCTTCTCTGAACATAAGTTATATTTTTACATATATTTAATTATAAAGCACTATTATAATATAAAGCAATGTTTATTTTACTCTTATTTTATATTATTCTCATCTCACACATCATAACAAGGCGTTTTATATTGTATTTGTAATAAAAATTCATATTTGATACATCTCATATTAAGAAACGTGGAAACAAAATGGCTAAAAAAAAAACTTATACAGTCGTATTATATTTGCAAGCATTTATATTAGCATCAAATATTAAAATATCAAATTATAATTCTTGTTAATAAAAAACTAAAATAAAAAAAAAGATTAAAAAATAATTTGTGCAATTGCGCCGGTGACAATGTAAATCTCAATAAAACAAAAGAAGAAAAATAAGTATGATTACTTAACTCTGAGTTTGATACTCGGGGTTGACTGAACTTACTCCAGACCACAGTTTTGAAACGTGCATTCCTCGAGTAAGCAAGGTTTGGGTCAACCAACTGAGAGTTCAGTATATATAATATGTGACAGTTAAATTAACCTTGTTTTCTGGAATACCCCCGAAAAGGGAAATATTGAAATGAATGTCTCTTTAGTTTAACCTTGTTACAGTTGCTTACTGTATGGAATCTTGTTGCATTTATGTACTTTTCTCACACAACTGTGACTCCTTTGTATAATAACATCCCTGCAGCCAAAAGAACAGTGAGGGGTGAATCACTGTGGCCAGCATAGCTGTGATTCTTCAGAATTTTGCTAATACAACATGACTCGTGTTTTGTTTTACACTCAAAATCATTTCTTGAAATATCTTCTTTTATGCTCCACAGGGGAAAGAATATCATACAGATTTGAAATGACATGAGGAATGATAATTTACATTTCTGGATGTACTAAGGGATATTTTCTGAATACGTTTCTGACACAAAACCCTTGGCTAAAGCTAAACCATTGTTAGAACATTGCTTTGATGACAAGATGAGAATACCCAAAGATCTTTTGATTAAGTTTGCTTAATTACATTGATTATGTGGAAATGAGTTTCCTTTGTTTACTGCCCATAAACACAAGTGTTCTACAGTCTTGACATGGACCTCCATTAAAAGGTAAATGAACAGGCTTTTTACTTTTAAAAAGAAAGTGTTTCAACATGGAATGGTTTTTATATTTATAACGTTTTATGCCTTTATTCTTCTCATATAAAGCAAATAATTTGGTTATAAAGTTAAATATAACCACAATATAAATTTGGTCCAAACTGAGCACCAAAACTGAAATTCAGAGTCGTAATTCCAAAAAAGGGTCAGACAACTAGTTTTAGAACAAACAGATTAATAGGTACCACAGAACAGATTTACAATGGCCAAAAACAACTGAAAAGTATAAAAAGTACAGATGAAAGAGGGATAAGGCCAAAAATGTTAAGTTAAAATGTAATTTATTCATGTAATTTCCAGCCGAATTTTAAGCAGCCATGCCTTCAGTGCACTTCAAAAATCAAGATAATGCTGATTTGGTGCTCAGCATTTCTTATAATTATCAATGTTGAAATATGAGTTGTGCTGCTTAATATTTTTGTTGAAACTGATACTTTTCTTCAGGATGATAAATCAACAATGTAAAAGTCATTTCTGTCCCTTTTGATCAATTTAATGTCTCAGTCACTCTTTCCTATCTTTCTGTTTTTACTGAGAAAGTCACCCAGTGGTTTGCCAAAATGATTTTCAACAAGCTGTAATTTAAGTGCTGCAAACAAATTAAGGCAATGATGTTCCTCACACAGTTAAATATAGTTTGTTTTGCAGCAATTTCTAAGGATACAAAGACCAAAACAGCATATTTTTACCAAAAGCACAATGGATTGTGAAAAGCAATTCAATTTCATGTTTACGTAAAGTGAGCAACTTTTTTTTTCTTCAAAAAATCTGAATGTTATGAATCTGAACATTTAAAACATGTCAAATCATTGTTATGTCTAAGTCATAGGAAAAATGTATACAAACCATTTTTCTCAGTGACATGTTTACAGTCTTATGACAGACACTTTACGGTCTGCATTTAATGCACTGTAGACTTTAACGTCCTCTAATGGTCAACTAATGTCTTCTCTGAAATAGACATCAGGTGATTAGCCCATCTGCAGTGGATGTTGTACTGTGCCCTGCAAAAGAGAGAAAAATGGAACAAAAAAAATATCTGAGACTTCAGTAGGCTATTCAAAAATCAAGAGATATTCATTTTTACGTGTTAGTGTTATCTGGCAAAATATTTTGGTTATGTTAATAGTTTCCTCTTTTTTTGTCCTAAGCAGTCTTTTTTTTCTTTCTCATAAAATCATGAATGGAGGGAGGAGAAACAAAAACAAAAAAAAAAACTCGATAAGATGTGTTTTAGACTAAATAACATGTAAAATTAGAGGAAGAGGAGGTCAGGGCTGCGTTCAGCCCCGACAAAACGTCGCACGTTTTTTTTTTAACAGAAACGGTGATGAGTTGAACACACTGTTCTGATGACGCAAGAGCTGCAACTATGGCAGCTGAGAAGGCCATTCTTTGTGTTCTTTGTGAAGAATTTACGGAGCCTGATGAAGTCGGTATAAATATGTGTTTAATACTACAAAAATATGCCAGATGTTACAGTTACTGCACTTGCCGCCCAGAACACAAGAGAAGATCCCAATCGAGTGAAGGGATTTGTGGAAACTGAAATGGAAGCACACATCTTACCTAATTCAGACTAAAACATCTATTTAGCCTCACACTACTGACTTTATTTGTAGTTCATACGGTTTTAATACTCAGTATTTTCTTTCTCATTTTTAGGAAAAGCACTTAAAGGCACAATATGTACAAATTTTGTAACAATTTATCCAAAAATCACTTGCACGGTGTGATATATTTCCTGCAGTTGTGTATTTACAATATCCCAAAAGTTTCCAGTTTATTTCGGAGAAATTCCAATTTTAAATAACTGGCCATCCCGGAAAAAATGTCGCCTGTCAATGACGCAATATCCGCGCTATCCTCGGTTTCCGCTCGAACTGCCATAGCCATGACGTAACCATGACGACAGACGTAGAGGTCTGCATGGGCTTTAAACTGAAGCCCGAACCTGGCCCGTACCCGCGATCATTTGACCCGACCCGACAATTACATATTAAGCCCGAACCCGAGGTCCATTCTGTTTCTCACAGCAAATACCATTTTTGCAATATGCTATGTTGTATTTAATGATTGCTTGACATGTTAAACAAATACATGTAGGCGCAGCGGCCCTCTCAGCAGTCAGCACAGCAGTAAGAGAAAAAAAAAAACTTACCAATTATGTAACTTTGCTGTGGTCGAACAGGTGTAACAATCACAAATTTCTCTGGAACTCAAACTTTAAAAAGTTCACGCACTGTTGCAAAACTATTTACACAAACATCCTTCTCAGTATGAGTTATGAAGGAAGAGAACGGCATCGACAGTTGATGGTTTCAGCGCCGTCCTCTGATTGAAAGTTAGTCCAGCTGCACTGAAGTTCCTCTCGCTGCTGCTGCTACTTGCAAGGATGCTGCGGATACGGGCCAGTTTAGACTCATGGTTTGCTTGTTGTCGTCTGCTGTCTGTCTGTCTGTATTGTGACTGAAATAGCGAGCGGTAGCACATGCGCAAAGCAGTTTTGTGATATAAATGATCTGATAAAATAAAACAAATTAAAAAAAAATTTTTATATATATATATATATATATATTATATACAATTATCATTATATTTGAGAGCCTCAAATATAGAGCCTGCCCTGTGTCTGATATGCACATATTGCACATCTGCGCACGTATGCCTATATACTTTTCTCTCGCGCGCGTGCGGTCACCACAACACAGCAAGCAGACAAAGCACACGGCACGCAAACTATATATAGCCTATTTCGTTTTTCTTAGTTAAACCTGAACCCGAGGCTGTTCATTAAACATTAACCCGAACCCGACCCGAAGCCCGCACATTTTTCGGGACCCGTCGGGCTCGGGTCGGGTATCAGACCTCTATGGACAACTAGGTGCGTACGTTACGTACGTAACGTTTAGCGCCATACAGTTCTTGTTTCGTTCAAACAGACCATGGCAATCAGACTTTGGAACAAACAAGGAGAACTAAAATAAGGATCAATATCAGCGTGGCGTTTTTGAGATGCCGAGAGCTCCACGTCCGCGACTATAGTCTAGTCTAAGTCTTATATCTAGTCTAAGTTCATAACTTGAACTTGACAGAGCTTCACGAGTCACGACTTGACAGCTTTATTAGACAGGTGAGCAAATGTAGGCTACATAAAACAAATCAATGATATATAACGTTAGCTCAACATGATGAAATGTTAGAAATGGAATATGGTCAGCATGTTATTCTAATATTGATCTAGATTAACGTTACTGCTAGTTTCGTATAGCAAACGAACTAACACGTAGAATAACATAACTTTCAACACACATTTAAATGCCGTTTGGTGTGATAGTGTAACGTTAGACCAAGTGAAGCAGCGCTGCGTTACCTCACAAGTTTAATTCGTCAAATAAACTGTCCTGTGTGAGTAATCCAGCACTCACGGGTAGATCGGTAGAATTAAATGTCCTTATTCCTTTATATCCGCAGGACTCGCGTGTGATATCTATCTCTTTAGCAATCGCTACCTGCTTTATACCACTGTAATGTTAAAAAACGTGAATGTTTGCACTCATCCACAAACATTATTAGATCCTTCAGCTTGACAGCAAGTCCCATCATTCAGCGCTCGTCACTGCGTCATAAACATAAGCCTTAGTTATTGTTGGAAACTGCGTCCTCTAGTGGCGAAAAATATTACATATTGTGCCTTTAATTACCATTGTTTATTTCTATACCAAATGTCATAGGCTAAACTTGCAATGAAGCTAAAAATATAAAAAACTACATCATTATGTTGATATCCTATATTTTTACAATAAAACTTACGACAAACATGTCTTCTAATATCCTCAGTTGTTGCGTATACCGAGCTGTATCGAACACATTTGTAGATCACTTTCCTTGAATCCATTGTGCGAGTTCACTTTAATACCGCGTGCTTTATATGTTGCTGCTGATTGGACTGCAGTTCTGACACACCCACCAAACAAGAGAAAACATATCTCAAACCCCGTTGGGTTGCACACCGGTGCACGCCGTTTCCAGGAAACATGACGTTGAACCCGGAAACCGTAGCAAAATGTTGCGCACCGTTTTGAAATTGAACCGGTTCTTTGAAATGAACTATTTGGAGGAACCGATTCGCAGAAATGAATTTGACGTCAGCCGCGCTGAAAGCGAATGACGTGTCGTTACAACAGCGGGACACGCCCATCGCATCCGGAAGTACCGCGGGCTTAAGCATTTGTTTTGCTGTCATAATAGCAAGTTAAAGCGTTATGTGTTCACACCTTATTTAGATTAACTGAGTTTGAAAGCTCCTTGAAATCAATATTTGTCAGTCTTGCCTAATTTTATTTCGGTGTTGGAGGTTGGGAAGTTCATGTAACGAGAACAACTCAAGAAAGAAACGGAGAATTCTCGGAGGAACAGCAGCCAATAATGAAGAACAGAATCAAATGATTTCTCATATAAAGTTATCCGTTCAACGTCTTTAAACGTCAATCATGGATTGTGCAGCTCTTGAACTCGATGCTGTTAAATTTGCCAAATCAGCTGTACTGAATGATCAGCAGGGGAAATACAATGAAGCTGTCTTCTACTATAAGGTAAGCTTCTAGCTCTCCTTTTTTGACATTGATAGCTGATTTAATATAGTATTTACCTTAACCTTTCTGAAAAGGCTTCTTTAATGTAAATGTCAATGCGTTCCACACTATGGCAATAAAAGCTGTCATTAAAATTGTTTTACTTTGAGCTGGATATAAATTTTTGGATAAAACTCATTATTGATCATATTTTGTATTTTGGGTTCTGATTAGGAGGCTGCCCAGGCTCTCATCTATGCAGGCATGGCTGGATCCAAACTAGAGAATATTCAAGACAAGGTGACAGAGTACCTGGACAGAGTACAGACTCTACTCAGTGCCGGTCAGTTTACATCAACTAATACCAATATGACCTCATCAAAAAGCTGTTTTCATCTATTAATAATCGGTATCAAGATTTACACCTTTTAAGTTGATCCTCTAGGACTGAATTTTGTTTGCTGTTCTCTGTGGTCAACAAGAAAGTTAAACCTACTCCTCCATTTTGCAAAAGAAAAAATGATGCTCATATTTTCCACAGCCCAACCTTTAGAAAGCTTACATACTTACATACATTTGAAAGTGGTGTGACTAATGCAGCAATTGGGAATCACAAATTAATGCGTAATTCACAGCTAAATGTAATTCTCTTCCTTGTTCTGTTGTGTTATGTAATTTGAGAACAACATAATGTTTTTCTGCATTAATGTTCTGTCATTATTCACCTTTAGGTTGTTCCAAAACTCTGACTTTCTTCAATGGAACAAAAAAGGAGGAATTTTCTGGTTGCTCTTTTCCAGTCTATGAATGATGAATGGGCACTGGAGCTTTCAAGCTTCAAAATTGATGCAAAATCACCATAAAAGTGTCATAAATGTGACCTAAACAACATATTCTATGTATTCCAAGTCTTCAGAAATCATATGTTTTGAATTTTAGGATTTGATTGATTTGATAGGATTAATCTTCACTTCAAGTGAACTGCTAACCAATTGCAACAGAATCATTGAGTCTGAGTTGAATTTGAGAACTCAGACCAGTTTTGTGAACTGCATCAATTCCTTAAAAAGATAATTAATTAATGCTAAAATGCTAAAGTTACCGTATGACTTCAGAAGGTTTGGAATATAGTACACAAGTCTTATGAATCACTTTTATTGTGCTTTTGAATCCTTTTGAAGTTTGCAAGCTTAAGTGTCCATTCGTTGTAATTGCTTTGAAAAGAACGACCAGCACAGTTCTTTCTCCTGTAGTGTTCTGTTTTAGTGTTCTTGTATAGAAAGGAAGTCAAATTGGTTTGTAACAACATGAGGTTGAGTAAATAAAGGCACTGATTTTTGGATGAACTATTCCTGGAAGGCTGATCTCTGTTGGAACCCCTCAGTTAACTGACTGAATCTCTGTGATCAGTTCAAGCACAGAGCAGTGACCCTCTGAAGAGTAAGCACCAGTTGGATCTGGAGAGGGCGTACTTTCTGGTGACACAGGCTTTTGAAGAGGATGAGAAGGAAAATGCGGATGAGGCCATTGAACTCTACACTCAGGCTGTGGAATTGTGCATTCAAGCGGTGAGTCGTCACATAAGGAGAAAACACTTATATTAGTTTGAAAATTAAAGAAGTTAAAGAAATTAATACTTTTTTTCAGCAAGGACACATTCATTTGTTAATGACAGTAAAGACATTTAGAATGCTGCAAAAGATTTTTATTCCAAATAAATGTCCTTTTGAACTTTCGGTTCATTAAAGAATCCTGAAGAAAAAAAAGTCACTAAAATATTTTCAAAAATATTGAAAATTATTAGGGGAAAAAACAACTGTTTTTAACATGGATAATAATAAGGTTTCTTGAGTACCATATCAGCATATTAGAATAATTCCTGAAGGGTCATGTGACACTGAAGACTGACTTAATGATGCTGAAAATTGAGCTTTGACATCACAAGAATAAATTAAATTTTAAAATATATTCAAATTTAAAATTGTAATAAATATAGTATTAATAGTATTACTGATTTGCTGTAACTAAACACAGTCTTGGTGAGCATAAGAGACAGTGAACATTAACAACATTAAAAAACATTAAAGAAATTGTACCCCAAACTTTTGAACAGTAGTATAAAAATTGTATATAAGTACAGTGAGGAAAATAAGTATTTGAACACCCTGCTATTTTGCAAGTTCTCCCACTTAGAAATCATGGAGGGGTCTGAAATTGTCATCGTAGGTGCATGTCCACTGTGAGAGACATAATCTAAAAAAAAACTAAAAAAATAACAGAAATCACAATGTATGATTTTTTAACTATTTATTTGTATGATACAGCTGCAAATAAGTATTTGAACACCTGAGAAAATCAATGTTAATATTTGGTACAGTAGCCTTTGTTTGCAATTACAGAGGTCAAACGTTTCCTGTAGTTTTTCACCAGGTTTGCACACACTGCAGGATGGATTTTGGCCCACTCCTCCACACAGATCTTCTCTAGATCAGTCAGGTTTCTGGGCTGTCGCTGAGAAACACAGAGTTTGAGCTCCCTCCAAAGATTCTCTATTGGGTTTAGGTCTGGAGACTGGCCAGGCCACGCCAGAACCTTGAAATGCTTCTTACAGAGCCACTCCTTGGTTATCCTGGCTGTGTGCTTCGGGTCATTGTCATGTTGGAAGACCCAGCCTCGACCCATCTTCATTGCTCTAACTGAGGGAAGGAGGTTGTTCCCTAAAATCTCACAATACATGGCCCCGGTCATCCTCTCCTTAATACAGTGCAGTCGCCCTGTCCCATGTGCAGAAAAACACTCCCAAAGCATGATGCTACCCCCCCCCCATGCTTCACAGTTGGGATGGTGTTCTTGGGATGGTACTCATCATTCTTCTTCCTCCAAACACGGCGAGTGGAATTATTACCAAAAAGTTCTATTTTGGTCTCATCTGACCACATGACTTTCTCCCATGACTCCTCTGGATCATCCAAATGGTCATTGGCAAACTTAAGACAGGACTTGAAATGTGCTGGTTTAAGCAGGGGAACCTTCCGTGCCATGCATGATTTCAAACCATGACGTCTTAGTGTATTACCAACAGTAACCTTGGAAACGGTGGTCCCAGCTCTTTTCAGGTCATTGACCAGCTCCTCCCGTGTAGTTCTGGGCTGATTTCTCACCTTTCTTCGGATCATTGAGACCCCACGAGGTGAGATCTTGCATGAAGCCCCAGTCCGAGGGAGATTGACAGTCATGTTTAGCTTCTTCCATTTTCGATTGATTGCTCCAACAGTGGACCTTTTTTCACCAAGCTGCTTGGCAATTTCCCTATAGCCCTTTCCAGCCTTGGAGGTGTACGATTTTGCCTCTAGTGTCTTTGGACAGCTCTTTGGTCTTGGCCATGTTAGTAGTTGGATTCTTACTGATTGTATGGGGTGGACAGGTGTCTTTATGCAGCTAACGACCTCAAACAGGTGCATCTAATTTAGGATAATAAATGGAGTGGAGGTGGACATTTTAAAGGCAGACTAACAGGTCTTTGAGGGTCAGAATTCTAGCTGATAGACAGGTGTTCAAATACTTATATGCAGCTGTATCATACAAATAAATAGTTAAAAAATCATATATTGTGATTTCTGGATATTTTTTTTAGATTATGTCTCTCACAGTGGACATGCACCTACGATGACAATTTCAGACCCCTCCATGATTTCTAAGTGGGAGAACTTGCAAAATAGCAGGGTGTTCAAATACTTATTTTCCTCACTGTATATAGTGTTGACTCAGATACTAGCAGTAGTTCTAACGTAACAGTAGTCAGTCTTTGCAACAGGTGGTGGTGTTAAGTTGGTTGTTCTGGTTTCATATCTCTGACTGGTGCTTATATGGTCTCCTCTGGTAATATGAAACGGAGCCACAGCCCTGTAATCTTTGAACTCTTTCTCTCTCTCACACAGTCCAATGAGACGTCAGATCAGGCTCTACAGGGGAAACTGAAGCAGCTTGCTCGCCAGGCTCTGGACAGGTGCTTCACACATTTGGAAATAGAATGATGTACAATCAGTATGATATACATTTAACCTATAATCCTTTGTTTTCATTTCTTTTTCCTCTTCCAGGGCAGAGGGACTGAAAGACTCTTTTAGTAAATCTGCACACCAGGACAAGCCCGTCTCCTCTGCATCCAAAGGCCCTGCTCAGGTGAGGCAGTTCTTCCCGCTAGGCCCAGACTTCTCCCTCCATGACAAATCTCAGCCGGTCCGAGCAGTGCAGTCCAGCGAGCCGCAGGGTCAGCGTTACACAGCGGAGGAGATCGAAGTGCTCAGGTAGGCTCAGAGCAAACATGATATCAGATATTTAATAGTGGATGCTCATTTCCCTATCACCTTTACCTGGCATCTAACTAAAACTCACTAAAGTTAATCTTACAGAAGCACTTCAAATGTAATTACACTGTTAAATTAATAAATTAATATCTGTTTTTTTTTCAGACTGTACATTTATAGTGTTGTGATGGCTCAATTCACTTGTGGCATTTAGAATGTTTTATTTGGACAAATTAGTATAGAAAATGTAATGGTTTTAATTTATTGGTTGTCAGTCAAAACATGAAAAATTATTATTGGCTTATATTAGCCACTTTTTTTTTTTTTTTGAAAGATTTCAACATAATGCATGTAGAAAAAATAAATTTGTGGACATTTTTTCAATAATAATCAGTTCTTTATTTTTCCTTTTATTGTGTGTATTTTAGAAAGACCTCCAAGATAAATGGAATTGAATATGTTCCATTCATGAGGGTTGACCTTAGGGAACGTTTTGCTTTTCCTGTTCCGTTCTCGTGAGTATTTATTTATATTCTTTGAGTGTAATTTATAAATAATAAGTGCAGCTGCTTCACTCACATGCCCTGGTATTTGTGTACCCTGCAACAGCTGTATTTTCCTTTGCACTAACACTTACACTATGGCTCAAAATTTGGGGTCAGTAAGACTATTTATTTGTTTATTTATTTTTAAAGAAATTAATACTTTTATTCGGCAAGGACACGTTAAATTGATCAAAAGTGTCAGTAAAGACATTCATAAATCATAATGTTACAAAAGATTTCTATTTCAAATAAATGCTGTTCTTTTGAACCTAGTATTCATCAAGGAATACTATAAAAAATGTATCACAGTTTCCACAAAGATAATAAGCAGCGCAACTATTTTCAACATTGATAATAATAATGAATGTTTCTTGAACACCAAAACAGCATATTAGAATGATTTCTGAAGGATCATGTGACACGGAATACTGGAGTAATTGCTGCTGAAAATTCAGCTTTGCCAGGAATAAATTACATTTTAAAATATATTCAAATATATAACAATGTGTAGTAATATTTCACAAAATGACCATTTTTACTGTATTTTCGATCAAATAAATGCTGTCTTGGTGAGCATAAGAGACTTAAACATCTTACTGATCCCAACGTTTGAGCGTTGCGAGTGAAATGTGGAATAGTTAAAAGACCTCAGTGGCATGATTGTGTTTACACATAGGGACAAATGTGGGAAACTGGCTCTGTCGCCGAAGCAAAAAGCCATATTCTCACGCTGGGTTCGTCCTGATGACATCTGCAATAACCCCACCATGATCTTCACTGTGTCCAGCTTCAGCATCAAGCAGGTCTCACTTTATGTGTCTTTGACTAAGTTTGCTTCTCATTAAAACTTTGCTAATCTGTTAACTGGAAACAAATTAAACAGTGATGGTTTTGCCTATTGTTTAAAGCAGTTCTTTTGTTATTCAAAAAGCTCTTGTTGTTTGTAACTTTTAGCGTGTGTAATGTTGTTTTGTTTGCTCATGCTTGCAGACGGTTGTGTCAGACTGTTCCTTCGTTGCCTCATTGGCCATCAGTGCAGCATATGAGAGACGCTACAGCAAAAAGTTAATCACAAGGTACAGCGATTTTTAAACTAATAGTGTGACTTGTGTGTTACTGTAGTCCTTGGATTATAAGGCTGTTTTTTTGGATGGCTCATGGACTGAATCAAGCTTGTGAATGTGATGTCCTTAGGCTGAAATGTAAAAAATGTCCTGAACAAGCACCTTTAATGTACTGTAATTTTAATTCATTATAACAAGTATGTAATTCAATGGGAGGTACCCATAATGATATAAAAATGTCTATTTGTGTTTGTATGTAGCATCATTTTCCCACAGAACAGGAAAGGAGAGCCAGAGTATAACCCCTGTGGGAAGTACATGGTGAAGCTGCACATTAACGGTGTCCCGAGAAAGGTACTCAACCTCTCTAAGCTCCGCCTCCTCAAATAAACTACCTTTTATCTGTTGCCTTCATCATTGTTTGAAAATGAACAAGTTCTTGAGACTATTGTAATAGTTCAGGTGCGTGTTTCTCTATCAGGTGATCATTGATGATTTCCTACCCGTGGACCACAACGGCGAGCTGCTTTGTTCCTATTCCAGTAATCACAACGAACTTTGGGTGTCGCTCATTGAGAAGGCCTACATGAAGGTTATGGGAGGATATGATTTCCCAGGCTCCAACTCTGTGAGTTGCACTTCAGGTTTAGATGGTGCTCTAAACAAAACATTTCTGTGACCAAGTCTCTATTACTCACCAAGGCTGCTTTTATTTGATCAAAAATACAGTTAAAACAGTAAATATTTTGAAATATTGTTACAACTTAAAATAAATATATACTATTTTCATATATTTTAAAAAGTAATTTATTCATGGTATAGCAATGCTGAATTTTCAGCATCATTAATCTCCAGTCTTCAGTGTCACATGATCCTTCAGAAATCATTTCAAATATGCTGATTTTGTGCTCAAGTATAATTTATTATTGTCAATGTTGAAAATAGTTGTGCTGCTTAATATTTTTGAGAAAATGCTGTTGTAAACGTGTAACGTATGCTTAATAATAATAACATATGTATTTAAGGGGCCAGACAGGTCAATTTAGCTCAAAAGGAATTATCAATTAATTTATAGGGAATCTTAAAACAATCACTTATACGGCCGAGCAAATGACTCGTCCAGCGTTCATTTGAACGGGCTGTAACTATCACCTCTGCAGCGGATATAAATATCCAAACTATAGTGAAACACTATTTATTAGCAAGGTAACTTAGATCAGCAGTTTAAGACATTAAATTCCTCTGTCATGGCTTCCATGACGATGTAAAGGTACTCTAATGCATTCTGGAATCTTCTTCAGCATAACTTTCTCTACGGCATAACTCTCCCTACAGCATAACTTTCTCGACGGCATAACGTAACTCTAAGGCTTTGTTCAGGTCCTAAGATTTTAAACTCAAATGTTTGTCCAGCCTCCTGGATGAATTCTGACCAGTTAGGCCGTCTTTATTTGAGAGGTGGCATTTTCATCACCTCTCATCGTAAATCATGCGTTATCTGTGATCTCTTTACTCTCCAGCTTTAGCAGAGTACAGAGAGTACAGTTTAGACATGATTCCTATTATAAGAACACAAAACATTTTACACAGATTTCAATCAAGCCATCTTCTGAATTAATAACATATGATCGTACTGATAGGAAACAAGACACACTTTCATTCAAACATCTAATAGTTATAACAATTACATGACTTATATGTGATCTAAGCATAATAGACACATACAGAGGTTGTAGACACAATACAATAGGGTCCTCTCTGTGTGGTTTTAAGAGATTTCAACCCTGGGGTCATTAATAGGTCCTTAATGAGGTCTGTTTTAAATCCTTTGTCAAGTCAAGTCATCTTCATTTATATAGCGCTTTTAACAATGTAGATTGTTTCAAAGCAGCTTTACAGAGGTAAACATATAATTTAAGGTAACAGAGATTGTTTTGGCTTTATAGCGTTCTAGAATAATGTTATTTTCCAGCTAAAGTTAGTTTTGATTGATTCACTTCCATTGAAATTATCATTTGTTATTAAATTAGGGGCCGCTAAGAGGACGCCATTCTCTCTAAACAGACTTTAAACGCGAACCTGTGATAAACGCTGATGGCGTTTACATGCGCATTAAGAATTTATTCTATAGTTACGTGCATTTGAATATATGTGCGCAGGTTTGTAATTCCCTACAAATCATTCCTAAACAAACTAGTTTTCTTGCCTTTAAATTAAATGCAATTTTTTTTTTAAATTTTATCACTTCGGGATATTTTACTTTGTCTTGGGATCAAACAACCTCTGCCGTTATCTTGGTGGGTCCTATCCTGTGCCATCTCTGAACCAATCAGTCTTTTCCAAAATATCTAACTTTGACAAGTTGGCCTCTTTGAAGCTTGCATGGCCATAAAGTTCTTACTGGGGGGTTTCGTTGGTTAGCGTAGACTAGCTGGAGCCTGGATCTTTATGTTTCTGGATTGGTGATTTGAGGTCTGGAGTGTTGAGTTCTGTGTGGACTTATGTTTGAATGAATCACATGGAGGATTCATTTGTGTTTGGTTCGCCCTCAAATCCTACAATGCTGCAATCCCTGATGCATTTTTTTCAGGATTCTATGATATATAAAAGGTTAAAAAGAACAGCATTTATTTGAAATAGAAATCTTTTGTATTATTCTAATTGTCTTTACTGTCACTTTTGATGTTTAATGCATTCTTGCTGATTAAAAGTGTTTATTTCTGTCAAAACAAATCATACTGACCCCAAACTTTTGAATGGTGGCGTATACTGTTTTGTATAATTAAACACTAACAACACTAATTTACACTAAAATCAATCCTTTTACATGTGAATTTAGGTAGAACAAAACAATTAAATTATATTCTGCATTATTCTAAATGATACTGCTGGTTGACATGTGTTTTTGTTTGTTTGTTTGTGTATGTTTTTTATTTGTAGAATATCGATTTGCACGCTCTCACTGGCTGGATCCCAGAGCGTATTGCTATGCACTCAGACAATCAGTCCTTTAACAAAGATGATACTTTCCGCATGCTCTACCAGAGGTAAGCACACACGCACAGTACACACGTCCACTGGTTTGGATTGATTTTTAGCCACTGTAAGGTCATATGTTCCTTTAGATTTGGTAGTATGTAGCTACTTCAGTACTTTACGGGCATTATTCAACTTGCCTGTCTTGATTCTGTGCATAAATAGTTTGTATGTTGCAGTGTTGTTTTCATATTATTTATATATATATATAGTATATATTAATACATTTAATTAGATTTTATTTTTTTAATAAATTTTATTTTATTTTATGTCTATTTAAAGGTACAATATGTAAGAATTTTGTATCAAAATATCCAAAAACCACTTGCACAGTGTGATATTTCTTTCAATTGTGTACTTCCATTATCCTAAATGTTTCCAAGAATTTGTAAATTCAGAGAAATTCACAATTTTAAAAAGTGCCCGTGCCTGTTCACTTGTCACCTGTCAATGACGTAATATCCGCGTTATCCATGGTTTCCGCTTGTACTGCCATAGTAATCATGGCGACAGACGTGGACAACTGCGTAGTGCGTAACGTCTAGTGGCACGCTCACGCTGTTGTTGTTTCGTTCAAATATTATGGATCATGGCAAACAGACTTTTGGACAAAAGGAGAACTAAAATGAGGATCAATACCAGCGTGGTGTTTTCGAGATGCCGAGAGCTTCATGTAGCGACTAACTTCAACTTGACAGAGACACCACTCTTGCATGTACTTTATTAGACAGGTGAGCAAATGTACATAAAACAAATCAATGTTATATAGCTCAACATGATGAAATTTTAGAATGATGATGATCAGTATGTTATTCTAATGTTGATCTAGCTTACTGCTAGTCTCATACGGACAAACTAACACATAGAATAACATAACTTTCAACACACACATAGTGTAACTTTAGACCAAATTAAACAGCGCTGTGTTACCTCACAAGTTTAATTAGTCAAATAAACTGACCTGTGTGAATAGTAATTTAGCACTTGCGGTTCGTTCGGTAGAATTAAATGTTCTTATTCCATCATATCCGCGGGAATCGTGTGTGGTGCTGATATCTGTCTCTCATTAGCAATCGCGCCCTGCTTCATACCACAGTCATGTTAAAAAACATGAATGTTTTCACTCATCCCTAATCATTATTAGATGACAAGCATCAGCATGACGACAAGTCCCATCATTCTGCTTATCACTGCGTGATCAACCTACGCCTTTATCATTCTAAGAGGTTAGCGACCCCTAGCGGGGGGGGGGGGGGGGGGGGGAATTACATATTGTAGCTTTAACTTTATTTTTATTTCAGTTTGTTGAAATAATTTTAACTGATTTTATTTCAGTTAGTTGACAATGCAACATTTCTCTTTTCGTTTTTTTTTTAAGTTAAGTTTTCATCAATTTTTTCCGCTTATGCATTTCAGCTTTATTTCACTCACTGAATTTTTTTTTCAGTTTTAGTTAACAATAACAACACTGATCTATTCCGACAGGTTTCACAGAGGAGATGTTCTCGTCACCACTGCGACAGGGGTCATGACTGAGGAGGAGGGGGAGAAGTGGGGTTTAGTGCCCACACATGCTTATGCTGTTCTAGACATCAGGGAATATAAGGTGACACCCATGACCCCTGGTCAATGTTAAATGTCTTCTGCTTAGAGAGGTTTCATGACAGCAAAAAACATCCTCATCTCCTCCTTGTTCTCACAGGGTAAACGCTTCCTTCAGCTGAAGAACCCGTGGAGCCATCTCAGGTGGAAAGGTCGCTATTGCGAACGTGACGAAAAGAACTGGACACCAGATCTTCTCAAATACCTAAATTTTGACCCCAAAACCGCACAGAAGTTTGACAATGGTAAGCCAGTGCTTATCTAACAATGACACTGAGACAAATGTTGTAAAAGTTCTTATTCACCTGTGTGTTTTTCTTTAAGGGGTGTTTTGGATCATCTGGGAAGACTTGTGCCAGTATTACGATGTCATCTACATGAGTTGGAATCCAGCACTGTTTAAAGAATCCTCATGTATACAAAGGTCCGACTCCTTTTACATCATCAATAGTATTCTGTCAAAGCCTTTGGTGATAGCAGGCTATGTTTAGACTGAGGGAAAAAGTGGCCCAAATGTTTTTTGCTCATATGTGACTCTTTTTTTTTTAAATAAATATGGTCCATATATGGTCTTAGATCAGATACAGGTCTGAGGTTTTGCAGTGCGACCTCAGTCTGAACAGTCATATCGAAATTCATGCGACTTTTAATCTGGAGCGACATTCGTCACAATTCTACGCTGATAGGAGACATTCCAAAGATTTTACATATCACTAGTTCTTTGGTCACTAGGTAAATATGGAAGACTGCTACTAAGGTAGGTAGACAGTAGAGAGACAGTGAAGTCTTAGAAGTCCTAAGTATTATTTCGGCAGTTCTATACAAGCAAATCTTGAGGAATTGTATTGTAAATATTACAATATTATCTTTGTCTTCGTCTCAATCGCCTGTGCACGAATCGCTGGCTTCCACGGCTCATCAGCTTAGAAATTAAGGCATAAACACTGAATTCAGTGGCCTTCCATATGACAGCGTGTCATTTTGTTTTTGTTCTTTGTGTGTATGTAAGTCAGTTTAGGACTCTGATCAGTTCACACTCAAATCTATGGAAGCTTGTTTCCGCTTTTTTAAAATCTCAGAATTGTGACCTTATATTTCTCAATTTGGACTTTATAACTCGCATATGCAAGTTCATATCTCACAATTGCGAGAAAAAAGGCAGATTGTGATTGTGCAAGTTTATATCCCACAATTCTGACTTTTTTTCTCAGAATAGTGAGATATAAACTTGCAATTGCAAGAAAAAGTCAAATTTGCAAGTGAAAAAGTTGCAATTACCTTTTTTTTTTAATTGATGTAAAGGCAGAGACAAGCTTACATACAAATCTGATATTGACCACATTTTTAAAGATAAGAAAATATATGTGCATTATGCTATTGCAGTAGCTGGGATGGCAAACAGGGACCTGTGAAGGACGTCTACAGTTTGGCCAATAACCCTCAGTACAAGCTGGAAGTGCAGTGTCCTCAAGGGGGCGCTGCAGTATGGGTGCTACTCACCAGACACATCACTGACAAGGTAAAACCACAGATTAAAAGTGCAGTGCACTACAATGAGATTAAGAGTACTAGGTCTTACGATGTTCTTACTTTCTCATTCGCTCTCAAGGATGACTTTGCTCAAAATCGGGAGTTTATTACTCTAGTAGTTTACAAGACCGATGGAAAGAAAGTCTATTATCCAGGTAAAATTAGACACTGAAGAAATTGTGTATATCTGATGTCTTTATAGTTCATTACTTACATTTTGTGTGCCCTGGTTTGTGTTTTTCTGAAGCTGAACCTCCTCCCTACATTGATGGCATCAGGATCAACAGCCCTCACTACTTAACCAAGATCAAACTGACTAGTCCTGGAACTCACACCTTTACACTGGTGGTCTCTCAGTATGAGAAACAAAACACCATCAACTACACACTAAGGGTAAGACACATTCAAGTGTGACGGTTTTTATTCTCATACTAATTCAATCCCATTATTAAATGCTGTCATGAATATGCCCTTTCCAGGTGTACTCAGTATGCAAGTTTAATTTCTCCAAAATCCCAACACCCTTCATCCACACCAAAAGAGTGAGTTAAAACTTCTACTATCACTTTTTATAGTGTTTCTGGTGGTGGTGGTGGTTATTGTTGGAAGCTATTTCCAGATTGTTTTTACATTTCTCTCTTTGATGCTGTTGGTGTATAGATAAATGGCCAGTGGAAGGGGGCCAGTGCAGGAGGTTGTGGAAACTACAAAGATAGCTTCATGAACAACCCCATATACCAGTTCAACATGGAGAAAACAGGCCCTCTGCTCATCGAACTCCGTGGCTCAAGGTCAGACTGCTTGTTATTTTACTCTACACCACCAGAGGACACATTTCCCTTGTTTCATTACATTTCAAAGTAACAGTGGTACCCCTAAAATAATCGTGATAAACGTATGTCCCATGACACCTGAACATCAAAAATATGATCTGAAGGCCTTTACCATTTAAGAAAAATTGGTATTTTTAAATATGTAATTTTCTTCATTTCCATAAAGGTTTGCTCTGATTAGGTGAATCTTGGATATGTTATGTTAGCTTAGAGAACTAAGCAAGCTGAACACTCAAAGACAAAGATTGTGATTCTGTTTTAGAATGTGATTTTTTTTTTGTACGCTACCATTCAAATGTTTGGGGTCAGTGAGAGTTTAATACTTTTATTTAGCAGTGATGCATTGAATTGATCAAAAGCGGCAGTGTAATGTTTCAAATAAATGCTGTTCTTTTTAACTTTCTTTTAATCAAAGAATCCACAAAAATATTAAGTAACAACTGTTTTCAACATTGAAAATAATAAGAAATGTTTTTTGAGCATCAGATGGCATATTAGAATGATTTTTGAAGGATCATGTGACACTGAAGACTGCAGTATTGACTGAAAATTCAGCTTTACCATCACATGAATAAATTACATTTTAAAATATATTCAAACATATTTAAATTGTAATTATATTTCACAATGTTACTCTTTTTACTGTATTTTTGATTAAATAAATGCAGCCTTGGTGAGCATCAGAGATTTCTTTCAAAAACATTCAAAACTTTCGAAAATCTTACTGACCCCAAACTTTTGAATGCATAGTGCATATATTTAATGTAATGTAATATGTGATAAAATAAAAGTTATTAATTGCTGTATTTTGTTTAATAAGATGACTATAAAGATAAATTGCTATAACATGCCCCAGATAAAGTTGTTTTTGCCATAAGAAGGGGGTAAGATTTCACAGGCCGTCAGATTTCCCTTGACACCAGGATTGACAGGGTCGTCCTCTGTAATCACTCCTTCATGGAAGAAACACCTACGCATATTCAGAACACTTCTGTCTTTGAGTGTGAGAGTGTGTTCTCAGTGATGTGAGGATGTATGATGTAGCGGGATGTCTGTGAATATAAACGAGTTTGGCTTTCTCACTGCAGGCAGTACAGTGTGGGCTTTGAGGTGGTGACCGTTTCTACTGCAGGGGATTCTGGATCATCAGGCTCTCAAAAGAGGGGCAGTGGAGATTACCGGTAAATAAATACTCTCTTTGTGATGAAGAAAACTAGATGCATATATTATTGCTTTAAAGATAATTACATTGTCTGAAATCATGTGTCCATTTCCATTCTCCCATATTAGGCACATTGGCTATGTTTGGGATGGAATGCAAGTGTACTGCTTTTTGCATACTCTTAAATACTGCCTTCAATGCTTTTAGAATTAGTGTGAAACAGTGGGCATTATGCAATAAATTTCAATCAGTATATTATTGTTTTTCAGATAATACCTTTTTATGTAGTGTGTAGTATAGCTTTTTTGTGAATGGTTAAGGTCTGCAAAGTTTCAACGATCAAATTTCTCCCAATAGAAAGAACCGGTTCGGAAATTCCTGAAACGAGTCGTCATTAATTCCAGTCTTACTTCCTGCATGAACCTATGTAGCTGTGTAACTAATCTGAATGATGGCTATCCGCGGACAACATCTACTTTGACCCTCAAACACTGCAGCTGAGGCCTGTAAGAGTTTGATTTGTGTTGTCGGAGATGAAATTCAGAATATGGTAATAGCCGTTTCATTTCCGGCACAGTCTGAAATCGGTAGACCAATCAGAGCAGAGTAGGCACTTGGAAAGGTGGGGTTTAGAGAGACTGAATCTTAGTTGTTCTTAGTTGTATAATACCGATTTTAGATGCCAAGGCCCCCAAATATGATGATTCCCTTTTTAATTTTAAAATTTGAGGTTGGTAAGAATTAAGATTTAATGTTTTTGAAAGAAGTCTCTTATGCTCACCAAGGCTGCGTTTATTTAATAAAAAAATACAGTAAAAACAGGAATATTGTGAAATATTATTATAATAATACTTTGTTAAATAGGAAGTTTAAAAGGTCAGAATTTTTTTTAAATATAACTTTTGTAACAATATAAAAGTCTTGTATTTTTGCAGAATAAAAGTATTAATATTTTAAATAAATAAAAAATCTTACTGACCCCAAACTTTTGAATGGTAATTTACATTTTTTCATACCCACATAAGACCCTTGACCCATTTAGCACTCCCTTGGCATATTTTGGCATATTTTGGCATATACGGTATGCATTAGCTACTGCGGAAATAGCATGCTATTATGAATACAGGCTGGTATATATTTATTTTAGTATACTAACAGTCAGCTGGCCTGTTTATATTCCTGTACGTGCATAGACAAAACTGTGTCTAGATCGTTCCACTTTAGCATCAGCATGCAAATGCTTGAAAAAAACAGCCTTGTCTCACAAAGAAATCTAGGTCAGACACACAGTACTTGATCATTTGTAAAATAGTCTTGTGACTGAGGAAAATGTTTAAAGGTTAATCCACCATCTTATCTTGATAGCAGTAGCATGGTTGTTAGCTTTGTTGACGGTCTGCATTAGTAGGTCAAAGATTAAGGCGCATTTATAATGTGTACTCTAAAATCGATTCAAAACGGTTCATTATCCTACCTTATATAACATAATCTGATCTCTTTATCCTCAGATGCGGTTTCTGTTATATGGATGTTGAGAACTTCCCTGCTGGGATTTACAATGTCATCCCCAGTACCTTCCTGCCCAAACAAGAAGGCCCATTCTTCCTGGACTTCAGCAGTGTCACTCCTCTGCGCGTATCTCAGCTGCAATAATGGCTTGAGATTATCGGCCCTTCGGATTGTTCTGCAGACTACAGACACTGAAGATGCTTTAGCCCGTGCTTATTGCTCCCAACGGCACAAACACTCTCGCTTACCAAAATAAATAATCCCCACCCACTGATGGTACCTGACATAGTACCATGTTTGTCATGTTAGTGTGTGATAGATAGTGTACGACTGCTCATGACAGTGCCATGCTCAGAGGAAATGTTCAATCAGCCAAAAATACACTCTTCTTACTGTAGTTCTGCAGTCCAAAGTTTTATTCAAAAACAATGATGTGTGTGTACACTTGAACTGAAACGACTGTTTTTCACTCAGGAGACTTGCATTAAAGCAAGGCTGTATATGAATGATGTCTGATGATAGATCAGAGGGATATGTTTTGTGTTCATACTAAGGGCTCTTCCTCTGGTCTGTTTGCTTATGTCAAGGTAGAAAGACTCAGTTGCAGGGCTTCTCTCCTTAATGGGCTCTCTGCCCACTAGAGTGCACTTTTATCAAAAAAAGGAAGAGAGAAAGATATGCATCTATCTAAAGCATCATTTTTGGGGGGTTTTTAGCTTCCCCCATTCCCCCACCGCCCATCATGCGCATCAATTGTCAACTTGAATTGTTTATCAGTCACTATCTACCAGCACAGTACTGAATGTTTACAGAACATTATTACAATGACCTGGATGTTCTTACATCATAAAGGGACATGCATGATTGAGGAGGATGTTACGTATTGGGTATTGTACAAATGCTTAAAGTTCTTCCGTCTAACATGCTTTTTGATTTATGTTCATCTGCTCTGATGTATTTATCCCCAGAGATTAAAATTAAGGTGTCCACATGTCATCAGACATCCCATTTTTATAATAGAATTACCTTGGCGACTTAAAAAAAAATGTTTTATTATATAACAACAACTTTTTACAGCATTTATTCTTCTTGGATAATTTTAAGGCTAGATATTTACACTCTGGGTCTAAAACGTAACTTTTTGCCACACCTTCCAATGGCTGGTGACTTAAGAAAATTGCCCAACCTTAAATATTTTTTATCATGAAACTGCTTTTGCAAAAACAGGTGGTTAGACACCAACAGACAGAAATAATCTCAAAAATAATCTCTAAAATTCACAATTCTCTTTTCCAATTTCGATACCGCAGCTAAAACTACTAGCCTAACTAATATAAATTTAAAACGGGTAAAGACAAGTAACTAGTTTTCAGGCAGAGACATTGAATAAAATAAACACTGGAGAGTCTTCACTGAATAAATCAAACAAATGAATCCTTATAAATGTTACAACAGTTATTCAGTCAAGAGCAGTGCATGATTGTTTTCTTTGTCCTTGTTAGGCTGCTGTCACTTTAAGACCTAATGCCCTGATCCAATACACTGATACTGACTCATCTTTCTCTTCTGTTTACGTTCACTGATGTCTCACAACCGACTGTTTACTAGGATACTGGCCGAAACTGGCTTTTTTTGTGTGAATTTGTCCATTCAAGCGCAAGATGATATGAAAGAGAGCTCAATTCACAACTCAGTATTTGCATATATTCACAAAACTTTCCAGACAGCGTGCAACAAATTGAGTTCCCTTTCACGTTGTCTTGCGTCTGAATATTTAAATTGCCAAGGCTTAAACACTTGTGAAGATGCAGCGCTGTCCTGTCAACTTTCACCAACTGTCCCGAGCGTCGTTCATGTTCTCACAACGTTGCATTGTTAGAATTCATAAAAATGATACCGGTCAGGGCCGATTTTTACTAACATTTGACACTGGGCAAGTTTTAATTTTAGGCCATGTTTATGTCCATCCATTTGGCAGGTGCTCTTATCCGAAACGATTCACAATGTTCAAGGTTTATATATCGGCTGTATGTATGTTCCCTGGGAATTAAACCAATGAGATTGGTAGCGCCTATCTCTACCATAGGCCTATATTTCTATATAATATATTTATATTTACACATAGACATACAATTCCATTCAAAAGTTTGGGGTTAGTAAGTGTTTTTTGGAAAGAAAATAATGTTTATTCTACATGTATGCATTAAATGGATCAAAAGTAACCAGTAAAGACATTTATAAAATTACAAATTATTTATATTTCCAAAAAATGCTGCTCATTTTAACTTTTTTATTCATAAAAAAGAATCTGAAAAAATGTAGCACAGTGTCCTCAAAAATATTAAGCAGCCCAGCTGTTTTCATCATTACTAGTGTTTCTAGAGCAATAAATCAGCATATTAGAATAATTTCTTTAGGATAATGTGACACTGAAGACTGGAATAATGGCTGCTTTGCCATCACTGGAATAAATTACATTTTAATATAAATAAATAAAAAACCTTGTTGAGCAGACTTATTTAAAAAAAATCTTACAGACACCAAACTTTTTAATGGTTGTGTGTGTGTTTGTATTCCACAGAACGATTGATTACTTGACAAATAATAGTGCTGTAGGTATCATTTTATTTCAGTCTGAAAACAATTACACAAGCTTTGTAAACAACAAAAGACTAAACACCATAAATCACTTAAATACTGCTACAGGGTTTCTTTTCTTACCATCGTTTCTCAAAAGACAACAGATCAAAAAAACTAACATTCGAGAATAAAAAAAAAAGAGACACAAGGTCACACAAAAACACAAAGCCTAATGACTAGACCTGAAGCTGTGCCATCTGTCGAAATCAGTGTCTACTTCACCACACAAGCTGGATGAAACACTCAGTAATCGTCTTCTTCATCAGTGCTGTACGCCCCCCACCGAGACCCATCAAAGGATTCCCATAAGCCTTCTGCCCCCTTCAGAACAGTGCGAGTACAGTAGATCCAGCTTTTTACGCTACTTTCTGAACCATTGTCTTCCACAAAACTATTGTGAATCTGTTTCTATTGCTTTTTTTCTATTTAGATTGAAAATGATGATTGTTCTTTACATTGAGAGACAAAATGGAGCGGCATGCACACTGTCCACCTGTGTAGGGAAGCTCACGCTTTTGTTTTGTGAAGGAAGGTGAAAGTGACCTGTACGGATCAGCCTGTAGCTGCTGCAGGTCTCCGGACGACATTGAGAAGGAGACCCGTGATGCAGTCGGTTGGCTTCACTTCCTCAAGGGTCACAGATGCAGCGCAGAGGTTCCTCGGATGATTTTGAGTCCTTTTTTAAGAGTTTATGAAGGACATGCAGGTGAGTCTGTTCATGCGCAGATGTAACATTATACTGCCACACAAATCTGACTGTATATTTTCCATGACAGTTACACAGATTTTAAAGACAACAAGTGGCATAAATCTACAGCATAGCTAATCTCTTACGCATCTTAATTAACAAGTGCTAGCGTCATCCGTAAGTGTCTTCAGAATCTTTAATCTTAACTGGAACGTGTGGGAATGTTGATATCACAATTGATGTATTTTTGAGATTTGTCGTCTTTTCAAAGCTTAACCCAGTTCTATTCCCCTTAAAATGGGATATTTGCCGCCTCAGCACATCGTGTCATGGGTTGCTTTTCTCACACCTGTGAGATCGAGTGAAAGTTCAGTCTGAAAGTTGGTGGAACATTCTAGACAGTGAGAGGAATGGGCTGGGATGACACTGAAGTGGAGGACGAGTGGCTGCCAGTGCCTTTTCATAGCACACAGAATGTGGATGAATACATCAACGCCGTGGGAATGTTGCAGTCACATCCCATCGAGCAGGATTGTGGATTTCTGAACGTTTTTTCTGCTTTCATTTCGGCTAAGTTTTAGAGATAGCAGGCGGAAACGGCTATCCAGGCTAAAGGTTGTTTTAGTGTTGCAGATGCGATTGTTATTGAGAACGTTGTCCAGTACGGTCTCGGCCCCTTCTGCTCTGTCACCTGTACACAATGAAGCTAATTAATCAACCACAGTAATTAAAGTGCAAAATACTATTATTATTATAATTAACATTTTCGCATTTGGCAAATGCTTTTATCCAAAGCGACCTACATTGCATTCAAAGTATACATTTTACCAGTTCATGCATTTCCTGGAAAAATAACTCTCGATCTTGGTGTTGCTTGCGTACAAGTAATAAATGAAAAAAAAAAAAAAATATATATATATATATATATATATATATATATATATATATATATATATATATATATATATATATATATATATATATATATATATAGAATATATACACACACTTGTATATATTAGTATATATACATACAATATTTTAATATAAAATAGATGTTTTGATTGTAATATTTTATTTTACTACTTACCCTGTTATAATTATGTTATTGTATTCTAAATTATTATAATGCAACATAGTATTTTACAAAACATTTTCTTTAAAAAAAAAAATATATATATATATATATATATATATATATTATAAATAATAAAATAAAATAATAATAAGGATTTTATATATACATTTTCAATAATTGTAATAAATATACTCATATGTATTAAATTATTATGATAATAAAATGTTAATTATAAAAAAATATAATAATGATAAGGATATTACTATTATTATTATTATATCTTATTATTATTGTTAATTTTTCAATAATTATACTAATAAACACTATACTAGTGATATAAATGTAAAAATAAATGTCATATTTTATAATTATTCTAGATATTTATATTCATGTGTAAATTAACAGCCTTGCTTTAAAAACATAACATTTTAGCAGATACATTTGTTTTGCACTTATTTAGGTGCTGAAAAGCCACACAGTTATCCATCAGTGAGATTAATGAACCCCCCTAGAGGGCACAGGTGCAAGCAGGCAGGAAACGAAGAAAAATGGCATTGTCTCACAGGAGAAACAAGAACAAGCCTTAATTCAATCCCTCACGTGCTAGTGCAGCGTTATTTGGGTCCTATAACGCGAATGCATCTAAGAATATCTCACCTCTCTCTAGGTCGCACTCGGGGGAGGATGCGCCGCTGCATTCGCTGCGTGGGCCGAGGATGGGGGACATCAGGCTAAAATCAGACAAAGAGACAGTGCTGGGCAGGTCCAGACTGCAGGGGCGAGAGGAGGGTGAGGAGGAGGTTGGAGAGGCAGAGGAAAAGGAGGATGAGGAGGAGAAAGGGTAAGGCAAGTCCAGAGGGCTGTTCGGCCCAGAACTGAAGCTACTGTTGGACTGCGTCTCAGAGTCTTCCTCTGACATGGCACTCGTGCTGCAGTTTTCATCCTCGTAGGACCCAGACGCCACTGCAGGAAGACAGAAAGGAAAAATCAGATTCTGTAACGTGTAGATGGTCAGCCTATAGTTTTGAATTAGCGGTCGAATAGACATTTTATGTAGACACTTATATATATTTTTTTTACTAAATGTACTATAATAGACACAGAATTAAAACTTTACATTCAAAGGTTTTTAAAATCAACGAACCACGTGAACTTAATCAGGTCTAAATCTGAATAAGGTTAAAACAGGTTTCAGAACAACATAAGAATGAGAAAATAATAAAATAAGACAAAAATGGATCTTATTCAACAGTTTTGATCAAAAAGAAGAAATTAAATAAATAAAGAGTTGTTTTAAGTTAAGAGTTTAAGGAGAGCTTAAGGGTAAGGGTAAGCACAAACATTTAAAAGGGTAGAAAAGACCTAGAATACTGGATATACCTGAATAAAACAAAAATACTGTCACTTCCCAGTCACAATTAATGCATTCCATCAACAACTATATGCTATACATATTATATTAAATAAAACAACTATTTAGAGAAATGATCCATTTGCTGCACCAAAACTCTGGAATTCTCTTCCCCCTCATATTCGTGCCATAGATTCCATTTCATAGTTCAAAACCACTCTCAAAACTCATCTTTTCAAGTCAGCCTATAATCTTTAAGCACCTCCCCTCTCCCCCCATCAGCATGAGCCTGCCGGATGCTTTTAATAAAAAATAAAAAAAAGGTTTTTCTTTCTTTTAATAACTAATACTATTTTTACTTCTATTTTCGTTGTAAGGACTCACTTGATATTCCATCAGACTCCATCTTAAAGCCAGACAAGTCTTCACCAATGACACCGTCCCCCTCTGCACCCACACCTCTCTCCCGCGGGCGGGCTATGACTGAAGAACGTCTGCGCTCATGGATCTCATCGGAGATCATCTCCAGGTTCCTGAGGGCTGACTTATATTCCCCTTTAGTCTGCGTCAGCTTGGTCTGGAGGTCATCCACATTCTTCTTCAGTTGCTTAAGAGGGCAGGACAAAAAACTGAGTTGAAATTAAACAAGATATGAAAAAGGAACATGGAAGCATTGCCAAAAAATAGAAAAAGTAAAGGCCAACACATACAGGTAAATAGATTAAAATTCTAAAAACATTATTGAACAATTAAAAATATGTATTTATGTTTTCAGTATTAAATATTTGAGAAGATTGAAAAGTTCTTAATTTATTCTTTAAACAATATAAAAAAAATTGTAAATGTTAATGTTAAATGTTAAGTAAATCTTTAATAGAGTTTTAGATTTTGAAATTATAATAAATTACTAAAAAATGTTTTATGTATTTAAAAATGTATTTATCATGTAGCACTTATCATGAAACATCCATAAGTACCTCAAGCTGCAAGTAATACTTTGCCTTCATTTCAAAGTAGGGCCTGAAAAAGAGTGAGAAAAAGTGATTAGAGCTACTGCAAAGGCCTATAAATATAATCGTACATATCACCATGGCAACCGTTCACTAACGTTGACAGATACGTTGATTTCACGCAGCCGCCATTTTGAAATCAAAAGTGAAGCTCCGGTGGGAAGAACCCCGGAAGTAAAGATAAACAACAATGCTTGGACTACCAACCTGAAGCTGCTGCCGCGATTTACACTATTAGATGTTAATATCCAATAAATGATATGTATATAGTTCGTTCCTGCTTCTTTTTTTTACTTTCTGAATTATATATATAAAAAATAATTTGACTTTATACAGTGAATTTCACTGTATATAGTCTAAAGTATGAAAGAAATGTCTGTACAGTTTTAGAATAACTAATTTCTACAATAAACACAATACGCCATCGCATTCGCAACTCTCCTGTGATTAATGGTATTTATTTATGTGATGGCCTGCTCTAATGAGAAACTCTAGGTCTGCACGCAAAGCAGGACATGCCCCTTGATAACCCTGTGGTTTAAAGGCGACACTTCCGGTTTTCTTCCCACCGGAGCCTCGCTTTCGATTTCAAAATAACGGCTGCGTGAAATCAGCGTATTTATCTAATGATGAGTGAGAGGATTAATAGGGTTCAGTGATAGAGTTGAGCCTGCCGAGTCACCATCACGTGTGAGAAACCCACCTAAAACTGATAGTTATGGGTTTAACACAGCGTAGTCTCACGCTGACTCTCAGCGTAAACTAATTATGGACAAAAACTGCCTACGTAGAACAATAAGAATGCAAAAATGTTTTACGATGGTGCATTACAAATTGCGTTCTTTGTGTTCATGTACTTGTGTAGGGATTGTTTCAGGCCTTGAAGTGGGTAAATCCGGAATCGCTTGTAAATTAACTATTACAACAAAGTAAAACTTACAGTCCCCATAAACAAACAGCCAATGGATGATTGCTATGTTGTATAAGGATCGTCATGCTATTTTTGTGTGCAATATGCATCATACATGATAAGCATAGACTACTAGCCAAAATGGTCTCACTGAATGCTTGTGCGTTTAACTAATTAATCGGTGCATACTTCGACTTGTTGATGGTGCGTTTGAGCTTCTTCTCCAGCTGTTTCATTCGGCTCATGGCGGCAGTGTATTTGGCAGCGGTCTCCTTGTGCAGAAGCTCACTGCGTGTTTTTATCTGCTCTGCCTCCATCACCTAAACAAAACAGGGATGTTAGAATACTTCCTGATTCACCTCATACTACCATCCCACAACTTTGCATCACTCACTCGCTGTGTTGCGTGGTTGAGCATCTCCTGCCAGGCCGAGTCAAACTGCTTCTTGTCGTCCTCCAGCAGCCTCTGTTCAGCCAGGGCAATGGTCTCTTTGGCCGCCCGCAGTACCTCCGTGGCCCTGTGGAAGTCTTGCGTGGATCTCTGTGCTTCCAGCTGAGTCTAGGAAACAGGCAGAAGGCATTTACATCAACAGAGTGCAATGCCACAGTAAACAACAATGTGGATAATCCATGAAGCAATCAGAGATTCTCCAGAGATGGAGAAACTTTACTCATGCACACAACTTCCTGTATGGTGACATATTAAAAGTCACCCTTGAACTTCCTTTATGATGAATTAAAGCAAGCCATGATAAAGACGTGCAAAACGTAATCCTTTCCTATTCTTTCACTTTTTAACTCTAATCTCCACGTAACTCCCATTGACGGAAAATCTCTGCGGAAACCTCTTACCGACTTAGCCAAACAAAACAGGAAAGGTTTTTAAACCAACCAATGGCAATGAGGCAGTTTCATACTTTGAAGAGATTTACAGCATAGAGAGATATCATATAAATCAACTCAGAAATTTGGAGAAAATCCTACCGTTCATTAGGCCAGTAATTCATTCAAAGTTTATGTTCTGCATTATGCAGAATATTACTTACTCTCTCTATTAACATATCTATCTACACACACAAGCACAAACAAGTGTAAACATTATATGGTTATTTTTTAAATGACAATTACATTTATTATACAAGAGCAGAGTGAACGTTCACAATAAAACAACATTCTGGATATGTCTGTCACCCAGGAAGAGTGATAGATATCTCTACAATAAGACCTTGAATGCTATGAGATTCAAAACTGAATGTGCACTGTTTCAAACACTGGCAGTCATACGCAATAATCCCAGGGATAATCCTCTACCTTTCATCCAATCTGGCCAATTATAGTCTTTCATTCTTCATTTGAGACAGCTCAATTGATTTACTTTTTTTCCCCCTTTTCCTCCATCCCTTCTTCACTCACACACAGGCTATTTTTAGCTCAGGCTTTAAAGTTGACATGACGCTGCCGCATTGCCACAGAGAGCTGACAACAGGGGACCACTGCAGATGGCAGGACAGATCTCCAGTCCACCCAGGAAAGGACACAGAAAGATCGAAGGGCTGATGTAGAAGTTGTGAAATGAAATGAAATAAAATATATTAAAGTCACAGCTAAATGTGACATTTATTATAAAGCCTAATACATGATAAAATTCAAAATTGTAATGTTGAATGGCTACAATTAATGGCTAAAATTGAGAAAAATAATCAATTTCATTGAGACATCAGTAGCAGTATTGGTATCTGAGATACTGGCCTTCATTTGTAAAATAAATAAATAATAATAAAATAATATTTAAAATATACTATCATTATGTTGTTTCTACATTGGGAAATGTTAAATGATTACAATATGAATAATATATTAAAAACTTGTTAGGTGTGATTAATCGTGATTAATTACAGAAAAATGTGCGATTAATTAGTAACTTTTTTTTAATTGATTGACAGCACTAGTGTGTGAACATAACCATAAAAAGACAACAATCAAGCTACAAAGTCTTTAAAAAGTCTTAAATTCAGCAGATGTCAAAAAACAAAAAAGGAGCTTTCATGTTTATGCAGGGTAAAATTTGTTCAAAAATTCATTCAAACTGCACTCAGAGGTACTCTTGAGGTCCAAAGTTATTTCCTGAGGAGTAGCCTGTTAATACTAACTGCTTCAAATCAGTTTCGCAGCACTCAGGCATTGAAATAAATCACATCTAATATATAACAAGCAGCGCAAACATTATTTGATTTCATTCCAGGAAACTTTTACACAGAGAAGATGATTATTAACTTTACTGCAATTAAATGGACAGAAAAGTACTTCTCTTTGTTTATGGAAAAGTCTTATTACATCAAAGCTTCATCCTCTTTCAAACCCCCGATTTTACTCCAGCTTTAATCAAATTCTGACCAAAAATAATGCAGAGACGACGGCCCCATAATGAGATGTTTTAGGTTGATGGTGACCCAGTTGACATTCCGTTTTGATGTCATTATGCCAGAACAATTGGTTAAAGTTATTTGCAGTGCTTTTATACATCTCATTTGACTGGCATAAAAACAAGATTATTTGTGGCTCTTTGTGACCTGGAGATCACCCCTCTCAAGACTAATGCTTTTATTGCTTCAAACTCACACTGGCCTACTGGGACTTCAAGCTTAAACGTGAGACTAAAGAGTTTATCTTATCAAACTTTTCTGTAGCAGAAAATATGAGCTGATTTGAGGCCAAAAGGGTTTTCTATACAATAAAACCCCAAATACATTCTCATTAAAAAACCAAGTGTAGCTTAATTATGTGATAAATATAGCCATTATGAAATTCTCCAACTTATTCTTTACAGCTTATGGACTGAAGGCGGAAGGCAGCAGAGGGGTTATGACTCATAAACTGATTGCAATAAAACTGCTTTGGTGCCGCTGGGAATGCTTCATAATATTACAATATGTCTAATATAATGTTTGAGGATGTTTATACATAAAATACAAAATTCTTATTATAATGCTTTTGACTTACTGACATTGGCCTTTTTGTGTACTATTAATCTAATTGTATCCAACTCAATAATCAAATTTATGTGTCATAGTAATAACTGCTAATATGCTATGAACGTCAACAATATTTAAGGCTAAATGTCAAAGCTTTTCTGAACAAATGAACCACATTATTTTTTTTAATTATCCCATGACAGCATACAACCAGGAAAAGCACAAACATTGCAATAGTTGGAAAACACAAGTTCACATTTAGGACATCTGAGGTAGTCATAAAGCGAAAGATTTTATATTCAAGCTATTTTTATGAGAAGGCTGCAGTGGCATTCTGAGAGAGTTCCATGACACCAGCACATAGCTGCAAGTGTTTTAGCTCTGCTGACGGGCCATCTGACAAGAGCGGTACCCGCTTCTCAAACTGAAGTGCTGAGTGAGACCATTGAAACCATCATTGGACATGACAAATCGGCAGCAGAAAGGTCCGTCCCTGTGTTCGTGTGTTTTTGTGCTCTGAGGACACAAATGATTTCCCTTGCTCTTCTAAAACAGAGCAGTTCAGTGTTATATCTAGACAGAGTCTAACGTTCACAGCACTTAAGCATTGGCACTCATTTCCACACTCTACATTGTGGTTTTATACTGATTAACTAAACACATGGCTAGCAAATCAGTATGCATGTTATTTACATTCAGAAGTCTCAAAGGTACAACAGCAAAAACAGCCCATTTAATTCTTAGGATCAGAGAAATAAACAGACTGGTTTGGCTGTACTATTGAGACCTCGATATTTACTTGCTTTTATTGGGCAAGTATGCATTAAATTTGAAAACTGACATTAAAGACTTTTGTATTGTTACAAAAAAAAGCTGTTTAACGCACTTTCTATTCATCAAAGAATCCAAAAATATTAAGCAGCTCAACTGTTTTCAATATTGAGCACCAAATCAGTACATTAAAATGATTTGAGGAGGATCATGTGACACTGAAGACTGAAGTAATGATGCTGAAAATTCAGCTTTGACATCATAGGAATAAATAACATTTTAAAATATTATTCAAATAGAAAATAGCTCTTTTAAATTGTAATAATGTTTCACAATATAACTGTTTTTTACTGTATTGTTCATCAAATAAATGAAGTCTTGGTGAGCATAATAGACTTCTTTCATAAACTAAGGAGATTGTACTAGCAGTGTAAATGGCCAAAACAACATTGGACCAAATTGACTTTCAAAAAAAATCTTCTTTTGTATCCTGCAGAGGAGACTCGTACAGATTTGGAATGACACGATGGTAAATAAATTATGAAAATGTTCTTTTCTGTGTGAACTATCCCTTTAATGCTACCAAAATAACTGCGTTAAAATATGTAACTTCATTCAATTCGCCTTTAAAATATATTTCACAGCTCTTGATAATGAATGATAATGTTGAAGTCTTCACAAATCCATCCCAGCAAAATCATTTTTTACAAGCATACTGGAAGTACAGTAGCCGGAAAACCAATGTATATATGAGAATGAGTATGTGTGTGCATTATTCAGAAGAGCTCTTAATGAGAAATGTGTTCTGAATTATTAATATGAGAACAGTTCTGAAAAAACTTCAATCCACGAATCAGCAGACCAGTCATACGTGGTGCTTATACGGTTTCCTGCATTCATTATACCTCATCACTGATTCCATCTAAACTCAAGAGTCTTCAACTGCCTTCAGAGCTCAAAGACAACTGCTGCTGAACCCTTGTGATCCATGCATTTCTTTCAAAGGACGACTGTGATGGACACTTGACGATTGTAAAAGCGTAAACTAGACTTTGAAGTAGGCCACTCTAAATACAGATTGCGAATAAGAAATCACATTTGTATGAAAAAATATACAGCTAGATGAACAAGCTGTTAACTTTTGATCAAGAGCTTCTTATAGTACGGTTTCATGGGACAGCAAACTGACCCCTTTAAAACCGAGACAAGGCCTTTTATTTAGAGAGACATTGGAATTGCATCAGATCTGCGATATGCTGTAGTCTAAAACAGCCAGCTGCTTCTCTGAATATAGCACATATAAATATATAAAGAAAAAGGATGTTGTCTATTGCAGAAGTGAATTCAAACCAAGAACAAGCTCAGAAGCTCTAAATAAGGTAACATTTGAATTAGGGGGGATTTCCACTGATGCTTGCAAAAAATTAAACTGGTAGAAGAGGTCATGAGTGGTTCTTTGAAATGCTTTTCTAAATATATTGATGGAAATTCAGGGGGCCGATGTTCAGACAGAGACAGTGGTGGGGGGAGAGAGACATGACAAACTGGAGAGACATGAAACAGTTAAAGCTTCACTGCAGCAGAGATAATTTATATAGAGACATGCCACTTACTCTATCCTCAATACAACTATATAGGGAAAACCCGTAACGCCAAAGATGGCGGTTGTATGCACATGTCCCGCCCCTCCCACTGGAAAGCCAATCGTCTGCTTTTAACAGTCAAGCCGGGAAACATTTAAGCCTATCGTCTGGTTCCACTGACGCATGCGCACAGTTGAGGTTTGCGGCAGTGGAAAATACGTTACTGTTTGAAAAGGCGGCAGATTTTATATGCAGTGTATGTGTGCGCTGTGTAAATATCAGGAGAGAGAGAGAGAGAGAGAGAGAGAGAGAGAGAGAGAGAGAGAGAGAGAGAGAGAGAGAGAGAGACTGATCATGCAGAGTAAATTCTGACATATCAGTTACACTTATGAAAACCATGAAAATGTTAGTCTCACTCTTCTGGGAATTTGGGTCAGAATAACCTGTCCACATAGACAAAAACAGATATTACATAAAAATGGTATATCAAGCAAAGATCAATTATAACGATTTGTAGTATTATTACTTCTAATCATAATTATCATATTTATCATCAAATGGCATAAAAATTGTACAGCAAGCAAATATTATTTTTAAAAAAGAATTTTAAAGATGATTCTTCTTCTTCTTCTCAAGGTTAATGTTAGTACCTAAATTAAACCTGTTCATCATATAAGAAAATGTGGTCTAAATGGCTCGATTAATATAGATTTGTTTTACGTCCTCTTTATGAACTTTTTGAAGCATCAAAGTGGTAGTTGCGTAGCTATCAATGAAGAGTACAGAAAGCTCTCAGATTTCATCAAAAAGATTTGTGTTCCGAAGATGAACGAAAGTCTTACAGGTTTGGAACAACATGAGGGTGAGTAATTAATGACAGAATTTTCATTTTGGGGTGAACTAACTCTTTAATAATAATCATCATCATCTCTCACCTTTTTGTTTGTGAAATTTTTGAGGGGTTTTCCCCCAACAGAAACAGTTCATCATTGACAATGTAGCATAATGCAAGACAAAACACTTCTCGCTAAAAGGCAACTGGTGTTTTAAATTAGAATAACCTGTCAGTATAAAAGCTCATCCTTCATAAGAGCGAAGACAGTTAAAAACCAGTTTAAATGAATCATCTCCACAATTTTCATTATAAAGGAGCTTGACAACCCAAAGGGACTGTTTCCATAAAAACACTTCTGTTTGTCCCTGAGGAAAATAACTTCAAAGGGCACATCGCTCTCCTTCACCACCAAGGAAACTGAAGAAAATCAGGTGCTTTCAGTGAAATTAAATAGGCCACCAATAATTCTTCCTTCATGGAGTGAAAAGCATAACACTCTAAACTATCCTGCCCCAGTTTTAGAGCAGGTCAACTCTCCTGCTGTTGCTGATTCAGTCAAATAAAGTTCACCAAGTGTTGTATACTATAAAATCAGAGGAACATTGCTTTTACCAGGCAAAGCAAATGAGACATTTTACAGCCCTTTCTCCCCACTTCAACACCCCTGCAATTCACTAACTGAGATAAACTGATAATCTGCTCTTAGAATAGCACAGGCCTTTGAGAAAAGGGAACCTTAGCTGTCTGCCTTAGCTCTCTCTCTCTCTCTCTCTCTCTGCAAAGTCTTTTACGCCTTGTTGAATGAAGCCAACTACCTGTGACAGATCTAGATTTAATGCTACCGTGACATCCAGCTCATAACAAACTGATAGCACAGCAATCTCCAGAGAGGGATAAAAGAAAACACACCACATACAAAATGGAGGAGTACCAACTAAAAACAGACGCTGTGTGGGTGAAGTTGGCTTTAGGAAGATAATATTGGGTTCTTGTTTTGATTTTCTTGGCCTCACCTGCCGTGCCACCCGCCGGGCCTCCCAGTACGGCTTCGATTCATCCACCGCTTTTCCAATCTTCTTCACCAGCTCGTCCAGCTTTAAAGTGGCTTCCACCAGCACAGAACGAAACTTCTGCCTGGAATCCTAGACACGGACCAAATATGAACAATCAAATGGCTATGTTTAGGGATACACAATATATAGATACCAGCAAATATTATAGACTTTTTTTACTTATCGAATCTGTCGGTATTGTACATTTAATTGTAATTTGCTTATTTTCGCTATTTGTATAATACTTTTGCTGTCATCTAATGCTCACTTAGGAGGTGTTTACAATTTCAATTAAAAAAACAAAACTTTTTATTCGTTTTGAGTTTTAACCATTCATTTACAGGACAACAGCATTTTGGGGCCTGAAAACGTAAAACTTTTGAAAATGTGCAAGTTTTAACTTTTTTAAGAACTGTTTTTTTTTTTTTTAAATACTGTTATCTTCTCTGTGTAAACTACAAAAACTAATTTGTGAAAACTGAGACGGAAAGTGCACATGCGTATTCAAGTTCAGTCTATAGTCGAGTAGTTTCTTTACAAAGTGACATCGGTCGCCATCTACTGGTCTGGCAACATAATACAGCGTATTAGTCGTTTTCACTGATCTGTGAGGACAGGGATTGTTTTGACAACATTGACGTCTGTATGTGAAAAACGCACAGTAAAAACTTTTCTATTTTAAGTACACCATTGTTGTTTAAACGCAAATTAAACGTTTATCTAAAAAAATATATATATTATATTTATTATTAATGATGATATCAAATGGCATACAATTTTTACATCAAGCAACACAAAAAAACTAATAATTTAATAACACCATTAAATAAAATTGAGCAAATCTCAAAATGAATTTCCATTTTTCAAACTGCACTATTATAATTTGTAGCATTTAATGATTTAATTAATTGTATTTATTTATTTTAAGTTATTTAAACAAAATATATAATTTTAATATTGGCCATTACATGAAAATAAATATTAGCTAATTTAGCTTACTGGTATCAACCAGAATTATAATTTTAATACAGTTATGTGCAGTTTTAAGTTATTTCATTTATGAACATTCTGGATAAAAGGTGATGCATTGTTATGCCAACCAAAATAAACTTATAAAACTTATAAGTAAACTTATATATACTAAATAAGCAGATTTGAGATGATACAAACAAACTTTTGAGAAATTACCACATTGATTTATACTGACAACATCTGAAATCAATTGAGTAATTGGAAACACAAGGAATGCTACTTATAATTTCTTTTTTTTTTATTGAGTTAAATTTTCCATTTATTGCCCAAGGCAAAGCAATTAGATTAAATCCCATTCGTCAAACACAGATTGATTATTTGCAGCACTTGCATTCCAGGAAAAAGAGAACACCAAGAGTTAAATCTTTAGTTCTCTCTGAAGTGCAACATGGCTAGTGACACAAAAGCAACACTATTTTGGTGGACAGCCAAATAGCTCAATTATGGGATTCTCAGAACAATCATCAGAGTTGGACTGGCTCATGGAAGTCTGCATAAACAGTGACAACTATACTGCACTGTCTTTGTGTATAAAATAGGGGTTGAACAGACTGGTAATTTTAATGCTCTGCTATGGCGCTTTAAGCTTGACGTCAACTAGTCGCGCAGATAATGTGATTTTTATTAACTTATCCATTGTCATGTAGTTGTGTGTTATAATGACCACTAGAGGTGCTCGAGACACGACAATTTTCCCCATTTGGCCAAGCTTTGCAGGCTGTGCAGCTACCAGCACCCAAGCGAGAAAATTCTCTCACTGGATAGGAATACCAGCAGGCGAGCCTCCATCCAGCCCACATCAATCCCCTCATCTTCTTACATGCAAACCAGGATCGAAAAGCAAAAACTGTGACTGAGCAGTACTGTGACAGAGAGTAGGCTTACAGCCTACATCTTGGGTAAATGTCATTATGTTATGCCGACATATGAATCAATCATCTTTTACACGGCATTGTTGCCGTTAACTTGCAACATGTTATGAGCTGTCTGTCAGCATCTGTTTAATTTTCTGCTAATAAATTACAAATTGTGGCATGTTGCAAAGTAATCTATTCTCTTGTGTTTTTATTAATGACGTCATCCACGATTAGTCGAAGTCGACTCGACTTTTTCATAATAACAGTCGACTTCAAAAAACAAAACAAGCCAGAAGCTTTCCATTATGTTTTAAGAAGTTTAGAGATATATCCTAATCAATAAAGATCTATAAAATCTTCATGGCTCTTCCAACTCTAATATTACTATAGCATGTGCCCTACTTCATTTTTATTTGAAGGAAACAACTTGCTAATGTTCAGTGTGTTTTTGCTTCAGGAGCGGGACTGCCAGAGAAATCGGCAAACAGGTGATTTTAAGACATTTTGAGAAAGAATTTCTCTTTCGGCCTCTTTTTGACTCACAATCAGGCTACAGACTAGCTAAGCCATTTTATTAAATTATTAAATTAGGACATGCCTAAACAATGAACTCAGTGGCATCGGGACAATTCAGTGTGACCAAGTGACCACATGACTGATTCTGAACAGCTTGGTGTGTTTTTGTCTGTAAACATGTCCTTGTTTACTGCATGCGGCATCTCTGAGATCTGTACTGGACTCTACTAAAATAATGCTCTGCATACAAAATTAAAAGGATTTTAACGCCAAATATCAACACAAACATCACATTACTTGTCATTTGATTTTTTGGCTTTGATCATTCATCAACTTTTTGTAAGTTTACTTTTTACAGTGAGTGGAGCACAGAATTCATTGCTGGATACAAGTTCCAGTCATTTATGGTGCTCAAGGAACACAATCTATTGCATATCCTGATATTATAACATTCTGTTACTTGGTGTACCATGGTACAAAATCCAAACTTAAGACAGGTGACTTCTATTAACAATTTACCAACTGGTACATTTTAAGAAGCGGGAATATGGCATTATCATATTAGAAAAAGAATAATTGAAATTCCTGGCAAAAAGAAAATACATTATATATAATATGTGTGTAGCCTATGAATACATGCAATATGCACATGCATATCTGCAAATTAAAAAATACCACCATCAATAAGCAGTCCAAATGGGCTTTCATTCATTCATTAAATAAAATTATATGTATTCTATAAATATCATTTGACCATTCATTCAGTCCAAACTTTTGGATGTTGGATCGTGCAATCATACCTCAAGCTCAGTTTCACATCTATTGATGTCATCTGTGGACTGATTCAGCTTCTCAAGCTCTCCCTGTAAAGAAAACTCAACAGTCAGAAATGTAAAGCAGAGACATATCCCATTGAGGGATTCACTTTCATTTGGATCTCATAGACTGCAGTAGCGCAGAAAGGAGAGAGATAAAACTTTGATGCTATATGCACATATTTAGACCGACCTAAGCAGCAGGGCTCTAAAAGTCAATAAATGCAGTGTTGTCATTTCCGCTTATCAGTCTAATCTACAATACAAATCAAAGTTGATAAAATGTGGACAGTCTCGGATTGCAATTATTATTATTATTATTATTATTATTTCATAACTGCGAGTGCTTGACATCATAGCATTATGAAGCAGGATCAACAGTAATAGCCTAGCAGTTGTCAATAATGGCTAGTGTGTTTCTTGACTTTTCCCGGTGATTCTCCAAATGCATTTCAGGTCTGCTACAGTAGGACATCAAATCCAATCGGGATATTCTCTTTGCGATAGAAAACAAAACCTGGCGTCGATTCTTTCACGCGTAGCCAATTTGTGTGTTTTGTCAGATTAGGTGGCTTTTCTAGCGGGATCTGGCAACACTGAATTGAGGCACCAGTGCACTCAGTACCGCAGACGAGCCGACAATAAAAAGCAAGTTGCGGCGAATTAATCAATAATTCCCCCTCAGTGTCAAGAAGTCAATAACATGCAGTGTCACCAATAAGCAAAATGTGATATGAAACCAATCAATTAGGCTAACTCAATGTATAAGTGTGTTTGTTTGAAATGATCACTCTTTTCATCTCATTTGACATGCCTTTAAGCACAAAAATCAATGACAATATACCTGAATTCTCGGGTCTACCTCTTCTTCTTCGGGTGATTCAAATTCTTCTTCCGACCTGTTCTCCTTGTCTGAGCTGTCCATTTTATTTTAATATCTTGAAAAAAATAAATGAAAGAGATTCCCTCCAGTGAGGTGATTTATGCGCCCTATTACACACCAATCGCCGATATCATTCCCCGACACTGTCCGGATTCCTCATTTAAAGAGAGAAATAAAGAGACTCACGCGCGTGTCTGGATCCCCTCCACCACCACGCACACGCGCACCCACAGCTGTACTGAATGGGATCCGTGAAGTCTATGGTGAAGACAAGGTGAAGTCTGTCCCCGCCCCCTTCGCTTTCACACTGACTCTCTCTCTCTCCAGCTCAACACTTATCGGCAATGAGTGTCAAATTGTTGGCAAGGACAAAAACGCTTTGTCTAAAGAAAGAGCATAGGCTTCCTCTGTTGGGCCTGATAAGTGTACATGTGCAGGTGTCATTCCACGAAAAATGTTGCCTGTCGTGTAGGCGACATCATGAATATAAAACCGGTAAAGTTAGGCCTATATAAAAATTAATAGGCCAGCTGACCAAAGTTTTAGTGTTTTATAGCCAGTTTTCTGCGAGTTAGCAAAAAAATCCAACTTTACTGTGTTTGTTTTCTTTCTTCATGAGGATGTCCGGGGGGCTGTTCCATAAAAGCCGCTAAGAAAAGCGGGGATTAAAGTCCAAAACCTGACTTGAATGAGCCGAGCTAAACATCCGCGCTTAAATTGGTTCCATAACAGTAGTTGAGGATCATGTGAAATCCGTGTATCATTCGTTCAGTCGTTTTTTGATTTAATATTGAAAGTAGAAAAATGAGAAAACAGCTCCTTTTTCGTTTTTTAATTTGTCCCAAAAAACGAAAAACAAAGAATTTAGCTTCATTTTTCGTTTTTCGTTCTGAGGTCGAAAAATGAATGAACAGTTTAAATATTCGATTTCTACAAGTGGGCGGGAATGAAACGCCCCTTTCCTCTGATTTGTCAGCCGAAGATCAAACGATTGCGTCATCACTTCTTCCTCTGTTCCGCACAGCAGAATAAGAGTCCTCCGCTGCTGCAACTGATGTGCCGATTCTTATCTCGTTCAACTACATTTCATCTTTTTTTGTTCAAACAACCAGACTAACAAATCGACACAAACCGCACCTGGGAAGAGCATAGACTGGGCTTTCTTCTGTAAATATAAATTCAGCTATTTGCATCAGCTTGGTTTGGCAGGGTAAATGACGGCTGTTAGCATGGTGTCCCTCGTAAATTAAATATTTTAAACACTAATACAAAAAGGAAAGAATACTGCATTGACAAGCCTATATAATAGGCCTAACATTCACACATGAACTGTCATTCAGACTGACTATCTACAACTGGAGAACAACAGAGATATTAAAATACACTGAGTTTTATGTAGGCCTTGTGTTTTATTAAAATTGATTAGCCTTAACCATAAAGAATGCGCGCTTGTCCGCGGCGCACTGGGTCAAGTTGAGAGAAAAATGCGCGCTTCACATCGTTGTAAAAAACGCATTTTATTATTAGCCTATTCAGAAATAGTGTAAAAGACCGGTAAATAAAATTCAACATGAACATAATAAACACTATTAATAACATATGCTACTATGCGTATTTTACTTCCCGTTACTGCGTATTTGTCAAATCCTTAAATGAATGGTATTCAGAAAACAACAATGAAAAATAAGTAGCTATAGCCTACGTATAATAAAAATAAACATAGTAGCCTATAACAATATCTTATTGTGCCCTTTATTACAAACGACATTTAGCCTATTTTAAAAGCCAAGCCTAAACAAATTTATTTGAATGTAAACTGAAACTGTGCCGAAGTTTGAATCGCGCATATTTCGACGGTCCAACGTAGCCTACGTTTTCATTTTTGCGATGTAACATTTGGATGCTAACTATTAATGTAAAGAAGGCTTCGCACTTCAGTCGAATCCTAATAGTCTTACACGAAGACTAAATCAGCAACTTCAAGGGAAATTAGTTTAGAATAACAGCAAGTTATTATGACTGACCGGTGTACAAAAGACCAATTCAATTAGGCAGAATAACTTTTTGTTTGTTTGTTTGTTTGTTTTGTATGTTTGGTTGACTGTTATATTTTAATAATGAACAGGCTGCGATGTCAAGTTAGCAATGCCAGAAGTGAACTGATGTGTTGTGCGCGATGCGCCGGTGCCATCACTTGGATTTGTTCCTCAGCTGGAGAAATAACTTTATACTCTGTCGTTTAATACTCTGTCATTCGAAACAGTCAAATATATATTTTAATTTGTGTACATTCAAAATGACTACAAAATGTCATGCCTTTGAAAAATAAAGAAAACAACATGATGCGCTGCTTTAGCGCGTCTCTGCCTCCTTGAACATATTTCTGGCGCCCACCAAAAATTAACCAAAATATAGCAAATATAGTCTTCTTTGCGCGCCTACTTTTAAAAGTCACCATATAAATTATTTGAAGTTAAATGCATTATATTATTATATATTCCTACGTCATTTAGGAATAAATCACAGCGTGCTTCATGATAAAAAACGGGACTTTACAGTCCGGAAAATATAAGAAAATAGCTAAATTATTTCAACGACCCCCTGGCACTTAAGAACTGCTGGTCTACACAGAAGAAAGCCCAGCCTAGGCTCTTCCCCTGTAGCCTACGGTTAGTGTCGAGCTATTTGTTAGTCTGGTTGTTTGAACAAAAAAAAAAAGAAATGTAGTTGCATTGAACGAGATAAGAATCGGCAAATCAGTTGCAGCAGCGGAGGACTCTTATTCTGCTGTGCGGAACTGAGGAAGAAGTGATGACGCAACAGTTTGATCTTCAGCAAATCGGAGGAAAGGGGCGTTTCATTCCCGCCCACTTGTAGAAATCGAATATTTAAACTGTTTATTCATTTTTCGACCTCAGAACGAAAAACGAAAAATCGATTGAATTCTTGTTTTTAGTTTTTTGGGGAAAAATGAAAAAAACGAAAAAGGAACTGTTTTCTAATTTTTCTACTTTCTAAATATTAAATCAAAAAACGACTGAACGAATGATACACGGATTATGTGATTTTACTAATTTCAGTCAGGTTTAAATAGTCTAGATAATTGCGCGTGCACGCCCTTGTTTAAAAGTCCTGAAAAGTCGAGCATGGGTCAATCGATTTACTGTGGGCTACCATGGCAATAAAAGGAAAAGATAGAGCAGCGATGTTCACGCGAACGGAACAGCGTTTGCTATTGGAAACATGAAGAATTTAAAGATGTCATCACCAAAAAAGGCAATACAGCGGCAATAAATAAAGCAAGAGAGAAAGGTTGGCAGGAAATTGCTGATCTTCTCAATGCGTAAGTAGCGGTGTAAACTATTTAAAATACTTTATCAACATTGAATGTGTCACAATACATTGCAAAGTTTGTGTGTGAATAACAATAACGTTAATTGCTTTCACGCAGCAGCAACTTAAGTGCAGGAAAAAGAACCTGGCTGCAAATAAAATATAAAAATATAGTTCAGAATGGTAAGTAAATCTAATTGTATGTAGATATGTAATCAATGCCAGCTTGAAGTTACAACTTTTCAGGTGTTTTTTTTTTTTTTTTTTTTTTAATTGCAGCGACCAAAAAGAAGACTGAGGTTGCTGGCACTGGGTGAGGGCCACGACCAGCCAGCTTCACTCCTGCAGAGGAGCTGGCTTTGGAAACTAATAAAGAGAGGCCCGTCCTTGAGGGAATAGAGGGGGGGGGGGACATCATCTAAAACGATATCGTGTGTGTGTGTGTGTGTGTGTGTGTGTGTGTGTGTGTGTGTGTGTGTGTGTGTGTGTGTGTGTGTGTGTGTGTGTGTGTGTGTGTGTGTGTGTGTGTGTGTGTGTGTGTGTGTGTGTGTGTGTGTGTGTGTGTGTGTGTGTGTGTGTGTGTGTGTGTGTGTGTGTGTGTGTGTGTGTGTGTCATTATTTCCTCCTTCCTTAGGCATTGTAAGCCTAAGTACACCATAGCAGTAATGTCACGTAGAGGTACTTGTGCTAGTGTAATGGTGCATTTTGGTAAAAAGAAAATATATTTTTTTCTATCAAGATTCTGTATGCTTTATGGATCCACCAGACATCATGTTGCCTGTGAGTATGAGACCTTTTAAATCAGTCATGTAAGCTAATGAGTTTAACTGAGTTTAATCAGTGGTCACAGGGAGAAGGTCCATCAGTTGAGGAGGATGAGGAGACTGTCTGTATTTTCAAGGAGGCCTGAGGTACTCACAGGTTCCATGCTATACTGTATTGAATATTAAAAAGTGTACTTGTGTGATAAAATGATCATAATGTGTTTTCAGGATGCTGACACTGTTCTAGAGCCCTCTCCTTCGGGGACCACATGTGACAAAGTGAGTATTAAGAAATGAAAACAATGTGACAAGAGTATTCAATGAAATAACTTAACTCTGTTGCTACAGAACCCAGAAAACATAAAAGGAGTGTATAAACGCTACCTCCTTAAACTCTTTAATGGAAGTGATTGATATCGACATCCAGTATAAAAAACTGAAGATAAGGAAGTTGGAGCTGGAAATTTAACAGCTACAGAAAAATGCAAGTAGAACTACCTTTTTTTTTTTTTTTTTTTTTTTTTTTTTTTTTTTAAAGGAAAAGAAAAAAAAACATTACCTTTTTGATCCCTTTCCACAACATTTATTTGTTTGTTTCACCCCTAACAGGCAGATTCACTCTGAATAAAGACAAATCACATTAAATACTTTGACTTCTGTGTGTTTGTTCAACTAAGGAGAAAGTTGAGGGGCCAGTGGAAAATTTTAAAGGCTACACATGGTTTAGACCATATTAAGCAAAATAATTATTTGCATATGTGTCTCGTATAAGTCTGCCTGTTTCGTTTTCTTCCAAAACTGCTTCATTGCCCCAGTCTTCCTCTTCAACAATCCTTGGTTGCCTCTCTCTCCTCAGACAAGCAATGTTATGGAGCACTACACAAGCAACTACAATGTCACATGCCCTAGGTGGAGTCACTCTGTGGTGCTTCAGCCACTGAAACCTTGACTTTATCAGCCCAAATGCCATCTCTATACGACCTCTTGTGTGTGCATGGGCAATATTGTAGCGGTGCTGTGCCTCTGTCTGGGGCTCCTGATAGGGAGTCAAGAGGTAAGGCAGGCATGGGTATCCCTTGTCTCCCAGCAAAACTCCTGAGAATTCTCCTGCATTGACAGAATGAATATATACATATATAATGTAGTTTTTTTTTTTTTTTTTTTTTTTTTAAGACTTTGCGATTTTTAAGTGATTACTAGCATACCTCTTGCTAGTTGCTGGTAGAGAGATGAGGCAATCTGCATCACTAATCATCTAAAATAAATTAAACCTGTAGGTCACTACATTTTAATTGCAATGAACTAAACACTGGTGCCCAGCTTAGTACAGAACACTCAGTGCTAGAGCATAGCCTTCAGTATCATCTCAGTGGGACCGTACCTGTACATTGATGCTGTGTACTGATTTCCTATTCACAAAGTCCGCTTCATGTGGACGAGACGGACACTTAATACGCATATGGGTGCAGTCCAATGCACCGATAACATTTGGGAAACCTAGGAAAATTATTTGTTTGTTTTAAATATTGCATGTAAAATCAACAGTCAATAAATATTTCCATGTTTTATAGTTATTTGAACTTATCAGCTATTCCATAAAAGCCATGTTTAATGGTACGAATAGCTTTGTGGCCAGGGAATGTGATGAACACATTGAGTAGTCTTTTTAAAGAAAGGTACACAGTTCGTACAGAGCGGCAAACTGATGCTTTGCTGCTATTCTTTGCATCTCCAACTGTGTACAAAAATGTTCCACTGGCAAAAAAGCGAAGTGCAATGCACACCGACTGTGAGCGCTCTGTTGCGGCGTGTATTATTTGCAATGTGTGGGTTTAGTAATCTACAAATATATGCAATCCCATCTCTTGAGAACCTATATTGTTCATACAGATACAGGGTCTGACCTGTCTCTGAAAGTTCTCTCTCTTTGAAATGCCCTCCGCAAGACTATAGCTCCCTCATCCACCACCTCATCTATGAAAGGACAGGCAATGGTTAAGTTTGGAAATGAGTTCAGCTCCCTATTTATATACTTTTAATTAATTAATTACCAAACTCATTAACCAAACTCACCAATTAAACACAAGTTTTGAATTTTTTTTAGTGTATTTATACCTTATAATTTCTTACATTTATTAGTAAAGTACATTTCCTTATTTATTTAAAAAAAATTGTATTAATAGTGGTTAAGTAAAATAAGATGACATTGAAATACCAGCATGGTAAATGGTATGCTCATTAAGCCTGAACTCAGACTTAGCCTGACAGTTAGCCTGCCCCGGACCAGGTTAATTTGCCAGCATAAGTTGCCGGGGTAACTGAGTTTGAACTTTTTTTAAGTTTGATTTATGAAACCGAATCGACCAAAAATAAGCCTGACTAACCGAAATAAGCCTGGCTCATACTCTAATCTTGGTTTATGGAACAGCCCCCAGGAGATGCACGTTTTGATAAAAACAAAACAAAATAATTGATCATATTTTTCTACATTTAATTTTATTAGATTTTAATTATTGTTCTCCTCATGTGTCCATGTTATCATCATATCTCCATGTTATTAAAATGATCAACAATTCCATAAATAAAAAAAGTATCATAACATTATCTTAGGCATAAAACATGTCCTATTTTTTCACTCTATCTTGTTCGTCAGTCTTAAAATGTCACTGTTACCAAGATTTTGTACAGTAAACATGTAGTCTATTATCCTTGAGCAAAAAGCTAAATGTCAACCTTGTTAGTTTTTTAAGGCATCTATATCCATACAATTTATTAAGTGTACTTGAAGTGTACTTAAAATGTACTTGAAGGCCTTTAAAAACATATAGGCACCCATTGTGGAATGATTTGAGAAAGTTTTCCAAAAACATTCATCATTATCTTAATTTTATTCTCATATCTCCAATGCCAAAATGTTCTCAATGTTGTGGGTTAAAGGACCAGTATTTGTGATAACATGTGCCAGACAGATCTGTTAACCTTCCCAAAACTGATATTAATGACATCAGAATAGGCCTATCATTAAAAAGGCACAGGATGGGTTGACTTTTGATAAAAGGTCAACTGAACTTTATTCGTAAAACAACTCTTCAGATCTTGATTTATTGGGATATGACTCACTCATGCCTAGTTTTGTGACATGAAAATTTGTGACATGAAACTGTTTTACACCACAAGAGGGTGGCTGATGATGAGATATATTATCCCATACGATTAATCTGAGTTGACATTATAATAAAATCATTATTTTATTATAATGATTAATTATAATGAAATCACAAGTTCGTTTTCTTGAAATGTTTTGCTTCTGCCAAAGATTTGTTTTTCAAAAATTGACTAATGTTGTTGAGACAGACAGATGTGCTTATAAAATAATTTAATTACTCAGTTGGATTAGATCTATCTATCTATCTATCTATCTATCTATCTATCTATCTATCTATCTATCTATCTATCTATCTATCTATCTATCTATCTATCTATCTATCTATCTATCTATCTATCTATCTATCTATAATGTATTTTTGCTATAGGGGTCAAATGACCTCAGAAACCTTACAAACAAATATCCAAACTATCATCTTCAAACGTGAACAAAGTTAAAGAATATAATTCTTAAATAGAATTTGAAGAGGCAATATACAGCAAGAAAGTAAATTACAACAGAACATTAAGGTTGAAAAATTATCACTATTTTAACTTCTGTGAATGATATTTGAAAGGACAAGTGGGTACGTGTCCATGCCTTCAAATGACAGAAGGCCAGATAACAGATAATAGAACAGTACAATCGTTTCTCTATTCTCTGTCATAAACAAAACGTATCTACATAAACTCAGATGTTCACAAAGGCTCCATCGATTCAATCGTCGCTCGATTGCTTGCATTCACAGTAAATTTTCTGCGCAGATTACTAATGTCTGTTTAAAGATGGCGACTTACTTGAACTGAAGGGGCAAATACGTTCTGCAAGAGCATATACAAACTTAAGGCGATTTCTTTATATACGGGAATTACAATGGTTTTAAAAAACGTTTTTCGGACGACGGCGTTGGGTTTACAGACATGGAGTGTATTTTCAGGCGCGAGGCAGGCCAGTATTGCCGTACCTGCCTTCAGGCAGTCTACATGCAGCTCTTTTTCGAACTGGACGTTAACCCGTAATTTTAAAGGTAAGTATGTTTCTGACATTCGAGCTTCGAATCAACGACTAATGCACTGCTTCAACATGCTGTCATATATGCACAAACACCTGAGAGACTGTTTGAGTAATTTGGATATTAATTTGTAATCAATACTTAACTTATCCTATTTTTTATTTAAGTTGTACACATTATTAAGCATTTCGTGCCACTTTGAGGTGGAGTTTTATTTATTTTAGCCAGGACAGGTGTCAGTTACTATGGTTGTTTAATTTTGTACATATTGGTTTAGTTACGTTTTATTGACAGCACATGCAGTTAGAGTATTAACCTCTAGGGGCTCTAAAATCTCAGTCACTGCATTTTCTTATTCAATGGGCATCACGTCGTAAGCGTTTTGTCACATGACCTTGATGTTTAGTCAAGTCCACATACTTTTAAGCTCTAGATCTGTATCCTATAATACCAATCTAATTTCAGGTTGCTTTATTCATCGTTGCAAATAGCAAGCCTTGTTATTTGGAAAAGGCTATTTTTACTTTACTAACTCATATAATCACTTTTTATATGCTATTCTTGAGGCTAGTAATAAATCACTTTTTATAAATAAAGCCACTTCTCTTGAGGGTCACACTGATGGTTATCGGCAGTCAAAAAAGACAGAAGACTTTAACAGTAATGTTTTCTTGTTTTTAATCAAATGAATATACTATATTTTAGTTCAATGTATTTAAAAAATATATATATATTAATTTACCACGTGATATAAAAGAAAACTGGACCGTCACTTGTTTGCTTGCCTATTGTTGGTGCTTTCAGCAGAGGACGGGTCATAGGCACTCTGATTGGTGTGTGGATATGCAGCATGTGTTGTGAACTTGTGGTGACACATTTCTCCTATAACAGTCATTAAAGTTTTGTGTGACTTGTGCCATCCTCTGTTGGCTCGGACCAGATAGCCTTCGTTGCCCTTGTGCATCAATCACCCTTGGGAAGATATGTCGCCGGTTTGGGTCTCCTGGGACCACTGTTGTTAAATTCTCTTCACTGCTGCCTGGGAGCAACCTACAACAAGCCTTGTCGTTTCAGAGATACTCTGACTCAGTCGCTTTGCCATAACAATTTGGCTCTTGTCAAAGTCACTCGGTTCTTTATTCCTTCCCATTTCTCCTGCATCCAACACGTTGATTACGAGAACTGATTGTTTGCTATCTAATCTACCCAGACCTTAATATGTGTCCTTGTCACGAGATGACCAATGATATTCACTTTATCTGTGACTGGTCAATATGTTTTGGTCAATATGGTCAATATCAGACTCAAATATAAATGAGTAAAACCAACCGAAAAAAATAATCAATATACTAAAGAAAACAGGTAGGTTTTTAAAAGAGACTTGAAAGCAGACAGATAAGGGGCCGTTCTAATCTCTAGAGGCAGGGTGTTCCAGAATTGTGACCCTGCCACCACAAATGCACGCTCCCCACTACGCTTGAGTCTAGTTGCACATTTAACTTGATTCTATCGAACCCTGGTGTGTTTGCGTCAAGTGGAATCAAGGGGAGTGTGAAACCAGACCAACGCTGCGAGGGAACCGTGAACAATCGCGCTCAGCCAGTGCGGTTAAGTAGGTTTTATGTTGGACATTCGTTAGACATTCCATCTTTTCTGTAGCATTAATTGATATACAATGGCTTAATAGTCGTGGATGATGTTGTATTCGTCTAGGTCACCATGTAAAGCATAATGTCAAAAGTGAATTTTAATATTATTCGATGATGTAATTGTTTTAAGAATTGGAAGTGAAAAATTCCTCACAACAATCCCCACTTGGGCACTTCAAGTTAGGGAGTGTCTCAAAAGTGCCAAATCGACAACAAAGCTGGATAATGTGCATTATTCCACAAAAACATTAGAAACGTGATCCTTTTTCATATGTAGTTGATGTAGATTAAAAATAGATCAAGCCCATTTTTAACTTTAATATGATTTATATATCTGTTATACATATGTAATTAAACTGAATGTTTTAAATGAAATACATCTAGGCCTATTTAACTTTGTGGTTATTTTATGTAAATACCTCAAATGACCTACTATGTATTTATACACACATGCAGCATAACACACAACTTAGATTGGTAAAAATATATTTTTTACATTTGTTATGAAAAAAAAAAATCTATATAACTTCCTGGTCATGTGACCTGATGATGTCACACGACCTGGAATTCATTCGCTAACCCTTGCCTTGGAACACACCATACATGACTTGGATTTAGAAAACGTCATTTCGTCTATTTTTAGTGAATTTTTTAAATACACAAATCTATATAACTTCCTGGTCATGTGACCTGATGATGTCACACTACCTAGAATTCATTCGCTAACCCTTGGAACACAGCATACACGACTTGGATTTAGAAAACGTCATTTCGTCTATTTTTAGTGAATTTTTTAAATACACATCTATATAACTTCCTGGTCATGTGACCTGATGATGAAGAAAACCTGCAAAAATGTTCCACGGGTTAGTGAATAATTTCCAGGTGGTGTGACATGATCAGGTCACATGACCAGGAAGTTATATAGCCTAGATTTGTGCATTTCAAAAATTCACTAAAAATAGACGAAATGACGTTTTCCAAATCCAAGTCGTGTATGGTGTGTTCCAAGGGTTAGCGCATAAATTCCAGGTGGTGTGACATCATCAGGTCACATGACCAGGAAGTTATTTAGATTCGCGCATTTCAAAAATTCACTAAAAATAGACGAAATGACATTTTCCAAATCCAAGTCGTGTATGATGTGTTCCAGGAGTTAGTGAATAAATTCCAGGTGGTGTGACATCATCAGGTCACATGACCAGGAAGTTATTTAAATTTGCACATTTCAAAAATTCACTAAAAATAGACGAAATGACGTTTTCTAAATCCAGGTCATGTATGGTGTGTTCCAAGAGTTAGCGAATGAATTCCAGGTGGTGTAACATCACCAGGTCACATGACCAGGAAGTTATATAGATTTGCGTATTTAAAAAAATTCACTAAAAATAGACGAAATTACGTTTTCTAAATCCAAGTCGTGTATGGTGTGTTCCAAGGGTTAGCGTATGAATTCCAGGTGGTGTGACATCATCAGGTCACATGACCAGGAAGTTATATAGATTTGCGTATTTAAAAAATTCACTAAAAATAGACGAAATTACATTTTCCAAATCCAAGTCGCGTATGATGTGTTCCAGGGGTTAGTGAATAAATTCCAGGTGGTGTGACATCATCAGGTCAAATGACCAGGAAGTTATTTAGATTTGCGCATTTCAAAAATTCACTAAAAATAGACGAAATTACGTTTTCTACATCCAAGCTGTGAATGGGTTAGCGAATAAATTCCAGGTGGTGTGACATCATCAGGTCACATGACCAGGAAGTTATATAGATTTGCGTATTTAAAAAATTCACTAAAAATAGACGAAATGACATTTTCCAAATCCAAGTTGTGTATGGTGTTTTCCGGGGGTTAGCGAATAAATTCCAGGTGGTGTGACATCATCAGGTCACATGACCAGGAAGTTATATAGATTTGCGTATTTAAAAAATTCACTAAAAATAGACGAAATTACATTTTCCAAATCCAAGTCGCGTATGATGTGTTCCAGGGGTTAGTGAATAAATTCCAGGTGGTGTGACATCATCAGGTCAAATGACCAGGAAGTTATTTAGATTTGCGCATTTCAAAAATTCACTAAAAATAGACGAAATTACGTTTTCTACATCCAAGCTGTGAATGGGTTAGCGAATAAATTCCAGGTGGTGTGACATCATCAGGTCACATGACTAGGAAGTTATTTAGATTTGCGCATTTCAAAAATTCACTAAAAATAGATGAAATTACGTTTTCTAAATCCAATTCTGTATGGTGTGTTATAAGCGTTAGCGAATGAATTCCAGGTGGTGTGACATCATCAGGTCACATGACCAGGAAGTTATGTAGATTTACGTATTTAAAAAATTCACAAAAAATAGACGAAATGACGTTTTCTAAATTCAAGTCGTGTATGGTGTTTTCCAAGGGTTAGCGAATGAATTCCAGGTGGTGTGACATCATCAGGTCACATGACCAGGAAGTTATATAGATTTGCGTATTTAAAAAATTCACTAAAAATAGACGAAATGACATTTTCCAAATCCAAGTTGTGTATGGTGTTTTCCGGGGGTTAGCGAATAAATTCCAGGTGGTGTGACATCATCAGGTCACATGACCAGGAAGTTATATAGATTTGTGTATTTAAAAAATTCACTAAAAATGGATGAAATTAAGTTTTCTAAATCTAAGTTGTGTATGATGTGTTCCAAGGGTTAGCTAATGAATTCCAGGTGGTGTGACATCACCTGTCTCTATCTGGTAAAATGTAATTTTGTAGCACAATGTAATAAACATGTTGTTATTTATAGTGAATATCCCAATATCCCATTCACCGCTTAAAACTATCTAGTTCATATTTGACAAAAATTAGGTTTTCCACTTAATTCACATCTTTACATTTTATGCTTTTGAATACATGCTTTGCGTGGTTTTGCACCTTGGAATGCTTATTTGTGTGTGTGTGTGTGTGTGCACTTTTGAGACAGACCCTGAATTTGCTTGGCGAATGTCCAACATAAAACCTACTTAACCGCACCCGCTTGGCCCGCAGCAAACGAGCCCAGTGTGAAACCACCGGGGCTACCAGCAGAGCCCGGTCCCAGGATCTTAGGCCTCAACATTTTAATGAAGTGAAACAGAAGCGAAACATTTGTAAAACATTTTTTTGTTCTGAAATTACTGAAGACCACCAGAGTGTTAATACAATAAAATGGTGACTAAGACAAAGATTAGTGAGGTGAGAAAAAGAGCAAAAGATGGTTGTCATGTATGTGCGCCCGAGTACCAATATGACTAAGTGTGAATTGTCATGTTCCAGCAATGTGTGAAAACGAATGGTTGTGGGTCTAATTTGATGTTGCAAACTTCTTAGGGGGGCTGGTGTAAATTTGCTTTCTGAGTTTAGCTTTGAAATCCTCCCCCACATTAATATTATAATAATATTATCTCATGCTACTAATACAACTTGGTCTCTTTTCTTAAAAAAAAGAAAAAAACTCACAGTCATGGCCATCACAGTCACCTGACTTAAACCCTATAGAAAATCTCTGTTGGGATTTTAAGAAAGCGATTTCAGATAGGGGTGTGCGATTATCTTCTGCGATAATATCGTAATACAGGGCTCGACATAAGCAATGGCCCGATGGCCCAGGGCCAGTAAAAGAGTATGTCGGGCTAGCGACTGGCCATCAGCAAAACAAACAGCAAACGTCATACACAGTGGCGCGAAGAGTGTCAATGTTACTTAACATGTTAAAATGTCAAAGAACTACGAGGCTGATACGAGAAAGAGGACATTGTCATGGAAAACACAGTAAACCTGGTAGGGATGGTTACCGAAACCCCGGGGCTGAATTTTGAAAGACCGATTTATCGATAAGCTCGGACAATCTGCTGTCGGTACTGGAGAAATAGGCCTATAATTTATTATTGCTATAAAGACGTTTTTTTTTTTTTACCATCTCACTGAGTCGCCAGCCATTTCTATATATAATAAAATTCAACCATTTGTCTGTGATGCATTTTTGCTATTCGCAGTTCAGGAGAGAGAGATCTCATGCGATGCCACAGCGTGCACAACACTACAGACGACGGAGGACAGAACTAAACATTCAAACGTAGATCTGTGATATTAGTCTGATTTTATTTTAGATTTCGGCTTCCAAAGATTATAGAATATATTTGAGGTAAAACCATTAAAAACTATAGCCGTACGAAAATAGTTCAAAACAAAGCCACACACGGTGGTGGTTCCTTACCTAGTGAATCAGCTTTTTTGAACGAATCAGTCGAATGCCTCTTTTCTTTGATGAATCAGCCGTTTGAATGAATCGGTTGAATCTCAATGATTCTCTCATTAACAGTGACATGCTGCCACCTACTGGAGGTTTCAATTTCACATTTAAAGTATCTTTTTAAAATATCAATATTCGATGTATTCGATGTATATTCTTGCAAAAATGTATTTTGTTGATACTGATTTCATTTGATTGGTAACAGCCCTATTGTCTTATTTTTATAATTGAATTTGATTAAGTTTATGAAATATACACAAAAGATGACAGTACTTTGCCAAAAAAAAGGATAACATTTATAAAATTGTCATTTGTTTACATTTTAAAACATTGATTAATTTGTTAGATTTATGCATTCATTGCCACAGTTTTTGATAATATATTTGTATACATTTTTATAGATTCTGTTTTATGATTTTAAACAGACGAGCAGAATTTCTGAATAAAATACATTTCATAGGACTTAATAATGAAATACATAGTATTATTCTTTAATGTTTAATATTATTATTAATTAAAAAAATTACTTTCTTGATTAGACATTCTTTTTGTTTATTGAAATTTGTAAAAACAAAACAAATGGTTTCAAGTTTGTTGTAATAATGCATTTGTTCAACTAAAAAAACTATTAATTTAAGGGTCATTTTAACATGATGATGATGATAATAATGAATGTATTGTTTAATACTGTGAAACTGATATTTTTGTAGATAGTTATCGTACCGTAAAAATCTCATACCGTAAATACCTTGGTTAAGTGCTAGTACTTGTTATTTGCTGACTTCTAGGTACTGATAATTGTCTCAAAAAGATTACATACTGTACACTTTACTGTACATCCTTTAAGGAAGCATTGTGTAGGATGCCAGACGAGTTATGAAGTAGCCTTACTATAGATCATGATCTATGTTTCCATTGTAGGTTGTTACTATTAATTGTCCTTTTGCTGATGCTTTCTTATTTAAAGTGACTGACCGGACGCTTACTACAGGGAAAGTCCCTCTGGAGTAAACGGGATCACTAAGGAGTGATGTTTCATAATTTTTTTTGTTTTGTTTTTTTTGTTTCATAAATAATTTTTAAAACGATAATAAAAAAAACTGATCATTTGAACTTTCTATTCCCTTGATAATACGAAATGTTTCTTTTGCCCCAAATCAGGATATGATTTCTGAAGGATCATGTGACTCTGAAGGATCATGTGACACTGAAGACCGGAGAAATGATGCTGAAAATTCAGCTTTGATCACAGGAATAAATTACATTTTAAAATATATTAAAATAAATAATAATTTAAAACTGTAATATTTTACAATATTACTTTTCTACTATATGTTGGATCAAATAAATGCAGCCTTGAGGCTTCTTACATATAGAGTAAAATCTTTACGACCCCAAACTTTTGAACGGTAGTTGTAAGTTATTGATCAGATGCTTTTTTCAAAGCAGCTTGTAGTACAGGGACAGTCCCTCAGAATGTGGTGGTAAGTTGTTCATGGCCCATTTTTTGTTGCTGTCAAACTGGCAGCCTTCCGACTTCCAGCATTACGAGACAAGTTGCCGCCCTTACGTTTTTACTTGCAGCTCTGTTCTCGCACATGTTTTCTTGTTCTTGGGGCAAAAAATAATGCGTGGGGGAAAATAGTTGAATTACTAGTTCCCGCAAGGCTTGTGAACTATGAAAGAGTGGGTGTATAGGTTATTTTAAAAGAAAACATTTATGGCTTATTTGTAAAGCCATATTTGTAATAGCAATACAACAGCAGATGTCTTACGCATCAGCAAAATGCTTACCGGTTCTCTGGAAGTCTTTTTCTAAGTAATCAGAGATAACTAGTTCACTGGTTTAGCCATCTTTGGCACATTTCCTTCAGATAACCAGTAGGATGCTTAATGGGATAGTTCACCCCCACCCCCCCCCCCCCCCCCCCCCCCCCCCCCCCCCCAAAATGAAGATTCTGTCATTTACTCACCCTCATGTTGTTTCAAACCTGTATGACTTTTTTTCAATGGTAACCAAAACAGTTTGGTTACCAACATTCTACAAAATATCTTCATTTGTGTTCCACAGAAGAAAGTCATCCAGGTTTTAACGACATAAGAGTGAGTAAATGATGACAGAATTTTTCAACTTTTTTCCAGTTTAACCTCAAATTTATTTGCTTAATATTCATTAAATGTAAAATTCTGTCCCCAGTATCCAGTGTTTTGACATTCTAAAGTTAAATGATATGACGATGCAACAGCTCAAAGTAAATGGCATGAAAACACTTTACAAATTTGTCTCAAGTTACCTGGCTGTGATGACGGCTCTTTTTCATGACAGTCTAACAGACGTGTCTTTTCCTTGAGTGGGTGTGCGGGAAGGATGTGGCCAACCAAATCACCCCCACCCTTGGTGACACTTTATCACCATTGACGTGTCTCAAATAGTCTTTCTTGAGCTTCAGAGGAGAGTAAAAAGCTTTGTGACTTACAAATGCTTTTAAATGTCTCATGATTAAAGGGGTTTGCATCATGAATAATTACAATAATTAAAGTAGACTTGAAGTGATACAACAGACACCAAATAAAAACAGTCTTCTCCTACATGGTTCATATGTTTTTTTTTAAAGAAATCTGTAGTTTCTGCAATTGTGCATTATTAGTTTTTTTTTAGTAAGCAATTTTAAATTGACTTGGGCAATATATATGACTTTTCGGTTTGTTTCAGTTGACGAAATCCTTCCAAAACAACCAGTGAGGCAGTATGCTCGCCCCTCTAGAAAGAAACAAGGTAAGAGAAAACAATTGTGCCACTACACACCACAAACCAGGTTTACTAACAGCTTGCGCCAGCGCAAGCCCTCTTACTCTTACTAAACACACGCAGTGAGAAATGAGTGTTGAAAAGGCGTGGTCACAATTGTTTTTTGCGCCTGACCTTATTGCATTGTAGGTGAGTAAGGGAATCATGCAACTATATTTACTTTGTCAATTTAGTGGTTTCTACGGCATTATTTCATAAGCATGTCTTAACCGATTTTGCACCTGACATGACTTTGTGAATTGCCGCATTCTCCGTAGATTATCCACAGAACTTTCCTCTACCATTGACACTTTTATTAGATTGTGGCTCCACGCTAATTTGTCCATTCATAAATCTGGCACCAAGTGAATAAGGCCCAGTTACACCAAGGACGATAACTGTAACGCAAGCAATAAAGATATTGTTCTTTAAAAAAAAAAAAAGAATAGCCCCACACCACAATTATAATGATAACGGCAAAGAGGAACAATATCGTTGGAATCACTTTCAGAATTTTTTTTTTGAGCTGATGAACAACAACAACACACAGCCAATCAGAATCCATCCTGCTTTAAGAGCTTGAATATTTAAAGCAGCAGACGACAAAACTGCAGTGCATGCCTATAATAAACAGCAAGATATTGTGCGTTGGTATGGACAATAATATAGTTATTGTTCTTAGTGTGAATGGACATTAATACTGACGGGCCTTGAATTTAAAATGATGCAAGTCAATTTGATTGCCTGCCAGTTTGATATCAGTTTTAGGACTCATTGGCCCTTTGCTTTATTTTCTTCCCAGAATTCCCAAGTCAGCTTCAAGACCTGCATCCATCCATGCTGAAGCATGAATATGCATCTGTCCCACTTGCACAATCGTATGGTTTTGTTTTTGTACTCTCCATTGTTGCATTAATCCGATCATTATTGAATAACCACTATGATTGTATATTTATTATACATTGTATATGATTGCACGTATAAAAAGTACATGATCACTTCAGACTTCCTTTATGTGCTTGAATGCAGAACGGTTGCAGTATTATGTCATATCTTTGCAGGGTTGACGATGTGGTGAAGAAACTGCTTACGCTGGAGTTTGCAAATCATGTACGGGTTTTTATTTCCTTTTACTTCTTTATTGAATATTTTCATATTTCAAAATTTTTGGAAGCGGGACTACAAGGAGCTATAAAACTATTAATAAAAAAACCCTCAAATGTCTGTGTCAATATATATTTGTCTTTCTTTAGAGTGAAAAACTGCGTTTGAAAGAGGAACAACTCATTGCCAAGGTTCAGAGAGATGAGAATGACCGCAGCTCAACAGAAGTCAAGGGCAAGTTCTCTTTTTTTCCTTTTTTAAACGCTTGACAAAGCCACTGCTTTAACCAAAACTGGAATCTCAGAACATGACTCAATCATGCGAAATGTCCTTTTTTGCGTTACAGTTGCGATTATGACAGCGCGTATTCGCAACTTCCAGGAGCACTTGCACAAACACCCCAAGGTAAACAAAATGCTTCAGTAGCGTGACTTTTTTTGGCCTTCAGTAAAGGTGTCAGAACATTTGTTCCCACTCCATTTGATTAACACCCACAGAGAAACAGGAAATCATGTGCATACGCTCATGTGTTCAGTAGTTTATTTTGGAAGAAATTTATACTTTTATTTAGCAAGGATACATTAAATTGATCAAAAGTTACATTAAATACTTGTTCTAAAAAATATATATTTCAAATAAATGCTTTTGAATCTTTTATTCATCAAAGAATCTTTTAAAAAAGGTTTTCACAGTTTCCACAAAATGATTAAGCTGCACAAGTTTTGTTGGGGAACATTTTTTTGAATATCTTTTTAATAAAGATAAAAAATTATTTGGATTACTTGTCTATTTTTAGTGAAAATGTTCATAGTTAAAGTGAGGAATTGCCCCAGTGGTTAAACTGTGTGGACTTGAGAGGAAATTACTTCATACCTCTGCAAAAAATCACCTTTTTACTGTTAAACGTTATTGCAAAATATCCTGAAATAGAAGTTGTTTGTGGGAGAAACTCTAGAATAATTTTTAGCTGATATCACTTGATTTGATGATATGTATATATGTATGATTTATTGTATATGCTAGTTTATATGAATCATTTTAAACACATTTATATCATTAAGCATAGTTTTCTGTACCTAATTCTGTTATTTAAAGCATTAGTTCGACCAAAAATGAAAGTTCTCTCATCATTTACTCACCTTCATGTTGTTTCAAACCCGTAATACTTTTGTTCATCTTCAAAGCACAAATGAAGATATTTTTTATATATTCTCATCATATTTGTCCATCCATTGAAAGTCCACACAACCAAAACTTAAACTAAATCTGTTCATCATTAGAAGCAATCGTGTCTTTAAGCGTTCAGAAGACTTGCATTAAACTGTCTGATTCATGAAAGTTTTGGTTATGTGGACTTTCAATGGATGGACAAAAAAATAAGAGAATATTAAAAATATATTAATTTGAGCTCCAAAGATTAACGAAAGTCTTAGTTATTGGTTTGGAACAAGATGAGGGTGAGTAATTAATGACAGAATTTTCATTTTAGGTGAACTATGCCTTTAAGAAAATGTTGAAACAATTGATGCATCCCATATCGCATACTATCCGTCCTAAATAGTATTCAAAATAAGATTTAGTGTCAAATCGTAGTGTTGAAATGAGTATATCGAAGGATGGTCTTCTGATTCCGATTCGAATCTGAAGTGCAGATCCTTGCACACTCTAATGGCTAATATTGCCTTTTGCGCATTGGACTAGGATTCGATTAGAACTACAAACACGAATAAAAACTGCTTAAAACTACAAACATGGCAGATAGCTTTAGATAAAGGGTATTCATAATCAGTATCTAACCTAATGAAAAGATATTTATTCAATGTTATCCACATTATATTTCATCTGCAACTACATTGTGAAAAGATATGTTTGGTCATTTACTAAACAAAAACAGTACATACTTTTAAAGCATAGTATAAGTAGGTGAATTAGGATGCAGCAAATGAGTCAAATTAGTGTACAACAGCATCAAAACCTCTTTTGTCATATTATATTAGGATAAAGCCAACAAAAGATGGATGCTCATGACCATCGACAGCAGGAAGAAAAAGTTGAAGTTTCTGAGAAGGACCCGTTATGAATCCTTTGTAAGGGTGTGTCAAGAGCTCGGAATCACGTACACGTTCCCTCCTGAATACTATCGGCGGGTCACCCGACGTTGGCTTGCCAAAAAGGCCTTCTGCAATAAGGTAAGTTCTCAGATCTTACTAAAATGTCCCAATGTTCTTTGTAGAGTTCAGGGTGTGTGTTTGACCTGTGGTTTTCTTTCTCTCAGGTCTTTAAAGCGGTCCAGAAACAAAAAGCAGAGCAGAGAGCGAAACAAAAAGCAACGGAGGCTAAAGAAAAGGAGCTAACATCCTCCAAATAACCACAGAGCCAGCCATGAACTGTGTGCTGAGAAGTTCAGAAGAACAATCTGATATGTCCTCTTTTGATTCTTGTGACATTCAAAGAAAAACCAAACAGAAACATGATCTGCATAAAATTATCTGTATGCTCTCATTTATTTGTCAATGGTAAAACATACTAATTTCTCTGAAGTCTATTATAGCTGCACCAAATAAAAGATCTTAAAATATATTGTTTGGTTATCTTTCCTCAAAGTACTGATGATTATATCAGAATAACTTCATAGAAATCCTTTGATGACATGTTAGTTTCGCAGACTCAGAAGTTTTGGATCAGCAGCTGATGAAGACCTGTGTCATATGCAAGACTGATGCATTTTGGTTGTGTGGCTAGTGCAAATGGTTTGGCTCCTCTCAGTTCCCTGAACTATAATTTTACAAGAAATGCATGACAATCAAGTGCATGATCTGAGGTCAAACTATCAATGCTTCACTCGTGTGAGATTATCCATTGATTGTAAAGAAATTGTTGTTGGTCACATTTCCTATTACAACTCAGACCTCCCCCTGCAATCTGCTGTGCGTAAAGCTTGCATGCGTGAATCGGAAACGATGCATACGAGAGTAGCAAGCGTGGTGTGTTGGTGTGTCTCACAACTTCCTTTTCAGCTGCAAGTTGATCAAGAGGCTCAGAAGAACACGAGGTACTTTTCTGTAGTCTACAACTTTATATTATAGAACTTTTTTTATTGATTTAAAATAAAAATAATTGTATAGCCTTAAACTCAAAGCTATTTGTTTCTTCTATTACCTTTTAATCAGATAAATTATTTAATTTTATTTTGTTTAATATTGGTGGGATATAGATGAGGAAAATCTGTTAAAAGTTTAGCAGTGTAATAAGAGCTGCTCCAGATTTATTTGTTTTCTATAGTAATTTCTTGCGTATCAAAATGTTTGAATATAAAATATTCTACCTTGTAAAACAGTGTTAAATGATTGTGCACCCTCATCTCCAAACCTATAGGACTTATATCAGACTTTTATCATTTACTAACCCTCAACCATCCTTTATGACTTTTCAGTGGAACACAAAATATGATATTTTGAGAAGCATTTAAATTGTTTTTGCCCATACAATGAAAGTCGATGGGGTCCAAAATAGCATTTCATTGTATTGACAAAAAAGAAAAAAAAAGTATTTTTATTCATAGCATCTTTTGTGACACAAAATAAATGACATCATACAAATTTGGAGTGACATGAGGGTGAGTAAAAAATGACAGAATTTTTATTTTGGGGTGAACTATCCTTTTTTTTTTTTAAAGAATTGATGGATATAAATTTGTCATTCTTTTTACAAATAACCTAGGAAGAAAATATCTCGAGCCATTTTCTCGGCTTCCTTGCTGGACTGCTCGTTTTGATTGACATGTCAAACCCAGTCATCACTCAGCCTGGTGCTGGCTCTTATGGTACAAATGTACAGACCGGAGAGTGGAGCACCGGTCTTTGTTCTTGCTGCAGTGATCTACTTGTCTGTAAGTAGAGATTACAGACAAGATAGCTTGACATCAGCCGGCAAACCATCCCAATTATATTCAAACTAAAGATTTTATTGGTATATTTTAGGTGGTTTAATATTTAGCCAATGAGAACTCACTTTACTGCTTTTATCAATGGCACATTGTTAACAAAATGCATGATCGTTGAGCAATTGTCTGCCTTTTCTTTTCATTGTCTAGGTGCTCTTGGCTGTATCTGTCCAATAGCCCTCAGCTGTTACACAGCACACAAGTATGGTGAGAATGTATGTCTCTCATGTGTACCTGGAGGAATGGCTGCAATGAGGACACACATGCGTCTAACCTATGGAATACAGGTATACTGAAGATCTAGGGTCAGATTTCGCATAAGAATTCTTATCAATGGATTTATTTCTGTCCTCTTGTATGTGTTACACAACACCATTCTTTATTTTTTTTCCACTGCAGGGCACAATATGCAATGATGCTCTGATGACCTGTTGCTGTGGGATATTTGAAACATGTCGAATGACCAGAGAAATTCGTATCAGGAATGGAGAGACCTAATGACTGTCATTACTGTTTCAGTTTTTAAAAATATATATTTTTGAAAGCATTCAAGGCATATCCAAATCACCAAAGTATTATATGAGGCAGGAGAATTAAAACAATGATAGAATCCGTAAACACATTTTTTTGGGGAAATAAGAAAGATGACCAATGCTGTTTACTTGGTAAACAAAGTAAAGTGTTATAGTATTGCAGTTAAGTCTTGAATTTGAGAGAATTTAATATTGTGAATGCTTGCAATATTCATTAATGCATTGTACGCGCTAACAAATTTGCTGTAATTCTCTAAATGTGCCAACTTGCTGCATTAATGTTACTGTACTGTCCCATATTTAATATTCACCTCAAACACAGTACAGTGGAATCGCATGACATAAAATAAAATAAAAAATAAAAAAATCTTTTTCACATTTATTTACTATTTTAACTCTGTTGTTAATTATAATACTTTTTATCTTTATTTTTTGCTTCGCAAACGACCATACACATTATACATATACCTTCACGTCAACGCATAAATTATATAAATGTAGGCCTACAAAATAGTTTTTTGTATTACCTGCTTTTCATGGAGAGACGTATTGCGTCATCATCGCGCAGCAGTACGAGCGCCTCTGATTGGCTGTTGTTGGCGGTGACCTGGCAACCGAGAGAGGGTTTACAGACGCTTATTATTCTTCAGGATCTTCAGCAACAAACACGCAGAGCGCAGGTCGTGACTTTTTATTGACACCCAGTGATTGCTTATCGATACTAGCTGCTCTTTATCCATCTTCAGTGGGGATGTCGACGCGAACGCTGCCTCTTCTCTTCATTAATCTGGGTGGAGAAATGCTGTACATCCTGGATCAGCGCCTGCGTGCTCAGAATATCCCAGCAGATAAAGCGAAGAAAGGTAGATGGCAGCTAATAAGCCAGGGAGTTGATAAAGCAAGCCTGTTCTGGAGACCCGGGTTATGATGTAAACGTTGTAGTTATGATCATTGTGATCTTTCCAAAGGAAAGTAGTTGGATCTCCTGTTATTGCTGTACTTAGTTAGCCAGTTAGCCTGTTTTTGAATACAGTGATCCCAATTGAGTTAACAGCCTACATGCAGGAAACATGTCATTATTGCATTGGTATGCCATACCTTGTAGAATTTAAATGAGACGGAAAATGAGATTTAAATGAGATTTTAATTACTTAAAAGATTGTCCATGGAAACATGCAGTGGTCCCTAAACATGTGATTGTCATTGCAATAGAAAACAAATATAATAAGTGATAGCACAAATATCACACTTTTCTGACAAATCATTAAAAAAATATTGTGTATTAAACTAATAAAATAATATTATTCAATATACTATAGATATCCATATTTTTTGTGGCCCGCTAAATATTAATATCTAAAAAAGCAAGAATGTTCATCATAAGTTTTGATAATTGGAGGTAATAATGACGTTTGTATGTTTTAAGTTCATAAAAAATGGACTGTGTTACTTCTTTGCATGCAACACTGGCTCAATTACATTTGCTCAACAACAGCTTGCCAGTATCATGGTTTCCTGTCTAATATATGTTCCTGTATCAGGGTTTCCTCTCTTTTTTTGCATTCTGAAATATTAATAATGAAATTTGTAGTTGTGCCGACATTGCCTTTTAGTATCAACAGTGTGAATAAGTTGCTTGTTGCTTGCAGATGTGATGTACACAGTAAATGTAGCCAATGCCTTACCTGCTATTTAGTTAACTTCCTTAGAGGATCATTTTAAATATGTCCTTTTTAATTTGCAATCTTTGTAGCCACTGTAGCAGATTGGCTAGAGGAGGACAGAACAAGAGGTATTGTTAACAATCTGCTTGCTTTGCTGCTGGCCATAGAGCAAAGTAGTGCCGGCTCTTATAGGCACTTGCTGTATAGGGGGAGATGGGGGTTTTGCGCTACTTTAAAGGGTTAGTTCACCCAAAAATGAAAATTATCCTGTAAGTAACTCACCCTCAAGCCACCCTAGCTTTATAATGGAAGTGAATGCTACATTGAAGCCCATAAAGGGGGGAGGGGAGGGGGGTTAAACAAGTCCCTTTACATTTTTGTAAGAAAAATATCCATATTTATAACTTTATATAACTATGCACTGGGTCAGATTTCACTCCTCCGCCGGAACTAGACTCGCATACTGCCATTACCGGAAGCCAGTAATTTTAGTTTAAAAAGCTATAAATATGGATTTTTTTTTTTTACGAAAACACATCAATTCGCTTCAGAAAGCCTTTATCAACCTCCTGGAGCCGTATGGATTACTTTTATGATGGATGGATGCGCTTTTTTGAGCTTCAAAAAAGTATCATTCACTCCCATTATAAATATAAAGGCTCTTGAAAGAGCTAGGATATTTTTTTAATATAACTCCTATTGTGTTTGGCTGAAAGACGAAAGTCATATACCTAGGATGGCTTGAATGTGAGTAAATTATGGGATCATTTTCATTTTGGGGTGAACTAACCCTTTAATTGTAATTTCACATTTTGAATGTTTTCGCGTGAGAAATATACTATTGAAGAATAAGAATCCCAAAGATTCAGGAAGCTTATACAGTTATTTTAGTACTGAGATATAAATGAAATCCTCCATTTGACAGTATCTAGCATTGGTGTTTTCCTCAGTCAACATGTGATGACAGCTTCCAGCTCGCTTCTCTGTGAAAACATCTGATTTATATTATTTTTGTTTATCTATTTTTCTTGGCAAAACGGCTTTCTACAGTACAGACTGCATTGTGTTGGATTTGTTGTCAGCTTCATGTTTGCACAGAATTGCTTTTGACTCACTGCAACTCTGTCTTTGTGTTTGTGTTGTGGTAGTTATGAATGATATCATTACCACCATGTTCAATAAGAAGTTCCTGGAGGAGCTGTTCAAGCCACAAGAGCTGTACTCCAAGAAGGCCCTCAGGACGGTGTTTGACCGACTGGCTCATGCCTCCATCATGAGACTCAACCAAGCTAGTATGGACAAGGTGAAAACTAAAGTCAAGGATACATTGTCATTTTCTAGAATTCTGATAACAGATTGTTTACTTTATTTTTATTTGTGTTGCATATTTTCCTGGTGAGAACTTTCTACAAACGCTCTGTATTCTCAGTAAACAAATCAGTTCTTATGGACCATTTTTTCAATTTTGAAATTCAGATAGTTCTGTTCACTGGGATTATTTTATGTTGATTTTTGCTTTGAAATTCTCGTTCATATTTAATGATTTTCTAATTTATATATAAATATCATTACATTTTTATTAAGCATAATAGTGATAAATGGCTCCCTCTGGTGTGTAATATGATGAAATATGTTATGGCTCCTTTGTTGTGCTTTTCCCATGTGCACAGCTCTATGATTTGATGACCATGGCGTTCAAGTATCAAGTCCTGCTGTGTCCTCGGCCTAAAGACATCCTCCTTGTGTCCTTCAACCATATGGATGCCATCAGGGACTTTGTGAAAGACACTCCCAGCATCCTCAGCCAAGTGGATGAAACAAACAAACAACTCGTAGAGGTAATGGCGTAACTGCTCAGAATTATACATTTTAAGATTGTTTTCAATTATTAAATGTAATAAGTATTTTTTTCATTGTTAATATCTGTTAATGTAATATTAATATTATTTAATATTATAATACCTTTGCCATTGTTTTGTATATAATAATAATAATAATAATAATAATAATGATAATAATATATTATATATTTTTTAATATGAAAGTTTCTTCTTCTTCTTTTTGCTTGGAAATGTATTATTCTCTTGCTTGTAATTCTTAGATATATACCCCTTTATCTGGTGGAGAGTTTCAACTAATTAGACAAACACTCCTCATCTTCTTTCAAGATATGCATATAAGAGTAAGTCTTTTATTTTATTTTGATGTATGTACATGAATACAGAATACTCCGGGAAGCCCAATCTGAGAATTAACCAATTATATTAGTCATGTTTATGAAGGTGCAGAAAATAATCATTTTGACAAAGTCAAAATATATTTTAAACATATAATAACTTGTTTTTTAGGTATCAATTTTCCTGAAAGACAAGGTACAGAACTCCAATGGACGATTCGTCCTCCCCACATCAGGCCCTGTTCCTCATGGGACGCATGCCCCAGGACTCATGAGGTTAGCTTCATAGGATAACATCCATAGCAAAAAAACAAACAAAAAAAAGTATTGACATGACCAAGGCATTAAGGCTGAGAACGGCAGGATTTTATTTGATTTAAATATTATAAATAAATAGCCTCTAAATTTATAGCTATTTATAGCTTATATGCTTGCTCTGAAATCAGGTTCAGTCTGATGGTGAGGGTTTATAGTTAATTCCATTAACAAGAGACATGGACATATAAGAGAGCTATTCTAAGTATAGCAGGTTCTGTGTTTAGACTGACTGAAAGTAGTTATTCTAATAGTGCTTAGGGATAGCTGACATATAACATGTCTGTGAACTATTTTTATCAGCATCAAGATTTAGCTTAAAATGTTTATGAATGTATAATTTGACACTGGTCACCATTTCTTTTAGACACCATTTTTACTGTGTTGGACGAAAATGGCCCGAATAAAATAATTCTTTACATTTTCTAAAAGAATTAGATCATTTATAAAAATAAATGCTGTTTAAAATTATTTTAGATTTATTTAATAATTTATCAATAATTTTTTCCTGACTGTTTAATTCCCAGGATGTTTAGCTGTAGTGGTGAGGAGGTGAGAAGGATGCAGTTCCGCGATGGGGGCAACTACAACGCTGCTCTCCGTGAGGGATCTTTTGAAATGTATGGTGATCGAGTCATCAAACTGGGCACAAACATGTGAGCATCAACCACTTTCTAATAATACTCCTACTAATATTCAATAGTGGAATCATATGACTCGCACCTTCTGCGGATCTTCAGATACAGGGGTGTAATTCAACCGTGTTAAGTTTTATCTGTAGCAAATCGTTATCTCTAATTGATTTGTGAATAATTTAGCTGTAAACTTGAGACAAGTAGCCTTTTACTGGCACATCAGCTGTTTAATTGTCCTATTTGTTCTTTCAGGTACAGTGTGAGTCGTCCTGTTGAAACACACATGTCTGGAACCTCAAAAAACTCCTCACAACACACCAAGGTAAGATTATAAATAAATTATACTTTCTTAGTATTCTTTTAAAGTGCCCCTATTATGCTATTTTAAAGGTTCCTAATTTAGTTTTTGAGGTCTCCTGAAATAGGTTCACATGCATCCAAGGTCAAAAACACTTTATTATTCTCATAATATACATTGCATCACCTTTTTTCTCACAGTGCCAGTCTCTCTAAACCGCGGCTTTCTTAGAGCCTACTCTGATTGGTCAGTTAGCCCAGTCTGTTGTGATTGGTCTACCGCTTACAGCGCATGTCGTAAATGAACCCTTACCATATCTGAATTTCAGCTCCAGAGGCTTCCTCAGTGCTTGATACACAGTGATACAAACTGTAATAATGGCGCCGGTTTTACCGTATCAGAAAACGGTGTCTTCTCAATATGTCAACAACATTAACCATGACCTGCCTATCTCAATTCGAGCATTTTCAAAAAAAATCTAAAGACACATATTTTTCGTCAGCACCTGACCAATTAATATTAGCACTTGCCTTTTCTATTCTATACTATTCTATTTGTTTTCTTTTTCTGATTAAAAAACAAAACAAAACCTTGTTGTGTGTACTAGACTAACTGAGACTTGTTACAGCACTTGTATACTGTTGCCCTCTTGCTGATCTGATTGCTTCTATTGTTCTTCTTATTTGTAAGTCGCTGGATAAAAGCGTCTGCTAAATGATTAAATGTAAATGTAACCAAACTCTTCCAGTCTCAGCTACAACAACAGTGTTTGAGGGTCAAAGTAGACATTGTCTGCAGGCAGCCAATGAAGACCATAGGCGGCATTATTAAAATTTGTTACAAACCTATGTAAGTTTGTGCAGGCAAGTAAGACTGGAATTACTGACGATTCCTTTGGGAGACAATAACACCATTTATTGTGTACTTTGATCTTTGAAACTTTACAGACCTTTTACATTCACAAACAGATATGTTACACACTACATGAAAGGTTATATCAGAACAAGCATAATGGGGCACTTTAAATAACCTAGTTGACATGATCATTTGCATTCTCTTCATATATTCAAATCTTATTCAAATATTTTCGAATGCTGGTTCATTAAATACATCATGATAACTAATGGAAAAACATTTTTCAGAAAAATGTGTAATGTAATTAGCATGCATATTTGACTGAATTCATACAATCCTGAAGGTCAACACAACTCCGAATCCTTTGGCAAAAGAAGAGTTGAACCTGCTTGCTAGACTAATGGGAGGTCTGGAGGTGCAGAATCCAGCCGGCACTGACTCTGGCTTCCGTGTTAACCTCTTCGCCACTGACGAGGAGGAAGAGTGAGTTTATATTTGAGTTATAGTTTAAATTGAATTTGACTGGACCGTCACAAATAGATTTAAAGCTGCATCTCAATGAAACCTGTCTAGGAGGTGGTATTTCACCCCAAAATAAAAACGAAATCATGCCATTAGTGTAATATGTCTAGACATTTTACTTGCTTTCAACTATATATATTCTCAATAATGTTTCTCATTAGACCCTCTGTATTGGAATATATATTGTTTGGGGTCAATACATTTTTAGTAAAGAAATGTATACTTTTTTTTCTGCAAGGTTACATCAAATTGGTCAAATGTGAAAGTGAATACACTTATAATTTTACAAACGATTTCTATTTCAAGTAAATCTTCCTATTCGTCAAAGAATATCACAAAAATATTATGCAACATTTTTCTTGACCACCAAATCAGCATATTAGAATGATTTCTGAAGGATCATGTGACACCGAAGACTGGAATAATGATGCTGAAAATTCAGCTTTGCCATCACAGGAATAAATTATATTTTAAAATGTATGAAAATAGAAAACATTTATTTTAAATTGTAAAAATAATTCACAGTTTATAAATAATTACTGTTTTTGATCAAATACATGTAGCCTTGGTGAGCATATACATATGTATAAAAAGTGCATATAAAAATATAATTGTAACTCTTTATTGTGGGGTAAAATGTGACCCTGCCATGTTCTTGATATGTTTCAAACATGAGAGTGCAGCTTGAAATGTCAATGAAATGGATGATGTTGTTTGTTTTTTTTGCTTGAGATTTCATACAAAAATTGAAATACAGATTTTTCCACACAGGGAGGCTTTGATATCAAGACCGGATGAGCTTTCATATGAAGTTATTAATATCCAGGCAACAAAGGTAATGCTTAATGTTTGTACGCTTGTTAAGTAATACACTTGGGTTGTTTTAGCACAATGCTATAGGATCCTTGGCCTCAGAAAACATTGTAATGCCTTATTAACAGTGATCCACCCACACTGAGACAAAGCTCTCAGCTTGTCTAATTGGTTTTTGAGTCTTAGGTTAACTTTAAACTGCCAAAGTGGACCATGGGAGTAACAATAAACCTCTGGCTGGCTCATTTCAGGACAAACAGACCAATGCTGAGCTGGCTAAGATCATGGGAGAGTTCGGAGAGACGGGAGAACCTTCCCCCAGTCCCAGCAGCAAGGGTGATGACCTCCTGGCCATGATGGATGGACTGTGACTTAAACTTGGTGTTCCCTTTGACTGATGAGAGTGACTGAGCAGTAAAGCAGGATAAAGTGCTACAATGTTTTACTCAGCAAAGAGGCCTTTTGTCTGGAGCTACAGTGACAACCATATATATTCAGAACAACAGCTAAGTTCGACAAATTCTTTCTTTGAGAATTTCGTGCAATTTTTGTCTCCTGCCACCCACTGAATGTGAGAAATGCAAATAGCAGGTGTAGAAATGTAATATGCGTCTTGCTGTGGGACCATGTTTACTTTTCCATATTCGTTCTGTGAAGTTAATTTTGACCTACTGAGGCGGCACACTCCATGCCATCACATACTTCAGAAAATGCTTTGATATCAGTCTTCACAGCGTCTGCTGGCAGGGTGGGCTTTGATGCCGCAGACACTTCTATGACATTTAGATCAGTGGACCGAATGAAACGCCTTTCCTAGACTATCTTAGTTGTCTAAGAGGACATTCCGTGCACATGGAATTCATTTAAATGAATTTGATGTGCAACCGAAAGGTGCGGGATATGCATCCACAAAACATGCACTGCTTAAGACAGGGTAATGGAGGAAACCGAAGTGCACTTGTGGTAAATATTGAGCACAGATCCCAAAACTGGTTAACAGGAAGCCCCAGGACAATTGATGTATGTTTGTTTTTGCCTTTATTCAAAGGGAATGCAACAAAGTCAGGTATTTCAAGAAATTCAAATAAAATGTCTTAGATTGTACAATTGTTGCATATATGTTACATGACAATGTATATGTGAAACCACCTTCCATGGAAAGAAAGCAATGCAATATGTGTGGTGGATGAAATGGTTTATATTTTTCATAAGCAAAATAGAGCTTATTTATTGAAGTTAATGTACTGTATATGAATGTTCATTTTTGTCTGTTTACTGTTTCATTTTATTTAAATAGCTTTGAATGTGAAATAAAGTAGATCTTTTTGCAAATAATGACTGGTCAACAAAAAGGTTCCTATTTTATATATTGATTGATTTTTTTTCTTTCTTTTTTCTTTTTAAACATAATAATATCAACAAAGCATAAATACAATTTTCTTGTGAAGATACACAAAAAGTAAAAAAAAATATATAAAAAAATCAACAGATCATGAATTAAAAGCTAGTCACACAAAATTCAGTATCTTCTTTGTGAACATTAGATGGCGCAATAGAATAATTATGCATTGTTGTTGACACCTAACAGCAGAAAGATCACTTTAGTTACCTAGAGAAATTAATCAAATGAGTTGTCACTTCATTGTTAGCTTGTGCAGTTTAATACACCACAGTTTTAAACATTTTGAACTCTCAGAACAGCATTTTGTAATAAGTCGGACAGTGGACTGGTTTCTTGTGAAAAGAATGTAAAATTTATGAAAAGAAGCTCTGTTGTTAAATTTCCCCCCTTAATTCTGCAAGTGTCTCTCTGGCACATGCTGTTTAAGCACTCAATCTGTTATGACTTTTCCAGACTAGCAATACTGAAAACCCCTGTGTTCATTTCAATAGTCGTGGGAGACGTCTCTTTCACCCACACAGTTATGAATGAATCGCTGTCACACTTGTTCTTTCATGGGAAAGAGCTTCTGATTTTCATTACTTGAGCTTTTTTTTTAACTCCCACAGCACAAAATATTTTGATATGATGTGACTCTGCACTGCTACATTTGTGGGACACTGCATCTTCCTGGACATTATTGCTATTATTAAAAAAACAAAAACAAAAAAAACATTAATTCATTTATCCATTTAAAGGGAGAGTTCACCCAAAAATGTTGTCATCAATTACTCATCTTCAACTTGTTGCAAACCAGTATGAGTTTCTTTCTTCTGCTGAACACTGAAGAGGATATTTTAAAGAATGTCGGTAATCAAGCAGTTGATGGTAGCCATTGACTTCCATATAGTAGGAAAAAAAAGAATACTTTGAAAGTCAATGGCTACCATCAACTGTCTGGATACAAACAATCTTTGAATGTTCATTTTGGGGTGAACTTTTTCTTTAAATCATTCCATATATTTTTTTAAATAATAATAAAGTAATTAAGCTAATTAAATAAATCTGTATTGAATTAATAAAAAAAATGCTTTCATATTTTTTGAGTGCATTTATAGTCAAACAAATATAAATAATAAGACCAATAAGACCAATAATTATTTAACAAATACAATCATTTGGAGACACCTCAGACCTCAGTACACTAATTTTTGTGATATAAAAGTGAGAGACTCAAAATGTCTTGTAAATATTGGGAAAATAAAATACATATGAATCATATTTTGGGTAACTGGTAGAAGGCTCACACAAAGCATCCATGGTAAAGTACAACTCAAATTTGCTTCAGAATGTGTTACTTTGCAGAGTAATATTTCAATAATGACACAAATAACTATATTCTTAACATTTTGAATGTATTGTTTTTCCAGTGTGACAAGATATGGTTATTTGTAGGAAAGTAAAGAACTAGAGGTAATCACGCTAAGTCCAGACATTAGGTTCATGTCCTTGTGAAATTGTCCTTGCAATCTTTTTCAATACCACTTTTTCTTTATCAGGCATGGGCAGTAGTAAAGTATGATTCACAGTTTCCACCCCACACACCGTGGGTTGCCCAATGTTTAGCCACAGGCTTATAAAAGTGTTTCATGTGGTTTAAGGCAAAGGCCATGCTGAGTCAAGACAGGAAGACAGCACAGCCTTAAATCAGTTACTGCCCTTTAAAAACACTCTCTGTTTGACATGCAGCGCTGCAACAACCCACTAAATTGAAACTTAATGTTGTGGGTGCAGCTGTCTAGTTTTGGGGGATCTAAAATTGGATACGATCTCGAGGGGTCTTGTGCATGCAAGAAACCCCGGAGGTTTGCTGTGCTCAGTGAACATTTCCACTTTTATATTAAACAAAGAAAATCACTAGATTGTTCTTTACACAAATGCAACGTTTTATTTTATTGTTTTTCTTTATTTTGTGCAAAATAATGGCATTATATTATGACTCATAACCTTTAAAACCACCTGTCTGCAGTGCATATTTAAATATGAATAGGCCTCTGAGCATGTTAATATTAATCTAAAATAAGTTCTTTCTTACATACATAAACTTTGTCCGTTTTGTAACTTGCTTTGTTCCAGTAGCCTACTCAAGAATAAATGGTCTAGTTCGTTAGTAGCCTACTGCTTCATAAGTGTCTAAGTGAGTGAGTTCTGGAGATTGACTGATTTACATCGTAATACGTCAAATTATTATTTTATTCCAAAGAACTGCACATTTATCAAAACTTGACTGGAGTTATGCAGTAGTACAGTAGTACTCTAGTGCTCATTTACATAGCGTGGTGTACGTTTATCACTCCACACCAAACGAAGAATGCCAATCTCAAGAACACACGTAAGGGGGCGGGAACTCCAAAGAGCATTTTCTATTGGCTGCGCCTCTCCGCCACTCACAGCATGTGCGTCATTTCCGTTGTCAGGTGGTGCTGCTATGGAAAGATGTGATCAGTTGTCCTAAGAAGGCTTTCCCCTCAAAACCTCTGTCGGTAATCGTGAAATTTCTCCAGTTCGCGTGTAACAAACCGCTTTGTGGTGGAGTGTAAATGTCGGTGCGTCCTTGCTGAACATTTAGTCGGCCAGAAATGAGTGAGAATTAGTCTACGACAGAGGAATCCCTCGGCGGTTTTGGTAAGTTGTTAAATGGCCCGTCGGTCGGTTGAGGAGATTTTCAGTCTGTTAAAGGGACACGATGAACCCACTGGCTTTGTGGTGTTTCATTTCGTCTTGAAATGCACGCTTTTGCAACGATTCAATTGTTGTCCGGTTAAATATGTTGAGATATTGACTAACGTTATAACGTTACAAGCAAGAATGCAAATACAAAATAAGCAAGTTTCGCTCGCAAATGCTACTAAGGGAAGTCAAACAGCCTCATTATTTTAAATAAGTGCACGAGCTTTTGTTTTCTTATACACACTAAGTCATACTAGTGGTTATTGTTATTAATTGTCTTGTAGCTGGTTGACAGCGTTCGCAAGTGTACGCCGTGTACTCTGTTGTGATCACACTGCAGTGCTCCTATCTCTATTCCCTCTAGCTACTGTTGTTTAACTATAAATGGAAACATTAGTCACTTGTTTTTACACACCACAAATCTTAGACATCCAAATATCAAACAAAACGTGTGCTAAACGCGCATCTGATACGGGTTGCATCAAGCTGTCAGCCGGTGCCGGGTTCTAAAGTTTGCATGCAGTGACAGCTAGTATATTTAGATCTTATAAAATATTAAGATGTTCTGCTACACTGTGGATCAGAGTGTTTAAATCATGCAGGGATGATATTTCACTTCTCCAATGACTGTGATGTGTGCATAATGCCTTAAGAGGACCACACTCCATCCATTTATTTTGATGAAGGCAATGCAGTATGAGTAATCTTTCATATAGCATGGTTTCATCATCAGCATGTTGTTGTTAAAGGGACAGTTCAACTAAAAAAAAAAAAAGATTCTGTCATCTTTTACTCGCTGTCATGTTGTTCCAAACATGTATGATTTTTTTTTTATTTCTTCAGTGGAACACAAAAGGAGCTGTTAAGCTGAATATTAGGCACTGACAACCTTGGTCACCATTCATTTTCATTATGTTTTTTTTTCATTCAATTAAAGTGAATGTTGACTGAGACTGTCTAGTGTCTCCTTTTTTTGTTCCACAGAAGAACGTCATCCGGATTTGAAACAACATGAGGGTGAGTAATTGACATCCTTCCTGAGAATTGTATTTACTAGCTCTGAAATGGATTCAATATTGTGTCTTTGTATGCATATGTGCATCTTCGTGCCAGTGAGAGAATTTCAACCACATTCATGTTTGGCATGACCTAAAATTATTACAGATGGTTTAATACCAACCCGTAGATTAATTCTTTTCCTTTCAGGTTGCAGGTCAGATTTTCAGTCTTGGTGTTTTTAAGATGTCAGCTCTCTAATAATGCATGTCAAAAGAGTTGATGAGAAAGCAATCACGTCTCTCACCCCCGTCTGTCACATTGTCAACAGTCTGGGTCCAGAAAGACAAAAAGCTGTAAACGTGTAAAATGATCTGCGATAACAGCCAACTGTACCCCCTCCTACGTCCTCGAGACAAGCTGTGTGTTCTGTTGCAGAATTACATTTGAATGTCTGTTTTATTCAAAATTACAATTCAACTAAGCTTATAGCGTAATTGTGAATCACAACTGTCTGTTGTACCTCTGAATTCAAAATGTGGGTGCCTTTTTAGCTCTGCTTTGCATGTATTCACTATTAGAGCACATGGATTGATATTTTAATACTGGGATTTCATGTCCAGTCTCTGTATTGTCCCTTAATTTAAACAGAGATGAGATTGATTTTGAAGAGCCCAAGGGGCTCAAACTGTCCGTGATGCTAAATGCACCCCCCCCACCCCCTGTTTGCATCGTGATATGATGTCTGGAGGCTGCGTGTGTCATGCTACCATTGGTGTCAAACAGCAGCATTTCATATTTCTGACAAATTGCTACCAGTGCAAACCCCAGGGCTTGTGTGAATCACACTATATCTGTCCATAGCACCACTTGACTTTCTCTAGGACCACAGAAACAGTCATCAGATTATACAAGAACCCTTTATCCAACAAAACAAGCTGGCGTTCTCTGAAATAAATAACTCTATAAATATTTGTCCATAATTTTTGCACTTTGTCATGTGATCTCTGAACATCTTTGCTTTCGAAATGTTCCCTGTTACAGACCATTCAGTATGAAAATCTTGTAATATGCAGATTACGCCACAGAGATTTGCAGATAAACCCATGCAGATTAAGGAACGAAAGGATTACAAATAGTGAAAGGGGGAAAACATGAATCGCAGCAGCAGAGTTCAGAGTTCCCCTTTTAGTTTATTTGAGGTCCTTCAGTGCTCAGCGTTTGCCTTTTTCGAGCAGGTTGTGGTCTGCAGCACCATTTGTAAATGGGCTTCTTTTGTCTATTATGGAAGTCACATAAACAGTTCACACCTGCTGCTAATCTTTGCTCATGCAAATGCATGTGGATCTGATGGGTTGTCATTCATACAGGGGCAGAGCTGTTAATGGCGTCTCACTGTTTTGAGGTGTCAGGGAGGGCATGGCTTTTGCTAGATTTCCTTCCCCCACTTGTTATTTGCCCTCTTTATAACTCACACTTTTTTGGCAGTGTACTGAAAGACCTAATTGGGTTGGCTATTGGCCCTCAAGGCAAGAATGCAATGAATGAGTGTCCTAGGGTTACATTGTTTGGGTCCGCTTGAGTTTTGTTTTTAGTCAAGAAGCCACGTTTGAATGTCAGGTTGTTTTTATCAATTGAGTATTGATATTGATGCCGACTCAATGTTTTTGGCCTTTTCAGATCTGCAGAATGTCCAAACGCCGTGCCTCGGAACGAGGGACCGGAGAGTCATCCGGCAGACCCAGCAAGCTCCTTTGTCCTGGGATATCGGGCAACAATGCTAAGAGAGCCGGTCCCTTTGTTTTAGGTAAGCCACCTAGGGTAATGCAAGTGAATCTTCAACACTAGGCCAGCCCTATCTTTTTGTGTTTCTATTCAAGCTAGAGAAGGAGGAGGTATAGACTCCATTCGGAAGCCTGTGTTTGAAAATAATTGCAGGAATGTTTTGGATTGACTGCTTCACTTCTGAATCCGCAGGTCTTTCCCTGTATGTCACTATCACACTACAGTCTTGCCTTTGAAATGCACCCGTCACAGTTGGAAATAGCAGTGTGACGTGGTTGTGCAGGGCACTGTAATGAGGGTGTTTATGATTGTTTTCAAGGGGGATTGCTGTGCTCTGCACTGACACTACCTTTTGCATCTTTTCACACTCCTTTTCTCTATCCCTCCCCATCTCGACAGGCCCACGGCTGGGAAACTCTCCCGTGCAGAGTATAGTGCAGTGTTTAGCCAGAAAAGATGGGACGGATGATTTCTACCAGCTAAAAGTGAGTACTCTTTTAGGCTTCGTTTACATGGTGTTAACATCAAGTGGTCAGGTCATCCTTCACAAATCGTTCTAATATGGTGACTTTCTTCTTATTCTCAATGTTGAAAACAGTTGCTTAATATTTTTGTTGAAATAAACTTTTCAGGACATTTTGATGAATAGAAAGTTCGAACAGCATTTATTTGTATTTTATTTGAAGTTTTTGCTGCCCCTTTTGATCAATTTTATTACCTTTTTTTTATCTGACCCTAAACTTTTGAACGGTAGTGTGTATGTATAAGTGAAATGTAATTGTTTATTCAGTAGCTGCTCTGGATTCAGTAAGTTCATTCAGTGAATGATCCATCAGACATCTTTCTGAAGATCTTGATTAATTGGGGAAAAACATTTTTTCCTGCCCTACAAAAATTGATCTTTATCCACTTTCTTTATTGGAGATCAGATCAGCAAAAATTGCTTTTTTTGACAGTCTCATTCTGTGTCACAAAAACCCTCCTACGTGATTCAAACGTGTCCTGACCAGGGAAGTGAGACTGCTTCTGAACACAAAAGCCCCTGTGTGTCTAACTGTTTGCATGAACCTTTGACCTGCCTCAACAAATCTCTACAATCCTGTCCAATAGATGACCGACTCTGGTTCAGAGATGACCATTAAACCTTTTTGTTTATGAACCAGCCTGTTACTGGAGTGGCTTGACTGGAAGGTGATTGTCAACCTTTTGACCCTACTCTTCCATGCCTATGAGTCTAGTGTCTCTCAGATCGTTGTGCAGATGTGTTGAAGGACATGTGAGGGACTTATCTTTGTCTTCTCTGAAGATAAAGCCTTTAATGGACCCTCTGTATTGCCTCAAGATCGTTGATAGCTTAGTATTCCATCACATTGAAGATAAGAGACCCCCAGGAAGGTTTAGAACAGGATCTAGTGGTGGTGTCTTCTTACCTTCGACCTTTGTTGTAGATTCTGACCCTGGAAGAACGTGGGGACACGGCGGGAGAGACACAAGAAGAAAGGCAAGGCAAAATGCTCCTGCATACAGAGTATTCTTTACTGTCACTGCTCTCCAACCAAGAGGGAGTGGTTCACCATCATGGCCTCTTCCAGGTAAGACCAATTAGGAGTAGCTTGTGTAGAATGTGTCATTTTTTTTTTTAATGACTGTCAAGATGCATTATTTGTGCAGCTGCTAGAATTGTTTGGCATCTTGTTCATCAGGAGTGGGGAAAAAGTAATTCATTGTAAATCAAATGGTTCTGCTTTGTGCCTCACATAGTATTTATTAATTATAAATCATTATGAAAAAAACAAAGCAATTTAGCATCATGCATTTACACAGGACGAAATGTATAACGCCGTTGAAAATTTTATCATCCACAGAAAACATTCTGATTGATCTCAAAATTTATTATGTTTTGCTTTAATGGTGGTGCATTTCATTTTTTTCAGAGCTGAACCACCCGTTCTATTTTTATATCTCTTTTTTCTATTTCTATTGTTGGATGAGAGCACACAATCTACCTTGACTTACCAAAGATTGTCTTTTGAAATTTGAAATGCATCAACTTGTTTTGGAATCTGTCTGTGACTCTTTGAATCAAAATGTAATCGATTTGAGACGCCTAAAGATTCCCTCCCCTTGTGAATGTCCTCAGTCTCACAGCTTAATTTGTTCCTTCAGTTGTTTTCATTTTTATCACGAAGTGCTAGCAGTGACTCACCACTTACTTTCTCTTTGAGATGCTTTTCCCCCTCCCTCTCTTGCGTCGGCTTTTTAACTATATCATAGACCTCTCCTTTCTTCCCTGGTGAAAATCGGCTGCAGAACAAGCCGTACTGTGCTGTCAGGGCAATTCATTGAAGCTTGCAGTATTGATTGGTTTATTATAGCTTGTCTCTAGAGTGGGCCAGTTAATTATGGATCGCCTCTTGTGTACGGAGGCGCAGTCATTGCAAACACAAACCACACTGCCGATCGATTTTTGGCCCTCTTTTGACCCCGGTCTCAGGTGACCGAAGGAGGGCTTTTATCATTCAAGCTGTTGCACATGGCGAGTCATACAGGAGAATCGCTGCTCTCCTTTTTGTACCACCAGTCCATTAGCATCATCTTGTACGTGAAACACAGTATTTTCTTCTCTGCGCCATTCAAAAGCTTAATGGTGCGGTTATGTATCCGTTTTCTTTGTTAGACACTGTTAAATGCACTGCTGGGTCGGCCGAGGCAAAGTCTTTTATGCTGTCCCTGCAATTATTGTCTGCGCAAAACTTTTAACGCATAATCTTTCACTTTTCTGTCTCAGGACCGATCCTATGAGATTGTCGAGGACATGGAGGCCAACAAAGTGCGGAAGATGAAGAGACGAATCTGTCTGGTGCTCGACTGCCTCTGTGCCCACGACTTCAGCGACAAGACGGCCGACCTCATCAACCTGCAGCATTATGTCATCAAAGAGAAGCGATTGAGCGAGCGCGAGGCCATCGTTATCTTCTATGATGTGGTGAGAGTGGTGGAGGCGTTACATAAGGTGAGCTGCCATGGTGAACTGTTTTTAAATCCAAGACCAAATCAAAACCGGACGCATTTCTAATTTTCGTTTTTTAAGAAAAAATCGAATATTTATTTTTTATATCAGCTTTTTCGATTAGCAAAAATGATTTTTATTTTCAGTGTTAGTTAATAACTTGATTTGCAATGCCAGTCACATTGGATTCACTTTATTTTTATTTATTTTTTAGCTAATTTTTTTCCTGATAAATAAAATGTCCTGCAATTTTTTTTCTCATTGAATTAGTTTGTTTTTTGGGAAGTTTGTCATATTACAGAAGTAAAATGATTGCACATGCCATTTTTTTTTTGTTTGTTGATCTTTGTGTAATTCAAGTAAAGTAATGTGGTGGATGATGCATGTTATTTATCTGTAATATAATATTACTGTGATTGTCAGGTTGCCTGCTGTGTAGCCCATATCTTCTGGTATATTTTGTAACCGTTCACTCTTCTTACCATTGTAGAAGAACATCGTGCATAGAGACTTGAAGCTTGGAAACATGGTGCTCAATAAAAGGTAAGACGTCTTTCCTCTTCCTTTTACCTGCTGACGCTGTGCTAGTGGAGTTTTCTGTGCTCTCAGCTCTCCGTTGGGGTTTCATAGAGCACCGTCTGGCCTCATTGACCCCTCTCCTCTTGAGCTTTTAGTGCGAGTGTTATTCATCCCCACAGGCTGAAGAGGGAGGGGAGGGAGCAGTGGGAAACTATCCCAGTTAAAACGAACAGGCATGGAACGTGCCCCTGGTTCATTCCCTGGAAAAGGGAGAGGGTGATAGAGCCAGGGAAAGGGGGTGGGGGGGGTGGTAAAACCACACATGCTAGCTTGAAGGCATCTGATGTGATGCAAGCATTGTGAATCAGATAGGTCTAGTGGAATTCCCAATCCGTCATCCATAAAGACCCTCTCCAAACACCATATGTGCCGTCTGCATGTGTTTCTGCCATGAGAATGGGAATGGGAATGCTTCTAAAAACAGCTCTGTCGTCTCTGCCATTTTATCTGTCCTGAGGAACGAGTTACTGACTAATTGAAAATCCTCAGTTCTGCCTGTCACATTTGCCAGCATGTGTTGCTTGCCACTGAGTTCTCACATATTGTAGTTCGGTCACATAAGTGCCCAGCTTGTCTAATTACGAAACCCGTCACACCATATAAGCTCAGTGGCATGTGTAGAGAGAGGGTCTAGAGGGGGTCTAGTTTCTTTCATCATCCTCTCTCTCTTCCTTGTCTCTTTACAGGCAACTGTACTTGCGTTCTGGCTGGTTGAATAGATGGTATGCATTATGCAGCATTTTTTGCCATTAACCCCTTCAAGCCCACAGAAAAACAAAGCTTACTGTTTTATTATCTAAAAATGCTTCTAACTTATACTACCTTTCAAAAGTTTGGGGTTAGCTTTTTTGTTGTTGAAAGAAATAAGCAAGGATGCATTAAATTGTCTTATGTACAATGCATTAAATAAAGACTTTTACATTGTGAAAAATGTAAAGCTGTTTCTTCAAATTCATTGAAGACTGGCTTAAATGTAGCTTTGCCACACAGGAATACGTTTTACAATGTATTTTAAATTGTAATACTATTTCAAAATGTTACTGTTACAAATAAATGCAGACTTGGTGTGCATAAAATATTTTTTATAAACATAAAAAAACAAATCTACCCCAAATTAATATTGCTTGGTAAAACTTACCCAGATGCAATTCTAAATTTCATCAGAAAAGAGTTTTTGAGTTGTGAAATATGAACATTGAGTAACACATGAGTTTCAGTGCATTTGTTTTTTCTCTTTTTTTCATCTTAATTTCTTGCATGTGCCATTGTTGAGTCAAGAATTTTAAGCTTGTTCCATGGGAGTCAATTAAAAAGACTGGTATTGCATTGATGAACGGCAAAAGAAAACATCCACACGTATGCACACTTGTCACTGGACCCTATGGTGATAAAACCGAGCAGTCTGGTCTGTCTGCTTCAGTTCAGCAAGAGAGCAGAACACTGTGTCCCAGCTGGAGATAATACAGCCCTCTGCCAAAGGATTCATAGCTCAGAGCTGAGTCACACTCATGTAACGCTGGCAGACCTCTCTCCCCCCCCCTCGCTTTTTCACTCTCCAAATACCCTTCTGATCCGACTGTCTGTGTGACCCTGCCCAGCCGGCAGACTGTTGGATTTGGGTGGAATGGAAAGTACTTGGTATTAGTCATAAGTGGCCCATGACATGATACTTGGGCCTTCGAAAATGACTGCTGAATGTGGTTCTGACATGTAATATCTGTGGAGCTTTATGCATCTTGCAGAATCAACCTGTGAAGGCTTTATATCAGCATTTTGTCAATAACTGCCATGTAGTGCAAAAGCTTCTCTCACATTTCACAAGCGTTGGTGCCATCATTTCATACCTTCTTTCCCTCCTTCATAGCTTACACACTCCGCTCTTTAGGGAGCACCATATGGCTGTCACCATCAAGGCTCTATAAAAGTGAACAAATTGTCTGATCTGCACATTTGCTTTCACTATTAGCTTAGTTCCTCGTACAGCAGAGATTGCCCAAGCAAAGGAACTCCAATACTAAACAATTGCATCAAAATCCCACATTAACCTCACCAAGCAGAGGCAGTTCTGACTGGATTTCAACATCGAGACTTCCTCTTGCGTTTAAACCATTTAACTTTTCCCATCAACGGGCTAATTTTAGCAGCACTGAGAGACTAGGAGGCTTCTGGTCTCTTCACTTGAGCAGGAAGAGGAGAGTGAGCAACGAGAATGTCCTGAGGAGAAACGCTTGCTGACTTTTTTTAGTTCGAGAACCAAAGCTCAAACGATCATGATGAAGTCAGATAAAAGCTTCCATTTAGAGTAAAACGATTACGAAGATTATAACTAGCTGGAATTAGATGCTGCATGTACAAAGACAACCAGTTTGTGACATTTAGGAGCATGTCTTTTGAAAATATTGCCACCATGTGAAATTGCCGTGCAAAAACGACGAGGTCATCTCCATTCAACAACTTTTAAATATGTATTCAAACGCCTTGAAACGCACAAACTTTAGTAAATTGTCGATGAGTGTGAGATATCTGGATCTTATTGGATCCAGTTAATGCATAAAAATATTTTTGCATTTGATTTATTTTGTTAAAGGTATAGCGGAGTTTCTGAATTTTAGAGAAGACCTGCCCGTCTCCAATTTTTTTAAAAATGCACATGCGCAACTCTTTATTTGCTCCCGAGAGGGAACGCCTATTAAACGTGTGCACGAGAGAGCATGCACGAGCCTAGTTCACCTCACCAGGGCTAGCATCGCTAATCATAGCTTACCTTAACTTTTACTAGCAGTGATTTTAAATGGATTTCTCCAAATAGCATGAAAAACTTTACCTGTCTAGTAGAATCTTCGCGCCTGCGGCATTAGTGGGAAGCCCAACCTGTGCTTTTAGCGAACGCAGGGTGTGAAATATTCACCCAAAATCACTCTGGTCTTATTTCTATATTCTGCGGCCTTTCTCTTCTTATCATACACTTCGTATAAATTTTTTCTCTTTCGACCCTCAGGCATTTTCAAAGGAATGGCTTAAACCGTAACTCATCACACATAATACACCTAAAAGTGCGCATGCGCAGAAAGCGAAAACTACATAGGAACGAGCACGTACGACGGCCTTACGTAAACATATCACCAGAATGATTGACACTTAGGTGGACCAATAGTATAGGCTACCCACCCGGAAAAAGAAAATCCTCCGCTATACCTTTAAATTGACTCTTTATACAGCATTAAAAGTAAGCTGAAATTGGAAAAAGTGGAACAGATGCTGTGTAGAATGGATAGCGTTTTTTCACATAGTCCATTGTAACTAATCTCAACTCTCTTTTCACTTCTAATCTAATTTAATAATGACCCTCCTTTTTAAACGAAGATGGTAATGAGCCTTAAACCAGTAAGAAATTCTTCTGGGAAAAACAAAGCTTCTGGAACGAGCCTGTTTGTAACTGTTAGGCGTAAGTGTGACAGTCACTTTCAGGGTGTGAAAGTGAGAGCGTAACTGGGGAAGCTTTGGGAAAAGAGGATGTAGCTGAGAGATGTAGCTGTTGTGGTGGATGTTTTTGTTGTTTTGAGTGAAGGGAGATTACAGCTCTTGACTGTGTGAATTCTCACATTGGAGGTCCCCCAGTTCAGCTCAGTCAGCTGACACGTTAGTTTTGCTCATTGTAAATGTGAAAGCATTTTTTTACATGGTTCTCTGAATGTTGGTGTGCTTGTTTTTATTGCATGCCTGTCACTGAAAAAGTGCTGTTCTTTCCTTTCTGAGGTGCAAAGATTAGTCATCACCGAGCTTGTGAGAAGCCACAGGTGACTCACTTGTTTGTCAAGTGCAGTCACGGTGTGTTCTGTCATGTTGGGTTCTGCTTTCTGGAAAGGCAGAATGGCTCCCTGCCATAGATTAGATTTAATGACAGAGACAAAAATATCAAAGGCATGTTTGCACAGATACAAACACGATTCACCTAACAACAGTTAGTTTCATTTTGATATGCATATATATATATATATAGTGTAAAAATGTATGTGTGTGTGTTTGTACATGTATGTGTTCCGCAATAATCCAGAGAGTAGAAATTAATTGAGTACAGAATTTGGAGTGGCTCTTTAAGGGTGAATCTAACAAATATTTCTGAATCAGATTGCAACACAAAATTCAAGAATTATTTATTTTATTTTATTTTCATAAAGAGAATTTATGCCTTTTATTTAGACAAGATAGGTTGTCATGAAATTAAAATAATGTTATGCTGCAAAGGAAGGGATAGTTCACCCAAAAATGAAAATTCTGTCATCATGTACTAACCAAAAAGTCAATGGGGCCCATCAATTGTTTGGTTACCTATATTCTTCAAAATATCTTTTGTATTTAGCAGAAGAAAGAAATTCAAAAATACAGAAAGTAATATTAGTAAAAACATTTTTTGGGTGTACTGTCCCTTTAATATTTTTGATTTTTTTTTTTCCTTTTCATTTTCTGGTAAATTATGACCTTTATTCAGGTCTTTATCCAAGCTGTTTTTTTAATAAACAGTGCGACTTGATGCGGGAATTCATGGTTGGTTTTTGATGTCATCAGCATGTTTTTTTGTGTGCTCCAGGACCCATCGGATCACCATCACAAACTTTTGCCTTGGCAAGCATTTGGTGAGTGAAGAAGATCTGTTAAAGGACCAGCGAGGCAGTCCAGCCTACATCAGCCCAGATGTCCTAAGTGGTGAGAATCCTGCTTCTCTCTCTGTGTGTTTATGTGTGTGACTCACATGACTCACCCTTCATGTCACCAACTGTAATCAAAGCTCATAAACCCAACCACCTACACGGCCCTAATCAGAACAGCAGTCACAAACCGTCAGCATGGATGAGCAATAGTTACGTTTATTGAAGTCATTATTTGTGTTGTGTGCCGCAGGACTTGACCTGTTAGTTCATCAACGACTCGATACCAAAACTCTTCCCTTAAGTTTGTTGTCATGGCCTCGGGCAGATCTCAGAAGTGCTACAGATAAAATTAACAGTGATCATATCACGAGGTTTATCTTTCCAAACAATCACTTTCTTTGTGGAACCGAAGTTCACTCAAGTGATGTAATTTCAGGACATGAGACTCGCTGTTTATCTTGTGTGTCAAACATTTATCTATTTGAAAGAGGTGTATGTATTTTTATGTAGTCAAGAGGAAATATTTGGACCTTTTATATAGAATTTAGTTTCTAAAAACACGTGTTAAGAAATACTTACGGTGGATGTCTATGGAGCATTGCACGCTTGCCCCGTGGAACTGCATTATAAGTACATTAGTGTCAGCATTTTTTGGGGGGGCGGGGGGTTCACAAACTTAAATGTGACTAGTCAATATTGTTTTTGTCAGTGTGCTACATATGCTATCAATTGTTTAGCTTGTTTAATTTAAAATATTACTCAATATTTATATTACTAAAATATAAAATATTCAGAGGTCTTAAGCAGGCCAAATATTGTATCACCAACAATTGTTCTGGTAACAATTAAAGTTACTTTCAAGCCACTAGAAGCTGACATTCAGCTAAATGTCTCGTTGTCCCTCCCACATTAAAATGTATGAAGTACCATTAAAATGAAATGCAATTATATGACTCTTTGTTTTTGTTTTTTACATTGCAAAGCAAATTTGCAATGAAACAGTTTACACAGTATGTAAATAAATATATTCATCTAGCTTCAAAAACCTGTGCATCAAGGCATCACAGGCTTCTGTCTGACACCCAAGTCTATTCCAAAAGGAAGGTTGCCTCCTGAGATACCTATTTTTTGCTTTGCCTAATTCAAAGATGGCATTGGCTTAGTGAAAAATTAAAGCGTAATCACTTTGATAATTAAGTACATGTGTGATTCATTCAAAACTGAAATGTCAATTTAAAAAAAAATTAAATGACTTTTATCCAAAATAAATATTTGTGTACCATGTATATTAATGTCCCATGAACTTTGTGTGCAGAGTGCCATTTGTATGAAATGGTTAAAAATCCCTGCTTTCAAATCTTTTTTGTTTAGTTGATGCACTAGCTAAAATATCCAACAACACAACCTTTCCAAAACTGTCTTTCATGTGTTTTATGGGTTTTTCCGAGACTTCTGTGGATGTAGGCTCTGGTTAGACGGTGCATTCCGAGCATGCATGTTAAATAGAGGCGCAGTCGAGCTCTTGTTTGTGGTCTCCATTCACAGTAAAATGACAGAAAGAAACCGGGAGTAAATCAGCCGAATATGACAGCAGAACAAAGGGAGAGCTGCTTCAGTGAGTCATCACAATGAGTCATGCAGAGAGGAACTACTCTTCCTGCTCTCTCTCTCTCCCTATATCTCTTCCTCTCACTGTTTTTCCATTGCTCACTCTCTCTCCTCTACCTCTCTTTCGTTTTCTCATGCGTAGGGTCAAAGTAGAAAGAGAGAATGTGTACATTACAGAAAAATATACCATGCAAATCAAGCTGTTTACCAAAGGGAAACCTACCCAATTAACCCCTTTTAAAACAAGCTCCCATGACTCATTTGTACTCTTCTGGCATGTTGTGTTCTGTTGCCTATTTATGGTGGTAAACAAACCAGTATGGTGAGTGTGCATAGGTTTTGGGGGACTATATGACATACAGGTGAAACCTGTGAATATCGTGCAAAAGTTCATTTATTTCAGTAATTCAACTTAAAAGGTGAAACTAATATATTATATAGACTCATTACATGCAAAGTGAGATATTTCAAGCCTTTGTTATAATTTTGTCATAAATTATGTCTATATAAAATATCAGTTTCACCTTTTAAGTTGAATTACTGAAATGAGCTTTTGCACGATATTCTAATTTTTCGAGTTTCACCTGTATGCTACCAAGAGTGTCACCATCTTTTAAACACACCATTCATAAGTTTGGGGTCAATTCGATTTTTTTATTTATTTATTAATACTTCAGCACGGATGCATTAAATTAATTAAAAGTGACAGTAAAGACATTTACAATGTTATAATTACAAATGTTACAAATGATTTCTATTTCAAATGAATGCTGTTCTTTTGAACTTTCTATTCATCAGAGGATCCTGAAAAAAAGTATCAATTTTTTGGCAAAAATATTAAGGAGCACAACTGTTTTCAAATTTGATAATAAATCAAATCTTTTTTGAGCACCAAATTAGCATATTGGAATGATTTCAGAATGGTCATGTGACACTTATAAGGGTTCTAAAAACTTATAACGTACTTGTCTATGTACTTGTGTAGCATTTGATACTGTGCCAAGAGAAAGTTTGAGTCTGCTTGAATGAACAATCTGTTGTAGTGCTGCCTGCTGAAATTGCACTTTGTGTTTCCATGTAGGTCGACCGTACCGCGGTAAACCCAGCGATATGTGGGCACTCGGTGTGGTACTGTTCACCATGCTCTACGGCCAGTTCCCGTTCTATGACAGTATACCTCAAGAGCTCTTCCGCAAGATCAAAGCAGCAGAGTACTCCATCCCTGAGTGAGTCTCTCCATTATCTCTGCTTTGATATGAATCAAATGTGTTTAAACATCTTAATTAGCAAATGTATTGTTGGCCCTTGTTTAAAAGGATAGTTCACTCGATTAATAAAAAAACCACTTGTTCACATCACGTTAAATTGTGACAAGTTTTCCTCTGTTCCTCACTTAAAATTGTCATATGACATATGCCGTTGTATAAGTAAGGAATAATTGATGATGGCCTGTTGAATTTTTAGAAAATAATGCACAACCGAGGTGGTACATAGACCCAAACATAGTTGAATAAACAAATAAGGATTTTGCAGTGTGTATAATACTAATAGTAATTATAATGAAATCAATTTCACAAGAAGTAGTGAAGTTAATTTGCGGGTGATTGCATGTTAGCGTCTTTGTTTCCATAGCGACAGAGTCTTGAGAAGATGCACCGTAAACGGGCGTAATGCGTGTTTTTTTTAAGCCATGTTGAGCTCATATCCTCTCCAGATATGAAAACGGTATCAATGGGTCTAATGATGAATGTAAGGCGAACTACACAGTTTCATTTGCTCACACTGTGTGATGGACTTAAAGCAGTATCCCGTGATCGACAAATCCATGCTTTTAAAGGTATAGGCCTATTGTTTATATTTTTTTCAATTTAGATAATCTCTTAATATAATATTCCATACATTAAGAGCTTGGTAGATGGGTAGCTATTATGTTTGTAGATGTTATTAGACAGATTAATTAATAGATTCCAATTAATGTTATTTATTAATTTATCGTTTATAAGTAATCATAGGCATTATAATTGATGATCCTATCTGTCATACACAATTTATGGCGTTTAAAAAAAAGTTTGAAAAACTGCTAAATGATTTTAATAAAAATGGGACATATAATTACATAATAATGTAGTCATAATTTAAGTAGTAAATAAATTAAAAATGTAAAAAATTATCCCATCCCTGAAGAATTGTTAAAAACATTACTGGTTCAGAATGACTGCTCAAGGCACACCAACATATACTGATCTGAACATAACTCAGTATATGTAGAAATAAATAAAATAATAAAATTTAATATAATAATGTGTTGTTTTGCAAGTCGCTGAAGGTGGCAACCCTACATGCCATGCCTCTGTTGCTAATTCCAAAAAGTAATTTTAGTCCTAATAGGCTTGAGCCATTGATGGCAGACTAATGCAGTTATTAGAGAGAGAGAGATTGAGAGAGAAAGAGAGAGATTAAGCGTGTGTGAATTACCTGAGTCTGTGCGTTTCTCAACAGCGTTCGGCAGCAGCTTCTCTAATAGCGAAACTAAATTAATCTGCTTCAAGAACAGAGCCATTATTACCTCGCTAGTGAGAAATGTCATGTAGCTTTTAAGTTGCTAAACGATTTTACTGATAAAAACGTCAGAGCATGCTGACAACACTTTTCTGTCTGTACCATAGAATGTAAAAAAAAAAGATGGATGACACCCCTTCACTCTCTTCTATTGGTGAAAAGTGAAGCCACCAAAATCCTAATATGGCGCTGACATCTTGCGCAGATTTGGGACCTGATTCTGTGCAGTAGTGAGCGTGAAGTTGAGCCACAATATCAAGGTCTCGCACTCACTCTCGCAGAAACCGTTAGTTCAGTTTACTGCAGAACAACTCATTGTGTCAGAGTGAAATAAACAGTTATGGACATGTAGAAAATAATGCTGAAGCTCCAATCTCCTCCTGAAAATCCCCCCAAAAAGTATGTTGGTGCCTCAGTGACTACTTCGTTTAGAGAAGCTGTCAATCACAGCTGTCAATGCTGTGCGCTTTTGAGTGGAAGAGATGTGCTACATAATAAAACATAATTTTGTGGCAAAAAACATGGAAATATTTTGTCGTTTTTATCCTATTGCTTGCTATATTTATTTGGTTGGTCAATGTTGTTTTTTTTGGTTTGCTGTTGTAGGCTGTATCAAAATCATTTGGCGAAGTGATATGGAACTGTAATGCGGTCAAGACCTGCCTGGAACTACTTTAGCCGTGCATTTCCCTGAAAATAATTGCACACCTTAGAACTTTTTTTTTTTTTTTTGATGAGCTATTACTTTCAATGAAATGTTAAAGGAAATGCTTATGCGTCTTTGTCTTTTGTTTGTGCAGGGATGGGCGGGTATCAGAAAGTACGGTGTGTTTGATCAGGAAGCTTCTGGTGCTCGACCCCCAGCAGAGGCTCACTGCCACCGAGGTGCTCGAGTCTCTGAGCGCCATCATCGCATCCTGGTGCGTCTCATTTGATATGAGATCAGCTTCATAGTTCATTTTTAGAAACTATAGTTCTTGTCAGAGTTCACATAACTTCTTAGGAATTCATGTCATGGGGTCATGTCATGTTGGGTCAGCGATGTTGTCTATCCACTATTTTTGCAATCCTTTGCATTTTTTAGTGATGTATTTAAAGCTCCCTTGGCTATACAGCTGAAAATTCCTATTTGTCATTGAAAGATTTTTATTTTTTAAATAGGCAATCTGTGTCCTCGTTGAGTGGCCCTCTACAAGTGGTGCCAGATATAGATGATCAGCTTAACCACCCCGAACATCTTCAGGAGGTCAGTACCACTCGTAGGAATTACATGAAAGTTGTACACAATTATATGAAAGTTTAAGGATGAAGGGCCTTTTTTATGAAACACAAGGGGCACAGGTTAACTTAAAATTGTTTTAAATAAAATATATTATTATATAGAACCACTGCTTTAAAACCCTGTTGGATAATTGTTGCATTTAATTGAATGGGACAATTTATGTATGAACTGATTTGTTCACATTGTACTTGTTTGTTTTACTTGTGTCTTAAAAATAAGGGCCAAAATTGTGTAGTGCCTCAAACCGGGTTAACTGATAGTCCCACTTTAAACTCACACCATTGATTGGTTTGCTCTGCTTGAGAATCCTGCCAACCTGACAATGTTTTGAAAGTGCCAGTGTTTCAACCAACCAGTGGCTTGTCTGCACTCTGCAGTTGTCTTTGCTTATTTAGAAGGGATTGAGAATAATAGGAATTTACTCTTTAACTAGCATTACAATGATGAGGTTCTTACTGGCTCTGAAACAGTCTTTTATTATATCCTCAGGCGAAAGTGACAGAGGAGTCGTCTCAGTACGAATTTGAGAACTACATGAGGCAACAGCTCTTGTTGGCAGAAGAGAAGAACACTATACTTGAGACCAAGAACTTCCTCAGCAAGAGGCATTTCGGTAACGTGCCTCCAGTGAGGCGCCTCGGCCACGATGCACAGCCCATCAGTCCTCTGGATGCCGCAATACTGGCTCAGCGCTTCCTCCGGAAGTAGCACCGCCTTTCTGTCCGTGGGCGGTGGTCACCGGGAGTGAAGCGAGCCTCCGAACTAGGCGCACACTTGTATGTACATTGTGTGTCAGAGAGTGTTTGTGAGTACGCAGCATGAGTCAAACAAGGGCCAAGGAACAGTGCTCTGTTGCTCCATTCATCCACACAGGACACAGACTCTGCCCTATGGGCGGCACAAAGGTCTAATGAGACTCTGACCACCAACACCACCTCCACCATGCCAATCCTTGCCCCACACACACACACACACACACACACATACACACATACACTTTCAGCAATACCCCAACAGAATCATGTAGCAGATGACACACAACCACCCTTCCCCACCCTCCTCTCCCCCAGCACTTTCTAAAGAAATGCCTCAGATCACATGATCAACCCTTTCGTTCTGTTCCCCTCAACCAGTTTGTCTGTTCCGCTCCCATCTGCATCTATGACTGCAAATCTACCTCTTACCATTTTTTTCTATCTCTCCATTTCCTCCTTTCTTGGTCAGTTTTTAACAATGCTCTCTGTTCTTATAAAAGCAGGACTCCTTATGTTGAGGGGGAGACAAGCACAGGCTCAAGAGCATTAGCATTGTGGTTGTGTAACTATTCTGTGTCAAAACCAGTGATTGTTTTTTCCTCAATCGAAATAAGCTTTTCCCCTCCTCTCCTACAATAACAGTAGCATTTTAAGTAAGGTCATTCTCTTTTTTTGCCATTTGAAGATGTTAAGTCTAAGTTAGAAAGCTAATAACCTCATATTACTGAAATCATAGCAGCGCATGTTTCTCATTCCACTTATTTGAATGGGTTTCTGTTGGCAGCTAGCATCTGTGTCTGGATGCATAGAACCAAAAGCTTAACTTGGCATCTAAACTGGCGTTACTGGTACGTTACTCTCCCCTTTTGCTTTCATCCAATCAGAAGGCATTCCTCCAAGTGCATTCCTCCAACTGTAAACAGAAATGTACATTTTTCAACATGTTATATGCCACTACAACGGACATGTTATATGCCACTACAACGGACTCTCTAAAGCTGAGCTGGGTGGGACAACCATGGATATTGGTGTGTATATCACATAGGGATTTTTTTGCGGGGCTGTGCTTGGAAAAAGATGAGGTATGGGACAGCTGGTGATGGGATGAAACTACCAGGAAGCAGGGCGGCTGAGCCGGCAGTCATGCGGAAGTCTAAGCCAAGATAAACCCTGTAAGCACAGCCCTTAAGCCCTCCTTTCCTTTTGTTTCCCTCCGTCTATAGCGCTCACTCTCTGATAGCATGCCAAGCCATCAAAGTGCATCTTCTGCCATGTCCTCTATCTCCGGTGCTTTCGTTCCCCACACAGATTTCAGCTGCAGCTCAGGGATCGAGGATTGGCCGCTAGGGAACGTTTTTGCCCACCGTGATACAAAGAAACCAATTGCATGGGGACTGTTTCTTTTTGTTTTTCTTTAAATTTTATTCCCTCACCAGCCCCCATTTCCATGTATGGTTATTCAATATTTCAAGCTCATCAGGAAGGAAATGCCATCAAACTCACTCCTCTTAATCTGTTTCTTTTGTGAGAATTTTGCAAGGAAACAGATTCTTAATCTCATATGACTTTTCCAATCCCATTTAAGCTACCCCATTTGTATAAAGCATAACTGTGGGATATCTTGCCTTAGATTATCGACAGATTCTCAACCATGAGCAGTGAATATGTACTTTTGATGCTAGAATATATCTTAGTATACTAGGCGGTTGGCTTGCATGGACCTGTGGCTTAGTTTGCAATGCCTTTATGTCTGGCTCCACTCATGTCATTAGATGAAAAGGTCATTCAGTACTGTAGGTCTCTGAGCTCATGACTAGCAGCTTGACTTGTCCTTTTTAATCTCCACTTTGATTTCCTCTCTCAAAGATGTAAAGCCTGGTAGTACTTTCTTACCTTCCTGTTTTCCTTTATAATTTATTTGCTGTTTTAATTAATCTGCCATAGTAAATGTAGAGATCATTTATCACTCGAAAGCATTGCTGTGATCTCTCACGTTTTCCCCCCTTCTATCTTCAGTGAAGGTTTTGTTTTATTGACTCTCCTCCTTTTTTTTAAATTCTTGAATAATTATTGCAACAATCCTGTCGGTATATTAAGCTACACTAATTAGGATACTGTGCATAGCTCTTTTTTAAGTCAATGTGCACATTAGCATGACATGTAGAATCGATGTAGAGTTTATCTTGCGAGGTAAGGATGATACCGCACTCTGGCCAGTGTGAAAGAAATCGTGATGACGAATGGGCATCAGTAGCGCAAAACCCAGTACAGGGTATTATTATTTTGAAGAATCACACCAATGTTCCACACCAAGCCACCTTTGAAAGCATTAGTTTTTCCCAGCTCAATGTGAATTTATTTGGTTATAAAGCAGTATTGTAGTGGATAAATATGTGTGACTGGATGGAGAGGAGCTATTTGTGAGCAAATCAAAGTCCTTTCCATAGATACAAAAAGGAGTGCCTCAAGGCTATATACTAGGTCCGTGTAGAGTTTTCACAAAAGCCATTATATCATAGCAAATCTGTACGGTTGTAATCCGTGATACTGCTGTTGATGTGGTTCTGTAGTCTGTACCCAAAACCTAGATGAAAAAAATTAGTACATTTTTGTTTAATATGCCCCCTACCTAAGTGACTGCAAGTGCCCCCCCCCCCCTTGCATAGACAGTTTTGTGATGTCCAAATTCTGTCTGCAGCATGAGAAGCGTGCTTTGTTGAGCTCTGTATACAGTTTAAAAGCAATTAGTGCATGATTCTAATTAGCAAGATGTGCCATAAGATGGAGCAGATATTGGAGTGAATGTGGGTGTTTTGCAAATGATGAATACTCAAACACAAAGACAGTGCAAGGGAAGATACTAAACATTAAGTTTGACTTTGAATTTCTTTTCTTTTCTTTTGGCCACTTTGTGCAGATATTTCATAAATTGGGAGATTTCTCTTTAGAATGGTTACTTTTTTGCATCTTTTACTAAAACTGGAAAATCTAAATCTGATGTAAAAAGAAACATGAAACTTGCCTGAACTTTTGATGTTGTAAGCTGCTTGGTTAGAATGGTGTCAAAGAAAAAAAAAAACTGGGTAATTGTACAGAGATGAAAAACAAATTTGTATAAAAGACATATTTTTGTACTTCATCAAATCTCTACATGCATGTCAGCAATAAAATTTGATATGGAAAATCTGTCTCCATGTAGGTTTTTTTTTGTTTTTGGGTGTGCGTTTTAGACCAGTATTTAAAAAGAACTCTCCAATTTTTAAAAATAATATTGTGTGTATATATAGTAATAAGTGTTAGACTTAGTTCTATTTAAAATACTTTTTATTCATTTTAATTCATTCTCAAGGACCTTTCATTTAAAATTAATTTAAAATGTAGGATTTTTTTGAATTTTTTTTTTTTTTGCATTTTAGATGCAGTTCTGTCCTCTTGTGGTAGACGTATGAAATGACATCCACGACTGTCTTCTTAGACTGTCTTTTCCGAATTAAATTGATTTGTTTGGGTGAAGTGATATTGAGAGCAGTTCCAAAGTGTTTGTTGAAATGTCATCCAGACTAACCCTTAAGATATAATTCTTTATTATTTATTACAGATTCTTGTTTTTAGAAAAATATTTATTTTGAATGTTCTTTTAATCAGTTGTTCAAGTATCTGTTTCCCCTTTTACAGAAGACTTTTATTCTGTGTGTGTGTGTGTGTGTGTGTGTGTGTGTGTGAGAGAGAGAGAGAGAGAGAATCATCTGAACGTTTGTGTAGATGTTGGAGCTCTTAGGTTGCTGGTCACTATTCACCTTGCTCGCCAGAATAAGCCTCAATGTGGACCAAACCTTATTTGTCTAAGACCTGGACACATATAACTATTTTGCTACAGTTGCAAAACCAACTATAGCCTAATACTTAAGCCACTTATCTGTTGAAAGCATATTTTGGTCACTCTCCTGACATATCAACGCATGTGTCCTCCTGTTTTGTTGAGCGATTTGAGCAGCAAGAAACATTCACAATGCACACAAGGCATCCATATGAGCTGTTGAACAAAACTCTGCTCGCAAAGCAAATTCTTCAGCTGTATTCATTTCGCTGTGCCTGTCCCTAGTGTGCTCCAAAACAACACATGGTAGTTTACATGCGAGCTCTCCAGAGCACAGTTTAGAACATCCTTTATTGATGATCTGGTTTCCTGTGAACCCATGCTCAGAATACGACATGTGTTGGACCTGCTTCTTTATAAGGCTCTTGTAACAGCTCAGGCTGCCTGGAGTTAATGTAGCAAAATGGAGGTGTTTGGTAATGATGTTACTGCAACCCTGGAGTTCAGTACTAGTTTTACGACTTAAAATCAGCTTTATCCAATGTGTGAACCGCTAAGCCTCACAAGCAATGCCCTGCTGGCTAACTCAAGACACAAGGGTTAAATTGGAGACACTTATAGCGAATGCTTTGGTGTGGGTTGTGAAATTCGTGTTTACTGCAGACATAGAAGTTTCCTATCTTATTATAACCATTCTATCTCAGTTGGCAGTGGTTAACATTTTATTTTAGTTGTATTTGTATTTAATTACATTGAAATGTTTTTATAATTTCCTAGTAATTTAAAAGAATATGTATTTATATTTATATATTAATTAATTAGTAATGTCAAATCGATTTTTCCAGAGGTGGGCAAACTTTTTAGACCAGAGGGCCACATCAAGTTTTGCTAACCAATTGAAGGGCCACATACTAAATCCATGATACAATAACTTTTATTTACACTGGTGGTATGCATTAATTATTTATTTAAATATTCAATTATTTAGAATAATAAGACACTAGGGCTGTTACGTAACTAGAATCCTAGTATCCTTGGTAGGGCAGATCAAATTTAAATTGCATTAAATAATGTAATGAGATTGTTTAAAATATACAAATAAGAAATGTTGGAAAGAATGATACTTTTAAACATAACACTAAAGCACCAGTAGGTGGAGGCAGGCGACCGTATTAATGAGCGAGTCATTGATTCGAATCTGAATCTGACTCAACCGATTCGTTCAAAATGCTGAATCATGAAAACATGGCTGAGTGTTGCTGTTTGTTTGGAACAATTTTTTTCGCTGCTGAAACACCAAAAACAGTCAATATTACATCTAAAATGTAAGTGACTTAATTTTAAATGTTTATTGAACTGTTATATGAAATCAATGTCACATTTTCAATCGTGATGGTATTCAGGAAAACAGGTTAAGAAACAGGTTGCTTAACTATATCATATATTAAAAATATAAAAACTTCACATTTCGATTTTTATAGGCAGTATTGTTGACTGAGTTTTTTTTAATTTGTGTAGATTTTTCCAGCGCAACATTTGCTACCGTCGGTAATAATATTTATTATCCGACCACTATAGATCGCAACTTACAATAAATGTAATAAAATAAATCAGAATCATTCTCTCGATTTAGTGATTCCCTTGTTATTTTTTTTTTAAGTTCAAGAGTTATAGACCTTATGCGCCAGAGAAGAGGGTGCAGCCAGAGCCGTTAAATGTGAGTTTTTTCATAGACAGTAAAATCTGTATCTCTGCTAAAGGAATTTAATATATGTTTGTGATGCCCTTTATCTTTTTTCTCCTTTCTTTTCTTTTCCTTTTTTTTTCAAAATTATTGTTGTTTCAAGTTATACTTATCAAATGTGAAAATGTGTAAAAGAAATGTCAAAAACTTGATAAACTCTGTAATTTCGAAAACTTAATCATAAAAAAAAGAAAAAAAAGAAAGTTTTTTTTCAACGGCCCTGGGTGCAGCCATCTTTAGACTATTGTCTTTGAACTTCCGTTTTTGCGGTTGCTATGGCATTGCTGTTCAGGAGTAATTAGCTTTTGAAGTGGATTTACTTATTGTAGAGTTAACGAAAGTTGTCTTGAGGATTGTAATGTTTAAAGCAGATGTCTTAACAAATGTCAGTTGACCGGGAAGATTTTAAAACGAGCCGTTCATTCAAGTAAGATCGCTGTGAAAAAACAGACCGTAAGAGAAAAGATAGCGAGCGCAGCGCTGAAAAGGGGCGGGGCAACATAAGGTTTTATCAATGCTTGCTCCTCTTGTCTGGTATGAAAACTGCCAAGTGTAGTCTAATACAGTATGTCAAGACTCAAGATACTTAAGAATTGCCATAAGATCCACCTAATTTGTCAAGTTACCAGGAGGTAAAGTGAGAAAATTTGGAGCAGCTAAACATAAAGTTCACAAAGAGGGAATCTAAGAGTCCACCTGAACTGCTTTTTTGGATACCAGTTTACAGTTTCCCTCTGATGTGACGGAGTTACATTATAGCTAAATAATTTCTGACTGTTTTAAAGAAAATGCTTTCAAGGAGGAAATCATTTAATGAAAAATATATTTTTTGATTTCTGGTAAATATAAAAAATTTAAATAAATAAATAAAAAGCCTGTTAATCCTCGACTGTACGCTTTCACTGTTAAGATCAGTGTGAGAAATCTTAAAAAAAAAAAAAAAAAAAAAATGTTGTCTTACAGGTATGGAACAACTTGAGGGTGAATAAATGATGTAAAAGACCTCTGGGGGAACTCTCTTGGTATCACCACCTCTCTTGGTATGATCTTCGTTCTTCGGATACTGGTCTTTTAACTGTTCCCTCAACCCCTTTGAGATTAATGGGAGATAGGGCTTTTTCTTCATTAGCTCCAAAACTTTGGAACTCTCTACCGATTGAGATCAGGCAAGCCAAATCTTTTAAAACTCACTTTTTTAGGTTAGCTTTTTTTAATTGATTTATTGTCTTTTATGTTTGTTGTTTTTTATGTTTATTTTACTGTGTATTATGTCTCTTTGTGTGTTGTATCTTTGCTATTTTAATTGTTTTTGTACAGCGCTTTGAGATGTACATTTAAAGGCGCTAAAGAAAATAAAGATTATTATTATATATTATTATTATTATCACACGTGCTTTCATTCCTCTTGAACACATAGCTTTGACTTTGACAGGATGCAGGGGATTCATGACACGATACATTTGTTTCCCCCTCTGAGCAGCACTGGAGTTTTGTGTTGTGTAACTCCCTGAATATCTTTCTTTCTAAGTGACCGCTGATCTAGTATATTGTCTCTTGAGTAAAGTTTGACGTCGTAGGGACTTACAGATTTCTATCAGACCTTGTACCCAATTAATCGCATATGATGACATGATGATGTTCAGCGGTCACTCACAGTCCCTTATTCCCAATTTTTAAGTGTAAGCAAGAACATTCGCCTTAAATAATAGTCTTCTTGCTCTGTTGATTTAGGAAGGTCGCCAAGCAGTAATTGAAGTCTCTGTCGTGATCCTCCAGAGAGGATCATCTTTGTTGTCCATTCCATTCTTGACTCTTCCCAGTCCTCCATTCTGGGGCAGTATCCTCCATCCGACCCGAGAGCCCCATTGATTCCATTATCCGCTGGATGAGATCCAGACTCTGCTGTAGTGTAGGACGTGCTGAGTAACCTGCTGTGTCTCTGTCTCAGGGGCTTTTGTGTCCTTGACCTTGAGCGTATGAGATATGACTGCTATGACTGCTCTCAAAAGCTTTGACACTGACTTATCTGCCACCCTGTAAGGACTGAGCCTGTATGCATTATGTGTGTATCTAACAGAGCCTCACGGCACACACGTTTCTTACATGTTTGTTCCTGTATTAAAATTAGGAATCCAAACTTAACTTGAACCTCATCTATATGAAATATTTAAGTGTCAAGTGCTTTGCCGACAGTGAAACCCAACTCACCTGTTTTTGGAAAGTGCTTAATTAGCTCTAAAATCATGTCTAGCAGAATAACTGAATGAAATAACATGGTGTTCAATATGTATTAAACAGTTCAAAGCAGATCAAAACTTTAACATAGCTTACTGTACAATATTACACACTTTACCTAGAACATCAAATCACTACCATGAAACAAGGTGCGTTGTCTTTTTTTTTCAGGCTTTTCAAGATCACTTGAAACCTTCCATGAATGGGGTACACAGTGTGTATTTTTTAAGTATTGTTGGCACTACATTTCATGTTTTTTGTTGTTGTGAAAACTATTAAATATATGTACCACAAAGTTTTTTTTTTTTTTACCAGGATCTGCTGAATATATATTCAATTCATTGTAGTATTTTTATACAGTTCTTTTATTACTAACTGATTAACATATTAAACAAATATTTATAATAACAATAATAATAGTAAAAATAACTGTATATGCAACCCACTGTGGTTCTACTCACTCACTCACTCACTCACTGACTCACTTACTTAGTTTTCAGTTTTAAAATGTCAGGTCATCTTCATTTATATAGCCAGCGCTTTTCACAATGTAGATTGTTTCAAAGCAGCTTTACAGAGATAAACATTTAATTTAAGGTAACAGAAATTATTTTGGCTTTATAGCGGTTCTTGAATAATTATATTTTCCAGCTAAAGTTAGTTTTGATTGATTCACTTCTGTTGAAATTAACATTTGTTATTAAATTGGGTGCTGCCGTTCTCTCTAAACAGATTTTAAACGCAAACCTGTGATAAACGCTGATGGCGTTCCCATGCGCATTAAGAATTGATTCTATAGTTATGTGCGTTTGAATGTATGTGCGCAGGTTTGTAATTCCCTACAAACCATGTAGGGAACCTTTTTTAATCTAGCTTTGAACTGACAGAGTGTGTCTGCTTCCTGGACAATGTTTGGAAGACTGTTCCAAAGTTTTGGTGCTAAATAGGAAAAGGATCTACCGCCAGCAGTCGATTTTGATATTTTAGGTATTGTTAACTGGCCGGAATTTTGAGATCGCAATAGACGTGAAGGACTATAATGCATTAAGAGCTCGCTCAAGTACTGCTGAGCTAAACCATTTAGTGCCTTGTAAGTAATCAGCAATATTTTAAAATTTATATGATGTTTAATAGGGAGCCAATGCAGTGTTGACAGAACCGGGGTAATATGGTCATACTTCCTGGTTCTGGTAAGAACTCGAGCTGCTGCGTTTTGAACTAGCTGTCATTTGTTTATTAAGCGTGCAGGGCAACTACCCAATAGAGCATTACAATAATCTAGCCTTGATGTCATGAACATGAACTAATTGTTTTGCATTTGTCAATGAGAGCATATGGCGTAATTTATATATATTTTTTAAAAGGAAAAATGCAGTTTTACAGATACTAGACACGTGACTTTCAAATGAAAGATTGGTATCAAAGAGCACACCCAGGTTCCTAACCGACGACGAAGACTTAACAGAGCAGCCATCAAGTGTCAGACAGTATTCTAGATTATTACGTGTGAAAGTTTTTTGTCCAATAATTAGAATCTCTGTTTTTTCAGAATTTAGTAGTAGGAAATTACTAGTCATCCAATTTTTTATATCAGCTATGCATTCCGTTAATTTTGTGAATTGGTAAGTTTCATCTGGGCGTGAAGAAATATACAGCTGAGTATCATCGGCATAACAGTGAAAGCTAATTCCATGTTTCCTAATGATATCTCCTAATGGTAGCATGTACAGAGTGAACAGCAGCAGTCCTAGTACTGAGCCTTGTGGTACGCCATACTGAACTTGTGATCGATAAGACATCTCTTCATTTACTGCTACAAACTGATAACGGTCTGATAAGTATGATTTAAACCATGCTAGTGCAATTCCACTAATGCCAACATAGTTTAGTTTTTTTAGTCTATTTAAAAGAATGTTGTGGCCAATGGTGTCAAATCCAGCACTAAGATCAAGTAACACTAATAGAGAGATACAACCAGGATCAGATGATAAGAGTAAATCATTTGTTACTCTAATGAGAGCTGTCTCAGTACTATGCAGGATCAAGTTGCGTTTTTTTAACAAGCGGTTTAATCATAGCCAGCTTAAAGGTTTTTTGTACGTATCCTAGAGACAAAGACGAATTAATGATATTTAGAAGAGGATCTGTGACATCTGGAAGCATCTCTTTCAGTAGCTTAGTCGGTATTGGGTCTAACATACAAGTTGTTGATTTAGATGAATTACAGATTTTGCAAACTTCTTCCTCTCCTATATCAACAAATGAATCAAATTTTTCCTCAGGGAGACTACAATGCACTCCCCGATGCGATGCTCTAGTAGACGGTTGCATAGTTATCATTTTCTCCCTGATATTATTGATCTTATAAGTGAAGATTTTCATAAAGTCATTACTGCTGTGTTGCTTGGAAACTTCTGTGCTTGTTGCTTGGAAACTTCTGTGCTTGAAGCTTTCTTTTTCGTTAGTTTAGTCACTGTTTCAAAAAAATACCTAGGATTATGTTTAGTTTCTTCTAATAGGGTTGAAAAATAAGAAGATATAGCAGCTTTTAAAGCCTCTCTGTAAGCGATCGAGCTCTCCTTCCATGAAATCCGAAATACCTCTAGTTTTGTTTTTACATGAGACTAGATAATGATCTGAAATGTCATCGCTCTGCTGCAGAATTTCAACGGCATCAACATCTATAACCATGTGATAATATTAGATCTAGAGTATGATTACGACAATGTCTATTTAATTAACAAAATCACATGAGTCAGGGTTACATTGAGTTTTTTTTTTGTACTTTTTTAAAGTGCTATATTTTAGCAGAAACTGTATCATTCTGAACTCGTCACAATCCAGGTACTCATTCTCCTAAGTCTTTTCTTGCCATGTCTGCTTATTTCATGTGTCTCCATGTATTTGAGAAATTGAAAACAGGCTTAGAGTGAAGCTATCTTTCTGCACTTGCCTGCTTACTGTGAACATCTGGTTTTGGGGTGAGAGTGACCTCTTCAATGGGAACCCGTGTCTCCTCTGTCAACACTGAGGGGTGCCAGAGCTGAGAGATGGACAGGGATGCCTATATGACTGCATATGTATATGTGTCAGAGTTTATGGCCCGAGTGTTCAGTATCCTGAGCTTTTTTTTTTTAAGGACCCACTGGGAATTTTCTAAAATGTTCTTCCTGTTCTGGGCAATCTTAGAAACACTCAGCTGCTCAAAAGATGCTATTTATGAGTATTTTTAATGAATAAAACATGATTGTGTTCATGAATTATATTAATAATCATATTATCAATCATGTATAAGTCTCCATGATATTCTGGTCCCTTCATATAGGCTAGGATCACTCCTTCAGTGTGAATATATGATAATTCCCATCTGTTTTATTGTCCGCCATGGAATATCTGATTTGAAAACTAATAATGTAAAATAAAAGACCTCGTGTTTTTTGGGTATTCACGTCCACAGCACAAATTGTATGGGATGGGTAATGCTGAACATTTGTATTTAGGGTTAGATGTTTATCCAAATTTCCAGATTAATACAGTTCCATGGTTACCTGGTCATTTAACAGCAACTCTCTCTCACTATCTGCACATCTCATTGAAATCCTTTAGAGGTTACAAAGTGGCCAAAAGTGTGTGTATCTGAAAGTATGTACGTTAAGAGAGAGAGAGAGAGAGAGTGATTAGGACTCTAGCAGCTGTCCTCCCTTATACAGGCACATCTCTATGGAGAGACCCAGAGGAAGTACAAGTTCAGCTTCCAAGAGAACTGGAGAGAAGAAAAAAAACATCAGGAAAGGTATCTAGAGCTCCATGTTTGATCAATCCTCTCACCGCTGGGAGTCGAAACAAACTTTGGCAAAACACAGCATCTACATTCCTTTCAAACTGAAGGCAGGCATTCGTTGGTATGCAATAATGTTTTAGCCATGAGATGTGTTGAAAACAATGTTCTGCCACACCCGTGTCATTTCATATCCTGGCAACTGATAGTCTGTTGTTGTCATTGCCTTTGGCTTCTGTGCAAAGACATCTTATGAATTAAACTGATGAATTGCTGAATTTTAGATCTTGTCTTCTTTAGTGGGAGAAAGCACATTTAGTAAAAGCATTACACTCAGGAAACTGGGTTGAATGAAACATAATTTGTATTTCTTTTTAATATTTCATCTGTTCTAATGGTTAACAAGGATGTCTTTTTGTTTGGGGACAAACTGATGTGCAGTAAATAATGACAAAAATTATAAAGCATTGCTGAAATATGAACAAGCTCAGACGTCTATCTGTGCATTTGAAATCATGTCTTGCTGTGTGGCCATTAACGCCCTGCTAAGCCTTTAGAATTTCCAGTCCTCTGCTTTTCCACGTACTTGCTTCCTGTTCTCCCCATTCTCTCCCGAGAGATGAGGGGGTCATTATTTCTAGTTTAGTTTCTGTATCTAAAGCAAGCTTTGGTGTGGGTGGCTTGGCTGAAGAAACCTCCCTCGACATGCTATAATCAGAGAGCTAAACTTTAGAGAAACTCATAATCTTAGCAAAGCCCATCTTCATAGGACATATCAGACGCTGACAAAAAAAACTGTGTGTGTGTGTGTGTGTGTGTGTGTGTGTGTGTGTGTGTGTATTTCCTCTGAAAGAGTTACTCATTACCGCTTCCAGTATTGGCACAGCTCTGACTTATCAAACAACCCTTCCAGTCTTTATGAGTAAAGCTTCCTCTTCTAAAGCTCAATGTGGTGAATATTGCTCTCATTTGAACTAAATTGTTGCTGTTTGAATGTTTAATGTCATGTATTATGAAGTGACTCCCACTTTCCTGGAATCCTTTTTGCACAGGAGGGAAAAAGAGAGAGAGAGAGAGAGAGAGAGTGTGTTTGGTGACATATACACCAGCCTAGAGAAGAATGGCAACTTATGAAGCTTTGTGGTAAACAGCTATTTTTGCTAAGCTTTTCCTCTCCGGCCTCTCAGATACTGCTACATGCTCATCATGGGCTTATGTGGGAAACGCTAAATAGTGATGGGAGCTGTCTGGGTTTGGCCAAACCACGCATAGTGACAAACTGCCCTGCAGGGTGCAATTGTCCCTCTCCCAGCCTCACCACCATGAAACCAGGGTGGAGTACCAATGGCTTCTTTTGTCATAGTTTTTGACCAGAGATGCCATTGTGACCTGCTTTTTGCCAACGACCATGAAGATACATTTAGAGTCCATTACGGTTGTCTGGCACATAGTACTGATGTCTATTGAGCCTGTAGAAACAAATCCCTGCAGAATAATAATAATAAAAAACATTCAATTACATGTTGGTCGTTGCCAAGGAAGGAGTTATGTGGTTGTTAGGGTGTTCTGGGTGGTTGCCAGGGTATGCTAGTGGTTGCTAAGTTGTTTTGAAAGTTAAAAAAGAGTTCTAGGTGGTTGTCAGTTTATTACTATGTGTGTTTTAAAATTTAGAAAGATGTTCTGAGTGGTTGCCAATGAGTTATGTGGTAAATACTGTGTTCTGGTGGTTGCCAGGGTATTGCTATTTAGTTAACAATGTGTTTTAAAATTTAAAAAGGTCTTCTGGATGGTTGCTAAGAAGTTATGTGGTTAATTATGATGTTCTGCTGGTTGCCAGGGTGTTGGTATGTGGTTGATAAGGTAATTTGAAAGCTGAAAATGAGTTCTAAATGGTTCCCAATGAGTTCTATTATTGCTAAGGTGTTTGCCATGGGGTTGCTATGTGGTTGTTAATGTGTTAAAAAAGTTACTGTAATGTTTAAGTGTTTTAGATGTTAGCCAGGATGTTGCTATGTGGATGCTAAGGTGTTTTGAATGAATAATGTGTTGTTAAGGCTTTCTGTGTGGTTTCCAGGGCATTGCTAAGTTGTTTCCAGGCTGTTCTGGGTGGTGATTATTTGGCTATAGTATGGTTTAGATGCTCTTTTGATGTAAATACATGTATTTTGTTGGGTGATTTTTTTTTTGGTTACAAAGTTTATTGCCCATCAGAAAAAATGTAAGTTTGATTGATTAAAAAAGTAATAGCAACGAGATTTGTGATGTCATACATACTAGCACAACTGTGAGCAATAATAGTGATGCTTGTCATAGCATGCAAAAAGAAACCTGAAATATATGTAGGCTACATAAAGTATGGGGGAGCTGAAACAGTGAACGGAAAACCACTCATCTCTGCTTCTGTTGGTGAGTTCAGTCCAAGTTTTACCCCCAAAGGTTGTATATATACTCAATAGCAGCATATTGTAATGTGTAATGTGAGAGTGTGTGGGAGAAGCCAGAACTCTTTGCTGGGTGAGACATATGAAACACCATAAACCACCATCTGCTGAAAGGACTTGGATGGGATTTTACTGTGTAATATTATGGGCTGTAAAAAGAACTCCTGTAAGAAGTTAACAATACATTACAGAATAGACGGGTGGATGTCTACACATTCTGCCCTCTAATTCACGCTTCTCACGAAATCTTTTTTTGAAGGCTCTCCTATATGAAATTGTAATCCTTGTCCCATCTCATAGTGAAGTCAAATCACTGTCTTTGGGGTATTAGGCAATCGTTCTGAAATCCTGTGAAATCAATAGAAATGAAATCCAGTTCCTATGACGAAATAGCAGTAACCATAGCACAATAGGATTTCACAAGTGTCCCTTGAGCACCTAGAAAGCTTCAAAGTGTGCAGTCATATTCAAGTTTCCTCTGGGGTCATCGTCATTCTGACTCATTGGGAACATGTCTGTGTGATGAGGTTTTGGACACTGGGACCTTTTTTTCCCCTTCTTTTTTTTAAAGTTTTCAGTTGACCCCAATAACTTAAATGTGTGTGTGTGTGTGCGTGTGCGTGTGCGTGCGCGTGCGTGTGCGTGTGTGTGCGTGTGCGTGTGTGTGTGTGTGTGTGCATATGCATAAAATTGGGAGGAAAAACAAGTAACAAGTGTAAGGCAAACTCCTAGGCAAAGATAAATAAGTGATCAAAGTAAAATGTGTTATATTTCCAGATGTGTGATTTTAACTGAAAATAGAAGGCATCTTTAATTACAGCTATAGAAATATGAATTTTACAAAAGCAGTTTGATGACACAAAAGCTGTATCATGTGAAGGGCTTGAATAAGTTGAATCACTGAGAACAATTAAATAAAAATATATATTAGTAAAATATAATTTCTCTTTAATGAGACGAAAGAATTTTAATGCAGTCCCATTTGAAGATTTTTATGTTGCAGCACAGAAAAGGCACAGAAAAGATTGAATGTTTAAAATATTCGAATGCAGGGGAAATGTATTTAACATTTTGCAAGATTAATAGTATTTGTATTAGTATTATTTTGACAGTCTACCCCAAATTATCTGGAACAATTTACCTCACAGCATTGCTTCATTCAATATTTCATGACTTTAGCCGAATAATTTGAATTTTTAAAAATACATTCGTAATTTAACGTATACCAACGTGTGTGGTATGTATTTTTGGATTTGAACAAATTATAAATAAATATTAATGATATTATACTGAAATTATAAATAAATCTTATTTTACCTGAAAATGTTGACATGCAAAACAATTTTTAGCATAAAAATATCAGTTTTTATAGTAAGAATCTATCAATCATGAACTCCTTCTAGATATATGATCATGTGACAAATTATATACAGTTTGCTAGATTACCCACTGACACATCTCACCCCAGTCTCCCTAAATTATAGGCCAACTTGTTCTTCTCAATGAATATTGCCTGTATATCATTTATAGTGTTGTTGCTAAAGAAATGTAAATCAGTTTCTTTTGGATATGAATAAACCTCTCTATTTTGCCAGATTCCTGACTGTGCCGGATTTTGAAGATACCTACTCTGAAGAAAAAGGTATGTTTCTGTTGGACGACAGGGTCTGCTATATTTCTCATATGCAAACATATAATATTCCAGTTGATGTGTCATGTTATTGAAGTTCTGAATGAAAGTGTGATTATGTTAATATCCTCTGTGAGTGGTGTTTATTTGGATATTTTTAAAGGCCAGAAGCTGCATTCATTTGTAAAAGATCCCCTTCATTTCCTGTCATAATGAATGTATTTGAAATATGTGATGGCAACAGTATATCTATATCTGTAGGGTTTTATGGAAGCTTTGCATGGTTCAGATTAAGAAGTCTGAAATAACAAGGATAGAGGAACTATTTCAGAAGTCCATTGAATTAACCCGATAGCATCTTCTCCTGTGTTAATTCAATTCAGCTACCAAAATAGGGTGGTTTTTTTCCGCAGAACCGCAAATCACTTTCGAAATATTTTGTTTGGATTAAAAAGCCAGAGAATTCAACACAGTGGAAAGTTCAGCTATCACAAGTATGAATATGTGATTTATATTAAGCTGGACCGAATAGAAGAAGAGAGAACCAATGAGATTTTTGGGAGAAGGAATGGAAATGCATGACCTTTCTAAAAGGGAGGCAGCAAACTCTTAGCATTTGCCAGAGTCACAATTATTTTACCTTCTCCTCTGTTGGAATGTTTTTGTCACTTGGTGCCGGCCCTGAGCTTGTATTGCACAGCCTGGGCTTTGGTGCTGAAAAGTTTTACTGTAAAAAGAACTGTATAGGATGAAAGTGGTGCTTCTGTTATATATTAGTTGCCTCACGTGTCTTTATACTTCTGCGCATGGCTACCAGTTCCAGATACTGCAACATATGGGTATTTTAGCTGCAAATGGACCATTTCAAAATCCTGAAACTGTTCAAACAAGTGGATTCATGAATAGTTCACAATGAGACTAAAAACATCCATTAAGAAAGTAAAAATTCCATTTCCATTTTATGTTGATTTTAAAATGTATTGCAGGACATAGAACAATAATGATGGATAAAATTGTGTCATCAATGCATCAGAAGTAGATTGAGGAAGTTTGGTTGTTTTTTTCATCTGAACCATGTTGATGTCTGCTGCATGTAGTTTCCTCTCATGTGTAGTTGTTTAGCTGGTTCTGAGTCAATCCCAGACAGGTGGAAGGAAGTGTCCTTTTTTCCTCTTTCGCATCAGCTGTGTTTACACTTGAACTCAGAAATGGGCCACATACACCCATCTGGAGCTCTGAATGAACATAAACCCTGTAATATACTGGTGCCACACTTTGCTTTTAAAAAGCATTGGTCTTGAATAGAGAAGTTCCAAAAATGTCTCTTTGATTAAATTATTTGAAACCATACTCTCTTTTTTAATTTTTTTTATTACAGTTCTGACTAACCATAAGCATGTATCATTGCTTTGAAAATGCATTTCATAGCATTTTATATTACTATTACTATATTAATCTATCCATTTTAAATAACGCAAACCTGTAATCTAATGGCCTTGTGCCAGTTATTTCCAGCCATTATGCATTTGAATGCACAATAAATCAAATTTTAAATTTCAATATCAAATTTAAACATCATGAAACATGGTGGAAAATTCATAATTTTATTTTGTCCTGTTCAACCCTGTTACTTTATCTCCACCATTTAAAAATACCTCTAGAACCAATGAGGTTCATTATCGTGTGTTACGTTTGAGCTTCCGCAAGAACCAATGAGGTTTGTCCCTGTCAAGCAGGTTCGCTGATCAATGTTTAAATATGAATAAAAGCCTAAATTTAATCTGTTCATCATATAAAGCGATCGTGTCTCTGCAGAAAATTTGGAGTCAAAGTGGTAGTTGTGTAGCTGTCATCAAAAGTATCTCAATTAGTTTTTTCGAAGATGAACAAAAGTCTTACTGGTTTGGAACGATGTGAGGGAGAGAAATTGATGACAGAATTTTCATTTTGGGTGAACTATCCCTTTAAAACAATACGCTTTCAGCTACCAAATAAATCTGTGGTGCTCTTTTCAACATATTTTTACTCTTTTTAAATCCATTCTGCAGAATTCCACAGATTTTGTCCACAAAATCAATCAGAAAATGCGATTAAAAATCCACAGATTCCATTTGGGCCTTCTGATGGGTTTTAATAGAGCAAGTTTCACGGAAACATCATCATGGTGATTATGAGGCTGCTCTGCATGTGAGCTGAACCATCTGCTTCAATCCTCCGTGTGTAAAGAGAAAGAGTGCTGCTATCCATCACTGACCTGTGTGATCCATCTAACCTCTGAACCACAGCTGTGCGACTGGAATGAGCTGTGAACGAAGACATGTCTGTCACAGAATTCAGGTCTGGAATCATGAAATGATCCTAGTTGATTGTACAGGGACAGGATTGGGTTATTTGTGACTGTTCATTCAGTATGAATTGAAATGTCCCAGCATCTCTTTTTCATGACCATAGAAAGCAACAGCATATGGTGACTGTAAATCCTATAGGGCTCATGGTTGATAAATGGTATGTTGAAGGTATTTTTCCCCCCCTGTAAGATAGCAATGTAAACAGCCTGACACAGTAAGCGCAGATTACAAGCCAAGAAGATAAGTTAACATGGCTGCAGAATTCCACTGACCATATTTCTGCATTCCACTGTCACAGAGTGTTACTTAAAAAAATATACAGCTCCATTATGTCCATGTACAACATGTCTTGTAAGCATATTAGGCTGAATATCACTTTTGTTTGTGACGAAAGCACGATTCAAAATAAGAAATTTCACACTGTTCAAAACTTTTCGGTCGGTAAGATTTAAAATGTTTTTAAAAACATTCTTTTCCTCAGATGTGTTATTTTCTAAAGGGGACATGTTTAAAATGAACATTTCAATCTAAAACAGAAGCTCTGGATACGTCAGCTGTGCATGTATATACTTGCTGAGTAGTTATTTTTTCAGATGGAGGGGGGATAATGATTAGTCTTTTTATATAGAGTGATGTTTAAGGTGTCCTCACCTGTGAGAAAGCTGTGTGAAAGGAGATAGTGTGTTTGACTGATGTTTACTTCATAGACAGATGTGGAGGTAAATGGCACTTTTTCAAAAGAAACATGAAAGTATGGGTGTGTTCATGTAATCACAGACTACATATGCGTTTTAACCACCATGATTTGCATAGTATCGCTCAGGAAACTCATTTAGAATTATAGAGTAGAAGCACAAAAAGGTTAATATTGTAAAAGCAGCCTGACACAGTGTTTGTACGCTGCTATATTTCAAGAAAGTGACATTTTGAAGTGAAAAGGGGTATAGGGTGAAACAAAAGTAGGGTGGGATTTGATTTTATCCATTGGGAAATTACTTTATTTTAAAAATTGACCTTTAAATAACAGGAACACTGAGAGGAAGGGATGAAAATAAGGATAAAATAAATTATTTCAGAGGTAAAGTTAATTATTACATTTTGATGAAAGATTATGAATTTAAACTTTTTTAATTTTGTGAAACTACTATAATAAAAAAGAAACTTTTCATGTGCAACTCATTTTTAGGGTTTTCTTTTGATGCAGAATTAGATAAGTAAAACGAAACAGGCTTTTATGAGAGAAGATACCTTCGGTTTTTATTAGAGAGTCCCGAGAGAACTTAACCACAAGATACAGAAATGAACTGGCAGGCTAATGGCTGTAGGTTCACTGTGTGTTTACAAGTGTTTGTTTAAATGAATGTTGAGTCAGTTGTAAAGGAAGTAGAGGACATGGCATTGGGTCTGACCGCATCATGACACATTTTCCTATTATAACAGGGAGTTATTCAAATGTGCATCTGCAAATGTGCATGTTTCTGTGCGAACCATAGATTCCACTTCGTCTTGAAATAAAGACTAAACATTTTTCACCCTATATAATTCTGCTTAAGTGCATGCAGAAGTAGGATCCAAAATAGATCAAAATAAAATTATTTTATATTGCGTTTTTCATTACGATTTAAGTTGATAATGAAATATAATGAACTTCAGATTTTCAGTAACTATATGGTTTCCTCTGTACAACTTTGTATTCAAATGTTCTAAATACTTTGTTTATAATACTTTGGAATATCCCATCAGTCTGTTTTGTGTCAGAGGTTGGGCTATGTTTGGCCCTCAGGCAGCGCGAGCAACGCTAACCTAACGCTAACCTGCAGTAAAGCTGCCAGCCTGGCTCCTCTCGACTTGCCCCATCAGCGCACCCCTGTAATATCCCAAAAGAACATCGTTCGCACACTGACTGCCCCCTGCATGCCCTTGATGACCCATAAATCTGCAGCGATGCTTCTCTTTATAGTGCTGCTCGAGACTAAACATGCCACACGCACAGGATTTAGCTTAAAACACCTTCTGTTCTTTCTTTTTGAAGCTGTAATTTCCTGCATTTGCTTATTCGAGCAATGCATCTATGTCACTTGCCACAAAATAAGTGACTTCCTGATTGCACAGGCTTTTTTCAGTTCTTCTGAGTAAAGAATGTTGATTACCAAATAATGTCAACTCATTTTCTTAAAAAAGAAAGAAAAAAGAATAGAAGATTACAATGAGGGACTTAAAATGTAAGGGGCCAAATCTCTGGAGGTTTATACTTTTTTTTATAAAAGTCCTTACATTCATTTTTTTGGTTAAAACTTGTGTATTAACTGATTTGTGAAGTTGTTCTCGTCATTTTTCGGTCCTTTCAGAGGTTTAGGAAGTGTGTTGTCATCAGTGTTGCCAACTACTTTCAATGGAAATTAGCTGAAACCTGATCAAAAAGTTGTTAAATATCACTAGATTACATAATGCGCCAACTGTCGCCACTTTACATTTGTTTTGTCTTCTAATCATGCTCACACACTGCATTTTAATATAATATCTAATATCCAATAAAGCTGTTCTCATTTCCTGTCAGACAACAGGAGGAGTATGATACAGTGACTCACCTAATGTTAACCAGCAGACCAAAAAGAGGCTAGATCGGTCGCTTTTTTGAAAAGTCTCAAGGGTTGTGAAAAGTCGCTGACAAAGTTGCTAAATTGGCAACACTGGTTTTCACACTAAAATCATGTTAACATTCTTGTTGCTTATGTACTATTGTGACTGCACTATTAAAGGTGTGAGTATTTTAATGTTTATGAATTGGCAATATAATAAATGTTTGTGGTATAATCACCATCATCATGGCAGAAATGCTGTCAGTTGAACTTAACTTGTACTGAACTAATAGTCTTTAATTTGATGTGGGGAGTATTATCGACATCTCTCATTTATAAACTCAACATGCTTTTCGTGCTCCAAGAATATGTCTTCTCACTTCATGAGAAATGAGAATTAATAAAAGAGAATAGAACCTGCCAGGTATATAATTACATTCTACATCTGTAACAACACTCTTTGGGTGACAGGAGTCAGACAGTAAGTCTACCTCCTTGTACATATAGCACAAAGGAAAGGATTGTGTGTTTTTACAGTGAGGATGTCTGTGAGGACAGGCATCCTTAGGGAGGAGAGTGGAAACCAGGAAGCAAAGCAACAGAGCAGCGGAGCATGGAGGTTGAGGGTGATCTGTGATGAGAATTTGACATCTAACCAGGCTAGGTCCCATGGGGGCATAAACAGTCAAGATGTGGGGTTTTATTCACAATGAAGCCCTGTTAAAGGTATAGTTCATCTTAAAATTACAATTCTGTTATTATTTATTCATTTTCAGGACAAGGTGCCCTTTGCCCTTTTAACAATAAATCAAATAAAAACATTTAATGTACTTTTATTGAAATTTAGGTTTCACTTTATTTTGATGGTCCCTTTAACACATTCTGTTGACTATAAGTAACATTGCATCTACGTCTAGTATTTCTCATTAGAGTATTAAAAGAGTATTAGTAGACTGGTAGGGTTAAGGTTGGAATAAGTTGACACAGTTGTAAAGTTACTTATAATCAGTAGAATGTCTGTTGGGGGAGAATCACAATAAACTGGCAGATATTAAGCAGACAGTACACTAATACTCTAATGAGAGTTCGTTGACACATAGTTGCAAAGTAACTTATAGTCAACAGAATGTTCAAAAGGGGCCATCAAAATAAAGTTATACCGAAACTTAAAAAAATCATGATATCATGGCTTTGGTAGAAAATTCAGAAGTTTTTTTATTTTTTATTTTAATATACATTTATAAATGATAGTTTGATTTTACAGACATCTTTTTGACCACATGGTTCTAACAGTAAGTTTTTCTTTTTCTTTATCAGTATCTTAGAATATCAGTACTTATATCAGCCTTGTCAAGCTAACATTCTAAAAAACAGGCCTACTGATCACGTTTAGTTCTATGGCTGTTTTGCTTCATTATGTTTTGGTTTTGTTTTCCTTGTTATGGTTTGCCCGAGTTCCCTCTGCTTATTAGTTTCCATAGTTCCTAATTTATGCACCTGTTCTGTTTTCTGTTGATTACTCAGTCTGTGTATTTAAGCCTTTAGTTCATTCAGTTCTTTGTTCGGTCTCGTTTACGTCTTGGCTTTATGTTGTTGTTGTTATACTATTACTCTGAGAATAGGCCTCATAATGCAACCATGAAGCTGCTATAAAACTGGAACAATACAACAAATTGAAATGAGTTTTTGCAGAATGGCTGCCCTGATAAAGGTAGAAGTTGTGATAAACAGGAACATTAGCCTAGAACTCAGTGCAGCAATTGTTCCTGTGGGGCGACTATGTTAACACAGCTGAAAATCACTTCCTTTAGGTAGCTTTTGGGTTTTACTCTGCAAGAACCATAAATAACCAGAGAGTTCAAACTGACTTGCAGTGGTTTCTTATTGGCAGACTAACTTGTTTACTCTTTAACCAAATTACAGCCCAGAACGCCACAAGGCGCCCACAGACGGTGTTTCCTTCTGATTAGAGACTTAGTGACTCCCAGCTGTGGCATTTTTGGGAAGGTTAATTTTGGGTCCTATACCTCTCTCTAACAGCGCAGTCTCACAGACAGGTCAGCTCTCAGGGAATGAGAAACTGTCTCTGGTCCTACACAACAATGAAATCTGCCCTGAGGCCTGCTATAGTGGTGTATGAACATCTTGTTTGTTGTTAGTGGTATTTCATCTTTCTTGATGCAAATATGGCCTTCTGGTGAAGATAGGTAGTTACGATGACGAGTTTCTCCACAAGTTTCAGATTGAGTACCTTTATTGAATTTTACACTTTGTTGTTTGCATGCATGGCTGAAACTACTCATTTTGCCTTAAGGCATAACCTTTTAATGCAAGGTTTGACCAGGTAACTAATGCAAATGCAAAGCCTGTGGGACTTTCAAGAGGAACATATGATTGAGCATGCCAACAATTTTTTTTATTGATGATTGAATTAAGTCCACTGATATTGCCATTCATTTACATGAGCTGTTTCTCCAGAAGAATCATGCAAATCATATAAAGGCACAAAATCTGTGTTTATTACAATTTTGCATTTCCCAATCAAAATGTGTTTATTCACACCCCATATCTGTATACATGCTTGATCATAATTTGATGAATAACTGTTGCCATGATCAATAGAAAATATCCACAAAACACAAATGTATTTTTTAAATTAAATTCAGCTACTTTCTGCTAATGGCAATAGTGCTAAATAAGCAATAGTTTAAAATAGTGCCAATTTGCATAAAGAGCTGTGTTTGCACTGAAACTAATGACAATGGCATACAAAGGCTATATGTAAGTTATAAAGCAGTGTATTTTTAGAGCTGATATTATCAAGAAAAAAATACAGAAAAGTGGTGTAAATGTGTTATAAAGAAGGTAGGTTTCTAACACATTCTAAACATTAGTATTTTACCACAGATCTTTTAAAATAAAACAAGGATGTGTCAAAAATATCACGAGAAGTTGTTAGACAGAAAGACAGCTTTGTTAGCAGTCCACATGTCACTATACCCTCTGGCTTCTCACAAGATCTTCTCAAGAGGATGTTGGTCTAGATGAGGATGGAGTCACATGGCTGTTTGCCGGAGGGATTAGCCCTCTGTCTCTTGAGACAAGAAAAGTAAATACTATATTGTCAACATTTATTACCAACAGAAGTTTCACAGCAAAGACTCATAGTTAAGATCTTTCATGTCCCCTGTCATTTTTCACAGAGAAAAATGTTTTAGCAAGCTACTTTTTTGCAAGCTACTCTTAATATCAGTAGGACTCCTATGACCATGTACTATAAATCTTATATTGAATCTATACTTTGCTTTTCTATATGCTGTTGGTATGGTAATGTAAATGTTAAACATCGAAAATCATTGAATTGGATTGTCAACCAATAAGATTATTGGCATTGAGCAGACCGGGTTATCAATGTATTTGAAACAGGGTATTTGTAACAGGGTATTTGAAGCTTAGGGTCTTATTTATACGACACTGTTTTCAACTAAAAACGGAAAACTTTTTATATGTCTTGGTCGTTCATTTACACAACAACGGCGTTTTGGCGGCCTAAAAACACAAACTTTTGAAAACAGGTTTCAAAGTGCAAGTTTTTGAAAACAATACTGTTATTGTCTCTGTGCAAATTTGTGAAAACGGTGAAATCACACGCATAATTACTTGTTCAGTCTATCCACAGTAGTCCTGCGCCCCATGAAGCTTTGCGTGAATTATGGGTGTAACTTCCATTAAGCTGTAAACAATCAGTGAAAGACTAGCTGTATGGACGCAATAATATATATATATATATATATATATATATATATATATATATATTATTTAAACCATGTACGATGACATATATTATTCTACTCACCCTTCAACCATTGAACATTAAAAGGACATTTAAAAGTGTAAAAGCATCAACAAGGTATTTTCAACAGACCATGAATAATCTCTGAAAAAGGATCTTTCCACAGCAAAATCGGTCGGTTAAAATCACTGTGGTAATCTGTATTATGTAACATACGCCTTAATAATAAAAAAATGTTTTACTTCAGCATTGCGTGATACTATTTTAAAGTGATTTCAGTCATTTTGACACATAATAAATTGTATTTACCTGTGAAACCAAACCTGTAAAGAGATGTGAGGATTTGGGGAGGATTCCAGTGAATTATTAATGGTATCGTAAATTAAAAAAGGTAGAACAGACCACAAATGTGCAGTATATGTTGACCTTTATCATACTATTACAGTGAAATTCAAAAGTAAAAAAGAAAATAATCATGAGGAAAAGAATGTAGAGCTCTTACTATAGATATTCTTGTTATAACATGTCACGTTAAAATACCAAGTGTTACGTTATTCTCATGTTATTCTTAGATAAAACATGAAAGAAAACTGGTAGCTCATTAAGTCAAACTGACGGATCAGCTTTATTTGTAGGGCAACCTTATGATTTGAAATGATTCGTTTCAGTCTTTTTGAATGGGAGTTCCCCAAACCGGAAGTGCCACCCATAATTCAGAACGCAGTAAACCCGTCAGGAATAAGGTGGATAGTAGTTTTTCTTTACAAAGTGACGTCACCTACTACTGGTCTGGCAGGCATAATACAGTGTTTTAAATCGTTTTCGCGTATCAGTGTGAACGGGGATCACTTTTACAACTTTGTCGTACACAAAAAACACTAAGCGAAAACGTTTCCGTTTTTAGTGAATGTTGTTGTGTAAATGTGCTCTTAGTGTGAGGCATCAGATGTAAAAATGTGGATTTTGATGATTCATTTCTAAAGACTGCAGTCTGTCAATACACCCTCGGCTGCCTTTCCTTCACTGCTGGCATAATTACTGGTTTAGCCTTGTGAGTTTGTGACACCAGCGCCCCATAAGTGCTGATAATGGCAGCTCCAGCATTCCACTGGGGCTAAGCTACAGCTGGAGCCTCAAGGCTGACTGGAGAACTGGCCAACTACCAGAGGCGGACGGAGTACACAGCTTCATTACTTGAGTAAAAGTACAGATACCCCTTGCTAAATTTGACTCAAGTACAAGTAAAAGTACTACAGTCAGATGTCTACTTAAGTGAAAGTACTGAAGTACTTGTTTTTAAAAGTACTTGAGTATCAAGAGTACATGAGTACATTTTCTAAATATTGCATAACTACTGCCACAGTGCTTACATTTATGTCCAGAAACGTCCTACATGGAGTAATGAAAAATGTTAATGTTAATACCTTGGAGATTGTAAAAGGAATTTAAAGTAAAATCAAGTCATTTTCATCTTTTTACAATGTTGCTTTATTTAACATTTAAGAAAATTTCAGAAAATTCTGAACATTAATATAGTCTGGCGAGGTGGGGCCACGTTTGAGAGGGAAACAACAAATTGAGGGTTTCTGATATTTTTCCTTTTTTTCTTTTTTTTCTTTTCTTTTAGAAGTAGTAACGGGTACTCACAGTTATGGATAGAAGTGTAGTGGAGTAAAGAGTACAATATTTGCCTCTCAAATGTACTTGAGTAAAGTCATGAGTACTCCCCAAATAGTGTACTCCGTCACTGTCCGACTCTGCCAACTACACACTGCCTCCCTGCACAACCATTTCCATTGCTTTTTTGGTGTGTCTTTGAGGAATGGATCTGTTAGGTCATGTGTTTTATCACACTGCCAAAATGTGATAACCTCATGAAAACATCTTGGGGCAGTGTGATTGGCATTTAAGCGATCTTAAGGGAACATTGCCTTAATCTAGATTGCAAATTATGTTTGAATTTTATGGTGAAGGATGGTTTGTGAGTTGGTGTCTGTCTTTGTCAATAAACATTTGAAAATATCCAACAGCTTGAACACACAAGATGTTCTAACTCATATCACTATTAATATTGCTCATACTTATGGTTAGGGATTTAAATAAACCCTTAAATTTAAGTATTACTTTTTTGTGTGTAACTTGTCCCGCACTGTTCGTATTACAGACTTGAAATGAAAAATCAAAATGTGAGACTTGTGTTCACTTCTGTTCAATAGTTTGAGGTTGGTAAGATTTTATTAATGTTTTTGAAAGTCTCTCACCACAGCCGCAGTTATTGTGTCTATTGTGAAATAGTATTGCAATTTCAAATAACTGTTTTCTATTTTCATACATTTCAAAATGTAATTTATTATGCAAAGCTGAATTTTCAGCATCATTATTCTAGTATTCAGTGTCACATGATCCTTCAGAAATCATTCTAATATGCTGATTTGGTGCTCAAGAAACATTTTTTATTATAATCAATGTTGAAAACACTTGTGCTACTTTTTTTGTGGAGACTGTAATTTATATATATTTTTTAGGACTGTCTGATAAAAGATAGAATGAGGGGAAAAACTGTTTAATTGAAATAGATTTTTTTTGCCTTTCACTTTTGATTAATTTAATGCATCCTTGCTAAATGAAAAACAAATCTTACTTAGGATTGATAGATCTTAAAACTACAGTTTATGAAGCAATAATATGTTATTATTATAAAACATCTAACCAAAAAATTTATTAAAACATCTCAGTATAGCATAGCATAGTATAGCAACACCCTGCATCATGGTGGTTTTCCAAGGTAAGTCAGCATTTCTTCAAAACAATATTCAAAATCTATTTCTTAATTCTAGCACTTTTTTAAAACATAATTCACATACCCATAATGCACTACTCCTTATGTTAAACTCAAGTTTTCTAGCATCAAGTAATACGAGCGTTATTTATTCTGAAGACCCTCATACTTTCATAATATCTCCACAATCAGAAAGGAAGGAACTCAAGAAGGGTTGTGAAAGTGCTCAAGATTTTTCATCTCTCAACGATGGGGTCTTGGCTGCTGGGGTGTTGAACTGTTTATGTAATCCACCCAGCCATCACTCCTCCCAGCCTTTTAGTCCCACTCACTCTGGTTTAAACCTTGTCCACCCTTCTTCCCCCTCTTTTAACATGGGGAAGAACACTGAGGCCTTGTACTGGTCCATGCTTGGGGTTCCGGGACCGGTGCCGACCACAGAGGGACCACGTCAGTCTCCCCCGAGCCATTTCCTGTCTTTACCCTCCCATCTAATACCAAACAGACCTCATTCTGCTTGCGTTCCCCGACAGGACTGAGCCAACAGGCGTGCCAGAACCCTCCGTGCTCTTTGCACTTATCAAAACATCAGAAAACAGAAAATGTCAGCATGGAGTGTAGCACCATCGACTCTTTCGTCTTATATTTGTTGAGGGCAATGAGTTTGATCACTTCTGCTATAAATGGGTGTGGCAGATTCTCACAAAGAATCGGATGTATTTGTTTGTTATATAAGAGGGTGGAGGCTTTACCTGCAGGGAAATGTGATCAGTCCTTGGGCATTAATGAGGTTAATTTGAAGTTAAGGTTCCAGGAATTCTCTAGCACATATTTCTGCATCAAAACATTGGTTTCCTATCCTAATTCTTATTTTTAAAGACTTTAGTGCCATGTTGACATTCAAACATGTTGCTTTTTTCCGAATGCAACTAAATGTATGATCAGAGGCGGACGGAGTACACAGCTTCATTACTTGAGTAAAAGTACAGATACCCCTTGCTAAATTTTACTCAAGTACAAGTAAAAGTACTACAGTCAGATGTCTACTTAAGTAAAAGTACTTAAGTTCTTGTTTTTAAAAGTACTTGAGTATCAAGAGTACAAGAGTACATTTTCTAAGTATTGCATAACTACTGCCACAGTGCTTACATTTATGTACAGAAACGTCCTACATGGAGTTGTGAAAAATGTTAATGTTAATACTGGAGAATGTAAAAGGAATTGAAAGTAAAATCAAGTCATTTTCATCTTTTTACCATGTTGCTTTATTTAACATATAAGAAAATTTCAGAAAATGTAAATAGTCTGGCGAGGTGGGGCCACGGATGGCACATTCCCGGGATGGACCTGCTGCGTCTTACATTTTTTGTCCATGGTTTAGTCTCTTATAATGCTACGTTCCAGGCAGGTTTTTGAACACGTAAATCACGACTACAAACCACGACTCACGACTTTGTAGCGTTCCAGGCCAGACCAAACTAAGTTACCTGAGCGCAAGGAAATTTTTTTTTTTTTTTCATAAGCATGATCAATGCTGTCAAGTTCAGGTTTACGTCACCTTAACATTTCCATGCGTCAATACACTTTCACGACATACTTATTGTTAGTTTCAGACACATAACATTGTAATACATAATCGTGTGTATTATTATTATCATTATTATATTATTATTAATTTGACTGCAACGTTATATTGTCCAAAAGTGTATTCTCACCGTGTACCGCCTGCAGAAACACTGCATCCGTAGTGGCTGCCATTGCTGTTTTGTATGGTTTCGCGGGCTATGTGAGCTCGTAACTGGGAGTACATCGATCTAGTACGAGTTCACGGGTGGGAAGTCACGGGTTTGACTGCCGTTCCAGTGCACTTTCACGGGTATAAGGTTGGAAAAACACGGGTTACAGGTTGCCTGGCATAAATCTGACAATGAGTTGACTTTGGCGGAAAGCTGGAGGTGATTGCTGATAGGCTGTCTCAATCAGTGGCGCCTGCACAATCCAATCACGTTTGAGAGGGAAACAACAAATTGAGGGTTTCCGAGATTTTCCTTTTTTCCTTTTTTCCTTTTTTTTTAGAAGTAGTAACGGGTACTCACGGTTATGGATAGAAATGTAGTGGAGTAAAGAGTACAATATTTGCCTCTCAAATGTACTTGAGTAAAGTCATGAGTACTGCCCAAATATGATACTCGAGTAAAGTACAGATCCCTCAAAATTGTACTTAAGTACTGTACTCAAGTAAATGTACTCCGTTACTGTCCGGCTCTGTGTATGATCACTGGCTGGTCAGTCACAATTTTGTTTAGCTGCCTGAAAATGAAATAAATTGAAATAGGTCCTAGAAATATTCTATTTGCATTTATGTTGCTTTCATGGTTAAAAAAAATCTAGTCTTCCAGACTCTAAAAATGTAATATCAAGTAAAAAGTATTTTTTCAACATATTTTTCTTTCACCTTGAATACAGTTAATCTTAATATTTTTTTCAAAAATGTTTAAATATATTTGTTTTAACTTTATTTTTTATAACCTGGAAGGTTCTAAAAATTTTAATACAGAAAATTAAAAATATAAGCTGCTCATCAAAGCATTTAACAAATGAATAGATAAGATGAAAAAATAGCATGACTTTACTGGTCTGCAGATTCAACAGAGCCGTGTTAAACCCTCTCCAGGAATACTTGGCATTCGTCTCAGCACGTGGTATTTTTTATGCAATAGAATTAGGCAATTCACTATCTTGCTCCTGTTGCAGCATTTGAAATAGCTTATTCTTTGCAGCTGCAATTATCTCAGTCAATTATCAGATTAGCTGTTGGCTGGAAAACTAGTGACTTCTCTACAGGAAAATTGGTCTCAATTAAAGACCTACTGTAAAAGGAGACAGTACAGTGGCAAACATCATTGGTGTACAGGGCATCCCCACAGCTCACAGCATTAGTCAATTATATTTGATTTAAATGGGTAAAGCTATTTTACTCTGTATAGAATCCATATAAAATGTGATATATATATATATATATATATATATATATATATATATATATATATATATATATATATATATATATATATATATATATATAGATAGATAGATAGATAGATAGATAGATAGATAGATAGATAGATAGATAGATAGATAGATAGATAGATAGATAGATCTCTGTTCCACATCTCAAGAGGGGTTAACTAAAGCATGACTTTCATGCACATTCATCAGCTAACACCTGGTGAGCTTTATCACCTCAGTTATGGTCTCAGCAGACAAGCTCAATCTTGCCTGTAATATCCTCCTCTCTCCACCACTTTCTCACTCACAACAACTTTCTCACATGAACACGTTTGTGCATCTTTAGACCTAATGGTCTGCTTTTGACAAATATGCCATTGATAAGTGCACATCCCCTCGTTCGCAAAGCCTTGGATGTTCTTGTAATTTACTCCTCTGTGTTAAAAATGAGCGCTGGGTTTATGTAGGACAGGTCCAACCAGCCTTTGCCTCCCACTGGTCTGTCTCCAATTTTGCTCCCCCATGCTCCCTACTGGCTTTGAAGAGCCGCTGCACTGGAGTGTAAATCAGCCCATGGAACAGGTGGAGATCTGCCAGCTGTGTGGAGATCCAGGGAGGGATGTCATAGGGGATGGAAAGCTTTGGTAAAAACCACTGGATCTTTTCTAAAAGTGGAGGGAGAGGTGAAAGTAATTGAATCGGACAAACTTAATTCATGTTCTCTATTACATCAACAGATATGATGCAAATGTGTGTCTGACAGATAACAATAACAAGTGGATTTTCTGGGGACAAAATGGGAGTGGTGCTTGTAGACAGTGTTGTAGTAATCGAATCCAGACAAGACCTGACTCGGACCGTCTAAATTCCAAATTCAAGACCATATTTTGTGAATAGTCAAGACCAGCTCATTTGAGTCAGAGTCCAGGCCGAGTCCAAAAGCTCCTAAAAATATTGTCTAGGACTCGGGTTTGAGTCCGAGTCAGGTCTTATCCAGACTCGAGTGCCACAATCGTCGCCATGACTTAACCTTAACCCTAAAATCAGATGGAAATGATTGTTGAATAAATTATTTAGAAGCACCAAACTAGTGGTTATAAGCCTACCATTGACAAACTTGTCCCTCAAATCTGATTGGTTGTTTGGAATATTGGTGAAATCTTGGTGAAATCACGTTCATGGATGTATTATAAAATGTAATTTATTCATGTGATGGAAAAGTTGAATTTTCAACATCATTAATCCAGTCTTCAGTGTCACATGATCCCTCAGAAATCATTGTAATATACTGATTTGATGCTCAAGGAACATTTCTTATTATTATCAATGTTGAAAACAGCTGTGCTGATTAATATGACTGTGGACACTGTGATACATTTTTTAAGGATTCTTTGACGAATATAAAGCATTTATTTGAAATAAAAATATTTTGTAACATTAATTCAAAACATTAATTAATTGCTATTAATTCAATTCTACTGACATTTGAATGTATTAAAAAAGTAATGGATGTATTATAACATGTTATCAGGCTTTAACTAATTTTTATGTTATGCTATATACCACAGCTATATATAAATCCAAGTATTTTAAACCAATTACTCGTAGTAAAACATAAAGTAACACAATAAGCTTAGAAGTGACAGTGAACTTTTTTGAAAACAGTAGATTCAAGTGTTGTTCTGTACTGTGAACTGCTTTCAATTATGATTAGCTTGTAGCTTGGCAAGCTACAATTTCAAAGCAGCTTCCCCAATGCAAACACTCCCCTCTCAAAGGCTCTTTTATTCTTCTGTTCTGTCATGTTTTATTCAGTGTGGAAAATCTTAGTTAATTGGTCTAAAGTTGGCTTTTCATGGCTGTCTCCTTAACAACAGGGGAAAGACCCTTTCTCCCTCCTTTTTTTTTCTTCCCCAAACCCTGCCCATTTAAGGCTGGACCTCTTTTTTCCCTTATCCTCTCTCCCTCTCTTTCCACGTCTTCCTCTCTTCTGCGTGTGAGGACTGTGTGACAGCTTTTCCTGCTGCCCGTAGTGAACGTCTGAAAGGGAGTGAACACACGGCAGCTTGTAATGCGAACTAACCAGAGGCAAACGTATGTACTACTGAGCGGTCATTGGACGGGGCTGTAAAAACTCTTCTCAGTTTGGCCTGTGTAACGTATTGGTACCATCAGCTCTGGATTAAACTTCCCGAGAAGTCTGATTATGTGTTTGATGCTGTAGAAGAACAACTTTGAAATTTTTTTGTGGTGAGTCTCTGAACTTTCAGCATGCTATATTTAGTGATATTAGTTGGTTCAACTTTAGTAAACATGTTGCTCTGTATGAGAGATGAGAAATTGTTCTCTGATGTTCTTCACTGCAAAAAAAAAATTGTCTTGTTTTTCAGCAAAAAAAATATGTAAACATCCTTAAAACAAGATATATTAACTTGAGAAGCAAAATAGTCTAAGACTATTTTAAGTAAAATTAAGTTTATTTTTGTATTGTTGTTCTTGTTTTAAGCATAAACCTCACTTTGTAAGATTAAAATAAATAAAAAAGAATAAATTAATTATTCTCTATGATATAAGAGGAATATTAGAAATTTAAATACTAGATATTTTAATATTAGAAATGTTTTTTTTTGCATAGATGTTTTATAGTTATATTTTTAGACTTTTTTCTCTGAAAAACAAAACGAGGATACTATATTTTACAACTATTTTATAACTAAATTTGCATATCATTTGTTTGTTTGTTTCTTTATTTTACATGAACATCTGTATTAATGTGATGCTGATTGTTGTAAATAGAACTCCGGCACATGTCATCTGTATGCATTTATTGACTCGTATTCTCATGAATCATGTCCTGGAAGGTTATGACTTATGGATCCTCCAATCCGAGATGTCGTCTGTGCAGATGGAAGTTATTTTAGATCATTTTGCACTCATCAAGAGTGTTTGTGTGTGTCTATGTATGTTTCCCTGCAGGGGAGTTCAAGTCCTGGACAGAAGCATCCTTAATTGAGTTACGTTAGGGCTAGAGCTGCAGCTGTAAATTGGTTAATGTTTTATCATTATAAAAATAAATACCCAGGCTCATTGTGTGCTTATCCGCGGGAAGGTCAATAATAATGTAACGTGACCAGGCAGTTGAGGTGAGGGCTTCATGCATGGCCGATGTGTTTCTTCAAACAAAAAGAGGTTTCCTGTACAAGAGCCAAGTGAGTTGCCCCTGTGTTTGCATGCCACACCTTTTAAGTTATAAAATTAATCTTAAATATACCTTTGACATGAAAATCTATACAAAGTTTTGCACCTTTGAACAGCTGATTGTTAAAGTCTTTGTTTGTTTTGGCATGCCATGTTAGTTTGATTTATATCCCAATAGAGAGATGTGCAAAACTTGCAGCTGCTTTTTGTTTAGAGATGGCTGACTTGTGTTCAAATCCATTCAACCCTGCTCTGAGCATCTGCTCTCCTCTGCAAACTTTCTCTACTGCTGTTCAATGAGCCACCTTATCTTCTTGAGTTAACGGTCTTTAGATTTGGAGGGAGGTCAGAGGTCAATCCCTGCTCTAACTTCATTTCTGTCATGGCAATTCTCTTAGTGTTTGTCATGGTAATGGGTATGACAATGTTGATATATTTGGTCTTGGCGGAATAGATCTGCAATGCTGCTGCTGCTTCAGAGCAAGTACAGGACTTGCTACTGCCAAAACAAGACACACTGCTGTGAGCATGTAAGACATGCTGCTGCTGTACAATATAGCATACATAAATTACCCATAGCAGATATATACAGGTGGAGCTGGGGAAGGTGTAGGGTTTCTGAAAGTGCGCTGCACTGCTAAGGCAAAGGCTAACCAAGTATTTAAAAGTTTAGCACACAAGCTCATTGGATACTGAAACAGCAGAAACCAATCAGCTGTGCCCTGAGAAGTATGTGATGGCAAGCGTTTGAGTTAAGACTTCGTAAGACTTTTCCTCTTACAAGCTTTCACATCACATTACTATAACATTTATTATTATATTCACTGATTATCTTCACTTCCACTCTTACATCAAATATGGCACTGAGAGATTTTTTTGTGATTTGATGACAATGTAATTTGGCCTCAATCGTCAATGGCATCCATATGGATTGATGTAGTCTTAGTTGGTCTCGGAAGCTCTGAAATGGATAAAAATATCATATATATAAAGAAATTTCGACACACAGCCCTCAAATGTGTCAGCTCTGATCTAAAGACAGAATATGGGAGGATTTGGGCTCTGCTATGCCTTATCTGATTTTGATTGATTTAGTGGAATATTTACAGCGAAACTCCTTTTGGTCTGAGGGTTTAAAATGTTTAATGACTATGTCAGTATGTGCTTTTAAACACCTCCCAAACATTCTTTCTCTCCTCCATTTCAGTTTTTATGAGCGTGTGGATTTTGATTGAGAGAATAAATCCCCAAATCCAAATAATACAGCAAACCCCAGATAATATAGCACAAAATCTCATCTGAGTGGTACGCATTCATTCAGTTAATGCCATTGGCTTGATTTACAAACACGCCAAGAGCGTCAATCTCATTTTATGGAGCAATAATACAGTTAAAGGGAATTAGTAAAGCCATTGAAATGAGACTGAACATGGGTGTGTACAAAGTTTAAAATCATTCATTCTCTGTAGGCTCTTCTATTTGGCTATTTTTTATTACATAAATCCTAACCTGAGTACTTGTGCTAAATGCTTTGATAAATTTCTATGGGCAGGATGGGGTTAACAATGCCCACCCACCCATGGGAAAGATGGACCACATGTTTTGCGTCGTACAGTAATCAGAGGGCCTGCGTAATGGATCCAGCATGTTTCTAGGGATCTGCAAAGGCCTTTGGGTTCAGATCGATCTGCAGATGAAATCATTGCTCTATTTGTGGAACTTTGGAACTGGGATCACCTGAGGGTTTGTCGGCCCATCACCCACACTCTCTCTGTGCTTTCAAACTGAACCCAAGCAAGCAGAAACAAGGCTGCAGATGCACGTGTTTAATTAAATCCAAATAACTCCCGCTCTCATTTTCATAATAGGTCTCCTTAGGGTTTTAAATCTAAAACAAGTCTTAATTGCTTTTATTTTAGGGTTTAATGAATGGGTAGAGATTGTTTTGTGTTCTCACACAGTACATTCTCATATTGAGTGTTTTGACCCTGTTGACCCTAGAGGTGGATATAGAGGCCAAGATTAGGGCATGTGAAAAGTGTTTTTCTTCTCTGCGTTTGCATAGAAAACTATTGAGGATCTTTGGCTCCATTGACACAAACACACACATCTGGTTAAGATTAACACCCAAGAGCACAGTCCTCATCCACAGAACCCCCACTGACAACACGGGCTGGCAAATACTCTGACCCACATTTTATGTTTTAATATATTTCATTTAATTGTTAATTTATTTATAGTATATGACTGGTCTCATATACACTGCTCATCCAAAAAAGCTGACAAGATCTTGACCAAAAATTGATGTACCTCTTGATGGAAATAACATCACAACATTTAGGTGCATCAATTGATTGGTCGAGATAATTTACTGACAATGCAAGAGTCCAGCACTCTGTAAAGTCTATCCAGCACATTCCAAAGACTTTCAATGAATTTAAGGTCTGGAGTCACAGGTTCCAATTCATGTGTGAAAATGATTCTTCATGCTCCCTCCCAACCATTCTTTCACAGTTTGAGCCTGATCTTGACATTGTCATCCTGGAATATGGCCATCATGTGTCTTCCTACATGGTTGTTTAAGAAATGAAAAGCTCCACACTCCATCAATTAGGGTTAGAAGACCTGTTGTCAAATATAAAACATGCTAGAAAAAGATTTTCAGGATTCTTTGATGAATATAAAGTTCAACAGAACAGCATTTATTTGAAATCGAAAGATTAAATATACTTCTTTCATCAAGGATGCAAAACTGACAGATTAATAATGCTACAAAAGATTTCTATCACACATTTTTTTTATGAATGTAAAGTATTGTATATGTATTATATATGGCTATTGATATGACTGGAGTGTGCATATTTCTTAACACATTTATCAGAGGAACTATTAGTTTAGAGGGGTAAAACGTTTTAATGAGGAAAAAATGACCAATATATATAGTGAGGTTTATGCACTTGAGGAAATTCAACATAGGAGCGTGTGTGGTGTTCGTTTAGTCTCCTCTTTCTCGGCTGGTATGCGTCTTTAGGGTCAACTCCATATTTAATGCAGGGGTCAAGAATCTGATGGCAACCACATGTCTGACTTGGCTCTAAATTAAATACCCCCCTCAGTAAGAGCTACTGACAGGAAACACAGTCCAAATGAGTTACACAGTTTAATCTGCTAGATTCTCTGTCAAGAGAAACAGAAAGAAAGACACTCTACACTGTTTTGGAAATGTGATGATGAGATCCAGGGCTGTAAAGGAGCTCAAGCTATTTCACATAGTGAATGCTTTTACCATACCACCCTCCTGAGCAGTTTAACAGGCCACACAGCCGGTTGAAATGTGTCCAGTTTTACTGGTTGGACTTGGACAGTTACCCTCACCTCAGAGGTTTTGGAAGTTACATTGAGCTGCTACCTCTGATTTGTTGAGAAAATTCTGGACATGGTTGGTGTTGAATCTGGCTGATGGGAGAAAATAAGACCCGAGGGGCTACATGCTAACTAAGAGATTGAACAGTCAGCACTTATATAATGCTTTTGCATGGTAGTTTATGGAAAAATTCAAGACTATGAGGATGTTGCAGTTGTAGCATTCTGCAATGCGCAAAAATAGTTTCAAAGTTTCAAATGTACTTTCAGGGACACATTAGACCCCCCCTCATTTCTTTTTCTAACAAAACTGTTTATGGGATAAGAGGAAACATTTTATTTCTTCTTTTTGTAAGGAACTTTTCATTTTAAAAGCATAGACACTCCTCGAAGCAAGACCAGTCAAGATAAAATAGTTTTCTATTGAGGCTGACAGCCTAAAATGGTCATTTTGAGTATTTTTAGGGCCCGAGCACCGATGGTGTGAGGACCCTCTTGGAATGGCTCCGTTTATGTATATTGAGATTGCGTCCTCTAGGCTGTCCACAGTTTGGGAATAGTTTAGCCAGACAAAGAAACACAATTCAATTTAGATTTAAAGTTCTGTATCAGTCACCAAGCCCTTTGCCAAGAAGACCACAAGTGGTTCAATCACTATGCCAGGAAATTCCAGTGGCTGAAAGAACATTTCTAAGTATCAAAAATATCCATCTGGTTATTTTGTCTGGCGGTGTGTCATATGAACGAAAAGGCTGGACTGGCTGCTCTATGTTTTTCTTTTGATATTGGAGGATTCAATTATAGCCTTTAATGTCATGGAGTAAATTCCGTTCATGCTTTGTGATGATATTTTTGAGTACTTTAGAATGAAGGAGTCGTTTAGTCAGGTTGTTTATGACTGATATTTCCCTAATGGTCAAAACTGAAGCTTCTGTTCAATGATTAGCAGAATCGCTCCAAAGGGTTTTTGTCCTGTCACTTTGTCCTCCACAAATCATCCGCTAACACTCTTTATTTGGACAGACAATTTAATGTGAAAAAAGAGAAACAAATCAGGGGGTGTTGTTTACATATTTGCACTAGGTCACAATTTTTCCTGTCGGATGGAGACAGATCCAGGGGAAGGAAATGCTATTGTGGTCTTCTTATTGTGGACAAGACAAGAATTATCACCAGATATGACAGTGTCTGGACTTCCTCCGTCTTTCCCATTCCTTTAAACAAACAATGTCAAGTTTAAAATGAGAATTTCTGGCCTTTTCCCAGGATTTGTGATTGGCTGTGTTTGTATTGGCATTCATTTGCACTTTATTAAATTAACTATTATGTGTAGTGCTAAACATGTGTTTCTAATCATATTAATGCATGGTTGCTTTATCTGGAATTCTACATTTTTCTCTCTCTCAAAATGATACTGTGTATATGATCTGTGTGCTTTTCCAAACTGCACAGCAAGTTTAAGCCTGAGAAATGAACTTTAGTCAGGGTAGACTCCATATTTTACATGAATTAGAATTAAAGGGGTCATGACATGGATTTTATATATCATTTTAATTTTCCTTGAGGTTCATGCATACAAAGCCCCTAAAAGGGACAAATATGGAATGTGAGTAAAAAAAAAAAATTCATAACTTTTGCGTTCTGTGCGTTCTCTCGCAAAACTTTTGCGGTGTCTTGCAAAAATATTGGTGTTCTCTCGCAAAACTTGTTGTGAGTTCGGTACGTGAACTCAGAGTTCGTACGTGAACAATGGACTTGAAGAAGTACGGTCAGTGCTTAGTTAAAGGAGATCAGTAAAGTTGAGTAAAGCAGCAAAGTAATTTTACTGAGTTGGGCCAACTTTATTTTGGAAAATGTATATTTAGTTGGGCTAACTTAATTTTGAACAATTTAAATTGAGTTAAACATTTTAATTGTAAATATGAATGATTGAGTTGGGATAACAATTTAACTGAGTTTAAATTCAGAAGACTGGAGTAATTATGTTGACATATTTTTTATTCTTGGTGATGTGCATAAGAGACATCTTACCAACCTCAAACTTTTGAACTGTTGTTTTTCATGGTACAATAGTCAATGCAACATCTGCTTTGGAGCAGAACATGAGGTCAGAGAAAGAAAACCGCTGGTGTTGGAGTGACAGGATTGCACGGCAAGAGGCCTGCAAATAATTTCCTCCTAGGGAAAAAACAAAACACAAACAAAACAACACGGCAGGTTAATGGGTATTTATATGTCTCCAGCTGCCATTAGATTCCACGTAGACACAACTGCAAGCAAAGGGTAAAATTGATATACTGTATTTCTACATCATTATCCTTATGGTGTTTATACCAACCAGGCAATAGAATACTTATGTAAATACTTTTTTTATATTTATACAGTTGTATAAATGTCTTAATGTGTACATCTGTACACTTGTCTGCTGCTTACTCAATCTAGATGTATATTACTTTCAGTTTTTTACCTTAATTCTACATGTTAAGAGCTTTCAAGAGTCAGCAAGATCCAAATCGGCACTGCAAACAAAGGGGCTCTACTAAACCAACTTGAACTTTCCCTCTGAAAGAAAAACCTCCTGCTTTGCACATTTTTCACACCATCTACCTATGAAATTTGGGCCAAATTTCTAGAAACATAGCTTTATAAGTAGCACAAACTAAATAGGCTAGTACTTTGTAGTGTATGAAGAAAGTTTTCAAAAATGAACACAGAGGTTAATAACCGAAACATTTATTCATGATGCTTCTGTTCAGGCACTTCACACTGGGATATATTTTTCTAACACAATTCACTCATTCATCATGTGAATACCCATCTCAGACATGATTTATTGCATTTTCATTGGTGAAATGTGAATCTGTTTTAGGCTGTTCGATCTCAAACTGACTTCCCGTGTGCACAGTGCAATCTTTTGCCTATCATTTGCTTGCGCTGCAAATGCCTCAGTGATTTTAGATGTGATATGGTCTGACATCCGTGTGTGTGTTTTTTTTTAAAGTCATTGTATAGACGAAGGCCCAAGATATAAAGAGGACACGGGCAGAAGCAGAGTGAGAAGCTTGATCCATTTGAAACAACAGTGCACCATGAGGAGGAACTGACTGCTTTATATGGTATAGTAAATCTTAGTGTGGTAAGATCCGGCAGGCGCACATTAACCCAAGTTCTTTACGTTTTCTATGCAGTGTGGATTGAACCAGGCACAGAACTGTCATAGGAAGGATATTTTTGTTTGGGGTTGTAAAGATAACCTCTTTAAACTCTTGCCCTCATACTGAATGTGAGGGTGTGGCAGCATTTGTTGACCCCTGGAAATATGAGTCTTCCTTATTTCACAGTTAGAAGGGAAAAGAGTCAGAGAGGAAATACACTACGAAGTTGAATGAGTTGAACGGAGTTGTCCGACACTACAGGAAAGGAAAAGGCTGTAGATGCACGTCATTAGGGAAGAGAATTGTACCATGTCCTTTATTCAGATACAAAAGAGTCTGACTAATGGCTACACCCCATTTAATGGAGAGGGAAATGGGCCCCACTTGCTGCTGGCAATTCTGACCTTTTGACCTCACAAAAGGGGCTCACATGGATTGACTGTAGACTTGTTCAGTATAAACCTGTATATATATATAGTGCCAGAGAATTGTGGTAGCTTTGTGATTAAATAAAATGCTCATATGATTATTCAGAAACCTTTAGTTTTTTTTGGAACACAGAAGCTTGACATTTGGCCTAGTTTTTCTTTGGTCTGAAATTCTATTTGAGTTTTGTATTCTGAATTTTAAATTTTGTGAAAACTTACTGCTATTTTATTATATGAATATTTACAGCTAAATGTACCTCTAAAAAAAAAAGAACAAAAAACAAACCTGTTTGAAAAAAAATATAAAATACACTATACATTTTTATTTTATTTTTTATTTCTCATCTCAGCTAATAGAAAACATCCAGAATACATTAGTAGTGCCCAAGCAACCACATTTTAGCACGTGCTAAAACAAGCACTGCTCATGTTTAACAATATTATTTTCCCTGTTTTTTATCCAGTAGGTTTGGAAACCGGACAAAGTCAGGATGAACGTGAAAAGGAAGGAGATGGATTTCTTGAGCAACACTATTGCTGCTTATGCTCACATTAAAGGTCAGTGCTTTTCCCATTTTGTATATTTTTTACCATGAAACTCAGGTTTAAAGAACAGCAAACTGATATGGAGATGTTCCAATTACTAAACCTGACTTGTTTCCCTCTCTATCCAGCAAATACAGAGAGTTTCGGCCTTTACTTCGTCATCGGCGTCTGTTTTGGCCTGGTGCTCACTCTCTGCCTCCTGGTCATTCGGATTTCCTGCAAGCCTCGTGCCACTACGGCACCCTCCACCCCGGAGAAAAAACAGCTGAAAGACTACAGCGAGGAGGAAGAGGAAGACGAGGAGAGCGATGATGATGAGGACGAGGAAGATGCAGGAGGCCTGGAGTCCTCGGTCCGGCACAGCACCACAGAGATCCCCATGAGCAACCACCTCATCACGCCGGACGGGACTCTGAGCAGGAACGTGTTCACCTCAGCCGAGGAGCTGGAGCGGGCACAGCGATTGGAGGAAAGGGAGAGGATCATCAGGGAAATCTGGAGAAATGGACAGCCGGATATCCTGGGAACAGGCGCGGGCACTATTGGAAGAGTGCACTACTATTAAGGCTCCCAGAGAATCCTGGACATAAACTCAAGCCATTTCACTGCTTGAGTGCAGTACTTTTAAAGAGTGTTAATGGATGGGGTTTCCATTAAATATTTTTTATATGTTGGACTGATGTTATTGTAATCCTACAGACTATGGGTACAGCTGTTTTGTATGCAACATTTGGACTGGGAAAGTTGCTGTCAGTCCCCAAGTCATGGTGCTTATTGAAAAGTCAGACTTTGTCTTTATTGTCTGAGTTTATGTTTAAAATAAATTGTGAATTGTAGGGGATGATTAGAAGCTCACAGAAAGCAAAATGCACTTTTGCACTATGCCATTTATTGTTTGTTTTCTTCTATTTTTTGTCATTTAAAAAAATCCCCCATGTAAGTCACATCAAGCCTTAACTTAAATATTATAAAGCCACATATAGCTAAAGAATGCACAGATATTAAAATTCAACATTGACAAGATAATTATTTTCATGATTTATACTATTTTGTCTAAATAAAAAATAAATAAAACCGTGTTTTAAATGCTACAAAGTGAAATGGGCATCACAACATTATAATGTACAATATGAAAATAGGATATTTACTTTGACATTTCCTAAAGATTACATTAAAGGTACACTATCTAACTTTTTTGTTCAAAATTAACTACATTTAGATAATGAGTCAATACTAGATTAATCCATCCTCCAAAGTGTGTTTTTGACTTATGGTAAGCCTTTTATAAGTGTTCATATTTTAGACGTGTAGGAATGGTTTTCACAGGAAATTGTGTATATAGTACTGTACATCACTCACCTGTGCGTGTCTCCTCATATCTGTAAATAGGGAAAAGTTGCTCTGGGTACTTGTATGATGTTGAAGTGGCATAGGTTAGCTATCACAACGAGCGAGAAATGTTGACATGGAGCACAATAAAACTTGAATCTCTGGAGAATCACCTGTTTAAAAAAAATGTGAAAAAAGAGAATGCGACAGCTTGTAATAAAACGAGAATCAACATCGGCTTGGCTTTACAGAGATGGAGAGAACTGAGGGATTTGAAATGTAAAAGCGATGTGGAGATGATGCCGTTTTTATTACTAAACAGGTAAGGTATTTTATTGAACAGGAAAATTAAAATATGTCACTCTAACAGAGTTCATTATAAAGCATAATTTAATGTGAAAAGTCATTTCATTATGGTTGTTGTGGTGAGCTAGAATTTATTTTCAATAAAGTATTAGGTGTCTATTAATGGATATAGCTTCAGTAACATCTTCAGCTCAGCTTTGAGATCCTTTCCATCTAAACTTGTAACAAACTTGGCTTGCAACCTAAGTAAACCAGAAGTCACTTAAAAGTCCAGGGCACTCAGAAGGCGTGAGTGAATAAAAAAAACTATCAATACTTGAAATCAAACAAAGATAGACCTAAGCAGGTTAACCAAAACAGTATATTGATAACTCAACAGTCAAATCAGAAAGATTGTTACTCATCCAAGAGTCCTTGATCAAATAGTCCATGCGTGAGAAGTATTGTCCTTTGGTGTATCCTCAGTCCTTGAGCCCAAAAAATTAATCCAAATGTCCAGGGATTTTTTTGTTTTTTTTACTAATCCGCCAAAGGTGGTGAAATGGCAAAAATACCAAAAAACCAAAGTCTTCTCTTGAACCTCGATGGGTAATTAATCCATGATTGACTTCAAATGAGAAGGCTAAAAAATACCAATCTGTCTGTGTCAAACAGTCACCTAACATGCCTCTCTTGCCAAAAATTGGCTTGGTCTTTTTCTATTAACAAGGCCTTCCAACCCTAAGGTGCGCTCCTGTCAAAATAAAAGTCCATTTTGCCAACCACAGGATGTTTCTGCACCATACATAAAAGTCCCACATACAAAAGATAGAGAACTTCAATAGGGCCTGAAACCAATTGAATCATAGCTCAAAGTATTTTATCCTCCACATTTGTAAAATAAACTATGTGTATTTATCTTAGCCCTAATATATAGAAGTGCCACAAACTGATTATATCTCTTAAGCCTATTAGTGAATGTTTTATGAGCAGTAGGATAACCATATTCATCCGCACAGTCACACAGAGCCAAAGCACAACCAGAACAATGTTCTTTCACAAAAAAGCATACATTTTAACTGCTAGAGGAACAAAAGATTCAGAAGTGTACCTTAAATGTTTGTAAGTTTAATGATGAGCATTAATGGATGATAGTAAAATAAAGTTATAAATATATATTAAAAAAAGATTGGCAAATGAGCATAAATAAATGAAACATCCAATACAGACCAATATCAATAAATTCAAAAATTATAAAATCAACTTCATGCATTCCAAAATATAGCCAAAAAACATCCTGCACAACAAGGGTCATGCTCTCAGGATCTCAAGAAACAGGGTTATAGCAATCAGAAGATGCAGTTTAAAACAATCAAGGGTTCATTTTCCAATCAGCTATTTAGAATAAGACTCTCATATAGGCCTATATGAGTATATATGGGTAATACATATCAAATAGCATAATTGCACACCTGATTATTAAAATCATCATATGTATTTTACAATAAATTTCAGAGCTGTTTTGGCATTACCATCAGTCATCTACAAATAGCGCTTTTATGTCATAAAAAATTATATAAAAAAGTGCTAAAGCCTAAATCAATGTTTTATGGACAATGGCCCTCATTTATCATTCTTGCGTAGAAACGGACCTTCCTAAAAGTGTACGTGCGCCCGAAAGACAAAAATGGCGTACGCAAAAAAATATTCAGACTTATAAAACCATGCGTACGCCAGAACCTGCGCAGAATTCACTTTACAAATCCCAGTCAGCGGAAGATTGTGCGCACGTGCGTCTCCACCCCGGAATAACCATATATGGAGCTCACAACACCTAGTTTTACTATGCAGATCCTCATCTGCATATCATTTGCATATGACTATTCATCCACGAGATAACGTTTAACGGTACAAGACACATTACATTAATACAAATCAAGTAGTTGCCTATCCTTGCCTTGTTTTTTAATACATAAATAAAATAGTGTAAAATAGGCCACGTTTCAGAGAAAGTTTTTCTCAATCTTTTCCACTGGCCAATTGTATTTTTAATTGATTTATATTTTTAATAGATATAGGCCTTGGGCATTATTTGCACGAAACTATTTTCTCAGACAATCTGGTATTATCATAAGCAATTATCTCTGTGGTTAAAACATTAAAACACAGCACGCCACAGGAAAAGTGTTCAAAAACATCGCATCCACAACAAAAATATTGATTGAATATAAAAAATGTTGTAAATTCTCAGTAATGATTTCATGTTTAAATGTTTAACTCCATTAATTTGAATGGCATATTTAATCTAAATGTTTATATCAGAAGTAAAACATAGTTTAAATAATTATTTTATTTATTTAAACTGTTATTTGCGTCAGTTTCACTAAACGGCCCAACGCGCTCGCTGGCGCGGACATTTAAGAAGGGATGGATAATTGCTTCAAGTGACAGGCTTGGTGAGTGAAATTATATTTGTATTATCTTTCTGTATATATAAAATTTCTTTCGATTTTGTGTCTGAAAGTGACCAAAAAGACATTTAGATGCAGCTCACCATCGGTGAAAAATAGTATTTGCACCTAGTTAAGAATGCTGATAACGTCTCGGTTACGTATGTAACCCTCGTTCCCTGAGTAGGGAACGGAGACGTTATGTCGGATGACGACGAATGGGGTTTCGCTTAGAACACCTATCGACTTTGAGTATACAAAAATGCGCCAATGGCAAAGAAATGCCATGGGTCTGCGGAATTTGCATGACGTAACTCCGCCCCACCTCGTGGGTATAAAAGGAGGACGCCGGCAACATGCAGTTATGTTTCTTCGCTGAGGAGCCAAGACTGAGCTCAGGCGATCCCCGCGGTAAAGCGGAAGTGGCAGGAAGACCTAACGTCTCCGTTCCCTAGTCAGGAAACGAGGGTTACATACGTAACCGAGACGTTCCCTTTCGTGGTCACTCCGAGTTACGTCGGATGACGGCGAATGGGGTTACCAGTCTAATCACGCCACCTTCACAGCTGTCTTCCAGTGCCCTGCGTAAATCTGAGATTCTTGTTGTGAGACTAGCACGGACGAAGGACTCCTATTTAACACAGGAATACCAAGGTACACTGGGAAGCATATCCCATAGTTTAGAGGAAATATGCAATTAACACCAACCCAAGGGGGGGGGGGGCATTTAGGAAATACACATATGACCCGAAGGATGCATATGGAGAACACTGGGGTGTCCAGCCGCAGGTGGAATATTTCAACCCCAGGGGTGGCAAGGTGGCTTGCCAAGGGAAAGACACATGCTCAGAGAGGCTTACAGTGGAAATACACGTGTGGGGGTAGCTCCGGGGAGGGACCATGCACACGGGAGGCACCTAGCCGACGCACAGGCAATAGACACTGGTGCTAGCATCAGGGGTGCTGGAGGAACTCAGGGCTTGCGGAGAAGCTCACCTGAGGAGAATATCGCACGTATCCAGTCCGTGGAGTGGAATGGCGAGCAAGCGAAGACACCTGAGCGGGTCCAGTACTAGCTGGTTGAAGCGAGTACATGAGAGGACACTGGCTCCACTCGGAGATTGTAGAATCTGGCGAATGTGATAGGTGTCGCCCAGCCTGCAGCTCTGCAGATGCCTGTTAGCGAGGCGCCATGCGCTAGAGCCCAAGAGGATGCCACACTCCGGGTGGAGTGGGCAGTCACACCAAGGGGGCACGGTCGACCTTGCTGCTGGTATGCCAAAGCAATGGTGTCCACTATCCAGTGAGACAACCTCTGCTTGGAGAGAGCCTTTCCCTTCAGCTTCCCACCATAACAGATAAGATTCAGTCTCCTCGCTCCTCTCAAGAACCTGACGATCAGGTCGTGCTTCCCTAAGGATTTACCTTCTACCAAGTCATGGTGTGCGGCAATAGCGGCAACAAACTTTGAGGGTGGAGGGAGACAGCCTTCGCTCCAACCCATCTTGAAGGAAGGAAAGCACGACACCGACCGAACACCTCCGGGGGGCTTTTCGGCGAGAAGAGCACCAGTTGATGAAGAGGTTCCACTTCAACGCATAGGCGTGTCTCGTGGACGACACTCTAGCGGAAGTGATGGTAGCCACCACTGCTGGTGGTAGGGTACTCAAACCTGCCTCGTCCCGTCCAGGAGCCACACGTGGAGTTTCCAAAGATCGGAACGAGGGTGCCACGGGGTGCCCCGTCCCTGAGAAAGGAGGTCCTTCCTCAGAGGAATTGGCCAAGGAGGTGCTGTCGCGAGGAGCACCAGTTCGGAGAACCAAGTCCGGGTGGGCCAGTACGGCGCAACCAGAAGGACCTGCTCCTCGTCCTCCTTGACCTTGCGCAAGACCTGCGCAAGAAGGCTCACTGGGGGAAACGCATATTTGCGGCCCCGCGGCCAGCTGTGCACCAGTGCATCCGTGCCGAGCGTGCCCTCGGTCAGGGAAAAAATACAGGTCGCAATGGGTCGAGTCGTGAGAGGCAAACAGATCTATATGTGCGTCCCCGAACTGGTCCCAAATCACCTGAACCGACTGGGGATGGAGTCGCCATTCTCCAGGGAGGGGCTGAAACCGTGAGAGCTCGTAGGCTGCACAGTTCAGAGCTCCGGGAATATAAATGGCTCGAAGCGACCTCAGATGCTTCTGACTCCATAAGAGGAGGTGGCGAGCGAGTTGCGACATACGGCGGGAGCGTAGACCACCTTGATGGTTGATAAACGCTACAGTGGGGGTATTGTCTGATCGGACTAGTACGTGTTGACCCTTGAGCAACGCCCGAAAGCGGTGCAGGGAAAGGCGTACTGCCAGCAACTCGAGGCAATTGACATGCCATAGGTGCTGGGGTCCTGTCCAGGAGCCCGCGGCAGCATGTCCATTGCACATGGCGCCCCAGCCCGTGGTGGAGGCATCTGTTGAGACAACAACATGCCGGGAAACTCGTTCCAGGGGGACACCTGCCCTGAGAAAATTGAGATTCAACCACGGGGTGAAGGTCTGACGGCAGGTCGGAGTAACTGATACTCGGAGCGTGCCTTGTTGCCATGCCCACCTCGGGACTCGGTCGCGTAGCCAAAGCTGAAGCGGTCTCATATGAAGCAATCCGAGTGGCGTTACCACGGCTGCAGATGCCATATGCCCCAGGAGCCTCTGAAAAAAATTTCAGTGGAACCGCACTCTTGCCCTGAAATTGTCTCAGATAAGTCAGCAATGACTGTGCACGCTCGCTCGTAAGCTGCGCGGACATGGCGACCGAGTCGATGTCCATACCGAGAAAAGAGATCCTCTGCACGGGGCAAAGTTTGCTCTTCTCCCAGTTGACCCCAAGGCCCAGACGAGGAAAGTGCCGGAGCACAAGGTCCCTGTGTTCGCAAACCTGGTCTCGAGAGTGAGCTAGGACAGTCAGTCACCGAGATAGTTCAGGATACGAACCCCGTGTTCCCATGGAGGAACAAGGGCTGCCTCGACAACCTTTGAGAAGGCGCGAGGAGACAGGGCTAGCCCGAAAGGGAGAACCGCGTACTGGTATGCCTGCCCCTCGAAAGCAAACCGGAGGAACGGTCTGTGTCGAGGAAGAATGGGGACATGAAAGTAGGCGTCCTTCAGGTCGATCGCTGCAAACCAATCCTGGGCCGAACACATTAGAAAATGCGTTTGGGGGTGAGCATCTTGAACGGCATCCTGTGTAGGGAGCGGTTCAGCACGCGCAAGTCCAGGATCGGTCGTAATCCACCGGTTTTCTTGGGGACAATGAAGTAAGAGCTGTGGAAGCCGGACCTCATCTCGGCTGGAGGGACAGTCTCGATTGCACCCTTCGCCAGCAGGGTGGCAATCTCTGCTCTCATGATAGGGGCATTGCCACCGACCAGAGTGGAGCGGACTCCCCTGTAGCGGGGAGGAGACCGTGCGAACTTAATCGCATAGCCGAGCCGATGGTTCGCGCGACCCAGCGAACCAGACAGGGAAGCTCTAGGCAGGCTCCCAAGAACTGTGCCAGCGGAGTCAACGAACCACCGACGTCCCCTCGGTGGTGCAGCGAAGCGGAATGACCGGCCCAGAGGTGGACGGCATAGCGGCCCAGAGTGGGGGCACGGTCATAACCGCACCCTGACAGAGGAGGCTAGGGAAGGACCAGCGTTCCGCGGGGGCCTGCTCTGCCAGGGGTCTGGCGACAGAGGGGGATGAGAGCGGTACGGTCCAGGGACGGCACACACTGTCATTCGGCTCTGAGACAGAGGGGGACGAGGGGTGCACGGCTCGGAGGCGGCGCAACGTGTCGTCCGAAACTCTGTATGCTCAGAGACGAGAGAGTCAGTTCTTTCTGAATAAGGATTCTTCCCCAGCCCTCCACCGGGGAAAGGAGTGGCCCTGCTACCAACTCCTGGAAAGAACTGAGTCCCATCTCTGAGCAGCCCATCTCAAAAGTGCCGCTTAACCCGGCATTTAGCGGGGGGCGGGGCTGGAGAGGGCTGAGGCATCCCCCCACGGTCTTCCAAAGCCAGCCCGGGTGAACGGGCAGGGTTGGAACCGTGGGAGGGCGCCTTCGGCGGTTGGCAGACTGAGGGACCTTCGGCAGAATAACCTCAATCTGCTCCCGGGCGGTTGAGAACTGTTGGGCAGAAGTACTCAACCACACCGCCGAAGAGGCCGACCTGGGATATGGGGGTGTCGAGCAGACGAGCCCGCCGACATCCTGCACATCAGACCGGTCAGCCCCAGAGTGGTAAACATCACCTGACTCGGAGAGTGCACGGCCACCTTCGTCGCTCGGAGAGCAAGGTCAGTGGTGGCGCGCTTTTTGGTAACTCATTAAAGAGCCTCGAGTCAGTCCCGCCCTCATGCATAACCATGAGCATCTGGGTCAGGTAGACCACAGAACGGTCATGGGATGCAGTGAGGCGGCTGCCTGTCCTGTGGCACTATAGGATTTCGCCACAGATTAGTGTAGACGAAAAGAACTACAGGCTTCGGACAGGTGCTCAGGATTGCGCCGGGAAGCACTCTGAGGACACAGTAGCATCGCAACAGAGCATTCAACCGGGGGGACCCCAGTGTACCCATGGGCAGCGGCCCCGTTGAGGGGAGGGAAAGGCGGATGAGAACAACGAGGGGTCCTGAGAAGACACGGGGGTCTTTCAGGACGTCGAGATCTCATCATGCACGTCCGGGAAGAAAGATATTGGGGTTTGCCGTGGACGTGGGTCGGCGGCCTTACCCAAAAACCAATCGTCCCAGGAAAGCATGGCCGTCATCTCCGGATCAGACTCAGGCACAGCCATAGCACACAAGAAGGTGGCAGCTGTGACGAGTCGTCACTTCCAGAAGAATAAAGCCCACCTAGTGATGCTGCTACAGACATAGCACCATCCTCTGTAGCTTTCAAATGAAAACACACGGGCCACCCGAAGGTAGACTCGTGAAATCACCTGATCGCTAGCGGGCACCGTCATTGAAGAGGGGGGCTGGGGTCACGGACACAGAGTCGGCGCCTTGTTCCAGACCATCACCCTCAGGTCACCCTGGCCACCAGCCGAAAATCGGGGGGTGGATGAGGGTACTCTCAATCTTGCGAGTTCACCGAGTCTCGACCTAAATGACGCGATGATCATGTTCCCACAGAGAGAACATGAATCACCCACGAGCGCTGTTCAAGCATGATCAAAGACCACGAAAGGGAATGATAATTCAGGTTGATGCAATTTTGATTTATTGGGTGATGTAATAGGATAATTTAGAAGTTTTTCATTTTAAAGAGTTATTGCTATTTGGGCCAGTTGGTGTCGCCAAAACACATACTCTTCTAAAAGAGTGCGTACGCACGGTCAAGAGCATCCTTACGGTGCGCACTTATTTACGCCAAGTTTTTTTTTATAAATCCCGATATGTGAGTGGAAAAATGCGTACGCATATTTCTATGACCATTTTGTGCGTACGCAACGTTTATACACAAGGCCCCAGGTGTACGCAATACCTGCCCTTGATAAATGCCGCGGCTGAAAACGATCGTCATTAGAATAACACGGCCCTATATATTCAAGTCTCCGCTTCCCCCACACCCTCATTTTACGCCATGGACACGCGGAAGACGGCAAAGAATAGAAACTTCTCCTACATGGAGCCGAAATGACAATGCATTTTTTACAGCACGTGTTTTGAAACAATTAGCATTTCATTTCGTATCACGTCACTTGTATTGGGGTGTACAATAGTGATGATGATGTGATGTGGAGTACCATTAATTCACATTAATTGCACGACAATTTGTAATATTCTTACTATAATAAGAAGAATATTACAAATTGTCATGCAATTATTAATTTTTATTATTAATGACGCTTATTATTATTTAGAAGAAGAATGTCGTTTTTATTATTTTGTCAGTCTGAATTATTTTTTGGTCATTGAAAGCCTTTCATTACTGAACCCAGTCCGTGCGCACCTACCGGAACTAACCCTGAAACGTCAGTTAAAGCGCACAGGCTCGCAACTGAAGGAATACATATGCCTACAAATCAAATGCTTTGGTAAAGTCATACAAATTAAACATTGAAGTCTATGTTGCACAAAAATAAACACTGAAGTTTATAATTGCTAAGTTTTTTTAATTTTATTTTTTTATAGTGGATCATAATATATCACATCTTTTAGTTTGTGAGTGCGTTTTGTTGTGTTGTTTTACTGCGCATTTCCGCACTAACTCAAAACGTGCGTACACTACCTCCTGAGCTGGCGTAGGATTTGAGCGTGCCGTACGCCAATGTCCATATTGATAAATCTTGGGTGTACGCTGCAAATTTGGTGTACGCACTTTTGATAAATGAGGGCCATTGTGTCTTTCACGTTCAAGTTATATATTTGCTCACCAAGTGGATGTTATTGTATTGTTGTTTAATTTCCACTTCCAGTTCATTTTGATTTAAATATTGAGGTTTGCATGCATCGAAAACAAAACCCAAACAATTAAACCAAAGCGTAATAACTCTTGAGTGCTCACAAAGAACCAGATGCTATAATATTTCTAATGAAACAAGTTCTGTTCTTGTTTACATTTATGAAGTACATTCTGATATAAAGATGTTATGAAGATTTTTAAACTTGTGAACTGCTAATATGACACAATATGTATAGAACCAGAACTATCTGGTTACCTATGTGTTTGTATTATTTATTTATTTATTTATTTTTTATGCTGCTGCATGTCTTGGCCTGGTCACCGTTGCAAAAGAGGTTCTAAATCTCACTGGGACTCTCCTGGTTAAATAAAGGTTTAATAATAAATAATAATAGAACCCATATAACATTAAGGACCAGGCCAAAAAAAGGAAAGAATGTGAGTATATCTTGATTGACGTTACTATGTCATCACACCAAAAGAACCTACAAACCTTTAAAACATACAGTATTTCTATTTGGAATTAGTCTGTCTGTCATTCAAAAAAAAGTCCATTCCCAATGATTAGTCAGACTATGAAGATCTAACGTATTCCACGTGGTTTCCAGATGCTGTTTTCTGTCTGAAGGGACACTAAACCAGCCTCAGTCTCATGCTAATTCTCCACGAAGGGAAATGGACTTTCGGATTCATTTAGTGATTCATGTCATTCACAAAGCAACTTTTAAATAGCATTTGCAGTGTTATAATATGTCAAAATTGACCAGGAGCCAATTGAATTGGATTTTTTTTTTAATAGGAATATTTTACTTTATGTTTAAGGTTGCTTGCATTTATATACCAGATCTGTATTTTTATGTCATTGATATCTTCCACTCCTGAAATAAAGCCATCTTGTTTCAGTTTTAACACAGATAAAACGTATGTAGTTGCATTAAAAAAAGACATCAACTAATGTTTATAATTTAAGTCTCTGAGTTAATCATGTTTGGAGCAAAAACATTTGACCATCACCAGTGGAATTATTTATATATTTATTTTCTACAGAATACCATGGAACAGAAACACATTATTAATAGAATGTGTGTTAATACGTTAAAATATGGCCAAGTTTAACCGTGAATATCTTGAAAAATTACACATTTCAAAATAGACATATATATATATGTCTTAAAAAAAAAAAGTGGAGAGGACTCCCAAAACCAAATGAGCTGATAAGCAGTATATGAAAAATGAAAAGTCTTGTAGTTCTGCTCCCTGAATGGAGCTCAGCCTTCTGGTCCACTGGATTAGGAATTATTCAACAAGTTGCATATGCTGGACTTCCATATCTGTCTGCACATTTTTACATTTCCTCAACACTCCATCATTGTCTTTCTGTAGTCTTTATCTCCATGTCCCAAAGAAGGATCACTTGGAGATTGGGAAATACTCCTGGTGTTCAATGGACACTATTTTTTCCTCAGAGCCTCCACTTCATCCTATAAATATATAAAATATTGATTAATAAGTTGTACTTAGCATTAAGGTGAGACTATATTTAAATTCAACAGTGTAAAATCTACAGGTAAACAATCTGCATCAGGGTAGAAGAGATGGATAGTACTTTTTTTTTTTAAACTTCCAGATATATATTTGACTATTTTTAAGGTTGTTTTTGGATAAAATAGGAATGAGTTGTGTGACTACGGTTATGTGATGCAGATGTTTTGTCAGTTCTATCATGTTGAAGAGGTTGTATTTTTAACTCACTGCTGCTCTCTTGAGGATAAAGACAGTATTTATTTGACTGGATTTCTTTCAGTTTTTTTTTTAATGAAAAAGCATTGACATCATTGAATGAGAAACTGATGTAAAAAAAAATCGACTTCTATTTTTTTCTCTTTTACAAGATATGAGACTATTATCTTCACAGAATAGACTCAAATCTCACCACACTCACCTGTAATCTCATCCGTTTTTCAGACTCGTCCTTCAGTTCATCTTTAAGGTCATTTATGTCTCTCCTGGTGAGGAAAAGCAAGAGGAATATTGCAATAAAAGAAATTTGTGATATTATCATTCAGGGGTGGTAGTCGGGGTTTATACGCACTCGTGCTGTGCTTTGAGGAGATCCAGTGACATACGGAGATCTTTGAGTTCTATCACCACAGAGGCCAGTGATGCCGTCTCCTCCTGAACCCCAGCTTTGCTTTCAGTCTGTGTCTTGGGTAGTGGAGTGCTCTTAGTTCCCTGGTCTGTCTTGGCGGGAGGAGCTGACTGAGGCTCTGTACCCTGTGAACAAACACCAGCAGCTGAGCAACTGAGGGATGAAGAGGGACATCAATCCTAGGACAATGTTAACAAATGGCTGTATATCACAGTTCAAAAGTTTGTGGTCAGTTTAAAAAAAAAAGAAATATATACTTTTATTCAGGAAAGAATTAAATTGATCAAAAGTGACCCCCAAATTGTTTTTTCAAATAAATCCTGTGCTTTTAAATTTTCCATTCTTCAAATATTCTACTGTTTCGATTAAATTATTATGCAACACAAATGTTCTTAACATTGATAATAATATGAAATGTTTCTTGAGCCCCAAATCAGCATATTACATAGAATGATTTCTGAAGGATCATGTGACACTGAAGACTGAAGTAATGATGCTGAAAATACAGCTTTGCATCACAGGAATAAATTACATTATAAATACGTTCAAATAGAAAACACATTTTAAATTGTAATAATATTTCACAATATTACTGTTTTACTGTATTATGTTTGATCAAATAAATGCAGTCTTGGTGAGCACAAGAGACTTCAAAAACATTCAAAAACATCTTACCAACCTCAAACTTTTAAATGGTGGTATATATCAGACATTTAAGGAGATGTTTTATAGACGTAATACTAATTTTCCAACCTTTGGTAACACTTTAGGACAACTTTCACTAATAGGCCCTTAAAACATTATATAATGCTTTACAGATCAATAGTTCATGTACATTCAAATATGAATATTTATGATAATATTATAGGCCTATATGAATTACAATTTCTTATATCTGAAGGTTCATGAGGCAATCTGATCTGTGAAGCATTATATAATGTTATAATAATATTATTATCTGGATGCGATTTGCCGGAGGGGATGCGTGAGATTTCCCCCTTTCTGGTTAATGTATCCCTGCCTCTGCTTAATTATTTTTATCCCCGGTGGGGATAAATTTATCCCCCCTCAAAGTGATCAGTGCTACTACACTAGTGGCGAGACGGATCACAAACTTATCCCGGATCCGTGGTTTGATTAAAGTCAATTTTATTTTAAAATGCGCTACTTTGGCTGGTCCAGTACTTATAGCGCCGCCGCATGCTATAATCGCCACTCTGTTCAATGTCCCGCCCACGGCGCTATCTGATTGGTTACACCTCACGACTCACGAGTAATAGCCTATCAACACTTGCGAGACGGTTGCAGGTCCGCTGGGCAGTGGAGCTGTGTGTCGAAACTAAAGGAAGGCATACGCAGCATATTACTGAAGCGGGAATAAACATCACAATCTTACTGCCATTTAATTTTGCCATCAATAAATAAGTGTTTTGACATGTCTAGCCGAGTGGCACTATCCATGTTACTGGGAGGGGGATTTAAAGCAGCACCCCAAAACATCCCCCCCTCTGTTTTTTTTTCACAAATCGCACCCTGATTATTATTATTAATGAAAGTTATTGTAAAGAGTTATCCAAACCTCTGGAATATTTTGTGGTAATCCATCTTTATCTTCTGAAGTTTCATTGTGGTCTGTTTCATCTAGAACCTTTATGAAAAACAGATGTTATTTGGATTATTTATCAAGACATTAGATTTAAAAAGAATGATTATAATATGTAATTATTATATATATAATCATGATTCATTATTTTAATTGATTGACAGTCCTACTTGTCAAGTCCTCCTACAGTCCTCCTACTGATTTTCCTCATTTTTATCAATATTCTCCATGCACCTCCCCAGACATGCTTTGGCTTGAGCCGACAAAGTTTAATTAAACATTTTTAGGCTAGATTCATTAAATTGAGAACAGTTTGTTTTGTTGCAATTCATCTCTTAAAGTCCCCCTGTGGTGAAAATCAAGTTTTTAATGTTGTTTATAGGTCTATGTGGTGTTTTAAAATATGCTTTAAGACAAACCATGTGGAAATTCATAAGTCAACACCATTGCTGAGTATTTTCTCCTTAAAACTGCAGTGGACCAAAGACAGTCTTAAAAAAGCGGTTTAAAATCGCAGTTGTTCTCTATGTCACAAATATGTTGTAACCAATCCCATCAACGTGCAGGGCGGGCATTAGCATATCATTAGCAATACATTACCAATATAGCGGGTGAATTATAAATATGATGTATATTACGATGTTATGATGAACTATATGCCTTTCTCCACTGACATTCTAAGTTGTTCAAAGCGTTTGTAAGGATGATGAGTTTTAGAAGGCAGCTGACTGACTCTGAGATGGCGAATGGGAACATGGTTTGTGTAACATTAGCAACATATTTTTAGCTGTTTGATAACGTAGTCATTGATAACGCAGTCATAAAACATTACCATTCTGACACATCGACTTATAGATGACCCTGTGTAATTCACTCTTCCACTTATTCTGAATCAGTTTTTGATTCAAACATATATGGCTGAAATAAACCAGTTTTTCCACCATTGTGTAGTGTTTACTACAGTAAAGTTGACCAAGTGTAACTGGTATTTAAACTGGTGTGATTGAGTGAAGGCAAAGACTAATTTGCATATTCATGGTTCCACGTATAAGAGTGTAGAGTTACATTCAAGCTATTTTAAGGCATGAAGAAATTATTTTCACAGGAAATATTTAAATATGTCATCTTGGTGTTTAAAGAGTTTTAAGGGATAAAATGATTGACTACAGGGGGACTTTAAACTAAAAGCCAATCAACTTAAATCCTGAAGCGTTTATGAGTGTCACGTCTGTGCCTTTGTGTTAAGCTCACTTGTGCGACAGTGGCAAGGGCTGTTGGTGGTCTTCTCAGTGGAGGTTTGGCTCTGTTGGCCGTGGGATGGCTCAGTTTCTGTGAGGACACGTCTACATCGTCAAACTGGTCAGGTGTCTTATCTTTAATATCCTTAGTGTCTTTAACCTCTTTCTGCACTGGCGAGGCAGGGGGCTGTTGTCTCGGCGAGACAGCTTGTGGCTCTTCAACATTTCTAAGAAGGGGAAAAATGCAATATGCATAGTACACACATACAATATATTAAAATTCAATACAGGTTTTTTTTTGTGCCTGTGTGTGTATGTGTGTGTGTGAGTGCATTGGTTTAAGAGAGTGAGGTCATTAAGTGCTTGTCTTCAGCTGCTTCTAAATTTGTGTCTAATATGTCTTAAAATTTTGTGAGCTTTTTCAAACAACACACTGCTTTGATTTCTTTTGGAAAATATAAGAGTAACTTTTAAATGCTTGTACCCAGCAAGCAATAGCCATCATTTCACCGTCTAGGTTAACTATAGACACGATATAGTCCGGCTATGAGTAATACCCTTCTAGCCAAAATAACCTTGAATTTGGTTACATGTCATTTTTGACAAAATAACTTGTGAGATGTATGATATTTCATCATGAAAGTAAACAATTTCTTCACTCATTTCATTTTGTTATGTAATTGATGACTAGTCTATTCTTGGGCGATAGTTTAAACGTCTATCAAATTTTGCCTTGTTTTAGCCTAGATGTCTGGGCTGTGTTTGGACGGCTATTAGACGTCTTTTAAATGCAAAATTATTTGCTGGGTAATGTCTTAGTTTGTGCATGCAATTCTGTCAGAATGACAGTTGTTTCTGTAAGCTCTGCCTTGAGCACATGGCAGTTTCTGTTTTTTATATGCTCACTTATAAAAACAGGAAACAGGCAGTTTGACTTTGTTTAGTCCCTCAGCAACATTCAGTTTCCAATTTTCCATCACTCTTTACAAGACTGAACATTCACAGGTCCTTTAGAATAACACATAATGCTAAATGACTGTCTGATGAGGGGGAATTCAGTTCCTGGGGAAAATGACGTTGACCGATGGAAGGGGATTTTATGTTTTTATTTGTTTCAGATTTCTTATATATTTGGTGTTACTTGTGATGAGAGTCTCATGAAAAGCATCACAGAAGGTTGTATGCTCTAACATGATTTGCTAAGGCATCACTTACTTTGGTACTAGTTTTATGGGCTTCTCTTTGGCGGGTGGAGGAACAGGTGGTTTGTGTAGACCAGGCAACTTGATTTTACCAGGTGGGTCACTTCTGAAGTCTTTAGTGTCTAGTTTCTCACCTGTGTACAAAGACAAGAGATAAATACCATCATTTTGGGTACATTTCCTTAGACAGAAGTGCTTAAGTGAAGTAATAAATGTTAGACATGTAATATAAATAACTATTTCATAAAAATTAAATAGTTTTAGGGTGTGTTCACAGTAACATTTGTAGTTCGGTACTCGGTTCTTTTGGTCCAGACCAAGAGGGAAAATGATACATTTAGTCCTGGTTCACTGTTCACACTGTCATTTTTAACACTGAACCTAAAGATTAAAAAAAGGCTTTTATGATGCATGTTTTGCGACAGAACTTACTGGACATCCAAAACAATGATGTGTGCTGGATTAAATGTGCAGGTATTTTTACAAGCCAAGAACTCGCAAAAAGGTTCGAAAATAGTTAAAACAGGTCCAGGAATTCCTCTGTTGTGGAAAATAATCTGCTGCAAGGAGACAAGGCTCCGATCGCAACGGAGTTCGTTTTAATCTAACCAAACCTGCCAAATGTGAACACACCCTTAGATAGAAATTTACTCCAGAATAAGACAGATGTTTAAAGGTTATTTATAGGTTTGTTCAGAATTATTACTTTTAGTCTCTGTCTTTGGTTTCGTATCTGAGCTGTTCTGATCCATCACTGGCATCTGATTCCCTGAGATATAAAAAGATAGAATAATTAGTTTTTTCCATCAATGCAACAAACAAATGCAACAAACATATGTAAATATCATTGTTGCTTCTTCTCAAAGTTAATGGAAGCCGAATGTTGGCATTCCCTCCCATAAATAAAAAAGCCCAAGGCACTCGCACGGGATATAACATTACAAAGGCATTATAGAGATGTTAGATTAAATGGTCACCCAGATGAAGGCTCGGTTGCATTGTGTAGGTTGTGGATTTTAATATAAAAGCCCAATTTTAATAAAGCCTTTTTAATAACACACCCCACACGAGAGGAACATTTGCTGGATGGACTGCCAGAAGGCCAGCCAGAACCCTTAAAGCTATTTTTGCAACCATTCTCTTTACACACTTTAAAAATAACATCACTATGAAGCATTCTCACAACTAAACAGGACACATGCTGGAGGTCTCAGTGGCATGAGAACTTGTAACTTTGCATGACACATGAGCATTTGTTTCCTGTGGCTACACAAAAAAATTATCATGGGTTCCCCGAATAAAACCGAATGGGTTTAAGCATTAACAGTAATTAAACGGTGTCCTACAATACAGACCAGATCTCTGTCCTCATTCAGAATTAATATTGTGCAGTCTAAATAAAAGACATTAAAGTCTAATCCAAGTCAAAATCAAATGGATGCACAGATCTTGCCAGAGCCATAAATATTACACGTAATTATTTTGAGTAAACATCCTCTCTCCTAACATCCCATCGACCACTATGACAAGATCTTTTCTTTTGAAACCCCCCAAAAAACCCTTAAAAAAAAACATTCTATGACTTATGTAATTGCATGAAGCCGTAAAACAAGAACAAGTGATATAACTGCAAATGCATCTGGAGAAGAAAAAAATCCAAGAACTAAAAATACAGAAGAATAAATACAGTCTATACATACCCTGTCAGTTTTTCAACATCACAACCCTATGTTCTTATCATGGAAATAAAGGCGTATATATAGAGAGAGCAGAGGGGTGCTCCACTCTGCCCTTGCCTTTCTCTAGAGTCTGCTCACATGACATCTCTTCATGGCCTACAACAACTTCCTGTCACAGCCCTACACAGCTGCATCAGTGTTTCTTAGAGTGGTTTGTGGTAATGTGTTATGTGTAAGAAAGTCAAATTCAACAAAGAACAGATTTTTGCACCACATTTACAGGGTTTTAACACCACTTTAACACTGTCACAGAGACAATTCCGCAGCAAAAGAACATAATCATTCTGGGGGAAATGGCAAAGAGTTTTACGCTTGAGTGCAAAAAAAAAAACGTGAGATGAGCAAATAGTCTACTTCCTGTCCTAGAAATGAGTTGTCAATAACAGGTGCAGAAACGGCATTTTAAAACAGCAAGTTTGTAGTTTCCATCAGAGTTTTTGTGGGCTACCAAACATAAGGTAATTTGTTAATTCGTCAGAAAAGTCAAGCTGAATAAAGTTCATAGAACAGTCATTAAACTTTGTAGATTAAAAAAAACATACAGTAACTGTTCGGTTGTCTTTATTTGTGCATGATGTGAAAATAATAGTAGTAATAAAAGTAAAAATACTGAACTTGTACTTCCTCTAGTTAAGATTCTAAGTGATATCTAATAAGGATTGTCTCATTTCAAATAAGGGAAGTATGTGATTACTGTGGGCACTTAGATGACAATGATGACATATCCTTCATTAAAACCATAACTCAAGAGTCATTGTGTATATTTACCACTAATGAATTCAAGCTTTACTGGCATTCAAGTATTTTTGTCCTTTGATAAAATATATTCTAATTTGATGAAGACATCTGAGTTCTTATTAAGACACAAAAGTTTATAAAAATTTAGATTTTATATATTCAAATTCTGTTCATCAAGCTTAGCATAGGCCTATATATTATTTTATAGTATATAACTTTGAATGGACTTTTGTATTTACCGATACAATAATAAAGATGGACAAAAGTTATATTTTCAGATAACAAAAAGTCTCCCCATGCAAGATACAAACCAACAACCTTTCGATTCAACCATTTAAAAAAATGACAGTAACAAGGGCTTCAAAGACCTGACATGTGCCACTATGTTTTCCATTGAATTAAACCTGCTCACACACACCCCATGTAATGCATCTATTTCTAGCAACATTTCCAGGTACTGTACGTTCGATATAATCTGAAGAATCTTGTCGAACCAGCCCTGCCGCTATGACGGGCTGATGTCTTACCTGATTTTTTCTGAGAGCCAAGTCTCACCGGTGTCTGGCCTGCATTCCCAGTCTGTGTAGGAAAAGAGAAATTGTCAACCAAATATGGATTAGTCCTTTTGAGCAGGTTAACGCTCACACTCTTTTCATATAGGAAGAATCAAGTCACTGTTTTTAGTGTTCCTCTCCTCTAATGGAGATCTCGGAGTCAATCTCTTTTAATAACCCCAAAGTAACAGATAAAAAATACAGTCGTGTATAGACCACAGTTAGCTGTCTTGTGTATCAAGGCATTAAAAACAGATTTATAACCTCCAGTACGTTCCACCTTAAAACAAACCAAACTATTTGTATATTTGGCGTTAAATCGGTTTTCTGAGCCAGCGCATTAGTAAAAGCCCAGAGACCAGCAGTGTTGACAAAAAGGAGACTCCCGTTCTCTAACAGTACACAAATGGGCCAATCATGAGAACATTTCTCTGTCCCACACTCACATGAAGAACATCCCTTGGGATCACCATGACGAAGTTATCAGGAAAAAAGCCCCTGTATCCGTTCAGTTCCCCCTCCCACCAGCCATCGTCCTCAGTGGCCTTCAGGGAAAATAAAAATTAAATAAAAACACAAAGCTGACTCACTGAGCAGGAAAAGATACTAACTTGTATATGGGGTATAAACAAACAGATTAGGACGTTGTCTGTTATGAACACACATATATCACATCACATATACACACCACAAAATAAATATATTTTTAAATAAATTTATATTTTTATTCAGCAAGGATGTATAACATTAATCAAAAGTGACACCTATAATGTAGATTTCTATTTTAAATAAACATTTTTCTTTTGAACTTTCTATTCATCAAAGAATCCTGAAAAATATTAAGCACCAAATCAGGATATTAGAAGGATTTCTGAAGGATCATGTGACACTGAAGACTGGAGTAATGGCTGATGAAAATTCACAATATTACTGTTTTTATTGTATTTTTGATCTAATAAATGTTGCCTTAAAACACATTAAAAATAAATAAATAATCATGTAATAAGTGAGATATTGTACAGCCATATGGTCATTAGCGGTCAAAATACACCCCTTCAGAATGATACAAAATACAGAGCAGGTGAGGCAACATTGTTTTTCTTTAGAAAATACACTGTGTGCCGGATAAATAGAAAGTAGTCTGTTGATCACCAATGACACACCTTGTTAATAATAGTTATGACGTCTCCCTTCTTCAGGTTCAACTCATCTTCGGCAACAGCCGCGTAGTCGAACATGGCCTGACAACATTCTTTTACTGTGGAGGAATTAAACATGTATTCAGTGATCTCAAATTTACTGCCATTGTGATTAAACTTATTAGCAAATTTTCCATAACGGATTTGCTCTGGCAGGTTAGGTGGGTGAATCTAAAACGCACCTGTTCAAAGCACTGCTCTGTGAAACCCTTAGGGAAGTCCTTTAAGAATAGATCTTTTCATTCACTGATAACTGCAATAGCATTGCCTTAAGATTCTATGTGTTTTCTTTGTCACTGTTTATTATAGGAACAGTGTTACTCTGTTCTCTTCAAGTTGACGAGTGCAACCTCAAGCTCCAGATAAACAGCATTTTAACTATTCAACAAAAATCAACTGTATGCCATGTTTTTAAACTTCTCACCGCTTGATGCTTTCCTCCGTAAACTTGGTCTCTGTTGTCCTTTTCCCTGTAAGAAAAAATTTATATCATAATATATACATAATTTATTATTATAATAAAAAGATATTATTAATTAGTGCTGTCAAACCGATTAATTGCATCTAACAAAAGTTTGTTTAAATAATATATATATATATATATATATTATTAAATGTGTAAATACCATACATATAGACACACACACACACACGTGTATATGTAAATATACATAGACACACACACACACACACAGACATATATAAATGTAATATATATATATATATATATTACATTTATATATCTCTTATGTCTGTGTGTGTCTATGTATATTTACATATACACGTGTGTGTGTGTGTGCGCGTGTGTGTGTGTAAGTGTGTGTGTATGTACACACACACACACACACAAACACACACACATACACACAAATATATATTATGTAAACAAACTTTTGTTAGATGCAATTAATTGTGATTAATCGATTTGACAGCCCTATTGTTCATATACTATAATATAATATAATATATATTCACTTCTTTATTGAAGACAGCTTCAGAGAGTTTAGGCCTGGCTTTGGCTTCAGTTATCTTGCCATCTGCAAACATTAAGAGGGTTCAGAAAGACAGTAGCAAACATAGGGGCCATTCAGACAGAACGCATATTTGTTTTGAAAAACAAAAATGGACAAAAAAGACCCACAAGGTCTCAAGACGTGTTTTTTTAAGTTGAACTTATTTTTTACTAAACCGTTTAATTGTTTCCTGCAGGTATAAGAGATTTTCAGCATTTAGTCATTGTTCTAGGCTACTGATAAACTTTGGATTCTGTTATTTCCATTTGCCAACATGAGGACCAGAGCTGTGCCAGTAAAAGTTAAGAGCCCATTGTGATGCTGGGTAACAGGAATAAAACAATAAGACATCAGTCAAAACTTAGGCTAACTAAAACCCAGATATGTCTGACAGAAACACTCTTCAGGAAGCATGTGGTGATTTGTACTATCTACAAAAGACTTCTTGAGCCTATACTGCAAGATTCAACTATTGGTTCATCACAAAAATAGAATGGCCAAGCAACAGTTTTTCCCCAAAATTACAGAGGGCACTGTATCAATTGCATTTATAAGATGATGCTCATTATGTGAAAGAGATGCAAATCCTTACAGCTCTAGTTTTAGTGTACAAGCTCACCTTTTGAAGGAACAAAAATTTCCTTCACAAAATTGGACGGAAATGCTCCTATTTGGTTATTTTTCTTTCCCATCCACCATCCATCTTCAATCTACCAGACAAAAAAATAATGCAGATTAATTTGCATTAAAAAAGAAACATAACATTGTTACAAATATAAAATCTGATTTTGGAAGCATAAACATTTCCAACCATCATAAAAAAAATAAATTAAAAAACATAAAAAAATATATTTAATTGATTTCACATATATTTACTTATTTGTTAAGCAGTCACGTGAAACGTGATATGATGTACTGTCAGAGCCATTATCCATTATCACACACACCTTCAGGATGATACAATTTTTTTTATGTAGGTGCTCTGACCATATCGTCAGGGTTTATTATTTTGCTTTAATGACAGCTGACTGTCTTTACATACAAATCAAGTGAGGTAACAATAATTTGAATAGGAGCAGTGTGAACATTCTATCAACATAAAAATAATACAGATTTGGAAAGACATTTTTTGTTTTTTATTATTATTTTGATTAAATATTCCAATACGTTATCATGATGAGACTACCACTTCAGCAAGTATGTAGTAAAACATGCTACACGAAACCATCCACGTAAAATCTACTTTGCTCTTGTTGCGTTTATAGAAATGGGGTTTAATATACCTCTCGGATAATCTCGATGGTCTCCCCGACAACCAGCTCCAGCTCGTCCTCGTGCAGGGAAGTGTAGGGAAACGCCACCTCGCATTTCCTCGTCTGTACCTTTGGTTTCTTCGCTGGAGAATTTAAGTAAGTGGAAAACAAATGGAACATGTCAGTACGTTCAGATGTGAGAACAAACTGAACTGAACTGGACTAGACTGCAAAAAGCACTTCTAGCTTTCACTTTTACAAGTACTTCACTTTTATGACAAGCTACTGTTTTATGGCGGATGTAGGCAGCATAGCCTATGGATTTTGGGGAGTATAATTTGAGACCGGATGTGGAGGCACAAACCCTTTCATTAGCCTACTAATTTTAGTCTGCCAAGTTGAGATTCTTTGGACTACTTCAGACACTTGTGGACCTTCGAATGAAAAAGCTTTTGAATCTGCCACTGAAAAACTCATATTCATCTATCGCAGATCTGGATTTAAGAGTCATTATTCTTGTAGGGGACTTTGATTTATCCAAGTTTATTGAAAAGATTCACTTTCTGATTACCTTCTGCAGTTTATGTCAGGAGGTGATGACGAGTGTTGTACACGTGCGAGTGAGTGAGGTGGAGATGCGCAGAGCAGACCGATCGGTGAATTACATCAAAGTATCGCGAGAGCGGTACTTTGATGTCAAACGCCAATCCTCTCCACCGCTTCATGATTGAATCATTGACTCAACCGATTCGTCCAAAAATACTACTGACTTCTCAATATTTTCATGACTTTTATCAAAATATAGAAAACGTACACCATTTGTAATCTGTGTAATTTTAATTAGTGGTAAATTCAGGGTGTTTGGGACACTTTTTTTAGCCTGGCTAAAGCCAGACCCAATTCTCGTTGAGACTTGGGTCTGGGAACCACATGTACATTTTCTCGTATTTGAGGCTGGTTTACGATTGCCCGGCACCGCTTATTAGGTGTTAAGCATGTCTGTCAAATGCGCCTGTACGTAGCTCACAGGCAATCGTTTCAATCATACCAGATGACATATGTAGAGCGACAGAAATTAGACAAGGAAGAAGATATTTTTGTGTAAACAATGACGTTCAGCGGCTATTGCCGTTTGTGCAAGATAAACATGCGATAGCTTCGCGTCTACTGCCATGTTGAATCCATAGAAATAAACAAACTGCTTCGGTGCGTCGCATAGATGTCGTCATCGTCTTGCGGCTCCCTCCCCGTTCTGTGATTGGTTCCCTAAATTATGCGAAAATCTGGACCATGGTATCCATACTGCCTTTCAGCGTGAATAAAATCGCGCTGTGGGAAGGCAGCATGGAGAACCCCAGACTTAACACTTTTTGCCATTAAGATGACTTGGAAAAAGTGTCCCAATCAACCTGAATTCACCCCATATTTATGGTCATCACTCATTAGCATCATATTTCTTCTACGTTCTACCCCCATGTTGTTTAGAATCACTTCGAGAACCTTTCAGCATTCAGATTCAAATTAGACTTGCAAATGACTGATTCGTTCAATTAAAAGATTAATTCACTAACAAAATACTGTTATTTAACTTATAATGGAGACTTACATTTCCTCATGCTTCTTGGCTCTCTGTTGCTGTCCCCTATTAGGTAAACAGGCACTTCCTGTGGGTAGAGAAGAGCTATTTTGAATATAGGTATAGGAACTAGGGGAGCCATGGCAAGGCTTAAACATGACCATGGAAACAATGTTCTAATAGATCCAGACCTTGACGAAGTTGCCAGGGAACATGCCTCTCTTTCCTCTCAGATCTCCCTCCAGCCATCCTTCTTCTTTGGCTTTTGAGACATTCTTTACCACATCCCCTACACACACCGTTAACTCATCTGGCATCGTCGCTTCAAAGTCTAGAAGCACAAGCACCTCTAGAATGGACAAAAGAAAGGTGAAGCCATTGGGGGTTAGTAGATTGGAGTGTTTTATTCAATATTTTGGCTTGTAAAATATGTTATTTTAAGCTTATGTTATATTATGTTAAGTATCTATAACACATTTTAACATATTTATATCTATTCCAAACATTTTCCCTTCAAATCAATGCAAAAACAAATCTGGCAGATAAGATTGTTGCACATTGTCAGTCACCAGTAAGCCTTATATTTAACGAAATACCCTACAAATAAATGCGTCTAATTATGTGATGGCATGAAAAAACATGCCAAAGAGATAGAAGTAGTAGGATGTATGTGCCATGTATGTGCCTCTCAAGTGCAATACTGGAGCTGGACATCCATGAGAAATGTGTTTCAACAGGCCTATAGGTATGTGAGTTGAACCTGAGCGACCTGAACTCAGGAATGTATATCAGTACAAAGAGCCTGCGCATGATTCACAATGGCATTGCATACATCTGATTGGTCAGTCTGAATCTCAAGTCTCAATGACAGGCAGTTTATGGTCTGGTAAACTCATAAAAACATCCTTTAAATGAGATTAGTGTCTGTACATTTGATGACAAAACTAGTGTGTAACATGAAAATACATGCAGAGTAAATTAGTGAATAAATAAATACACTCCTTTTGTACATCCATCCATCCATAAATGTTAGTAACAATATTAAAATATTAAATATATATGACAAAAAGCAGCTCATTCTAAACCATTTGACACTTATTGCAAAATTATATTACACTTGTTATTTTACATTTCCCATTAATGTTGGCTACCGTATACATAACCCAAATATCACAAACACCACAACTTGCCAAATCATAACGAGAAATTATTTTAAAACAAGGCTTAAAAACTCACCCATGGCTCCTTTAAAGCTGTGCTCAGAGTGCCAAGTCAGACAATGTAGATTCTGTTCAGTTCTCAAAGTGTCATGGAATCCCTGTGAATTACACAATCCAAATACAGCGAAGGCTTTCAAGGACCTCCTTCTTTCTAGTCAAACATTAGCATTGTAGAAGAAAACAAAAATTACCACCTAGTCAAGACACGTTATACAATGAGAGAGAGAGAGAGATAAGAGTGTGTAACAGGTGAGACAGGTTTGTATTGGTATGAGCCTCCTGGTGTCATGTGTCATAGCAAACATTACTGACAGTAGGTATACTTACCTAGAAGGAATTCAAGGGAAAACTCTATGTTTAAATAAAACTGTGATGATATGAGCGTAAGCTTTGTAATAAGAGTGTGTATTTTTTTTTATTATTGCACTTTTATTGAACATAGCAGATATATGACTGTACTGTGACTAGTGCTTTTATTTAGAGCCTGTCAGGCCAGTTTAAATAATAAAGCATTTTTAAAAGGCCATTCAAATAGGTGTAGTTCACAATATGACTGAATTATAATGTGATAAATAGGATTAAGATTTTCTTGGTCTTAAAAAAACTTCTAGTTGTCACCTTTGGCATGTTTGTTCAGGTTTAGTTTGTTTTTGACCTGCTCCTGTCTGTTTCTAGCTTAGTTTTCACTGTGTTCAGTTCATGTGTCCCTGTGTGTCTGTATTCCTATCACCCGGTTATCTATTATCTCGTTAGTCATGTCAGCTGTGTCTCGTTTCTTTGATTAGTCCCAGTGTATTTAAACCCTGTGTTTAGTTCAGTGGTTATTTCTACGTTGATTTTTGTTGGTTGTTCTGTTACTGAGATTCTGTTTGTTAAGATTTGAGTTCATTTCTGAATATACTGTAGACTGCTGCACTTAGATCCTGTTTCATCTCTGGTGCAACCAACGCTGATGCTAATTTCTTCTTGAAACACACACAAAAAAACACGCAATAGAAAATTGTTGCTTTTTTTATTCTATATAAATGCAAGTCAAATGTATATATCAGACACAGTGCAAATCAGAACCAAGACAATTAAAATCCAATGTTGAGTATGAATGTAAATTATTCACGTCCCCCTTATAATATTCTTTTTTATTTTAACTCTTCAAATAAATTGCCCAAACAATCTTTTTATTAAAATATATAAGGGCCAAATTGATTACTTCATCTAAAGAATGTGCTTAGCCAATAGAAAAAAGGCATTCATTAGAAAACCCATAATAAAATATGCACACACATATTGTCAAAACCCTGCAACCCGAACAGTCTTCAAAACATTTTTAAGTACATGTATTTTTTTTTAACTTTTTCTGTAGGATGTTTGTCCAGTTTTAAAGTTGACCACTTTGACTAGCAGTTGGATGAATGTAAATCTTTTTTCCCCACATGTCATTCATTGGGACATGAATGTCTACCTGCTGTTGTTTGGTCCCATAGTGAGACTGGGTCATTAAATCAAGATCTTCATTTCTATCGGCAGACACACAAGGGTCTCAAAAAGTTTCATTTAAGCCCACAAAATGTCAATATGTACTTCTTTTTTCCCAACAGCAATAATGTCCTTTCTTAAGGCAAAAACATAGAACATAATCAGCTACAGTATAGTTCTATACTGGCATTCTACACTTTAGGCACTATGGCACATCTTAGGCACCTAACATTTAAACTAGTAGCCGACCTAAAACAGTTTTTTTTTTATGCCCGATATCAAAATCTAGAAAGTAGAGTGTCCGATGACCGTCATATATGGTCACCAGACGATATAATAAGTTGTACTGTATTTGTAACATTTAATAACTATTCACACATACACAAAAATGAAATTTCTTTCTATCCATAGACAAAGCTGTCAGTAGAATTTGAACATGTAAAAGTTCCAATAATTAAGTTCATATGGTTATATTAATAGCCTCAAAATGGCCAATCAATTGGCCTAGCCTTTATATCGGTCTATGATATCACTATTTCAAACTGTGTGTTTTACGTTCGCATGTTTCAAAAGTCTTGTGCAAAAAAGGAGACGGGATTCGCAATGGAGGCACTTGGGCACCAATTCTTCCAGAGATGTAGGGATAGAAAATAAATGTTGGAGCAGGTGCTTTTAACAGTGTCTGTCATGATTAGATAGGAAATAGGAAATAAAAAAGCAATACAATAAAAAAGCCTCTTTCCTATCAAAAAGATTTGGATCCATTAGGATGCAGAGACGATATCCATTGTTGACATGATGAGGGATCTCCTTGTTCTCAAAAGTCCTGTCAAAGTCTTCACTGCTCCATTCTCACTGGTCCTGTTCTACATCATCTCCTTGCTGTTCGCCCTCATCATCAGTGGCCTGGAACTTATCATGGGCCCATTTAGGGCTCGTATTATTGGTGGTTTTGGTATTTGTGGCCCTCCGGAGGATGAAACGTCCCTTTGCACGAACAATGTTACCGCGACCAGACCCGCGCGTGTTCATCAGCTTTCTCTCACCTTCACCGTCTCTTTCACTGTGCTGCAAAGACAGAAGAAGGGCTTACAAAAAATATGGACCACAATTATGTAACATATACAGTTGTAAGTGGGACTGAAAACCTTGATGGAGAGTTAGTACGTAATGAAAACATATAATCTGTCTCCCACCAAACTGATTATTATAATTAAAAGGTTTGGAAAGATTACTCAGTTTAAGCATAATCACCTGTGTTATGTTTGATTGTACATTGTCATAATATTACATGTACAGACCATGCATGTAACTGATAGGTTGCATGGAGCATAACCTACTGTATGTTTGTTGTTCTTGATATGCATATTATGTTACTCTTTTTTTTTTTGGTTGTTCAGAAACTGCATTAGAAAGGAGATTCAGAGTGGGTGTTTACAACGATCACAACATACTAGGAAGTATTTCTTGCTCTTGGAAGTGTATTCTTGATCCCAGTCTTCATTCTTTGCTGACATGTTCATCTGTGAATCACCGTTGCCGTTTCCATGGAAATTTCCTCGGTTCCAACCTCTACCACGTATGCTAAGCTGCTAAGAAACAGCAAATGGTAACCATAACTATTAAAGCAATAAACAAATATCTTAGTTCTTCTATAACACTCAACTTACAAAGCCTCCTCGTGATCTTCCTCTCTCCACAGGCTCTCCATGCTCTCTAAACCCCAGCTGGACTCTGGATAAGCCTTCTGGCTTGATCTCAGCCTCTTCTTCATGGTAAGCAGACGAAGATGAGGAAGACGACTGAGAACTCTCCCGTTTCTTCTTGCTTTTCCTTAGGAATTAAATAACATTAGATTCAGACATTGTTGGTTAATGTAAACAGGTCTCAAAAATCGACTGGATCAGCGATAACAACTTTTGTCGTTCATGTTCAACGTGTTTCACTTTATCAACTCATTTTCTTGTCCACTAACCAAAAAGTCATTTTTACCTGTAACCTACCTGAAGTCGAAGGAAATCAGGACATTTTCAAACACTTGACAACCTATATTCGATATATTCAAAATATCTAACTGACCAGAAAGACAAAAAGGTGCATTCACACTGACAGTGATGTAATAGCTGAAGGTGACCAAGTTGCTTTTCTGATGGGCACAAGTAGGTGTTCCTACTCGAATACAGTACACAATGTATCAGGGAGTCAATCATTTGAGCTCTGCTCCCATTGGTAGTTGCTGTATCGTATTGCAGCTCATATGCAAGTTCAATAGCTCATGTCGCCTCACATCACCAATTCTCATTGAAAATGATTGACTTCTTGTTTCTGCAGATTGCTGACAGTGTGAACGCATCTTCAGGCCTTTTTGAAAGTGTTTATTGAAGGCCTCCTGAGAGGTTTGACGGTTTTACATTAAATCTGTACATTACTCAACCAGATTCTTTGAATGTTGAAGCAAGTACATTTTTATCTGATATTGCAAATTTAATGGTTGATCAAAACTGCAGTTTTCAAATACATTTAGATAAGTTATCACCATGACAATTTTTCACTTGAGGGGTTACAACAAGCCCAAACAGAAATATGATTAAGCTGTTATCTATACTGTAACTGAACCTTTGTATTCACAATCACTCTGTAATGTCTATGGAGCATCTCTTCTAATGCAGCTTACTTTGTTTTTTTGTGGTTCTTTGAGGCTTTCTCTGTGGATTTTTCCTTTCTTGATTCGGGAGATTCCCCCGATACTCTTTCTCCGTACTCTTCCTCTCTTTGCTCTCTCTCTCCACTCAAGTATTTCTTTCTGCGCTCAATATCCAGCCGAAGGTCCATTGAATCACTTTTAGACTTTTTACCATCGACCTGCCGTGAGGAGAAAGAGAGATGTTGTGGCCAGATGTGGGTTAGCGGCGTGACCTATTAGCTTCATGCAGCATTGTACGGGGTGGGACCAAAACGAAAAACACAGCAACAGCTGACTTCAAACAATCATGCAAATGGATGAAAGGAAGAGGCCTTTTCTAATATCATTTTCTGTAGCATTTTGGCTTCTTACAGTCTTTCAACAGGCTTATTTTCTCAGAAATGACAACAGGTCGCAAAATAACATTCGGATTTCCTCTCACTTGCTCATCGAAATCAAAAGATATTCAAATAAACGAAACAAAATAGTAGTAGGCAACATTATAGGACCACAGCAGAAATACTTTCATTGGTGCTCATGAAAGTAGGTTGTTTTTACTTTGCCTAAACACCTCACTTGTTCTTTGCAGGCTTTGAAGAAGAATACTTACTATGACTTTTGTTTAGAGTCCTTTGAATGGATTTGACATGGGAACAACTGGTCACTTCCATTTCTGACCTCTGATTTCTTGCCTCAACTGCCTTAGGAAGGCGTGTAAAAGGGAAGGCATTTATAACACAACAACCTGAATGCACCTCTTTTTGCATCTCACTTTTTGGACTTTATGCCTCTTTCATCAGAAACAAGAGTTTTTAGAGAGAGAAGGGAGCCTAAGAATGCTTTGGCCACATCACTCGGGCAGCATTCTTTTCCAAAATACGTCATATTTCAAAATTTTTGGTCACCTTGAAGCTGTTTTCCATGGTGCTTTTCATTTCATCAAACAGAAGAGTGTTCCTCTTAAAAGCACTGGGAGAAACATCAATTCTCCTGTGAAAAAAAAAGAGGTGAAGAGAGGAATATTTTGATATACGTTGATCCTCCTTTCTTAAAGTCTTAGAAATGTCAAAACAAATAAATTGCTCATACGTGCATGAGAAACCAGCGTGGGAATCGGTCCCTGAATTTTTTATACCTGTGTATCTCTGGACTCTTTCTCTGCTTACTGAGTTCTTTTTCAGCAGCTCTTCTCTGGTACATGGCAAAGCGGTCATTTAGGGTCAATCCAGAAGAAGGAAAATATTGAGCTGTGGGCAGATTTTTTTTTGTTTCATTAAATAAATAAAGTATTAAAAAAAATACTAAAAGAGATTTTTGGCAGTGTTTACACAAGACTGTTTTCAACTAAAAATGAAAACCCAAACTTTTAAAAACGAGTTTTAGGGGGCTTTCACACTGGCAGTTTAGTTCGGAACGGGGCACTGTTCGCATGAAAAATCGGCAATGTGAACGCTGTCATAGGACCCGGGTGCGCACTGTGGTATCGAACCCGAGACTACCTGGAGGAGGTAGTCTGAGTTCGGTTGCTCCCGAACCGTAAATGTGAAAGCAACACGGACTCGGGTGCACAGACTGCGCACTTGTTCAGGAAGTAAAGTGACCTGCGCATGCATTTTAGCTTATTGTGATGTATTCAGTTAAATAAAACACTTCTAAGGGATGATAGTGTTGATGAATTACCTTGGATACGAGCGAGAGTGAGCCGGCAGTGTATTCACGCATTGCGCGTGCATCAGGGCAACACATTTGGAAATCCACTGTCTCCTCAAAATAGTCTGTTTGCAAGCAGCAGAGGCCCACCTTATGTGACACATGTTCAATAAACCTGTATTGTTCACTCAGCTGCGAATAATAGCAGCGAATTAATAAAAAACACAATATATTGACCCGCTTCTGTTTTCTATCATGCGCAGTGCACGTTTGTGATGACGTAATATGCACGCAAACGCAACAGGGTTCGATAGAATCAAGTTGAGTGTGAAACCAGACCAACATTGCGGGGGGCGCCGGGAACAATCGCGTTCGGGCTCGGACCGCTGCAAACGAGCCCAGTGTAAAAGCCCCCTTAAAGCGCTTTTTTGTGTGAAAATTATACCATCATCATCTCCGTGTAAACTACAAAAACGTGAATTTTGTAGCTGTACAAGACAGAGAGGTTTCAGTCACCTTTAATGTGATGGACAATTGAAACTATGTGTTGGGCAAACAGCTCAGATGGACTTCTGGGTGACTGCTGAGCCTGAAGATGTTGAAGGACAGCTTGAAACTCCCAATCCTTTTCATCAAGATGCACAAACTCCAGAAGATGCCTTCTTTCATTGGTCAAAACAGATGTTCTGTCAAATAGAACAATGGTGACAAAAGACAAAATGAAATATATTTAATATGTGATAGTCAGAAGCGGTCATATGCACAACAATGCAATGTTTTGTGAAGATGCAAGTAGAAGCAAAAGGTCATTTCTGAGATCTTGGAGGGAAACGGAAATAATTTACCTAGCAAGGTCATCACTGCGAGAATCCATCCTTACACTGAATTCACTTCCTCTTTTCACAGAAGCTCTTGGTGGGGATTCCTCGTTCATAACCACAAACATCTCTTGTTCGCGGCTCTCAGAACTCCTCCTGGGCAGCAGTGTGGGTTTCTCTTTTCGTTTAACATTTGAGAGCTTTTCAGGGGAGGGATCCTTGAGCATGCCACTCAACTGGTCTCTCTTAGAGAGAGCAGCTAGGATTTTCGCTGCTCTTTCCTGTTTATGGCAGAGCAGGAGAGCCTCCAGCTCATCATCCCATGGCATGTCCTGCATCCTTCTGATTCGCTTCTCGAACATTTCACGAGCGGACAGCGTGACTTTGCTTTTTCTTTTGGAGGGATTGTTTTCCATATCCCTCACTCTATCAGAGATCTCCCCTTCTTCGTCATCGTCCTCACCATCCTCGCACAGAAATGTTGGGCCGTTTCGTGGACCCATTTTAGGGGTGCTTATGGATAACTTTTTACCATCACCAATTTTTGCAGATTTGCATTTCTCCTTCTCTCCTGCGTTGTCATGATCTATAGTGTGAGACAACTCAATGCCCTTTTCAAAGATTCCTCCATTTTCTTTATCACATACTAATTCTCTGTTACTTTTTCCTTTGTGCGTGTTGTTCTCACATTCAGTCGCCTGTTTTTTAACCTTTTGCTCCTCCAGGAATCTGGTAAATGACAGAAAGAGATTTACAGTTCATTATTATTTACAATAATGTGCTCAGATGCATCAGTTGACATTTTGACGTGACCAAGGACTGCTGCTTCATGTCAAACTGACAGAACTATGCATAAACTGTAATGGATTTGGTTCATTTTACCGTGCACAAATGAATGGCTTCCAGTCTGAAACAGGTAAACAAGTGTGTGTGCAGCTGGGAATATATCATTTCTTCCATTTGCAAAGTGCAAATATAAACCTTTTAGACCTTTTTAGCACATCTAAATTAAAGACTGTGAGCTGACATTTGTAAACAAGGCATATCTAGCTCTTCATGTTTGGCTCTTTCTTCCAACCGCTCTTTTGATGCATTTGAAGGGCAGATTGCAAACCAAATGTGCAATCTTACTTTTTGTCTGGCACGCACACAGGATTTATTGTGTTACTTCCACTCTTATAACTGACTAAGGTAAAAAAGAAAAAGAAAATAAAGCAATATTCAAATGCATATAGTCCATCAAATATATAAACATCGGTCATCATTATAGCTTAAAAGGCTTGAGAACAAGACCCAGCCCTAGGACAAACAAGTTAAATAATATAGATTATTGGTCAAAAGTTTGGAATGATTAAGATTTATTAATGTTTTTGAAAGAAGTCAAGGCTGCATTTATTTTATCAAAAATACAATAAAAACAGTAATATTGTGAAATATTATAAGAATTTTAAATAACTTATTATATTTTAAAATGTAATTTATTCCTGTGATGGCAAAGCTGAATTTCCAGCAGCCATTAATCCAGTCTTCAGTGTTACATGATACATCAGATGGATCATGTTGATTTGGTGTTCAATTTGATCAATTATTAATAATGTTTCTTATTATTATCAATGTTGAAAACGGTTTTTGCTGCTTAATATTTTTGTGGAAACTGTGATACATTTTTTTCAGGATTCTTTGATGAATAGAAAGTTCAAAGGATTAGCATTTATTTGAAAATATAAATATTTCATTATAAGACATTATGAAATTCTGTACTCTCACTTGTAATTAATTTAATGTGTCCTTGCTGAATAAAAGTATTTTTTTAATCTTACTTACCCAACACTTTTGAATGATAGTATATTATGGTTTCCACAAAAATATTAAGCAGTAACAATGTTTTCTTGAGTACCAAATCAGCATGTTATTATGATTGTGATATAATACTTCAGCTTTGCTATAATAACAAGAAAAAAAAATTACATTTTAAAATATATTCAAATAGAAAAAAAGTTATTTTAAATTCTAATAATATTTTTTTTATTGTATTTTTGATCAAATAAATAGAGCCTTTTATGGTGAGCATAAGATAATATTTTTTTAAAACATAAAAAATGTTTTACTCCAAACTTTTCACCGATAGTGTAAAAATGAATAAATGAACAACAGTAAAAAAAAAATAATAATAATTAAAAGTTATTCGTACTTACCTCAAAAATGCAGCGGAGATAGCAATTCTATCATCTGTCTGTTGGTCAATATTTGTAAAGAGCCCAAAACCATTGAAAACTGGGCTAAGGCTTTTCTTTATGGGGCTGTTGTTTGAAGGTGCAGTTGCAACTTTCTGCCAGGTGGTGGCACCTTTATTTGGAGCATTTGAACTGTTATGAGCAGGACTTGTCTCGTTGGTTGCCGAGTCAATCGGTTTGTCATAAGTGACAGAGGAGCAAACCTGCAGACTTGTCCTTTTAGGACTAGCGTCATGATTCGTCAAAACCTGAGAGTTCTCCAAAGTCCTGTCTCCATCAGCATTCCCTTCAGCCGAAGAAGAGCCTCCCACCTGCTCTGCCAGAGCCCCATCTCCACCTCCTTGAGTTTCTTCGGGCACTGAGACTCCCTCTCTTATATCTTTGCAAGTGCGTTTGGCAGACCCAGAGTTGGAGGAGGACGAGTGGTGCGACTGTGGCGATCTCCCTGAGGATGACCTGTCAGAGCGGCGGGAATGGCTGCGGGGCTGCGGGCTGCTCGACTGCTTCTTGGGAGAGCGTGAACGGCCCCTCTTGGGGCTGTTGGGGTAGTACTGCTTCTGTTGCTGCTGAGGGTACTGCCGGAAGTTTTGCCAGTTTTTGTGATGGTAGTTGTTATAGCCACCCCTTCCACCACGCTGAAAGCGGCCGCGGAAAAAGCCTTGACCTCTCCCCCGGAAATAATATGGCCTCCGGAAGCTTCTGTGGTTGCCCCGAAACTCCCGTTGGTTCTGGTACTCCCGTGTGTGGTTCCGTTCACGGTTGTGGGGCGGGGAATGGGATCTTGATCGAGAGCGAGACCTAGAGCTTGAAGACAACAAGAGGAAGGATTGAGCCAACAAAAATCCTTGGGATATAGAAAATGACACAAAGAGACATTACATATATGCAATTATTTTCCAAGGAACAAAATACAATAATTTTTAATACAATTTTACATAGATTTTTTCCAAACAACTAGAGGTCATGGTGATCATGGGATTTAAAACTCCAAAGAGGACAAAAAGCACTATAAAATATACATAAAAATAGTCCATACAACTTCTGGAGCTTTACACCTCAGACCAACTGCACAACAACAACAGACCAAAGATTATTCACTAGTACTCTTCACCTCCGCTGCGGATCTTCAATCAAATGTTATTCAAATGTAATTTGGTTATGATGTCAAGAGATTTGGCTATGAGACACTTGAGAATGCATAAAATTTGATGTTATTAATGTTCATAATTCAGACTAACACAAAATAATGGCTTTAAAGGGTCTCTTTCTCACAGAAAAGCTAAAGCTATGACAATCAATAGAGGCATACAATTAAAACTGTATCAACTATTTTAGATCTTTAATTTGTGTAACAGTATGTCAAAGAATTATTTCAGGTAACAAACACTGCTGATATTAAAATGAAAAGCTCTTGGTGCAAAGTCAACTGTAGCCATACGGTGGCCCTGTTGTTCTATTTATGAACAGATCTAAGTAGTTCTGGTCTCTTTGTAAGCCAGTCCCTTTTAGCATGTCTTAACATATCACAAACACTGATTATCAACTAAACAACTTGCACATGCAAGTACTTCATACTGTGCATTGCACTCTGTTCTATAGAATTTTGAATATAATCTGATTGGAAGATGAACAGACGCTGAAACATTTAAATATTATGCACACGTCAACTGTATTACAATATCAAATCATAGAAGTCATGCAATTATGTCCAGCATTGCATTAAAACCTGCCATTCTAGTGCAGTGGATTTTTTTCATCATTTGGAAAGTTAAACAAAGCCTTGCATATGATTATCCAAGTAAAGCACCCTTCAAACAATTTACCATCCAACAAACATAATGACAGTAACACTATCCTACTTTTATCTACAGTTTCATCTGGTTTTCTACTCACCCTTTGCGTTTTTTCATTGGAATACAGAGTAAGAAGGTAGTGCACAGAGCAACATAATACTCTCACAGTGAGCAAGAGGGACTTTGTATCTCCTCTAGTGAGCGCAGATGGAAAGAGTCAGTCACATGGGTCATATGGGAAAGATTTCTACTCTCTTTCTACGGAGCAAAGAGGAGGTTCTCAGCCTGCCAGTTACAACACATTAGCTTTGCACAGACAGTAGACTCTAACTGAAGGCAACAATTACAACAGCCCCCTCATTTGAAAAGCTATTTATCCACTTGTTACCTTAAGTTAAAATGAAAATTCTGTCATTATTTAGTCACTTGCGGTTTCAAATCCATATCTTTTTGTTTCTTCTAACACAGAAGCAGACATTTGAGTTGTACTGGTTGCACTTTTCCCTGTTATTACAATGAGGCATTTAATCTTCAAAAAGGGCACAAATGCAGCATAAAAGTGGTCCATATGAATCATATGCAATGAACGGCAAAACTCTGAAGTCATATGATAGCTTTGTGTGAGAAACAAACCAAATCTAAACCATTATTATTATCTCCAAAAGCTTTCCTTGATGTTCATGAGAGAAGAAGAGGATACATCTGAATCAAAATTTCAAATCAGATCTTTTCAGTGAGTTGGTGGAAACAGTTCTCAAAACTGGTCTGAATGATTCATTTATAAATCAGACTGATCCAGTTCTCATGTCAACTCACTGACTCAATGAGTCACAACAGGCAACAACATTCTAACTGAAATGTCGGTCTGTTAATCACACAAAGCTATGACTTAAAATATAGTGCAAAATTCATATTGATGACTTTTATAGTGATTTTTAAATCTTGAAACCTTTAGTCTTCACTTGTAAATTGAGTAATTGATTATCTTTCTATTTTATTTTTACATTTATATTTATTAATGGAATTTTACTTCCTGACACTCATGACCCTGCATGAGTTTTATTTGGACAGTTTGACTTTATTCAGAACCATGCAGCAAATGCAAAACGCATGACATACGTGTGTCAAGGTTTTTCCAGCTGTGGCATCTCTGCTTTGAAACTGGTCAGCAATGAGAACCTAGGCTCGAAAAATTTCCCTTGCAAATAAGGGACATCAGATTTTGCAAATTTGCATGAAAAATCAACAATGTACTTCTCTCCGACTCAGCTCAAAGTACTCCGCTCAAAGTACAAAGTCAACCACACAGGAAAAAGGATCCATGCTTATGGGGGGAAAAAATAAATCCTCAATAAATGTAAAACAAAAGACCAGAGTACCACAAGTATGTATCCATTTTTGTCTAAAACGGTGCCGTTTTTGGCAGGAACAGTTTACATTTGGCTACCTAAGAGCCTCTACTGTGCTGTAAGCACAAAACCAGCAGTCCCAACAGAATGTGCAGGGAAGTACAGTTTTAGCATGAGAAATAAGAAAGTGCGGTGAGCCTTTCCAAAGCCACAGCCCTTCCCAAATATCAGCCTTGATGGAATGCTGATGAATACATGGAGAGTAAAATCACAGTGACTGTACAGCCCCTTTTCAACAAGAGAGGAAGCCAGAGTAAAGGCATTATAAAATACAGGGTACTTTTATTTATGTACAGAGGTGTACCTTACATAACTTTGGCCTGGCAGCTGCGGCTAGATGGATGACACTGGCACTGAAATATTGATTTTAATTTAAAATGAGTCATGGGTGGGAAACAGCATGAGTCACATGGTGTGTTTTTACAATAAAGTTCCATTTTGTGTTTACGTACAAAGTGAGAAGTTAACAGTTTTCCAACCAAATCAATCCTTAAGCACATCTGTCAAGACATAGTAAGCCTTATTGTGTTTAGATCTGTGCATTGTATGGTCAGAAGGAGTAGTTAAAGTTCATTGTTCATCAAGCACAAGATTAAAAGCAGACCCAGACGGATTCTGAAGCCACATTTTCTGCGTTCATTTACGTAGAATTGTGTACGGATTCCATCTGGGACTGATTGCAAGACAGAAAATGAGGCAAAATGAATCAGCATGAACTGACTCAATAGTCAGTAAAATGGAAATGATTACAGCTGATTAGTTTTTAAGTGATCATTTCATTAGTTTCTCCCTCTTATTAATATTACAAAATGTCCCTTCTTTCCTATTCATTCTGTTATGTACTAAAATACACAACACGTCACTGAAAGTGATGACTGAAACTGAAAACTGAAAAATCGGACTCAAAACTGAAATCAAAAATCGAAACCAACTCATCCCACATACCAGCTTTGTACTGTGCAGTAAAGTGTGACTGTCTCATTTTTAATTGGCAGTAAATTTTGCATGCCATAGTAATGAACAAAGCCCGTAGATGCTATTTAATTATCACAATGGACACTTACCCATATCTGCGCTTTCTGGATCTAGATCTGGAGCTGGAGCGGGAGCGGGAATAAGAATGGGATCTTGATCTGGAGGCCGATCGAGAGCGAGACCTGGACTCTGATTTTTGTGTCTTAGACATTGTCGTTTGTGGTCTCTCTCATATGTGCCTGTAACAAAACGAAAAGCATTCAGACCAGCAAATTACTAAAAAAATAAGTTACAAATCATTAAGTAATGAAAACTACTCGTATAAAGGCGTTTTATATTTTTTAAATCAATTATTATTTCAGCAAAATAACAAGTTTATATAGTATTACAAGGGCTGCATTTTAAAAACATTTTGTAAATCCCCACTCTCCGGGACATTAAGAAGATTTGGCTGGGCAGTATTAAAGTTTCCATATCTCTAAATCACAGTTTGTCAGGCTAAAACACTAAAGGTTTGTTTAAAGGCACAGCAGGAATACATTGAGAAATAAGGAGCAAACATCATTCTACAGGGCTGTTCTTAAAGGGATAGTTCACCCAAAAATGAAAATTAGCCCCTGAAGCCATCCTAGGTGTATGTACATGACATTCTTGGATGGATGTGTTTGATGGACTTACAAAAACATATACCCATTGACTCCCATAATAAAGCTTGGAAGAGCCAGGACATTTTTTAATATAACTCCGATTGTACTCGTCTGAAAGAAGAATGTCATATACACCTAGGATGGCTTCAGGGCTTCATGCTCTAATTTTCATTTTTGGGTGAACTATCCCTTTAAAGCTTATGTGAGTGAAAGATAATCAGTCATCATTCATTATTGTAAACAATAATATGCAGTCGGTTTATTTTGCGATAATACTAGCTAACTGTACATTATCCTGCTTAATGCACAGCTACTCATCAAATAAATAAATATTTGGACATTACTGATCTGAATCAATCATCTTACCGAATACCTATATATTATCTTACCTAATACCTATATATTAACTTAATGTTTTCTGCCCAGAAAAAATTTGTCATTACAACGTGCAAAATAATCAGTCTAGCAATAAGATGAACAACACAACAATATTACATCGAAACTTCCGTTTTTATACCGACTTTAAGTACACAGTCTTGCTTTTCTACTACTTTTTCGCTTTAAATCAATGTTTGTAATGTTGTAATTCACCTCGTAGCTGGCTGGTTTGATTCATGGCTTAAAAACTCCTCTTAAACAAATACTTGTTTGGAAAATGGGAATAGGAAAAACGCTTCCGAAATCAAGGCCTCTGTAAAAGTGGACAGGCACTGTTGCACTCGAGAAAGTATCAGAGTGCTGAAGGCCTCCTTTCCTTCCCTTAACCTGTGTACAGATAAAACGTTGTCAAAATAATTCCGGTTCAAATGGACACGCAGAAGCGAATTTTTTTTTTTCTGTATTATGAATTTTTAAGGCCAGACAGAGAGTTTGTTGAGGTCAATTTGTAAAGAAAGACTACACGCCTGCGCACATATATATTCAAATGCGCATACCTATAGACTAAACACGTAATTCGCATGTGCACGCCGTGGGCGTTTTCACAGATTCGCGTTTTTGAAGTTTACGTGGAGATGACAACATTTTTCAAAATTATTCAACGCCTGCAACTTGGAACCTTTGAATTCTCGAGCCACTAGGCACTGTTGTTGTGCGAATGAGCAGGCCGGACCGCATTAAGGGTTTTCTGTAAGAACGGTGTCGTGTAAGCGGCCCCTAAGTTAATAACTAATGATCTTTGCAATGGAAGTGAATCAATAAAAACTAACTTTAGCAGAACAATAACTTTATTCTAGAGCTGCTGTAAAGCCAAAACAATCTGTTACTTTCATTTCCTATCACCACTCTAAAGCTGCTTTGAAACAATCTATATTGTTAAAAGCGCTGTAAAAATAAGGTGACTTGACTGAATGTTGCAAATTGCAATTTAGCAATTTAGACCAATAAGAATCAAGTATTTTAGAGCGCTAAAACAGTTTATGTAATCTTTAAAGCTGCAGTGTGTAATTTCTGTACCAAAAGTAATGGGTAAAACAATGACTGGGGCAATCGATGGACTGACAAACGGTATTTAAACACTGATAAAATATACTGACATTCTTCAAGCCCAAGAGATTTAAATACACACCTTGTGTGTTGTCTACTGACGTGGACAAAAGGGAGGAAACGGTACACGTTTGGCAGGACAGATGTAAAGTGACTCCAGATTAGCATGAAGGCAAGAGTGATTTACTGGCTCTTAATGTTATCCCCAATGTATTTAAAGAGGTGTTGAAAGGCGAATCTGTCTTATTGTACATCAGGTTTACCCTCCACAAATGCCCTCAACTGGTTAGCTGACCTCACACTTTGATTTTACCATAGGGAACACTGGTGATCAAAGAGAGACAACACTGTGGCTCAAAATAGACTTGCACCAGAGATAAAGAGAGAGCTTTTGAGTTGACTGTGATGGATGTAAATAAGCTGGATCTTTACTGCTTGTCATCATACCTTTCATCATACATCATCACCAGACCTTAATCATGGATGCACAAATGCACTTAACAACAGATATGTGTTGGAGCGGCAACAATAAAAGAAGGAACTGTATGAATGTTAAAACGTGGTACTATTAATTAAAGTTACTAAACATAGATTCAAATCCAGAGTCAGTCTAAATTTATTTGCCAATTTTGCACTTATAACTAAGTACGACACCATAAACTATTTGTTTACTGTGTCATGTGGCACAGAAAGTGGCAAATGATGCATTGCAAACAAATAGTTGTCACTTAAACTGATTCATAAGGACTGTTGACATAAGGATTTCAAACATATGCATAAAAAAAGTTCAGTTAACACAAAGAACGATAACTAATGATGATAACTATATTAGCATCCATAGCAATGGGCAATAAGATAACATTCTGTTTCCTGCTCAAGCTCTTTAAAGACCCGGCTGGGCTTTAGTGATGGAAAAAAATCACTATAAAAGTGATTCCAACAATATCGTTTTCTTTGTTTTGTTATTGTTAGGTTGTGGTGTGGATTGCGCAATTCTTTTAGGCAAGGCAAGGCAAGGCAAGTTTATTAATATAGCACATTTCATACACAATGGTAATTCAAAGTGCTTTACATAGAAGAAATTAAAACAAAAGAAATCAGAAAAATTAAAACAGTTTTAGAATAAAAGATAAAATACAGAAATAATCAAATGAAATCAGAATAATTAAAACATTAAATAAAATACAGTACAAACAGTCGGACGAGCAGTGGCACAGTACTCATTCAGTAAATGCACAGCTAAACAGATGTGTTTTGAGTCTGGATTTGAATGTGACTACTGTAGGAGCACATCTGATCTCTTCTGGAAGCTGGTTCCAGCTACGGCTGGCATAGTAGCTAAAAGCACACTCACCATGCTTAGAGTGAACCCTTGGTATTTCTAGCTGATGCGATCCTAATGATCTGAGTGATCTGTTGGGTTTATATTCAGTGAGCATATCTGCAATGTATTGAGGTTCTAGGCCATTGAATGATTTATATACCAGTAATAATACTTTAAAATCAATTCTATATGTAACTGGCAGCCAGTGTAAAGACCTGAGGACTGGTGTGATGTGTTCATATTTTCTGGTTCTGCTCAGAATCCTGGCAGCAGCGTTCTGTATGAGCTCCAACTGTCTAATGGTCTTTTTAGGAAGGCCAGTGAGGAGTCCATTACAATAATCCACCCTGCTGGTGATGAAAGCATGCACAAGTTTTTCTAAGTCTTGACTGGAAACAAAGCATCTAATTCTTGCAATATTTTTCAGAAGATAGTATGCTGATTTAGTTATTGCTTTGACATGACTACTGAAACTAAGGTCTGACTCTAAAGACACACCCAGATTCCTGACTTGATTTTTAATTGTTTGACCCCTAGACTGAAGGTATGCGTTCACCTTGAGAACTTCATCTTTGTTTCCAAATGCAATGACTTCAGTTTTGTCTTTGTTTAACTGAAGAAAGTTTTGGCACATCCAATTGTTTACTTCATCAATGCATTGGCAAAGGGAGGCAATGGGGCTGTAATCATTAGGCAATAGGGCTAAGTAGAGCTGTGTGTCGTCTGCATTGCTGTGGTTAGAGATTTGGTTCTTTCTCATTATTTGGATCATTGGGAGCATGTTAAAACCTGTTAAATAGGAGTGGCGCAAGAATTGAGCCTTGAGGGACTCCGCATGTCATGGATGTCCACTCAGACTTATGCTCTCCTATAGTCACATAATAACCTCTCCCTTCTAAGTATGACCTGAACCATTTTAGGACTATCCCAGAAAGCCCCACCCAGTTTTCCAGCCTGTCAAGAAGTATGTTGTGATCGACAGTGTCAAATGCAGCACTGAGGTCGAGTAGTACTAGAACTGATAATTTGTTTGTGTCAGTATTTAAGCGAATATCGTTTATTATCTTTATGAACGCTGTCTCTGTGCTGTGATGCGGTCGGAAACCAGATTGAAAGTAGTCAAAGTATCCATTCGAGCTTAAGAATTTGTTCAGCTGATTGAAGACAACTTTTTCAATGATCTTGCCCATGAAAGGAAGATTTGAGATCGGTCTATAGTTGTTTAATATGGTCTTATCCAGATTGCTCTTTTTCAGGAGGGGCTTGACAACTGCAGTTTTCAGGGAGTTCGGAAAACTCCCAGAGAGAAGTGAGGCATTTACCACTTCTAGGAGATCTGCTTTTAAGCTGTGTAACACAGTTTTGAAGAAAGATGTGGGAAGTGCGTCAAGGGCGCAGGTTGATGTTTTAAGGTGCTGTACGATTCCTTCCCAAAATTTTGCCATCAATTTCTTTGAAATCAGACATAGTGACTACTTTCTCAGGCTGTTGTCTGATCTGTCTGACCCCAGTGCGCCTCAAGGATGAGCTGATCACCTTTCTGATATTATTGATTTTCTCAGAGAAGAAAGAAGCAAACTCACAGCACTTGCTCTCTGAGAGCATTTCACTGGGAATCTGGCTTGGGGGTTTGTCAGTCTCTACAGTAGCAAAAAGAGTGCGTGTGTTGTTTATATTGCTTATATTTTAGAGTTAAGAGTGATTTTTTTAACTTTATGGTAATTATTATAGTTATCGTTCTCGGTGTGAATGGCCCTTTTTGCATTGCATGACATCCTTCTCTTGGCTCTCCTAGCAAATAAACAAGCCTCAAGATTAACTGTATTTTTCTGGTAATCCTATGTATGAAGTGGCGTGCAATTCATCCCGGCACTCCTGAAAAGTTATCTGAGCGTTTCCTTTTTGGGGCTCATCAGAAGTAGCTTTGCACACAGGAAATTGCAGACTGAATGATTAAGATACAATTCAGTGTGGTATCTTTGTGCATAGCATGCTAGACTGAATAGATATGTGCTGCTGTTTTAGTGAACACAGACCGAAATGAACCTTAAGCGTTTTTTTATTCCTTTTGACTGCTTTGACTGTTTGTTGGTTTTGGCCAGCAGTCCATAATTTCCTGCAGCCTCTAGACATCCAGACATTTGGCTTACTGTGCAAAGTACTGCTATATTGAAGAACTATGGGAACATAATCCAAAGTTTAACCATTAAATGAATGTCAAAAGTATTCATATATCTACATTCCAGTCAAAAGTTTGGAATAATCATTTTTAAATATTTCAAATATTTTTGAAAGTCTCTTATGCTCACCAAGGCTGATCATTTGATCAAAAATACAGTAAAAAAATAAATTTCCCTTCGGGGACAAAAAAGTATATCTTAATCTTAATCTTAAAAACAGTAATGTTGTGAAAACAGCATTTCATAAGAATACATTTTTCATTAGACATTATAAAAATGTATTTACTGTAATTTTTTCCCCAATTTAAATAAAAGTTTTTTTTTTAATCTCGCTTACTCCAAACTTTTGAATGGTAGTGTATCACGGTTTGCATAAAAATATTAGGCAGCAAAAAAAAAATAAAAAAATTGATAATATCAACATTGACAATAAAAATAAATATTTCTTGATGTGACACTGAAGACTGGAGCAATGGCTACCAAACAAATCAGCTTTGCCATCACAGGAATAAAACACATTTTAAAATGTATCCAAATAGAAAACAATTATTAATTATTTCACAATATTACTGCTTTTACTGTATTTTTAAACAAATAAATGCACAGTTGATGAGCATAAGAGACTTCTTCTAAAAACAATGGGGGAATCAAACATTTGACCGGTTATGTATCATGTCAACTAATACATTTATACAACATACAACAATAGTTTTCCATTCTTAGCACCTGTCTTAAGAGATTAGCTAAGTTAGTTTCAGAGGCTTAAAATAGAGATCACAGGAAATAATGTCACCTGACACTTTCATCTGAAAACATTATGCCTTCCTTCTGCAAATGAGGTCTGTTGACTCATAATGGTGGAGGAGTCATTTTATGTCCATTTATGACAATGAAGGCATCTTCACAGGTGTTAAGAAAGTCTGAGGGATTCCTTTTAAAGCATAGTATCATAGAGCAGCTGTCTCGTAATCCTCAATTTTCCTGAGGATCAATAAAGCACCTACGTGTCTAATTGTCTATATGGGAGAAGAGTGTGCTCCAGACTAATCAAAAGGATTTGAGCTAAAAATGTTTTTGTCAAACATCTCTGTTGGTCATACCCTTTTGCTGTCATTACAAGCACATACATGCACACACATCAGTGACAGCTGCATTTGGACCTTCTCACCTGTTCGATTAAGGGGGAGGTTTATTTAAACAATGGTGCAACCCAAAACGACCGCAATATGTTCCCAACACTCAATCAGCCGCTTTATCAGTGAGACCACAGATGCGACACCAACAGCACCAAAACCCCATTTGTTATCTGCATTAGCCAATGAAGCAAAAGAGCCACTTATCAACAGCCCCAGCAACTGCCACATTCTTCCAGAGACTACACATATGTGTGAAAACCTCTTTGAAGTTTACAGATGCATGACTTTTGGAGCCTACAGCTTCTGAGGTAAACATTTGATTGATTGTGGAGTTTCGAATCAATCTCGTCAGCGACTCTATTAATAAATGCAATACGGGTCTGTTGCGAGACATCACATGAACTTTAGAGCGTTATACTTTTTAATTTGGAATGAGTTGCAGCTTCACAAAGCTTAAAGGGATAGTTGCTCCAAAAATGAAAATCCTGTCATTATTTACTCACTGTCATAATGTCTGCACGATTTCTTTTTTTCTGTAGATTCACACTGTTCTTCCTACAAAGAAAGAAATCTAGAGGCTGTCAAGCTTCAAAAAGACAAAACAGCACCATCAAAGTATCTTAACAATTTGAGCTCTCTCTTTTATGTTTTCTAAAGTCAAATGATAGCTTTGTGTCAGGAATGAATTTTAGTTGTAAAAAGTCATCTAACCATTCACTGAACAGAAAAGAGTAGCGTGAACATTCTGCTAAACTTTTAATTTCATTCAATGAAGATATGAGTGTATGTGATGTGAATACAGTACGTGCATGTAGATAGATAGATACAACTTTTTTTCGTTTTTTATTAATGATGAGCCTTTAACACATGGGGTCCAATACTGGGCCCTCGTTTTGTGATGATTTGTGTCTGATCTTACTGCCATCACTGCATCTGTTGATTTCACAAGGGAACTCATCAGATGAAGGTCTTCTCTATTCTTAAGAGAATTAAGTAAAATATCTTATGTAGAACCAGGTCTAATGATAACACAGATGTTATTGTAGTGTTTGACAAATTATTGAAAAAAAAACCCTGACTGACCAAAGTTTCCAAATGAAACAGTGAGCTACTGAAAAGGCAAGAGGTTGACCTGTTGTTCCAAGAGCATGCTTCACTCAACCAAATGTAACTGGATTGTCTTACACAATGTACAAATCCAAACACATAAGTTGTGCTTGAATAGAAATTTGTAACACATGGTATATTGCTCTACAATGTAAGATCTGATTTATCACGCACCATATCACACATCATATCACACATCAATCACTCATTCATTTAAAACAAACCCATTTCCCCTTGAACACTTTCCCAAAATAATGGATGAAGGATGATAAACATACACGGTCTAAGCATTTCTATAATGACATACTCAAAACAATTGTGCAGTACAAAAAGAACAGTAAAATAATTGAAGCCATGCTTAAGGAAAAAAGAAGGCAAATGGATCACAACTACAACAGAGATGAAATACTGACAAAGTAATGCAGCTGATTGTAAACTGATGATGGTTTCAATTTGTATTCCAAATATTCAGAACCTAATGTGTGGAACTATTGTTTTTATTTCTTTAAATTCTTACATCGTTCATGATTTGAAAATTATGATCTTTGAATAGGATTTTATAATAAATAATGAAACTGTGATGCAACACTGTTATCAAACTGTTTTCGTTTACCATGAAAATCTTTTAAATTTTACTAGTGAATTTTACAACAATAAAACTGGTAACTTGGCATCAGCAACCACTGTCATCAAACATGAATTAAACTATATGACAGACACTGCCTTACAGGTCTTACATGTTGAATTAAGCCCCATGTAGCTTAATTCAACATGTAAGACCTGTAATGCGGTGTCTGTCATATTGTTTAATTCATGTTTGATGACAGTGGTTGCTGATGGTACATTTTGTTGCCCGCGTTTCTTTTCTATTCTAAAGTTTCTTTAAAAACACTTACCTATAATTCGATTTAGTCCAGGATGGGAAGATTCAGCTAATGTCAAATGTTACAGGTCAGTGAATCGGTTTCCTTTCGTTTTGAGGGGGAAAAAAATCGCTATGCGCAAAGTAACTAACTATTTAAATCATCCTCACATCAAAGACGGCAATATCCAGTTCGAGTCATCTGAAGTCTCCGCTTTCAAAACGTAGTTACTCGTATGTTACAAACAAACGTTATGATTATATCTTAATTCCAAATGACAAACGTGTCATTTTAAGTCGTAACCAAACTCGTCACACGTGAATACGGTAAAGTATTCAAGTAAAATGATGTAAAGCAGCTTTATGCCCTCAGTCACAGTCTGGGGGGTGTGTGCGATGCGGCGTGGATACTGCAGGCTGCGCGAGTCAAATTTCTCTCATGCATTCTCCTGTCAATCAAATTAGGGCTGACAGCTAGCCACGCCCCTAGATGACTTAAAGGAACAGCTGTGCACAATTTCACACACTTTTTCAGCTGTGCACAATAACTTTTTGTTATTGTTAGCATTATTTTAAAACACACATACACACACACAGATACAAATATTACAAAATGTGACACTGTATAAATGTGAAGTGTATACATCACGTGAGAGAAAGCAATGCCTTCATCGCAGTGTGATTAGTTATGATCATAGACTGTAAAAAATAGGTTATGATTAGCCTACTTCGTGCAATACAACCCCCCTCTTGTTTCGCGAATCGACGAATGAACAAAATAATGGCGTTATTGGGAAGACTCATTTCAAAGTAAGTAAACTACTCAGCCACTTAGATATCACCGCTTTATGTCACGTCAAAATCAAACTGTAAATTGCAACATGATGACTGTTTTTTTTATGAGAGCTGAACATCAGTTCACAAATAAAATATATTGTTTAAATTATTACTGCCTTCAGATATTATTTTGAAATAAAGGTAAAAATGCTTAAAATAAATATGTGCAGTTTATTTCATATAAAATGAACAGAGAAAATGCTTGTTTAAATTGAATTACCTAAATTAAATGTTTAACAATTAAATTACAAACTATAAATTAGTGTTGCACACATTTTACTAGGGTGCTTGAAATGCCATGCAAAAAAAAAATCTGTAACAAGATACAATGAAAATATTTTGGTCTTTATAGATAATCTCACCTCATGTCAAGGTTGGCTGTTTGACCTAATATAACATAATATTAATCCAATTTATTACCGTTTATACACTCCCTCAGGAGAGAAATCAAGATGAATTGATATCATGACACAAACAGCTGAAAAAACAATGAATAACCGTGGCAGCCATGAAGTGCATTATTTATTCTTATTATTAGCATTACTTTTCTTCTTATTAGAATTCTTTGTGTCATTCAACTTGACACTAGATATGTAAATTTAGGAAATAAACATTATGTGAACCCCAAGGGTTGTGCCAAACCCTCTTACTCCTACGTTTACTTTTGCAAAGGAAATATTTAGCCATGTGTATTTGGAGGAGTAAATCCAACCAAATCATGATGTGTGGTCCTTAATTTTCAACAGATGATCACATTTAATCAAAAGAGAAAACTTTAAAAAAGTCTTATTTGTTTGTTCATGATGAAAAGTCAACTGTTGAACACTATTGAGCATTATGACAATACTGTATGTTCAATGGTTATTCTGTGGTTTGGAAGAGAAGATCAAATCTATTTTTTGTTTCACCATGAACCAAAAATGAAACATGAATATTATTAGGATAAAATTATCAATATCAAAATTAAGTCTTATCCTGAACATAAAGAATTTAATGGATTCAAGACTTAAACTTGAAAAAACATTATCAGCCTTAACAAAAGCAGCAAATTTGTTCTGGCAAATTAGTTTATTTTCAATAGAAAAGTCTGCCAAACCCATGATATAGCTGACATATATCAACAGCCAGACCAAAGTTCAAACAGTATGTGCAGCTTGCAAGATAATAAACGTTTGCCTTCTTTGAATACATATGCTGAAAGTGTAAAAAAAAACAGTATGCATAATTCTTGAAATGGTCTGAATTTCCTAGTTTTGGCTCATTGGAGTGTTTTGGTTGATGCATTAAATCATTTTACAATGTCTTTTAAATACTAAAATTTGTGTTGTGTAAATATTACTTGTTTAAATTAAGTTTAGGCCATGTTTTCTCCTCATTGTCAACCTCTTTAGCATCCCACATTTTAAGGGAATGTGCTGGGTGTGAACTGGACATTAGAAGCACATTAGCTCTCCTTATTTAAGATGGAATAGAGAATGCTCTCTTACTGACAACTACTTTGTATATATAGATGACCATACATTATCACATTAGGCAATGCTTCTTATTACGCAAACAGGTAGTGTTTGATTAAGTTCATGCTGTCCATGTAGTTTTGATAGTTGTGATGACAGCCCAAAAATGTATTGAGTCTGATCTAGTGCTAAAAATATTAGTGGGTGCACACAAAATTTACAACTGGAGACTTCCTTTGAGCTGTCGTTTTCACAGTTTTTACTGAATCTTTGAGCCAAAGGACCAAAGGTATTGGTTTAATACCTTTTCAAATTATCTTTTCAAAACCAATTGATTTCACTTCCTTTTAACCACTCAGAATGTATTTTAGCTGTCTGACACATATGATAACTATTAAGTCAGTGTGATTCAATACTGTCCTTAACAATGACCAGCAGAGATATTTTACAACACCTCAATGGACAAAGCATTTAGGGAGGAAGAGAGCTTTTGCGCCAGCATTGTTTTCTCAGCACATTTTGATTCGTTACAGTCTTCCTTTGCCAGTGTTTTCATGATTGTGGCTTTTATAGCATTTCTGACCATCTGTTAACTGTTACATCAGGTTGGTGTGATAGCCAACATAGAAATACACTAGGTCCTATTGTTTTTTGTTATGCGTCTTCAGTCACAAATGGGTCTGTGTCTGTAAAAGTATGACATGAGTGCACATGAACTGTTGATTGGCTTGTGGTTTTGATGGATAATTAAATGTTTGCTCGTCTGCATTTACATTGAGAACTAGCTTGAGAGAAACAGTATTATATTAATCGAGATAGTCTTATCAATGCAGAATAAAGATGCATGCAAGGGACAAACTGGAACAGTTTTTCATGCATCTGACAAGATTTACTGTTATTCACTGTCTTAGAGGTGTATTTTGTCTTTTTTTGGATCAGACTCCTTTAAAGAGATTTTTGGAAAGAGGACGCTGGCATGATCCAAAATTGTACAACTTCAGATACAGCTACTATTATGCAACACCACAAGAAGTGAACAGGGCTTAACGTATGGGGGGAAAGGCATTTCACACAGTATAGAGATGTAGAGAGAAATATTGCAACATTAAAATGGTGGATGTCAAGCAGTTATGCAACACAGAATATTATGGCATCGATATAATGCCAACAGGGAGTTCTGTAACTGGATAATAAGCCTCTTCTGTTCCACTGGTTTCAGTCCAACCAGATGAAACTGTGAAGAGAGATTTCTTGGAGGCACATTTTGCTTTACCCATGGAAAATATGGGCTTTCATGGCTTGCTTAATGAAAATCATATCATTTGAACGCTTAAATTGAATTGCTAAATTGCAACCTCCAACTATTTTGCATGTTGTTTTCCATGCAATTACAAAGAGCAGGGACTGTAACTGTAAGGCTTAAAAAAGAAGCAAAAGCACCATAAAAGTATCAAGTAATGGCCCACATGAATATGCACTATATTCACCATGTGCTATGAACCCATGGAGGTGTTTATGGTTAATGCTGAAGGTGACCATAGGGAATCCATATAATAATCTACTAATAATAATAAACACTCAAAGCATATTACTTGTCTTGTTGTACTTTTATCGGTTCCATTGAATCTACAGGAGTGTCCTCAGTGACACATGACATATCAAAACACAAGACAATCATGGGAACAATTAAAGGGTTAAGTAAAAGTTAGTGAAGACATCGTTAAAAATAGTTCAAGTGACTACAGTGGCTCAACCTAAGTTTATCAAGCAACGTGAATACTTTTTGAGCGCAAAAACAAACAAAAATAACGACTTTATGCAACTATTGATTTTCTTCCGTGTGGGCCTCTAACGTGAGTTCACGAGAGCGCAACGACGCATGCGCAAGAAGCTGGGAAGATGATGCTCACGATCATGTGATGGGAAAGTGTGAAAGGTAAGCCATGCATTTTCCGGCATTGTTAAGGCACTTTTACGGTTTCTCTCGATTCGGACATCCATGAAATGCACACTTTAGAACCATTTTAAACACTAAATCGAGACCCATCTGCTCATCTTCTCAGTTCTCGCGCATGCGTCGTGGCGCTCTCGTGAACTCATGTTAGAGGCCCACACGGAAGAAAATGAATAGTTGAATAAAGTCGTTATTTTTGCACACAAAAAGTATGCTCATCACTTGATAAACTTAAGATTGAGCCACTGTAGTCACTTGGACTATTTTAACGATGTCTTTACTTATCTGGGCCGGCAGATGCAATTATCTAGCAGCCAATGAAGGAATGAGCCAGCTCTCGAGATTTCATCAAAAATATCTTAATTTGTGTTCCGAAGATGAACGAAAGTCTTACTGGGTTGGAACAACATGAAGGTGAGTAATTACTGACAGAATTTTGATTTTTTTGGGTGAACTAACCCTTTAAGTCTTCTCTCTTGCCCAGTAACATGCTGCCTATTGTGTTCAGCCTCTGTGGCACCTGTTAGCAAAAGAAATGATACTCTGTAACAGGCCTGTGCATGCAAGCTTCCAACACTTCCAAGATCGAGGAGGTCAACTTCAAAGTGTTGGCTTTGGAATTTCAAATGAACTATATGGATTAGCACGAGGGGATCATAAAAGGACAAGCATTTGATTAAACAACTGAAGGTGAATTCTTAATCATGCATTAGCTTATCCATTAAACTGTTTTATACTTTTATAATCATCTCTTTTTATGCAAACCACATTTTCCCATGCATACATATTATACTTTAGTTTTTGCTAGTATGAAAGACTGCTCAATCTTATTTCAGTACTCTTGTTTCTGATCCATGGCAATAGTCATGAAAAAAAATAAAAAGACTGTGGAACAACCATTTGCACAAGACATCAGAGGAGGTGACTATTTTCAATCTATTACCACGTTATAGTCTCTTCCACAGGGTACAAACTGTGTCTTCACTGTCTTGTGTCAGCACTGATGGAAGAAATTTGAGAGCGTGGCACAATTTTAACGTTTTTATCATTGTATTGGAGTCATCAGGCTAGAGTGATGATGGGACAGATCAAACTAATACACATTAGTCATTACATTTTTTTTTAATGAAAATATGAGTGCAAGTTTAGATTCTGAGTGTTAGATACATTTCTCATTATCAGTCTGTGCTAGACACCATATGTTTTTGAAATCAAGCTTTGTGAAAGTTCACAGCTCATTGCTGAAATTCGGCATGTCGTGAAAGACTGCAAAGTGTGCCAAGACAAGCGAACACAATTTTTGGTTCACCTGGAAATACACTGTTTCCAATGCCAGCAAACCTTCATCAAACAGGTCTGTGTCCTTGCATATAATTGTAAATACTGTATTTTGCTGCTTTATTTAATATTCAAACCCAATAAGCAAATAAACAAACATCCCTCACATAAATGCTTGGCATTGAGGCTTGGCATTTTTTTTTTGGATACTGTCATAGCTTTCAAATCAACATTAAATTATTAAAAGTTCTGGTCAAAGTGTGGATGGTTTTAAAACATGTCTGACATGGAATTATTAAAACCCAAATGTTGTGCTATTTAAAAACAGGCAAGCTACAACAGTATCCAGGACTATTCTATTTTTTTATTGTTTCAGCGGAAAGTCTGGAACTCTTCCATCTGCATATCTAAAAAAAACTCAAAGCAGAACGTGCATTTAAAAATGTTGGTTACTCCATGTCTCTGGGTGTAGTTCATATTTGAAGTACATCTCTCCATTTGCTTGTTCAGCTCTGTTTGAATACCTGTAACTGCAGCACAGTATCTTTGTATTGGAATCTTGCGAGAAACCAAAACAAATATTTGGACCACTGTTTGCTTTACCTTGCCTTACCTGATTGGAAGCTTCACCTGTTAGTTCTATTAGAGACTGACTGCCAAGCATCCTGTATTTCAACACTGCTTGTGCAGGAACTGGAAAGTATACATGGATCTACTAGACAGTCGTCATTCCTCAACCATTTACAGTCTTTCCTGTCATTTAAGTATATATGTCAGCTTTAGTTTCCAAAGTGCTTTGTGTGCAAGTAATGAAGCGAACAATAATGATTGCTCGTCAGTAAGTCAAGGTGAGAAGGGAGTGGATATTCGCCCGAAGCAGAGTATTCAACAGTTTTAGATGCCAGAAACCAAATGGTCAAATTGTCAGGAAGTTAAAAGACATATTCACGTTGTTAGTGGGGCAACTGTTTGAACATTGTAAAGCATCTGTTAAAAAAAAGTTTTTCAAAGACAATGACATCAAAATGCCACAGACATTACAGCTGGAAACAAATCATTTAGTACTGTTGTGTAAATGTCCTGAAAACCAAAAAGAAAGACAGAATTTGACAAAAATCTTACAGCAGTCTTTAGCATTTTACAAAACATGAATTTTTACTGCTTTCTGTTTACATCACATGACAGCAGCATTTGAAAAGAAAATTGGCTTTGTGTCAGCCAGCATCTTTTCCCTGAGGCAAACAGCCTTGTTTTGTCAACCTAAATGAAGCTGAATGAAAGAGAGTGAGCTCTCCCTAGACAGACTTCTATCCCTGCCTAAGTATGGGTCTTAAGCCTCCAGTTGCAGCTCCCTGCCAAACATGCAGACCTAAATAGACTTCTAATATAATGCAATGTGGCCCACTCTTAAAAGAAGAGCCCTCGTAGAGACACACATAACAGGTGGGTCAGTTGGAGTTACTGATAAAGAGCAAAATTTGCGTCAAGAATAGACTATACGGGGGAGGGGGCTTTGCAAGTGGATTTTTGATGAATCAGTATCTAAGGGATTACAGGGGAAGCCTTGAGCTAAAACAGGGTCTGTGAATATTTGACCCCACTGACCAACAGTCCTTCAGACTCAGTCTAGAGGGACGGCTGCAGTCAGATAAAATTCCTTCAGTAACATGATTGGATTTATAACACTTTACAGTTGTAATTCATTGAAACAGGCAGCTGGTGAAGCTGTTGCTGAAAACAAATACAAATCATGCACGGCAAACTATGCATAAATGAAGTGAATTTGCACGACAAATGGAGAAAAAAATGTCAACAGTGAAATGGAAAAAGTCAACTGGAACACTCTTGAAACTTGTCAATTCTTTTTAAGTATTTAAGAATTCACTGCCAAACTACGTTTAGATAATAGTGCACATGTGTGCATTTTGCAAATACAGCAGCTGATGCATCATATTTTGTACTGATGTTCTTTATTTTCTCAAAAATTATGACTATCCTCTGCAAATAATCCAATAAAAACAGCTGATCCTGGTTAAAATCAGGTACTGCTGATTGATTGAAGATGTGGCGTATGACTTCAATTGACAGAATTCTCCACGTGTGCTTTTTTTCCCTAAAATACCACATCTATGGATGATCTGGCGCTTGCCACAATGAGCAGTACAAAATGACACAGCAAATACCTCAACGTTATCTGAGAAGAGCACCAGGAATCCACATTTATCTTGCGTTTGTGAAGCTGTTCACCACACTAACTCCACCATGCTGTTGTTATTCCTTTTGACGTAGAGTATTTGAATGATAAATGTGTGCCCACAGGCACAGTGTGTTGAAAAACATGGCCAAGCCAGCTGCCACCCTCTCTGAAGAGCACTCCCAGAGCGAGATGGTGAGTGCTTTTGAGAGGAGACGGCAGCTGAGGCCGAAAACTGCCTCCAAATCCCCAGACGCAGGTTAATCCACCTGGCTGCCGATGTAGCCTACGGCCATAATGCACACTGGGAGTTTGTGATCTGTTATTTCAATAAAGAAAGTTACAAGGAAGACCTCTGGAGCCACTGCAGTAAACAGGGCTCTTTACAAGTGAGGCAAAACAACTCGTTGAAAGCAAGCAGGGAAATTTCAGATCTTCACAAACGTCCTTCTCAACCCCAACCCCCCTCAACACGAAGGGGTAAATTTAGCACCTGTGCTAATCTGTCCCTACCATATGCCATTTTCCTAGCACTGTCAGTCAATATTTTCAGCTTGTTAACATTCTCGCTTACGGTTAAATTTCCAGCATAGCAGTGATGATTTAAGAGGGAGATTGGTGCTGATTAGGTTCACATTATTGGTCAATTGTGGCCTTCTGCTGTCAAATATTTTGTGTAATGGCCTATAAAATTACTTCCTTCACAGTTGTGCTATAGTTTCATGCAAGTCATTTTGTTTCTCACATAAAACAATAATTTCATCTCAATATTAAATGGCCATTTATTTGCTTATTTAATGAGTAGCCATGTAATTAGCAGGTTAAAATTAGTTGGTCATGATCGCAAAATAAACCCCTTCAGGGTGATATAAGACTAATATTGGGTGACTCTGAGAAAGGTTTTAGTTTTGACTCAACAAATTAAAGAAAGTTTCCATTACTGATGCAAATAAATGATTCTGCTATAAAAAGTAACTTTTTAATCTACAATTTTTAAAGATACATAATTTAACATGTTTGTTCAAAAATTAACTTAATTTAAATAAGTCAGCACATCATCAATCCTTCTTCCAAAACATAATTCACTGTGGTGCTAAATCTATTATAAGTGACCTGATGATTTTCACTGGAAATTCCATACATACTTCATTTGCTTGTACATGTCTCCTCATATCTGTAAATAGGGAAAAGTTGCTCTGGGTACTTTAATAATAATAGTTATGTTAAATGTTAAATTTATATAGCGCTTTTTCTGGGACCTCAAAGCGCTTTACATGGAAGGGGGGGAATCTCCTCAACCACCACCAATGTGCAGCATCCACCTGGATGATGCGACGGCAGCCATATTGCGCCAGTACGCCCACCACACACCGGCTTATTGGTGGAGAGGAGACAGAATGTATTGTCACATGTATGATGTTGGACGAGCAAGAAAGGTTGACATGGAGCACACTAAATCTCAGACCTCCGGAGAATCACCTGTTTTTAAAAAAAATTGAACAGAAGAGAGTCTGCTATCAAAAGGAGAATGTGACAGAGCAAGTAATAAAACGAGAATCAACATTGGCTTGGCTTTTCAGAGATGGTGTGAGCTGAGAGATTTGAAGGTGAGTAAGGTATTTTAATAAACAGATTAATTGTCATATGTTTCTCTCTAACAGAGCTCATTGTAAAGCATTATCTATTGTGAAGGGTCATATTTATCCACAGTCACGCAGGGCCGAAGCACAACCAAAACAATGTTCTTCCGCAAAATGCATGCAGTTTTGTTGTTTAACCACTAGAGGGCCAAAAATTACATAGTGCACTTTTAACTGTCAAATATATTATTGGTATTTTTTTGCACTTAAAAACCCCACTGTTCCAAAGGTAATCTCCTAAAACCATAACTTGATATCAGCAATCAAAGAATGCTATTTATATGTGTGTCATGAACTCTAGACCTTGGCTTCATAAATTCACTCTCAGTCCCACTGCAGGGAACATTTACAGCTCATGTTACTGAGGGTGTCAAACAGACAGAGCATGTTTTAGGCTAAAGATGTTCTCGTGTGCGTGCCAGATTTAAATGAGTGGAGTGTCACCATGAAAGTTGTTGCCATAAAATCACAGATTCTACGTGCTTTTCACAATCACTATCCTCTCATCACAGATGGGGGAAAAAATACAGGTTAGGAATGACATGAGGCTAGTAAATGATATGAGCCATCCCTTTAATATTGCTCCGACAAAGCAGTATGAGGTTATTATATCTTTTTATATATACACTACCGTTCATAAGTTTGGGGTCGGTAAGATTTTTTATGTTTTTAAAAGAAGTCTCTTCTGCTCACCAAGGCTGCATTTATTTGATTAAAAATACAAAATAAACCCAGTAATATTGTTAAATATTATTTCAATGTAAAACAGCTGTTTTCTATGTGAATATATTTTAAAATGTAATTTATTCCTGTGATCAAAGCTGAATTTTCAGCATCATTACTCCAGTCTTCAGTGTCACATGATCCTTCAGAAATCACTCTAATATGATTATTTGATGCTCAAGAAACATTTATGATTATTATCACAGTTGACAACAGTTGTGCTGCTTCATATTTTTGTGCAAACAGTGATTCATTTTTTTCAGGATTCTTTGAAAGTTCAAGAGAAAATCATTTCATTAAAAAATAAATATTTTGCATTATTATAAATGTCTTTACTGTCAATTTATATCAATTTCATGCGTCCTTTCAGAAGAAAAGTATTAATTTCTTTAAAAAAAAAAATTTGAACGGTAGTGTATATATATATATATATATATATATATATATATATATATATATATATATATATATATATATATATATATATATATATATAATATATATATATATATACAGTCGTGCTCAGAATTAATGGTACCCCTGGTAAATATGATGAAAAATGGCTGTAAAAAATAAATCTGCATCATTTATCCTTTTGATCTTTCATTCAAAATATTGGCAAAAATCTAAACTTTCATTGAAGTAAAAGAATAGAAAGTGGGGGGGAAATCACATTATGAAATAAATGTTTATCTCCAAAACACGTTGGCCACAATTATTGGTACCCTTTTATTAAATACTTTTTGCAATCTCTTTTTGCCAAGATAACAGCTCTGAGTTTTATCCAATAATGCCTGATGAGTTTGGAGAACACCTGACAAGAGATCAGAGACCATTCTTACAGAATCTCTCCAGATCCTTCAGATTCACAGATCCATGTTGGTGCTTCTTCTCTTCAGTTCACTCCACTCATCAGGTCTGGGACGGTCATGGCAGAAGCTTCATTTTGTGCTACTTAACACATTTTTGTGTTGATTTTGATGTTTGTTTTGGATTGTTGTCCTGATGGAAGATCCAACCACGGCCCATTATAAGATTTCTAGCAGAGGCTGTCAGGTTTAGATTTTTTATCTGTTGGTATTTGATAGAATCCACGATGCCATGCATGTATCTGAACAAGAAGTCCAGGACCTCCAGCAGAAAAATATGACCACAACATTAAAGATGGTATATTAAATTGTACACGTGGGGTACTTTTTATCCTTGTGTGCACCAAACCCATCTTGCATGTTTGCTGCCAAAAAGCTATTTGTTAGTTTCATCTGACCACAGAACCCTGTGCTGTTTGAAGGTCCAGTCATGTCTGACAACTGAATTTGCTGGGGTTTGTTTTTGGATGAGCAAGGAGGATTTTTCTTGAAAACCTCCCAAACAACATGTGGTGATGTAGGGGTTGTTTAATTTTTTTTAATAGGCTTTCTGAACCCAAGACTCAACTAATCTCTGCAATTCTCCATCTGTGATCCTTGAAGAGTCTTTGGCCACTCAAACTTTCCGCCTCACCATGCATTAAGACAATATAGACACACGTCCACTTCCTGGCAGATTTGTAACATCTTTAGTTGATTGGAAGTGCTTAATTATTGCCCTGATGGTCAAAATGGGGATTTTCAATGCTTTAGCTATTTTCTTACAGCCATTTTCCAATTTGTGACGCTCAACAATCTTTTGATGCACATCAGAACTATTCTTTGGTTTTACTCATTGTAATGGATGATTAAGGGAATTTGGCCTTTGTGTTTCCTCATATTTAAACTCCTGTAAAACAAGAAGTCATGGCTGGACAATTTCATGTTCCTAGTCACCCTGGTGTGCAAAAAAAAGGTAAAAATGAATATACTTAAGAGATATTTTACTCGTAAACAATTCTAGGGGTACCAATAATTGTGGCAAACTTGTTTTGGAGAAAAACATTTATTTCATAATGTGATTTCCCCTCCACTTTCAACTATTTTACTTTAATGAAAGGTTAGATTTTTGCCAATTTTTTGAATGAAATATCAAAAGGATAAACGATGTATAATTATTTTTTACAGCCATTTTTCATCATATTTACCAGGGGTACCAGTAATTCTGAGCACGACTGTATATATATATATATATATATATATATATATATATATATATATATATATATATATATATATATATATATATATATATATTTTTTTTTTTTTTTTTTTAAACAGTCTCTAATTAAAATGTATTTTTGCCATGCAGAAACTTTACACAAAATTATTGGCATACTGACAAAAATTTAACATTGAGTTAAATTTGTCTATTAAGTCTTTATTATAAAAGTGTACATCACAATTGAACAAAAATAATGAACACTTGTTTGATGCTTAAACAAAATAAAGTCATTTTTTATAAGTTGTTCAAAAAGTGGTACAAATTAGGAAGAAAAAAACTCCTAACTCCTAAGACCTACTAACTCAGGATTTAAGGTTTAAAGGCATGTTTAAGAATGATTAACTTAATACTCGTTTAAAAATTCAGAAATTTAACAAATATCTTTTGTTTAGTGATCATTAACAAGATTCAGATGAAAATAACTGGATAATGTCCAAATGTCAAACTCTCCCAGCAAGTCACCCACCAGTAATTAAATCAACAAATGCTTCAAACATTTAAACAACGACATCAAAAACAATAAGAGAGTGCAGATGCCCCGAACAATTGCTGGCAGATACAGAGCCGCAAAGGAGATAAATTAAGTCAGGACATCAATTGGAATCACTATCTTCTTCTTTATGAGTAAGAGATCTTGAAGAGCTTATGTTCAGAAGAAGTTCAGGAGCAGGATGGAATGCAGTTTGAAACCCAACCACAATGACTCACTCAAGATTTTTTCTCTAACCCAACCTCCTGCTTTTGGTGCAAAAAGACATCTGGAGCTGGAGAGATGGAGAAAATTGTTGGAACAACAGGAAAATAAAACAACAGTTCGGTTGTGTAGCACAACAATAATGCCTTTAAAAGGCCGGATGAGATTAAGACGATCATTTAAATTACCAGGCAAAGAAATTAGGTTGTGGTTGGTGGCCGTCATCACTTTTGGGTTGTGACACTGATGTCCAGCTCTGAATTTCCGCTGATGCTTTAGGCAACTGACATAGTTGTGGTGCAGCATGTGTAGCTGTTCTTGACACTCGTTCATTGGGATGGAGTTTCGGGGGAGGAACTGAGCCCAGTCTACTTCCTGTGTAGACAGACTCTGCTGTGATGGGTCTTTAGAGCCAGAGAGACCCAATCATTGAGTCTGCCGCTATAGAGTAAGTCTGGAAACTGTGAACCAGCACTAAAATTTGGCAAAGCCGAGATGGTTAGACTGAAAGCTCCAAGAAGGGGCATTCAATGCCGGCCGACACATGCCTGTCTTGTGTTTCCCAGCCATCTCTTAATAGTCATACAGTATTTGGGGCTGGGAAAGAGTGACTTGTCTATCCCAATCATGTCTTTGTTTAGAAATGCTAGAAAATTAAGCATTGACAACTTAAGCAGAGTTTCTGTGAACTCATGCATGGAGATACATGGTTTAATACATTGGAGATATTGTAATGACTCCAATATTGGTAAGACTCCAATGACTGGATTAAAATATATAATAAATTATAAGTCACTCCAATATATGCAATGTATTACGTAAGAAATAATTGACGACGGGCAATTGATTTATTAAAAAAAAATGCACACCCAAGGTAGCATTATTTTCTAATAGCTAACTCAATAGACCAGATTCAGTTATTCTGCTTATTCTAGCACACACAGTTTATCACACACAGTCAAGACATTGTTCAAATAATGTATTTCAAGACATTCATCAGGTTTTTGTCCTTAAAACAAAATTTCTTATGTATCTAATTTCTGACTAATTTCTTATGAATCTCATCCCATGCCTCCATTGCAAATTCCAAAACATTATTTTACAGCTAACACTATTTTAGAGCTAGTAGTATAACTTGAGTCTGTGCATTTCTCAACAGTATTCAGCAGCAGCATCTCTAATCGCGAAACTAAGTTTATCTGCTTTAAGAACAGTGCCATTATTAACAGAGCTATTAAGTAACTATTTTACTGATAAAATTGTTAGAGCAGCGCTGACAACGCGTTTATGTGCGTTAGAGTGGAAGAGAGAGTATATGAGTTCCGTAAATGTAATTTTGTGGGGAAAAATTGGAAATAATAGTATCCTTTTGTTTACTATATTTATTTGCTTGGTCAGTGTCATTGTGGGTTTTGGTTCTTTTGCTGCTTTAGTCTGTAAGAACCTTTGAAATGACAATTAATCAATGACAATGAAATCATTTGGTGAAGTGATATGGAACTGTAATGCCGTCAAGAACTGCTTGGAACTACTTTAGCCGTGCATTTCCCTCAAAATAATTGCACACCTTAGAACGTCCGTCAACCAATCAGATTCAAGCATTTAACAGCCCCATAGTATAAAGCATGTTAATAATTAATGAATACTGCAGAATATCATTACATAATCACATTACAAGCAAACTACAAGCCTTCATACACTACCATTCAAAAGTTTGGGGTCAAACTTTTTTTTTTTTTTTTAAGAAATTAATACTTTTCTTCAGAAAGGACGCATGAAATTGATATAAAGTGACAGTAAAGACATTTATAATAATACAAAATATTTATTTTTTAATGAAATGCTTTTCTCTTGAACTGTTGAAAAGTGTGATAGTAATCATAAATGTTTCTTGAGCATCAAATAATCATATTAGAGTGATTTCTGAAGGATCATGTGACACTGAAGACTGGAGTAATGATGCTGAAAATTCAGCTTTGATCAGAGGAATAAATGACATTTTAAAATATATTCACATAGAAAACAGCTGTTTTACATTGAAATAATATTTTACAATATTACTGGGTTTATTTTGTATTTTTAATCAAATAAATGCAGCCTTGGTGAGCAGAAGAGACTTCTTTTAAAACATAAAAAATCTTACCGACCCCAAACTTTTGAACGGTAGTGTACGTGCAAAACATTTCAAGTTATTACACACAAAATCCAGAGCACTCAATGTTCTTCAAGCAGTAGTGCTATGTACGTATAACAAAACTTTAATTTTTACCGCCCGCTTGCAAATATAAACGACTGTACTTCTCCAACATAAACACAACTGAAAATAACCACAGCACTACTCCTGTTCAGCTAGACATTTCACACAGAATATTGCAGAATTGGGAACAACTTAGTTTTCAGAGTTGGCTGAAGTTGTTATACCACTGTTTTGAACTCTGGACAAGTTCTCAATGTGGATGTAAACATTCAAAGAGTCACCTTTTCCAGTCAAATATTGATGTTTCTAGAACACATTTTAATTGGCAGGCTATACCATTGGGATAAGTAAACCCAGATGCTTAGAATTAATAACAAGTGACTCTCAGACATTAAAAAACAATTAGAAGAAAGACAAGACGCGGTTCAAGGATATAAGTAATGATATACAGCATAACTAATTATCCTAAAGTGATGACATAGCAGATTATTAGTTAGCTTGTATAATTAATGATCTAGGCAGTAGTAGTAATTAATAAGTGGATACAGTGTGTTTTGTTCAGCATACGCTAGAATAATCTTGTATTACTAATTTGCAAGCTACACTGCGCAATTTGTGTGTCAACAGGCGAATATATATATATATATATATATACCTGTTTAAATTAATTACTTGGTCTCTAGAGAAACATATTCTCAGAATCTCATCAACTGTGACTTCACATGTGCACAATATTTGCTCTGAGGTTGTACAGCGACTCTGTATGGACTGGGCTTGTGCTTGTTGTGTGACTGACTGCTTGGCGATATATTTAAAGTTCACACTCAATAATTGTTTAGGAATATATGAGCACATGCTGTGAAGCTGCAGACATATTATTCGGACTATTGTGGTTTACAGCTGACATAAAATTCAAATTAGAATTTGGCAAAATAAGCTTCAGCTGAGAAGCACAAAGTCTAGTTTAAAACTAGACTTCAATCCAGGGACAATATATTATGATATTTACAACAGATTACCTGTCCCATCATCTGATGTTCACTTAAAGTTAATTAAAGTAAAAACACTATTAATTTAATAACACTGTTAAATGTTATCTGTACCAAATCTCAAAATGAATACCCATTTTTCATACTATACATTATAATGTTGTGACATAAATTTTAATAATGAATTAATAATTTAATATCTTCTAATTTATTTAGATTCATTTTTGGCTATTTATCAATTAGCAGCCATAACGAAAATATTTTTTGGCTTATCTGTATTGGTTAGTATTATAATATCAGTACATATAATGTCACATGATGACTCAGTATGACTGGTAATGACTGGTTGCCAAAGACAACTGTAAATTATACAGTTTAGATTACATTATACAAAAATATTTTGCTCGCAGAAAGTCACAACTGACCAATAAGAATCATGTATTGTAGAAGAGCATGGTAATCATCTAAGATTGCAACAATCTACGCTCTGCAAGTATCAGTTATGAGTGCAGCTATCCACGCACTGAAAACATCATAAAACAATGAAACTTATTGTAAAAAAGATTTCCTTTTGGATTATAGATTACATCACTCTGATGGTAATACAACACCCCATTGGTTTATAACCATAACAGAATGAAATGTAAAAGCAGTTTTACATGAGGTTCTAGAACTTAAAGGAGCTCTATGTAAGAAATTTATTTCAATTAATCATAAAAAGGCCCTGATGTGTCACTAGACATTAAAAAATCATGTTAATTTCAAATACTTATATCACTGACAACAGTAGTATGGCTAGGATATTGTCATTTAAAAAGTGGACTTACAGCCCTCAACTGATGTTGATGTTGTCATGTTGTGTTTTGGTCTGATGCGCCACCCTCCACCTATCTACCAATCACGAAGTCAGTAGTGTTTCGGGATCCGGGTTGCCAGCTTTGCTCTAATCTACCCTAACTCTAGTCGGATAAAAATGTCTAACGTTACTAAATCAAAAAGACCTCATTATAATTCAGAAATTCGTTGTGACAAAGTTCCGAAATAAAACCAGAATTTGTATTGGAGATGCTTTTGAAAGATGGAGACGGCTGAAAACGGAGAAGAATTTGAACACAGACGCCAACGTTGCTAATTTTCTCCTGGACAGGTAAGATTCATCAATGCTTGGCTAACTTGTACTTGATGTCAATGGACATTTCATATATTCATGACAGTCGAACAAAGTTATGCATGTTTGTGCAAAGTAACGTAACGTTAGCTCACATGGACGTATACTAACATTAGCAATGCATTATAGGAGCCCGTTTCTCTGTCCTTATGCTGAGACGCAGAGGAAAACAACATAAGCAAGCCCATTATGGCAATTTGAAACGTTACCGCGCGCGCCACGCGGATTCTGTCTCATGTGCGCTCGCTCTAGATTCCGGGACATTTAAACTCATTTGCGGCATAACTAGTCGATCACGAGTGGCTCAACAGGTAAATCTATAGATAAACTCATCTTTCAGGCATTTTACCGACCGGGTTGACATTTCAAGCGTGAGAAATCGGGGGTGTGGCGTGTGAGCGTGTGAAACCACTCAAAACCACTTATCTGGCAACCTCGAGTCAGGGGGTAGGGGGAGGGGATACACCGCTCTACAGTATTTTTAAAGTGATTGCAGTACCAGTTTTGGCCACAACCCTACATTCGGCTCCTTTAATGTTTTATGTGGAGAGTCCATCTAGATAGTATTACATGTGTTGCATGCAGACTTTATGCAAGAAAATTAATAAGCCAATAAACCACATATTAAGGGTAGCAGTAACTTGAATGAAGAGGTAAATCACTCTTATAATAATCAGAATACTAATATGCTCATATGCTATGCTCACACTTATATTAGGGTTAACTTTCACGAGCACATCTTCAGACAGATCAGTTACGTAACGGCAGAGATAAAACTACAAATTTTCTCCTTTCTCGCACACTCCCTCTGCTGTCACCGATAGCCAAAACCCAACTATGGAAACAAAGTCCAAGAAGCACATCTGGATTTTATTCCTGTTCACATTTGGTTACTTAACCAAAAATAATGGTTTTCCTCTCACTAGAACAGGCAAAAACTCAAAGACCTCACAACAGTATTTATCACATTATGGTGCCATTATCGTCATGCTGCTGACAAAAGATAGATTACATTAATTAACACATCGTTTGGCTGTTATTCAGACTATGTCGACTCCATCCTGCTATTAGGGTTACTTTCAGTACATACACTCTTACATAAAGCTACTGTACAGTAGTTTCATTATGTTTAACCACTGACAAAGTGCTCTTAAAAGTGTGAAACTGGCTTATATTTTTCATCAGCTGCAAGAAGTTAAAATCGACCAGTCAAATGGCAGTTGGCTCAAAATATGTTTCTGGATCTGACTGTTAGTATGCATTGTGATTGGTTACAAGAGACATAAAAGTATAGTGCCAGTTTCGATTACACCAGCAGTCCCATATACAGTGATGCAATGGCGACAGCGAATATTAGGAAATATCAGAACGCTGCTGCAACTGACTAATCAGAATCAAGTATTCCATATTGAGTGCCGTGTGATAATTCAAATTAATATCAGAATATCATTATGCTTGTAAACACAATGAATATTTTTAAAGCCACAGGCCTAGACCTAATGCTAAAATCTGATTGTTATTAATATAAATGTTGATCAAGGGACATCCTACAAAAAAAATAGCATACTTAGTTAATTTTATAAAGTATATTTTTATAAAGTATATTTTATGTAGTAAGTGTACTAATATTAATGTACTAGTAGTATACTTGTAATTGTACTAATTCATTACTACCTGGGACTAAACTGGCCCACTTTTTAGCGTATAAAAGTATACTTTTAAGTATACTTTGAGTGCGACAGTAGTAAAGTTTAAGTACACACCTAGTTTACAAATACTTTTTCATTTGTACTGAAACTATAATGCAAGTGAACGTATAGGTATACTGAGTTTACTAGATAAATAGCACTATATAAGTAGCAAATTTTTATTTTATAAAGTACACTTTGAAGTATACTCTCAGTAAACTACTAGTATCGTAGTTTTTTTTACTGTGAAGTTTTCTTTAAGTGAACTTAACATCATACTTAGTTTACTATATTTATTTATTTATTATTTTTGCACTTTAAGTATATTATGTTCCTATTTATGCATTCATTGTTATATTCTTGATATATACCTTTAACTGTACTTTAAGTAGATTTAAAGTAAATTCCAACCAGTGGACTACACAAAATTCACATACTAGGATCGGTTTTCTTTATAAATCAATATCTTCAAACAATGTAAGTTTATAAGACAGTATGTAAAACTATGTGAAAAAAAGTATTTAATTGGCTACTCAATCAAAAGAGTAAAGACAACTACATGCCAAGTTTCCTTAGAAGAACACTTAGTTATACTTTTAAGTATATGTCAATCAAAAGATTGAGTCCAATAGGCTATATGTTAGGGTTTGGTTAAGGGATGAGGCAATTACTCAAGATGCAGAACAATGGGCTTTTATTTGTAATAAAAAATACAACTAAAACTAAACAGGACAGGTCAGCTTGACAAGACTTGGTTATTAGGAACACAAGGAATGTAGGACAACGAACTGGCACAGGACTGCAAACACAAGAATAAATGGGGAGCGAACAAGGCAGGTAACGAGGGAGAGCAGGTGGGAGAACTGAACCAATATAACAAGAAGGGCCGGGTTAGACAGAAGATCATATGGCCCGAGCAAAATCGGAACCTCACACTCACAACAACAAGACAGAAGAAGTGTCAAATCTGTCACCAAACCAAGAATAAACACACCAAAGTGACAGAACCCTGACAGTATTGGCCAAGTATACATAAGACTCAGGCTTAGAAGTATAATTTTAAGTATATTTCTGAGAAGTACATAAAAAGTAGACTGAAAGTATACGTTCTTATTTTTAGTTTAAAAGAAGTCAACTTTTTTTGTAAGGGAAATCATAGGTCTTCTAAACTAGACCTACCCTTATGAGGCTCAAAGGCTGGTCAGCCAATATACAGGCACCTTTCTCCAATATGCATAATACTGTAGTACTTTCTGAAACATTTTTTTAGTCCTGGACCAAAAGCTAAAGTTTAAAGGCTAGAACCCAGCACTTTCCACACCGTTGCTTTTGGCTTCATCAGGCCAAAGGTGCATGGAACAAGGCAGGGTTCAGAGCACAAGGTGTTTCTTCAAATTCCCCATTCCTCAGGTTAAAAAAAACATGGCACGGCACTTTAATTTCCCTACAGCAACAACTGCAAGACAGAAAGGCTTCCCATAGATTATATTGGCTAAATCTCTATTATGAGTACAAATATTTCTGCTAAAATTGAATTTAAGTGACCCTATTATGGTTTTTCGAATATCCCCTTTAATGCAGTGTGTAACATAGCTGTTTGTGAATGTAAACGTTCTGTAAATTTGAAAGTGCGCAATAAAGTTATTGTCTCTCAAAAGAAAGAATCGACTCTGAACCGCCTTTACGAGTTGTTTTTCACTCGAATAGTACTGCTTTACGGTTCTACGTCACTAGAAGATACATTTGCATAATGCCCGCCTATGTTGTAGCCTACATTGTCCTCCGCGAACAACTTGACCAGCCTTCAAATGTAATTTTACTGACGACTGCTTCTCAAATCTCAGAGTTCAATGCGGGACTCTTGAAAAATAGGTCATTATTTTATGTGGACCAACTTGCTCCTCAGTATCACAACCTGTATGTAATGGGATGGTAAGATTCACCGACTGGCATAAAAGCTAACGATGCGATGCATCGATTTAAATAAGTGTGCATCGGATACAAGTTGCCATTTGTATTGCATCGGTAAAGAACTATATATTCATATATAGAAAATAAAGTTTTCTATTTTTCTATTTATTCATATATAATTATTAGTAGATGCGCTATACTTTTACTATTTAGAAAGTGACCAATCCTTTGTGACCAATATTTCAATATGTAACTGCTGCATTCACACCGAACGCGGATAGAGCTTCTGAAGCGAGTGATTTCCATGTTAAGGGAGAACTCCGGTCAATTTTAACATTGAGCTCATTTTTTGTACATTTGGAGTGTTGTCAGTACAGACAAAAACGACAAAAATCGGTGTTTCCTACACCGTGTTATCCTCTTTTTAAAATTCGCACCCTGTTGACTTCAATGGGGGCAAGTTCTAAACCTGCTTTTAGCCTCTTAACATCCTTGATTTGTCATTACAAGTGCACAGCCATATGAGTGGTGTTATTAAGAGTGACCATGGTCAATCTGACTTCAGTAGATGTGAAAGATATTAATAAAAATGATGTTAATTCAGCCAGCTCACATACCTGTATTTACTTCCTGTTTTCGGTCGAAGTCCACAGTAGTCGATTATCGAGTTTGCGCGCGCGCGATCATTGGTAACTAAGCAACAGTGGAGACTCAGACTGTCAGCCGATGACGGTGCTGTGTGGTGTTCTGATATTATGATATTCTATGACATTATGATATGATGTTGCTTAGTTACCAATGATCACGCGCGCCAACTCGACAATCGACTATGTGGACTTCGACCGAAAACAGGGAGTAAATACAGTTCCCTATCAAGGCTACGGAACTCGACATTACGGATGTCGTATATGGGAACTCCTCTCATCCTTCACTTCCGCTGAAATCTTATAGGCTAACGCCAGCAGAGCTGGCCAATTGACGCAAATATGCAAATACTGAACTTCGTAGCAGTAAAAAGCAAGTGCAGCGTCAATTCCCTTCAGAATCTCTCTCTTCACGCTTAAATCGTGTGCTAGAAAGCTGATACTACAACTTGGATTATACTACAACTTGGAAAAGTTGTAGTATACTACAACTTAGAAAGCTGATACTACAACTTGGATTTTCCCCCTCGCGAGGTCGCTGACTTCGTTTCCTTCGGGGCGAGTGAGGAAGACGACTCCATGTCTCTGTCTGCCTCCGAGAACGACTGGGGTGCGGAGTAGGCCGCATCACGGACGGCCGCGGAGCAAGAGACCCGGCGGACCTGCAGGACGAGCTTTTCCGTATCCTCTCGAAGGCCGTCGAGGAACTGGACCTGTCGTGGAAGGCTCCCGACGAACCTTCAAAGAGCAAACTGGATACGTGGTTCCTCCAATCGAGCCGCCGTCAGGCCGCTTCGAAAAGAGGAACACCGTTTTTTCCTGACGTGCATGAGCACGTGGTGAAGTCGTGGGTGGCCCCGCAATCGGCGCGCACCCTCACTTCCACCCAAGCCATGTTTGCCCCCGTGGACGAGGCAGGGGACCACGGCTACCTCCGCATCCCCCCCGTCGAGGAGACCGTCGCCGCGCACCTCTGCCCGTTCGGCTCCCGCCCTGGGCTCGGACCGCAGCCTGCCGTCCCGAGCCTGTAGATTTACGGCCCACCAAGCTAACAAGGCCTACGGTGCCGCGGGGGAGGCGGTTTCTGCATTGCATGCCATGGCCGTTCTCCAAGTGCTGCAGGCTAAGCAACTCAAGTCTCTGGATGACGCCGCCTCTATCGACGCTGACGCCATCCGAGATCTCCGTTCGGCCACGGACCTCGCGCTCCTGGCCACGAAGCGTTCGGCCCAAGCAATTGGCCGTTCTATGGGGTTCCTGGTGGTCCTCCACAGACACCTGTGGCTCGCCCTGTCGGACGTACAGGAGGCCGATAGGAAGACGCTGCTGAACGCACCGATCTCCCCTGCAGGCCTGTTCGGAGACGCTGTGGAGAAAGTCACTGAGCGTTACTCCCAGACGCAGAAGAAAGCGAAAGCCATGAGCCACGTGATTCCTCGGAGGGGGCCGCCGCCGCCGCAGCAGCCGCAGCCTCGCTCTCGTTCGTCTTCTGCCTCGGGCCGCCAACCTCAGGCCACGGCTAGAAGACAGGCAGCGCCCCGCCCGGGACCGGATGCCCGTAGAGGCCGTAGCGGCCAGTGGCATGGAGCGGGCAGCAAGAGGACGCAGAGGAGCCCGCGCAGAAAGCCCACCGCGTCCCCTGCGAGGCCTAAGCAGTCGTCCTGACCGCTCGGGCAAGAGGAGAAGAGAGCGCCAGGTCGGCCCCGCGTCCAAGCGGCGCGCTCTAATGCACTTGGTCCCTCGGCGTTCTGCGAGCGACCCGTGCAGTTGTTTTGTGAATGTTGTCAATGTTGTTTCTTGTTCAGAAATAAAGCAGATCACTACTTCACAAACAGAGCTTTTTTCTCCTCTTGCACCACACACTGTGTTACCCGCCCTGCCTTCGAGCAGCGCAGAGTCACGGTCAATAAATATTCCCAGCCCTCACATAGCGGCGATGACCGCAGCGGCGATGACCGCAGGTTTAGATCAGCCCACGCTCAGTCGTTTTCAGGCAGCGTGGGAAGCTATTCCGGGCATTTCGCCGTGGGTGTTGAATATAATTCGGCGCGGATACACACTTCAGTTCAAACGCAGACCACCCCGCTTCCGCGGCGTAATTCAGTCATTAACTTTGCCCCAAAACGCTCACGTGCTGAGGCAAGAAGTGTGCAGCTTGCTCGAAAAGAAGGCTATAGAACCGGTTCCCCCGAAATAGTGGGAGGACGGATTCTACAGCCGCTACTTCGTTGTACCGAGAAAGGAGGGGGTCTCCGCCCCATTCTGGATCTGAGACCGGTCAACAGAGCGCTTCACAAGCGCGCCTTCAGGATGACTACTCTGAAGCAAATCCTGGCGCAAATTCGCCCCGGGGATTGGTTCGCTTCAGTGGATTTAAAGGACGCTTACTTTCATATCCAGATAGTAAAGCGTCACAGGCGATTCCTGAGGTTTGCGTTCGAAAATTCGGTGTACCAATATACGGTGCTCCCGTTTGGACTAGCCCTAGCCCCCCGAACGTTTTCGAAATGCGTGGACGCGGCACTTTCACCCCTCAGATCGAGCGGGATGCGCGTCTTGAACTATCTGGACGACTGGCTGGTTCTCGCGCAGTCGAGAGAAACGCTGGTCAGCCATGTGGAAGCCCTCCTTCGACACCTGGGGATGCTCGGTTTGAGGGTGAACGTCCAGAAAAGTGTGCTCACACCGAGCCAGACTACAACATTCCTGGGAGTGTGCTTGGATTCAGTAAGAATGAGAGCGCGCCTTTCCCCCGAGCGAGCGGAGACTCTGAGCTCCTCTCTCGGTCTCTTCAAACCTGGCAGACTCGTCCCACTGAAAGAGTTTCAAAGGCTACTGGGACGGATGGCAGCGGCTTCTTCGGTGTGTCACCTGGGGCTGCTGCATATGAGACCGCTGCAACACTGGCTGAAAGCGCGCGTCCGCCCGAGCGAGTTTTCTGGCCACAAGCGCATTATGATCACCCGCGGATGCGTCCGCGTCCTGGCCCCGTGGAGGAATCCAGATCTCTTCAGCTCAGGCGTCCCTATGGGCATAGTGACGCGGCGCGTGGAGGTGGGGTACATTCCAGAGCCCTTTTCAGGCAGGCGGAATCCCTTCTGCTGTGGGCGGACCGATTTTTCCTCTCGCTGAGAGCGGCCCACATCCCCGGCGTTCTGAATCGCGGGGCGGATATGCTCTCGAGAAGCGGGATTCCCCAATCGGAGTGGAGGCTTCACCCCGGGACGGTTCAGCTGATATGGAATCGTTTCGGCAGAGCTGAGGTCGACCTCTTTGCGACGAGCGAGAATGCGCATTGTCAGATGTTCTTCTCGCTGTCTCGTTCCCCCCCGGGAGGTAAACGCGCTGACCGCGCGATGGCCGAAAGTCCGCCTCTATGCCTTTCCTCCGGTGAAAATTTTGCCCATGGTGTTGTGCAAAATCAGGGAGGAGAAGGCGGCGGTCACTCTGGTAGCCCCGAACTGGCCGAATCAGCCCTGGTTCGCGGATCTGGTAGAGTTACTGGCAGGACAGCCATGGGAGATTCCGCTCAGGAAGGACCTTCTGTCTCAGGCGAGCGGAACGATCTGGCATCCCAACCCCGGGCTGTGGAACCTCCATGTGTGGCCGCTGCAGGGTCGCTGAGCGGGCGGGACACGCTGCACGCGCGTGTTTTGAATACCATCGCGGAGGCGCGAGCTCCGTCCACCAGGCGCCTGTATGCTTTGAAGTGGGGTGTGTTCTCGAAATGGTGTCAGAATGTCGGTATAGACCCAGCGAACTGCTCTGTGTCGGTTATTCTACGCTTCCTTCAGTACAGGGTGGACGAAGGGAGCCTACCATCCACTCTGAAGGTATATGTGGCCACTATTGCCGCGTTTCACCCCCCTGTTGACGGGCAGTCTATCGGTAGACATGCGTCGGTGACACGGTTCCTCAAGGGAGCTAGGAGATTATGCCCTGCACGGCCGCCTTCGGTGCCGCCGTGGGATTTAACGTTGGTCTTGGACTCTTTGTCGCGACCACCTTTCGAGCCCTTAGCTTCGATTGCCATTAAGGAGCTATCGGTTAAGACGGCACTGCTTCTCGCTCTCGCCTCGGCGAAGCGGGTTGGGGATTTACAGGCTTTCTCGGTAAGTGAAGATTGTATTCGCTTTGGACCGGGAAACTGCAATGTAATTCTCAGACCGAGGCCGGGTTACGTTCCTAAGTCGCTCAATACCCCGTTCAGAGCGCAGATTGTTTCTCTGCCTGCCCTGTCCACTGAGCCATCAACCTCTCAGGATTCGGTTGCTCAGAGTACTATTTGCCCAGTCAGAGCGCTCAGGGAATACATTTCTCGCTCGGCAGCTTTTCGACAATCGGACCAGCTGTTTGTGTGCTTTGGTGGGTGCAACAAGGGACGGGGTGTCTCTAAACAGAGGCTTGCTCACTGGATTGTGGACGCTATTGTTTTGGCTTATGATTGCCTGGGGCAGGAATGCCCCCTCAACGTCAAGGCCCATTCGACTAGAGCGATTGCCTCCTCGTGGGCTTGGACTAAGGGTATGTCTATTCAGGATTTATGTCTTGCGGCTGGCTGGTCTTCTCAGAACACGTTTGCCAGGTTTTACAAGTTGGATTTGCCCTCTGTAGCGTCTCGAGTGCTTTCAGTGAGTTGATTGCACACGCAGCACTGGATAGACCTGCTCTGCGCTTTGCTTATGAGTTGTTCTGTGTGCTATTTGTGTATTTGTACTGTTGTCACCGCTATGCGTTGACCTTCTCTTACTGTGGTTATTGCCCCGTTTTTCGACAGTGCAAACTTCCTCCTATTTATACTGCTCGGGATATGCAAATTCTGGCAGTGTTTGTGAGCTTGTGATTGGTCCCCTTGGACCAATCAGAGGTTAGAAGTTCGCTATTGGTCAATCTCGGCCTATCAGACGCTTCCATACTCGGGAGGGGCGGTTTTGGTATTGGGTCTGTTGTCAGTGGTTGTTTGCTGCCACGGCGGGATTCTATACAGTTCCCATATACGACATCCGTAATGTCGAGTTCCGTAGCCTTGATAGGGAACGTCTCCGGTTACTTTCGTAACCTCGGTTCCCTGAAAGGCAAGGAACGAGACATTACGCTCGCCGCCGTGTTCGCTATTGATTTAGCGTTTTTTGTTCGATTCTGAAGGGAATTGACGCTGCACTTGCTTTTTACTGCTACGAAGTTCAGTATTTGCTGGCGTTAGCCTATAAGATTTCAGCGGAAGTGAAGGATGCGAGGAGTTCCCATATACGACATCCGTAATGTCTCGTTCCTTGCCTTTCAGGGAACCGAGGTTACGAAAGTAACCGGAGACGGTATGTCAGCTGGCTGAATTAAGTTTTGGTCTGTACTGACAGCACTCCAAATGTACAAAAAAATGAGCTCAATGTTAAAATTGACCGGAGTTCTCCTTTAAGCCAATGTAAAGATGCGTTGACGCGCGTCTGGAGGTCCTGCGGCGTGATAGACGCGTGTAGCGCGCGCGATGGACGTGATTTCGCCTCACTTGGGTGTCCAGTTCGACTAGATTGATTTCTCCTTTCTGAACTGTTGCTCAAGCGCGTTCTCTCATCACCATCATAGATCACCACTGCTGCAGCTGCTACGTGAATATGACGTAGCACAACACTACGGAGTACGCGTGTCCTGAGCGTCACCTACCTTTAAACCTGGACATTTAAGTTAATCTGGTTTACAGCAGCCTGTGACTGAAATAGTTTTTCATTTTTTTTAAAACATTTGAATGCAGTTATGAAAGACCTGTTTGTGAAAGTCTTTTTATTATTGTTTAAATGTTAAAACAGCACCTGCTTTCTGAAATCACATACTGCTGGCAAGTTTACGGAACATTTTGTTTATTGTTTATCCCTGAGCATCCTTGAATTGTTTCACTGTTAAATGTGTGAGCTGTTAAAAGTGTAGGCCTAACGTTATTACTGTCTTACTGAAAAACTTCAGCTAAGCAGCTGTGGGCCACTATTACCCAAACTGTGTCTATTAATTCAGATTGTCTGTCGTTCTACTATGAGTAAATACAAAGTCATTCACATCAGTCATTCACGCTCGGATAACGCATGCGCTGTTGTTGATCCATTTCCCACTTGTGCACCGCAATAAATTTTAAATATGTAGCCTACATCGGTTTGTTGATGAACATACATTTGTTAATGCTGATGGTGAGGAATGACAGCTGGAACATCTCATAATGTACCTCAAAATGAGTGGTGTATGAAACGTCCTGCTCAAGTCGTCCTTGTGGAGGTTCGGGTTGAATAACTAGTTCTTCCAATGTTTCATCAACGTCATTGTTACTGTCTTTAATTTACAGTGTGTAACGTTACAATTGCCAAGCTGTATGAAGCCTCCAGATGGAGCTTAAATTCAATTATGGTAATGGGTGTGTAGCTTCCGAAACCGACTGGGCCATCTGGCCAATCAGAGCAGAGTAACTCGCAGAAAGGAGGGATTTAGAGAGACTGATTCATCCATCGAGTCGCTTGAGAATCATTGAAAAATGTGGTGATGTGCAGTGTATATTATGAGAAAATGAAACTGTTTTTTTTTTTTTTACCTTTGATGTAAACCTGTTGTAGGAGACTCCAAAACAAAATTAGGAGACTTTAAAATAGCATAATAGGGGCACTTTAAAACTGACCTCTCACCTCAGAATAAAATCTTTCCTGTTTTTTAAATATTTTGTTCATCTTTGCTCAAACACCATAACTCAATGATCTCATTTTGTACCCTTTACAAATTGTGCCAGGAAAAATTATTGGTTTGAATGGGTGCACTGTTCTGCTTTAGTCTCTGTTTCACCCGTATTTACTCTTCTGGCTATTTGTTGCCTTCCAAAGTTAAACAAATGGAGTGCTATCATTCTGTCTCCTGCACATCTCTTCTAACACGTATCACAACCATTCACACTGGACAACCCCCTGCAAACACATGCACATGGCATACACAAACATGCAACATATTTGCCGGCTCTGATTTCAAATGCATTCACCTAATTTCCATTTTACTCTTGGCACCCGCTTACAGTGGGCAAGCGGGAGAGGATGGTGGCTATCCCAAAAATATGGAGCGCAAACCTTCCAGCTTTCCAAAGCAGCTGGGCAGACAAGTGACACCATTGTCAAATCATAAGGCTCTTTCCCATAAAACGTCGTTAAACCCTGTATGAAGGTTTGACACTGGGTTAGGTTAAAAGTAATTTTCTCCATTGCGTACATTACACCCATTTTCTCACTTTCCTTTCTTAATCCTAACCTTTGAATTGAGCAGCTTCATATGACAAGCATTCATATATTTTCTCAATCCACGATGTAAACTATAAATATCATTGTCCTCTGGTCAACTGCAAAAGAACCTACTAAGGAAGTTTAAAGCAAAGAAAAATCCCCTTTTGGAAACATGGCATGGTTGCCAAAGTCACGTTGGATGAGAATCAATAAACCATACTTGCTCGTGAAAGGAACCTTATAGGCAACAGAAAAGTCCCAACTGAAATTATATTTGAAGCTGATTGTATCAATCATGTGCAGACAATACAATGGTTTGTATTAGCCTGCTGAGTCACAATCTTGCTTCACATTCATGTGGATCTGGTGCAGGGGCGCTGCTAAGGGGGGAAAAGTTGGGACGATTCTAAGGGCCCACACACTTTTAGGGGCCCCAGAGATCGATTTTATTAATTGAACGGGTGCAGTAGTAGGGGCCTTACCTCATATTTTTTCATAGGGCCCAAAATCCCTGGCCGCACCCCTGATCTGGTGCGTCTATATATTTTAGATGGTTTGGTATGGTAAGCAAATTTAGTTTTGTTTGTTGATGAAGAGTCCTATGAACACAAGTATTAGTGTAAATATTTGCAGCAGTGACTCTGACATCCAGAATGGATGGTTACATCACTTCATTTGAACAGACTGATCAGTTTCAGACCTCAGAGATGGCAGAATCATTCTGGATATGTGACAGGCTCACTCCTGGATTGAATAACGCATAAACTGCAGAAAAACCCAACATTATTACCCAACTATTACTTTTACTGTATTCTGTGCCAGATATATACTGGAGTATTTTTGAAGACTTGAGCAGGTTCAAATGACAGTGTTAAATATTTTTACCAAGGATGGATTAAATTGTTATTCATTTGTCTGAACCACAATCTTGTATTGTATTGATGTGGATCTGGTCTTAAATTGTGTGGTTATATGTAAGGATAATATATCCTATATGATCAATTTAATAATAAATACATATATTTTTTTAAATATATTGTGATTGTAAGGATATGAAAACTACAGTATATTTATGTTTCTGATAAAGAAGCCTGAAATAAAGCTGTAATAAGTCTAACTCTAATCCCTGCCAGGGGCAAGAAGCCGCCATGAATACAGGCAACACAACGTTAGGAAGGGATATGAGAACCAAGGACACTGCAGATGTTAAGTAGTAGATCTGGAATAGTTGGCATCTCATTTATAAACGAAGGTTTCTATCATCGTGCTGAAGGCTAATGCGGTTAGGTCATCATAGCAGTCCTTGAAAGAAATCTGACTCGTTGCTAAAGACCTTGTTGCCATGGTGGGTGTCCAGATGCGAGTTTATTTTAATAAGATGTGGCATGCCAGTGCAATGAGAAGGGAAGAACATAAAAGTTCTCTGGGCTATGGAGAAGATAGAGATATAATATCCAGAAATATATAGACAAAGCCATCTGCTATTTATCTATATCAAGCACACAATAATGATGTTCTGCAAACCTCAATGACAAATATAGGCAAAGTTCCTTTTTTCCTATTTGTTTGTTGTAAATAAAATGTCACCCTTTTCATCTTATAATGTTTAATAAAGTTAGACTTTTGTGGCAGATCAACATTCCATGGCAAAGAGCTTACAATAAGCTTTCTATGAATGCTGATCCAGATCCATCATGCCTACAGCTTTGACCACAATAAACGTCACTCTGTAAACCCTCTGAATTTTAGGTAGCCTAAGATCATTTTGGAAAAGGATGCACTTATATTACACATTTGTTCCGAAAATTACAGAATGTTTTGGACCTGAGTATGTCATTCAACCATCAGAAAAACAACAAGAAGAAAAACAAACCATAAAAGGCATAGAAGCTTAACCTCTTAACTGTGTGTCAGCCTGCCAGACCGGTGTGACACCTGACCTGCGTGACTAAAAATCGTTTCACTAACTCAACGGCTCATTGAACAGTAATTAGCTTCTGTCATATCATAAGAATTTTATATAATTATCTGCCATTCACTATTGTTAGTGTCCTCTTCTCTCCCATGTTTAATAGGTTGAGCGCGGGTTATCACAAACGGTATAAAATTTCAATCTCTGAAGTTCCCAGTCATAAAATAATTATAGGCTATTAGTTGAGAGAGCGTTCATGTTTACCTTCCAAATTGGTGGCTTGTAGCTGTTGAACATAATCTCAATTCCACATGATGACATGAATGACCAATTGGAGTATGAAGAGACGATGACTGGTGATCGATCAAAAGTTTGGTTGATTTTATGAGCCAACTTATTATCATGGCTGCAACAAACTGAACTGGGACATGTGAAAGTACAAAAATACACATCTTTACTATAAATAAAACTCAGTAGACTTTGCTATATGCCTACTTACAGTTTTATTGAAAGTTTTAGTCTAGAGCATGTAAACGCCACGCTGTGTCGTTCACATGATGATGACGACGTCAAAGATTAATGTAATCGGTTTTGAAAGAATTTTAACCGGTTCATTGAAACGAGTTTTTCCGATTGAACCGATTCGTAGAAATGAGGCGAAGCCAACCTTGAGACTTCACGTGAGCTCATTCATTCTATAACCACATCTCTGATTAAATAAATAAATCATTAGTAGGCCTAAATATATAGTTATATTTAAAAATACTTTGCCCCTTAAATAGCTTCAGTGTAGTGAGCTACGTTTTGTGTAGTAAAGTAGCCTAGAGTATGGCTTCCCCAACACAAGCATATCATTTACTGCAATTTCTGTCAAATATAGGCTACTAGCCTATATAACATCTGAGTGGATGTACAGTATATGTAATAGATTATTCAACATTTGTACTATAGGGGATCATATAATTTTTAAGTAGCCATTATCACTCATAAATTGAGAGCAGTCAAATGGAAAGCAAGGGAGTGTTTACATGTGTAGCCCACATGGGGGAAACCATTTGATTGGACATATGATCTTGTTCCTTTTTGTCATGCAAACTTCTTTCTAGTGTTTGCACTGGTGATGGCTTCCAGTGTCATTAGACTTTTTAAGAAAAAGGTTTATGAAGGCCAACAGAGACCCATATAAAAGTCCAATGTCCACAGCTGCAGAGCCTGTGCAACTGAAAAAGATAGCTTACGAATTGTCCAAAATGTGTGATAAATATCAACACTTTACCCCATCGTCCACACAGGACTAAATCATATTTTATATATGACAGAGTGAATCTGGGACAGATTTAGAACAGCCATGGTAAGGAAATCTGAAATTTGCCACAGCATGCAGAACTGAGGGAAACGGATGGTTAGACAGCTGGTCAAATTTATTGGTTTTATTAACTTGAATTATTGGGCTACATGGAGCAACAGAAATTGTAGCAGGCCTCAGAGGTCCTGCAGTGTGTTTTCTGTGCTCTGGTGGTAGGTGATCCTCACAAACACCCCCAACCTTTTAACATACTGTCCACAGTTCTCAAGTGTCTCTCGTATACGCACATGCACATGTCTCATTCCTTTGATGCCAGCTTTTCTTTTGAGCTTTTTTATTTATATAGCGGAAACAATGATGTGGCACTCATTTTATTCTGGATATATTAAGCTATTAAAAATTGTAAAATCTAATTAAAGATTAAAGGTTTGGTGCTGTAACAGTTTGGAGATTTTAATTAAAAATATTAGGAGTGTATGGGGTAAAACATTTTTTTGGCATAATCATTTAATTATTTTTTAAATATTATTTAATATTTTATTAAAATGCAAGGTTAGTTATGTTCAAAAGATATATATACAGGTCCTTCTCGAAAAATTGGCATATTGTGATAAAGTTCATTATTTTCCATAATGTAATGATAAAAATTAAACTTTCATATGTTTTAGATTCATAGCACACCAACTGAAATATTTCAGGTGTTTTATTGTTTTAATACTGATGATTTTGGCATACGGCTCATGAAAACCCCAAATTCCTGTCTCAAAAAATTAGCATATCATGAAAAGGTTCTCTAAACAAGCTATTAACCTAATCATCTGAATCAACTAAGTAACTCTAAACACCTGCAAAAGATTCCTGAGGCTTTTAAAAACTCCCAGCCTGTTTCATTACTCAAAACCGCAATCATGGGTAAGACTGCCGACTTGACTGCTGTCCAGAAGGCCATCATTGACACCCTCGAGCAAGAGGGTAAGACACAGAAAGAAATTTCTGAACAAATAGGCTGTTCCCAGAGTGCTGTATCAAGGCACCAAAGTGGGAAGTCTGTGGGAAGGAAAAAGTGTGGCAAAAAACGCTGCACAACGAGAAGAGGGGACCGGACCCTGAGGAAGATTGTGGAGAAGGACCGATTCCAGACCTTGGGGGACCTGTGGAAGCAGTGGACTGAGTCTGGAGTAGAAACATCCAGAGCCACCGTGCACAGGCGTGTGCAGGAAATGGGCTACAGGTGCCGCATTCCCCAGGTCAAGCCACTTTTGAACCAGAAACAGCGGAAGAAGCGCCTGACCTGGGCTACAGAGAAGCAGCACGGGACTGTTGCTCAGTGGTCCAAAGTACTTTTTTCGGATGAAAGCAAATTTTGCATGTCATTCGGGAATCAAGGTGCCAGAGTCTGGAGGAAGACTGGGGAGAGGGAAATGCCAAAATGCCTGAAGTCCAGTGTTAAGCACCCACAGTCAGTGATGGTCTGGGGTGCCATGTCAGCTGTTGGTGTTGGTCCACTGTGTTTTATCAAGGGCAGGGTCAGTGCAGCTAGCTATCAGGAGATTTTGGAGCACTTCATGCTTCCATCTGCTGAAAAGCTTTATGGAGATGAAGATTTCATTTTTCAGCACGACCTGGCACCTGCTCACAGTGCCAAAACCACTGGTAAATGGTTTACTGACCATGGTATTACTGTGCTCAATTGGCCTGCCAACTCTCCTGACCTGAACCCCATAGAGAATCTGTGGGATATTGTGAAGAGAAAGTTGAGAGTCGTAAGACCCAACACTCTGGATGAGCTTAAGGCCGCTATCGAAGCATCCTGGGCCTCCAGAACACCTCAGCAGTGCCACAGGCTGATTGCCTCCATGCCACGCCGCATTGAAGCAGTCATTTCTGCAAAAGGATTCCCGACCAAGTATTGAGTGCATAACTGAACATAATTATTTGAAGGTTTACTTTTTTTTGTATTAAAAACACTTCTTTTATTGGTCAGATGAAATATGCAAATTTTTTGAGACAGGAATTTGGGGTTTTCATGAGCTGTATGCCAAAATCATCAGTATTAAAACAAAAGACCTGAAATATTTCAGTTGGTGTGCAATGAATCTAAAATATATGAAAGTTTAATTTTTATCATTACATTATGGAAAATAATGAACTTTATCACAATATGCACATTTTTTGAGAAGGACCTGTATATATATATATATATATATATATATATATATATATATATATATATATATATATATATATATATATATATATATATATATATATGGTATTTATGATCACAATATATGATTACATATTGATGATTATATAAAAGTAATAAAATATATATCTTAATTGTTGTTTTACAAAATATTTGATTTTCAAAATATATTGTTTTAAAACATGATTTTGAATCATTTTAAAAAAATCAGGTATGGGAAAGATTAGCAAAAATGCATCATAAATACATTTGTCATATTTCATAGAACTTGGTACTTTATTTTTTTTTGTTATTGACCCTTATATACAGTAAATGCTTCCAATAATCGACATAATCCTAGTGATATACCTATTGTCCAAAAATACACTAATGCTTGTTTAATAATGCTGTTTATTATAAATAGTAGGTTGGCACAATGAGAGACAGCACTATTGTTCAGAAGAGACCGAGAGGTCATATAATTATATGGTCTCAAATGAAGCAGATTGGTGGAATTGATCTTCACTGGGTCATGAGTCAAAGCTCCTCCAGGCCTGCCAGGAACAACAATCCAGTGCCAGTCAATATGGTTTACAGCTGACCATGAATCTTTCTCTCGCCATAGCCTTTAATACACTTGAAGTAACGTGGCAAATGTTCTCAACTCAAGAAAATAAAATAAGTGACACAGCTGTTGTTCTCCTGCTGTGATAAAAAGACTCTAGCCAGCTAGCAAAACTGGATCCTTGATCCTGATTGCCCCTTAATGCTACTTAACACTGAATCCAGAGTCGAAGACACTGATGTATTTGAGGTATGGTGTATGTTCAAGACACGGATCCTTTGCATTCAAATCACATCACTGCATGCAAATCATTCAGGATGTGAGAGCGGGGAAAACACATGGTACAATCCCACTGTCTACCTCATAACTCTTTCTTACTTTGATTTATAAGTTAAGAAACAATCATTTTACCCAGAATATCAGTAGTTTTCTAGTTTTGTGAAACAGTCTATGTGTGTGTGTGTGTATATATATATATATATATATATATACCAAATCCAACCAAGAGAATGATTTCCGAAGGATCATGTGACACTGAGATTGGAGTAATAGCCGCTGAAAATTCAGCTGTACCATCACAGGAATAAATTACATTTTACAATATGTTCATAAAAACAGTTCTTTTAAATTGTAATAATGTTTCACAGTATATTTACTGTATTTTTTATCAAATAGACTTGGTGAGGATAAGAGACTTATTTCAAAAAACAGTTTCTCCACTTTCATGTCTGCTCTTTATTTTACTCTTTAATAAAAGGAAAGTCAATAAATAAAATGTCATATGTCTTTTACTCATGAAAAGGCTCAATGACTTATGAAAATAAGAATGTGGGTTCCCAAAGGCAGAATAGATCTACGGATGTTCCTAAGGGCAAGCCACACTGGTATCAATCAAAGGCTCTTGATCACAAAGCCAAACAACGCCTGAATGCATGAAGAAAATAAGAGTACAGATTATCCAGCTGCTGTCCATTTACCTCCAGCTGTTCGGTTACCACAAATTTTACCACCCCCAAGACTTTGACCTCCTACTATTGTGGCCCTTTTGCCAAACACCAACACAAAGATCATGTGAATTAGAGTAAGAACACCAGAAAGTCCAAAGTTGTAGTGAAAGACTCTCACTGGGAGAACTGCAAAACAGGGCTGTTTGGAAAGTACCCAGCACTCATAAGCCAATAACAATTTCCAATGGGCTTATTTTGAGCACCAGTCATTGTGCTCCTTCGCGTCAATGTGCCATCGTACGATAACAGCTGTGGGAAGGGGACATGTTGCCTGGGAGATAAGACAGCTGAGAGTGAGTGTGAGAGAGAGCAATAGGGCTGGGGACAGCAGCTTGTTTGAAGTCCTTTGATGGTGTAGAAACTCACAGTGTGGAGCAGTGGATGTTCACTCACCACAGAGCTTGACCGCTCGATAACCCTTATTCTTCATGAAAAGTGGCAGTACAGATGGCATGTTTGCCTTTCAGCAACATTTATTAGATGTTTAAGACTAGTTCAACTAATTTTCACAATAAAAGGCTACAAATACCAAATTCCAATATTGGTTGTGTTTTCAGCGTCACTGTTTGTGTCAATCTGTCAGTGTGGTGTGGATTTTTCAGTGAATCTTTATGCAGGTTACATTGTTACGTCAGTATGGTGACATGTGACTGTCTTTATGAGTGAGTGATTTTGAATTATTCTCTCAAGAGATTCGTTCAAAAAACAATGATTCATTCCTGAGCATAACCAGCGAAGGTCAGTATGATTGAGTCATTGAATCATCCTTCATCCACTTCGTTCTAAAACAAGGATTCTTTCAGAAACGAAACAAGTGACTGGGTTCGACCCTTCATTCACCTTATTTTGAAGGATGCATCAGGTGTATCCTGTGTGTATCCTTCCAATCCAATCATCCACAATCCTTTGCACACATTCCAATTCACAAAAATGTTAGTGAAAAATGAATCGGCACTGAGCACGTCCAATTTCATTATATAATGAAAGAGAAAAAATTATTTCGGAGATGAATGCATGTCTTTTTTAATTAAATCATAATGCTAAACGGTTTGTAATGTAAAACCACAGGGAGATCAAAGACTGTTGTTATTCATTGCATTAATAGAAAATCAGTTAATACAAAGATCTTTAATATAAAGTATTTTCCCACAATTCATTTTAGTAGTATTTTCGTGGCGTGACTGCAGGAACAGAAGCATTTAGTATGTAGCCACGCACACTAGACCGTCTCCTTCTAGCATTTAATGCCGAGGAGAACTCTAGCCTATACAAGCCTCAGAAGGACTGGACTATGCAGCCTTCTAATGAGAAGCACCCACTGTTCATTCAAAAACCCTGATTTATTTAAGAGCGAAACAAGTTAGGGCATACTGCATGAGTGAGTTAGTGAGTGATTTGAGTTAATTACGTGAATAATTCTAAAATTCAGGAACAAAACAATTGACCGACTGGATGCAGAAAAGCATGCTGCTCTTATAGTTTTTCCCCATTGACTTCCATATATGGAAGAAATATACTATGCCATCAATGTGGCACATCAACTATCTGATTACCAACATTATTCATATATTTTGTGTTCGGAAGAAGAAAGAAACTCATACATGTTGTGATGACAGAATTTTAATTTTTGGGTGAACTATCGCTTTAAGTCTTAGCTAAAGATAGACACATCTCAGCTAAACTTAGTAAAGTTGGATGGTTAACAAATAGCAAGTTAATGGCCTTCCTTAAAGATAACAAAAAAGAAAGCTTAACTAGCCTTTTAAAACAGCTTTCATCTGTGAATTAAATCTCATGGGTTAGATTGACTTATCATCAGACTGACTGTGTTATCAGAGGAACTCCAGAATGGCCCTGAAGAGATAACAGACTATAAATCAACATGTCAAAACCTTTATGACGCATTTCCTCATCTCACACCCAAGCCATTCCAGGAGTGACATGACCTTACTATAGAACCTCTGTCTTCTCATTTCCATTGCATTTATGCCAGTTGTATCCTTCCACTATTCCTCATCCTTTGTGAATTAATTAATCACATTGGCTTTGCCTTTATGCTATAATAACTCACTAGCCACTGACATCTGCCTAAAAATAGCCTTTTATTTTCCCCTGCAGGACAACACAAACGGTTCCCGCAATTGGAGCAATCCCCACAGCAACAACACAATGTTGAAACAAAGCCGTCATTTATAGGTCCATCTAAAGTTACAGGGGAAGCTGGGCTGGAAAATATAGCCAGTCCCATTCTTTGCATTCTTCTTTGAAACAGAGGCAGCAAAGAAAGTAAATGTTGGCAACCAGTCTGAATGCCCTCGGGTGAGAGAAACCTGATCAGTGGGTCCATACGTGTTGATTTGCTGCCCTCTGCTGTGAATGAATATGGCGGATGTCTCATAATAAACAATAATAAACCAAACTCCTACAAAGATCAGGGTTACACTGTTTACTGAAGTCTGTCTCTCAGCTTACAGACACCCACCTATGAAACCAAATGAGAGTAAAGTAATGAACAGGACTGAGAGTTTGACCTTACAAATCAAAAAGTACCAACAAGAACCTTTGCTTCACAATGCAAAATCTTCGGTTAAGTGAGTTCTGAGAACAAGCTTTAGGGTAGGGAGAAAGAGAGAGAGAAAGACATGAATCGTGATGGTTTTAGATGTCATACTATACAGATGGCAAGAGTGCTGAAGCATGTGCACAAAGGTCATATAGGGATGTGATCTTGGCCAGGAGGCATTCAACTCATCGCTTGATGGCCTTCTGGAAAAGCACAAGTAGGGACAGCTGAGGCATCCTGGACCTGGTTAGATTTCCCAAAAGGATATGCATTACCTCTATATCACAGATCATCATCGCAATATCACTCAGATTTAAGCTGAAAATAAAGCAATCTAATGTAGTAGTGTTTTTTTTTTTCATTATAAAAAATAATCAAACAACAACAAAAAAATGTAAATTTGATCACTTTAAAATTGCATCAGACATTAGGACTTGTTTTCAGAGAATATATCTTGAATTATAATTTTTTTGATTTGAGCATATTTTAGGTTTTTTCTTTGCAATAAGGAAAAATACCAATGGCACATAAAAAAACAAAATATAATGGCATATAAAAGATCCAATTTTGAATAAAACACATACTATCGTACACAAGTTTGCTTAAATATAATAGATAATAATATAATTGTATCTCCTTTTAAGTAGGGATGCACCAATATGAACATTTTGGCCGATACCAGTAACAAATAATCCTTTATATTTGAAAGCCGATAACCGATATATTGGCCGACAAATCTAAATCCCAATTTTTATATAATTTTTGAGAGCCTGATTACAAATACAAAAGTCTCACCATTAAAAACTATATCTCAAGCACACAAGTATAATGTTCTCAAATTTTATGTAGCTTATGACAGACTTGAGCTGCACATGTTGTACTTGCTTTTTAGAAGTGATTCCAATCATATTTCAAGCAATTCAAAAGTGCATCCGAAGTGTCTCTGTCATTGCAGTTGCATGTGCATGCATGGTGATTCTTTTGGATATTACACATTTCTTATGCAAATAGGTAACTCAGTAAGCACTAATCTGGTGTAACTGGTATTCAAAATATGTTACTATAAGAAAAAATGAAAACATCTCTAACATTAAAAACTCTGAAACAGTGGAGTTCAGGCATGGCAGTCCCTTTCATTCTGTTTATTCACAGATCGTCTCCTCCCATGATCCAATTTACATTATTCACATACAATTGTACCCAGTAGTTACAATTCTTTTCAAGTTAAATAACTAAACATTAAAAAATAAAACACCCAAAACACTTCTGCTTTCAACCCATAACAGCATGAATAACGACAAGGATTAATAATGTTTGTCACAACCTTAAAAAAAAAAAAAAAACTCTTTCTGTGGTGATCAGAAAGAGTGGGTGAGGTCACGGTCTTGATGAACGGTGATTCTGGTGAATGTTAGCGTTTAGCTCAGCTTGATTGTTTTGTAGCTTCCTTGTAATTTCCATCATGAACCATAAGAGAGGCTCTGATAGTGGGGTTGCTCTATACAGTCTAAACAGAAGACAGTTTTTTGAGTTTGGCACAGGTCTCTTTCATGCTGTGCTTCTTTCCACCGGTCCCTCAGGCAGACGGTGTTGAGGGACTCGCAGATTTAAGGCTTCATCCAACAGTTTATGCCCTCAGAGGACCTCTGGAGGACACAAGAAGAACATGGAGATTAGAAATCTAAGTGTTTAATGCACGACAAAATAAAAAGCGTAATTTTTAGGGCTTTTAAAATGTAAAGATTAAAAAAAAAAATCTTAAAAGATAATTTGAATTTGAACGAAATCATGATGAATCATTTAATTTGGTGTGAAATATTCTGAAGTTACACTACTGTTCAAAAGTTTGGGGTAAGATTTTTTTTGTGAACAATTTTATTATTTTTATTAATCAAGGATGCACTAAATTGCTCAAAAGTTACATTAAAGACATTTATAATGTTACAAAAATAAAATAATTTTGTTCTTTTTAACTTTCTAGTCATCAAAGAATCATATGACAAAAAAAAACATATCACAGTTTCCACAAAAATATTAAGCAGCACAACCATTTTCAACATTGATAATAATAAGAAAAATGTCTTGCTCAATATTTCTAGGATCATGTGACACTGAAGACTAGAGTAATGACTGCTGAAATTCAACTTTAACATTTTTTAATTATTTTAATATTATTGTTTTTACTGTATTTTATCATCAAATAAAACTTAATGAGCATATAAAAAAAAACATTTAAAAATCATGAGAATTTTTCTTGATGATCATGAATGATTTTTGACTAGCCTATCCGTACTTTTAGCTGGTTGAATTTGGTCATTATTTCATCATAGCTGGTCCAAGTTAGTTCAAATGATCAGTTATACCAATAGTTCCCAACCTTGTTAAGGCACCTTCATCAACATTAATCCAAAGAATCAATGTTGTGGGTAAAAAAGACTGGACAAAATGCACATATTTAAAATTTTAATATTTAAAATCCAACATCTGATGGAAAACACAAGCTTTTATTTAAAAACAAAAAAGACAGGAAATTACCACTATACAACCTAAGTGGAACAAACCAAGAAAAATCGAAATATTTTCGGCTACCCCCTGAAACCTGCTCAAGGAATTACTGATTTAGACTACCAGCCAGTCAACTTGGTTTGCTGGTACTGGCCAGTTTTAACTGGATTAGCATATTTGAACCAACTTAGAATGGTACAACATGCTTTTCCCAGCAAAGTGCACTAAAAAAAAACAAAAAAACACTGTATCTGTCTTGAGAACATTGACATATCTATCTGTGTAGTCACATGATACGTCAGTGATAATTCTATATTTAACGCTGCGAGAGTAACGCTCCAGATATGGCAAAGCAAAGATCCTGGATTAAAAACGTTCATCTCAGTTTACGAGAGCTGGCACAGCATGAGGTGAACCCCTTGTGTTTTCTTAGCAGATGATTTATGGCTGGAGGGCTGTCTGCAGGAGGACAGGTGGAGGTACGTGCTGAGGGGAGCGGGACTAAGTAATGCTGTCCAGGCTGAGGGAACGGGGGTTGAAGAGCTAAGCCAAGGGTCCCTGTCTCCAGGCTTGGGTGCCAGCCAGGCCGGATCAGGTCTTCCTGACACCATTTTAGGAATTCAACTTTGTGCCAAGACCTACCAGGCTCTTCACCCCGTTACCCCTGCCTGACGCACCCGCAGGGCAATGTACGGCCACTATGACACCCGCACCCGAGACAACATTAACCCTCCAGGCGCAAAACAAAGCCAGAAAGACAAGGACAACGACTCTTCCCCGACAAAAGAAATGTAAATTATTTATATGTCACATCAGGTTTTAAAGGATTACTTCACTTTAAAATGAAAAATAGCCCAAGATTTACTCACCCTCAAGTCTTCCTAGGTGTATATGACTTTCTTAGTTATATTAAAAAATATCCTGGCTCTTCCAAGTTTTATAATGGCAGTGGATAGCAACCAACAGATTGAAGCTCAAAAACGTGCACCCATTCATCATAAACGAACTTCACGTGGCTCCGGGGGGTTAATAAAGGCCTTCTGAAGCAAAAAGATGAGTTTGTGTAAGAAAAATTTTAAAACTTGGAAGAGCCAGGATATTTTTTAATATAACTCCGATTGTTTTCGTCTGAAAGAATGCCATATACACCTAGGATGGCTTGAGGGTGAGTAAATCATGGGCTAATTTTCATTTGAAAGTGAACTAATCCTTTAAGGCAGGACCGTGAAAAGGTAACAATGCTCAGATTTATTGTCGTTCTCACTGCTATCTGATGAGAGATTGACACTGAAACATGAGAGATTCTTAAGACGCTCACCTGCCACATGCTGAGGCTTAATGGGGCCTGTTTTCTTAAGGAATGATTCATCTCTCTCAAACGACATGATTGGCTCGTCGGGTCTTTCAGTCTCTGACTTCTCCCGTCCATTGTTGTGATTGGACAGCTGAAGGATCTCTTCGAAGTGAGACGCCTCCCCTTTTGCTGACAGGCCATTCTCGTGTTTGGTAGGCTGAATGCAGTTCACCACAAGAACAGAAAGACTGCAATAGAAAACAGACGTTCAGGAGAACAAAACTGTCACTTCTGGGGAAATTGACAGAAAACAAAATTGGAAGTTGTCCTGAACACAGGACTTACCTTTCGTTCACGCTATCTTGTTTCAATGCCGTGCTTGGCTGGTAGTCAGCAGCTGCTAGGAAAAAGACAGAATGTCATGCTAATAGTTTCTAAAATAGGCAATCTTGTTTGTTTTAGCGTTCCTTTGCCAAATCAATGTTCCATTCCCAGATGGTTGTACAACTGACAGAATAAACTTTTCAGCAGTTCATCTGGAATTGTTTCCCTGATTCCCAGTGCTCATTGTGTTTACATTGGCTATTTGTTATATTTTAATACATAACAGGAGTTTGCTCTGAAAATTTGGGTCCTTCTGTAAATGCATTTACACTACCATTCAAAAGTTTGGGGTCAGAACGATTTTAAAAACTTTTGTTCAGCAAGGATGCGTTATACTGACCAAAAGTGACAGTAAAAACATTTATCACGTTACAAAACATTTCTATTTCAAATAAATGCTGCTCTTCTGAACCTTTTTTTTATTTTCCATCAAAGAATCCTGGAAAAATTTATTGTTTTCAAAATTTATAATAAGAAGAGATGTTCCTTGAGCACCAAATCAGCATATTATAATGATTTCGGAAGGATCAAGACTGGAGTAATGGCTGCTAAAAAAATCAGCTTTCCATCACCGGAATAAATTACATTTGACTATATATTAAAACAGAAAACCGCTATTTTAAATTGCAATAATATTACTATAATAATATTTTTTTTATCAAATAAGGGGCTAATGGGAACAATACTGACTGCTGAATAAAAGTAGACTCGATAAAGTTATCTAATTGGAAAAAAACAGCTACTAAGCATCTAGCACTATGTAAATGGAGTGTGATGGATTTACCAAGCTCCTATGCCCATTTTCATTCTCCATTACAGAAAACAAAGGGAACAGCAACAGATATTCGACAGAGACGTAAGTAACAAGAAGTAGTGTGCAGCGTTCTCCGACTGACTACATGGAGCAACAGATCCATCTCCCAGCCTTGAGGAATTATTACAAATACAAACTTAATCTTAAAAGAGTTTTTGGGGGGGGGGGGGGGGGGGGGGGGGGTAGGGGGGTGGAGATGTGGGTACTTTTATTTATGCAGTTCTAAATAAAGAAAAATTGACTCAAAATAAAATGGTACATGTACAATGACATGTAAGTGTTGTGCGAGTCTGACGTAAATGGCCTGTTGCTGATTCAAACAGATCTACACAGAAGGTTCAAATAGAACTAAATGTGTACTGAATGCCATATCTAACTAAAAATTATTCAGTAGTGTAGTAAAGTAGTGATATGAATGTTATTTATACTAACATTCTTAAACATAGTTTAATACCTTTATTCATGTCTGAATCTGAGTCTTTTCCATTGACTTGAGATGGAGATTTTGTGTCTTTCTGCATGAAAAAATAAAAAAAGAAAAGAAAAGGAAACAATTAGATTCTGAGCTCTTGATCTGCATGAGGAAATTGGAGCCGTGCTACTGCCACAGTAAGGCCGTTTTAAATGAGAATGGCGCTGTACCTTGTCTCCTGCATCTGTTTTGCGTGTTCTTTTCATAATCTCATCCAGACGCTAAAAACAATGCACAGAGGAGACAAAAGAAAAACATGGAAAATGTTTTAAGAGTTTCACAAATCAAATTAAAACCTGGAAATAAACAGTTTTAGGAATTTGTAAAAAAAAAAAAAAAAAAAAGGAAACATGATGTAAAAAAAAAAAAGAAATGTTTAAGATTCTGCGCTATTTCTGGGTTACTAATCAAATAAGCCAACATTGTGACATTGATCATATATCTCATTGATCATGAAGCACAGGAAGCTTTTTTGGATCATTCTCAAATCATACTGGAGAACATGATCATCAGGTTTCAAACAAACTTGAGGGGTTCATTTAAATAAAAAGGGAACCGTTTTATATTCATTTTTCAATTTAACTTTTCACTCATATGTTTAGTATGGAAGCTTGTTTCACTGAATAAAACACACAAAAAAAATTTTTTTTCTAATTTTACATCTCGCAATTAAATTGTTCTCAGAATTGCGTGATATCAACTCGCAATTTTGTGTTATAAAGTCAGAATTGAGAGATATAAACTTTCAATTCTGAGAAAAAAAGTCCGAATTTTAAGTCATCACAATTATCTTTTTATTTGTTTTATTCAGTGGTAGAAACAAGCCTGCATAATTTGAAAAGCATTTTCACAAGTGGTTTCAGATTTATCTTATCATCTTATTATTTTATCATTTCATTTTATTTTATGATGATTCTTTATTATTCTCAATATTGTTTATCCTTCCATTCCTCTATTTATCAAAGTTTCAGAAGCATAAACTGCATCTTGCAGCTTTAAAGGGATATTTCACCCAAAAATGAAAATTAGCCCATGATTTACTCACCCTGAAGCCATCCTAGGTGTATATGACATTCTTCTTTCAGACGAATACAATCGGAGTTATATTAAAAAATGTACTGGCTAATCCAAGCTTTATAAAGTCAATGGCTGGTGAAAATTTGAAGCCCAAAAAAGTGGATCCATCCATTATAAAAGTAATCCATATTGCTCCAGGGGGTTAATAAAGGCCTTCTGAAGTGAAGCCATGCGTTTGTGTAAAGAAAATACCCATATTTAAAACTTTACAAACTAGAATCACTGGCTTCCGACAGACGGCCATACGCATTGATTTACAGAGGAAGAATAACTCCTGACCAGACGCACAACATAGTGGCGAACACGAAAGCTCAGACGAGAGAGCAAAACAAAACACCGGTTGCGAATTAGAAATTTTGAAGAGAAATGTCGGATTTTCTATATAATAGAAGAGGAGCTTCAGTTTGTTGCACAGCCCTACTTGTTTAAACCACGAGAGGCGTCTAAGCTTACGATACTTCTACATAAAGTAAGTCATACACGTGTCACAGGTTACTTTTGTGGCGCAAGTCATATGGCGGAAGCTAGTTATTTTATAAAGATATAGATTATAAAGTTTTAAATATGAATATTTTTCTTACAAAAATCCATGGAAGCTTTTTTGGGCTTCAAATTTTCACCAGCCATTCACTCCCATTATAAAGCTTGGATTAGCCAGGACATTTTTTAATATAACTCCGATTGTATTTGTCGGAAAGAAGAATGTCATATACACCTAGAAAATCATGGGGTAATTTTATTTTTTGGGTGAGCTATCCCTTTAAGCATACTAGAAGTCAGTGGTAGGCGTTTAAAGCCAACGCCATGTTCTGAATTTGAAAAAACACTGCAGTGTGTCAAGCTCCACGGACACCGTGTCTTCCAAAAAACACACCAAGAGCTGAGGACAGTTGGGTCGGGGCTCTGATACACGGCCCTGATAAACTGACTTGTAGAGGTACAACATAGTGTCCTGCTGGGGTAATACCACTTGAACAGAGTGGCCATCCATGTCACGGTGTTGTATGATTTATGGAACGCGCATGAATCTTTAGAGCTTGCTTTTTACCTTGAAAAGTTATTTTATTTCGCTCTACTACCACATTCTGTGCCTGAAATCTATTGTGGGCATGTGTGATTAGTTAGGAGAGGAAATGAAAGGATTTCACTGGAAATCTAAATAACTAAAGTTTGCGTAGACACAGGTACGCATACACATGGTTTTAAAGAAGCAGGATGATTTCAAAGTGACCTCATGAAGAAAAATATAAATGTGAGTTGGAAACCCTTCTTACCTTCTTTCTCTCCAGCCTCTCCTGCTCCTCCTTCTGGAAGTGTTTCTCTCTCTCCAGGCGCTGTTTCTCGGCCTCCTCTCGGGCCTTTGCTTCAGCCTCCTCTTTCTACAGACACAATCAAACAATCAGATAGACACTAAACATCCAGGGCAATACAAATAACAGCTTCCTCTGCAGTCATTCATTCATCTGAAGCTGATGGGCGTTCAGTTCCAGTGACAGGACCACATTCCGTGTACAAAACCACAGAATATAATACCTACACTTTTGAATTTTATCCAATGAATTTCCATGATTTTTCAAATTATTATTTGAAGCATCTGAAGTTAGAGCAATTTCTAACATGAAACAGTAACTAAGTATAACTAGAAAAATCTATGATCACCACAGAAATGTCCTTTTTTCAGGATGTCTTTTCCAGGCGTTGGATTCGTAATTTTAAAATTCCCTCATACACTACCGTTCAAAAGTTTGGGGTCAATTTGTTTTTTTTAAATAAATTAATACTTTTCTTCAGAAAGAACGCATGAAATTGATATAAAGTGACAGTAAAGACATTTATAATAATGCAAAATATTTATTTTTTTAATGAAATGCTTTTCTCTTGAACTTTCAAAGAATCCTGAAGAAAATGAATCACTGTTTGCACAAAAATACGAAGCAGCACAACTGTTGTCAACTGTGATAATAATCATAAATGTTTCTTGAGCATCAAATAATCATATTAGAATGATTTCTGAAGGATCATGTGACACTGAAGACTGGAGTAATGATGCTGAAAATTCAGCGTTGATCACAGGAATAAATGACATTTTAAAATATATTCACATAGAAAACAGCTGTTTTAAATTGAAATAATATTTAACATTATTACTGGGTTTGTTTTGTATTTTTAATCAAATAAATGCAGCCTTGGTGAGCAGAAGAGACTTCTTTTAAAAACAGAAAAAATCTTACCGACCCCAAACTTTTGAACGGTAGTGTATGTCTAAGTATTCCATGACTGTGGAAAACCCGCTACCTACTTAAATACAGATTTGAACAGCAGGTGGTGGTAAAACCTCAAAAATGCTACTGCACCAATTGGCACTGTTGATATCCATCCATTCACAGAAGAGGAAAGAACGGATTTGTAAGAACTTAACTTACTTGCCTAGAATTTGTCTCATTATAGCGCTTCAATTGCTTTAAAATTGAAGATAGAATTGCATGCTTGCATTTTGCAGCATTAAAAAGGAAAATTAAGGGTAAAATAATAAGGACGGAATTGCGTTGGCATGCCTCTGTTAAAAACAAAGAAAGTAGAAAGCAGACAAAAAATTGGGAATTTGTAAAGAGGAAGATGGACCCTAGGGACCAGGGTTGTTATTGTTAACTAAAACAAACTATTAAAAATACATTTTGGCAATCAAAATAAAGCTGCAATAAAATATAAATATTACAAGAAAAAAATTGTAAAAAATAGAAATTCTGTTTTGGCAACTAACTGGAAAAAAAAGCAGTAAAATTACTAATAAAAATGAATGCTATATAGAAATATTACATAAAAACAATAAAAATGACAAAAGCACATAAAAAATTACTAAAACTTAAACTGAGAAAAATGAAAATATAAAAATAAAAAGCAACTTCCAAATATTAATAAATAATACACTAGCAAATAATACTAAAATGACACTATTCAGGACACAGCCTATGCCAGATTTGAACCCATGTGACCAGTAGGCTCAACATGTCTGGAGCATGTGCGGTAACTTCCAGGCCCCGGCTCTAGACGGAAAGTCTATAAATGTACTGTCAGTACATGTATTTATACAATGAAGTGTGTCACTAAGGATTCTGAGAAATGAAGTTGCATTTCTGACCTCTTTCTGAAGCCGTTCGTTCTCTTCTTGTTCGATTTTGGCCCTCTGCTGTGCCTCCTCCTCGTCCTGCAGGCGCTGGGCCTCCTCTCTTAACCTCTCCTGCTCTGCCATGAGGCGCGCCTCCTCCTCCCTGCGCCTGCTCTCCTCTGCCTCCTGTGCTAACCTCTCCTCGTGCTGAAGCCTGTGTGAAAGAAGACAGTCAGTCATTGTACACAGTATACACATACGATTTTTTTTTTAAATCCTCCAGAAACCATTAACCACTGAAGATATTGAATTATAAAAAAAAAAGGTTGTGTGAATGCAAGTGGACTTCGGTGTCTCATGCAAAATTAAAATTGGCTGCAGCTGGAAACATAACATGAAACTTTAACTTGCAGACATGGTCCATGCATTATAAAGTGACAAATGCAAAGTGGACGGAAAGTGAATCTTTTTAGAGGTGACCAAAATATCTGCACCCATAGTTACCAACGGCACTGGAGCATAAACAGTGTGGAACTCTCATTACGTTGTTGCCAGAGTCCCTTTTGGCTCATAAACGTGTTAAACTCATAAACTGTCACAGAGAATTACAGACGTCAACAGCACCACACCGCCAAGGCTATTCCTGGAGCTCACACCGCACACAGCCTGGTGGAGCAGGACATGTTTAAAAGCATACCAAAAGTGTGTGTTAGCTGAGGTGGAGTTTGGCTTTGATGGCAGGGATACAAAGGGTGAAAAGTTTAACAAATTGAAATTTAATAGATAACATTAAATTAAATTAAATTGTTATTCTGCCTCTTTTTTAGAAAGATATAGTGGAGAATGACAGACAGTTATTGGTGAGACAAAGGTGGAATGGAATCAACTCATGTTGCAAGCTGGACTCAAACCTGTGTCTGCCACATGAGCACATGTGCGCTAACTGCTGCATTACGGAGTTTGCTTTGAGGAACAGACAGTACATTTAAATTTTGTGTAAAAATGAAGATGTCAGAACGGATGCGGATTGGCGACTTAAAAAGGCCAGTGAAGTGTCAAAAAAAAGTCTAAGCTAAGATATATTTCATACAACAAAAATGTAAACCTAAATCAAAATTTAAATAAAATGATATATATATATATATATATATATATATATATATATATATATATATATATATATATATATATATATATATATAAAACAAAAAAATATGTATTATAAAAGTATAACTATAATAAAATAAAAATAAAAAATACAATTAAATTCACCATGAAGTTAAAATGAACAATTCTTGTTTTTATGGAATATTGCAATATTTATTATAAATTATTCATGCACATATTTTTTGGTTACACTTTATTTTAAGGTGACATTGTTACATTGTACTTACTCAAATAAGTGCTGAGTAATACCAGAGACTATTTATATAAAGACATGCCACTTACTCAATCCTCAATACAACTATATAGGGAAAACCCGTAACGCCAAAGATGGCGGTTGTATGCACATGTCCCGCCCCTCCCGCTGGAAAGCCAATCGTCTGCTTTTAACAGTCAAGCCAGGAAACATTTAAGCCTATCGTCTGGTTCCACTGACGCATGCGCACAGTTGAGGTTTGCGACAGTGGAAAATACGATACTGTTTGAAAAGGCGGCAGATTTGATATGCAGTGTATGTGTGCGTTGTGTAAATATCAGACATCCCAAGTGCCTACCGCATATTGATAGCGGCTCCCTGATGCCCGCAAATTAGTTCAAATCTCCCAGAATCTAGAGCGAGCGAGCGAGAGCTCACACACACTGTGTTGTTTCAAACCGTGCCGCGCGCGCATGTCAGAGAAGGCGAGAACCCTTGCACATGTGTAGTAAAGTATAACCTGTGGGGAAAAAGGTGTTTTAAATCTTATTTTGGGGCAAAGTCATCAAACTTGTCATCAAGTCATCAAATCATTTAGATAGGAGCTGGTCTTGTTAGTCTGAAATAGCTGCCCGGAGGCGTTGCCAAGATGGCGGCCGAGTGGCATGACTTGCCTAAAAGGACTTTGGTAATACTAATTAACTACATGCACTTACTATAGAGTTATATATAGGCCCGTTCACACCGAGCACGATAACTATAAAGATAACGATAAAGATATAATTCTAAAAATCATTCTCCATATTAAAGAATAACAGAGTTCACACCACAACTATAACGATAAAGATATGAGGAACGATATCGTTGGGATCACTTTCAGAACGATTTTTTTCCAGCTGTCGAATGATAAAACACTGACAGCCAATCAGAATCCATTCTAATTTAAAGGTCTCGCGCATTTAAAATGGCAGATGACATTGCAGAGAAGTTAATCGTCGAGGTACAAATAAATCCTCCACTGTTTGATAAGTCAAACCCCCTTTTCAAGGATACGTTAAAAAAGATGGATATATGGAAAGCAATCGGTCGTATCCTGGGAATAAATGGTGAGAAGTATTAACGATGAGATATTATGCAGTTTAGCATAGTGTAAAATTACCTCAGGTAGGCTATCCAGCGCTAGTTTTGACGACATTGCTAAAGTTGCAGTGAAAAAGGCGTTGTATACATAAAGGTGTTGACTAGGCGATGTTTTTATCCCATCATTGACTTCGTCAGCTAAATTCAATGTTAGATTAGATCAATTACACTAGACTTGCTAGATTCACTGTTTAGATGCGCTCGGAACATAGCAGGCTGGCTGAGGACATCTGCTGGCAAAGACGTGTAAAGGCAATAAGAACAGCAAAAACATATTCAATGACATGTTGATTCATTCGAAAATATGAATAAAATTTGTCTTCAAAAGACGACAACTCTCTAATCAGAGTGACGGATTCTCCCAACTCCTCTCGTCTTTTAAGGATATCGTGTACCCAAAAGCGCCTGTTTTTCTTTTGATATTTTTTCGTAACAAAGCAGCAGCAGGTCATCCATTTTCGCTACTTTGAAACCGAAGCGCGGGCACGCGCGTGCTTAGAATAAGAAGATTGTTATCGGTCGTTGGTGTGGATGCATATATAGTTATCTATATCGTTATTTTGCTTGGTGTCAACGGGCCTTATGGTTAGAATTAGGTGTTGGTTTAGGGTTAGTTACTTGTGATCATGCATAATTTACTGTTAATACTATACAAGTACATGTAGTAACATGTAACTACATCACCTTAAAATAAAGTGTAATCAATTTATTTTGTTTAAATTTCATGTGTCCTTATAATCTTTATTCAAAATAACTTCCACCTCCCGGTTGCAATGACATCTCTCCCTTTATGACGTGTTTTTCAGTGCAAGGGCGAGACAACCTGTAAATCACAGCAATAGCAAACCACAATGATCCAATCAATTCCTGATGGACAAAATAAAGTCGCATCCTACATTGTTTCTCGTTCAAGAAACCGTTTCACTTGGATATACGTCACAATGGAAGAGAAGAAAAGACCTTCGCAACTTCTGTTTCATGCCGAATTAAACTTAAATAAATAACAGTAAAATAGATAACCTCTCTCTCTCAAGCTGTTCTCTCCGTTCTTGCTCTTCCTTCTCTCTTTGTTCACGGGCCTGTCGTCTTTTCTCAGCCAGGATGCGGGTGGCTTCCTCTGGGTTATTGGTGCCAGCCATGGGCTTGCCTGGAGAGGGAGCTGGAGAACCCACCTGTGGGAGGGCGGGGACAGTAGGGGACTCCTCGGGGACAGAGGGTGCGGAAACCGACATGACTGGAGAACTTTCAACAGGCGACGTGTCCGGAACTGATGACACGAAAATGGAGGGGACGGGAGACGAGGCTAGAGAAAACACAGAGAAACGAAGCGGGGGGAAAATGAGGACTGGAGAGAGGACAAAAAGCTTAAAATGACAGAAACATTGGGATACATATTGTGTATTTATGGACACAATATGTATAACTTGTTTCAATAAAGAAAAGCCTTTATGGCAACACTCATCATCACCACACTCACTCTTTGGTTCTTCAGGTGTAGCGGGCCTGCGGGTCTCTCGAACCCTCTCTATGGCGACAGGCGAGGCGGTGCGGGTCTCCACGCGGGCAGGGGTCCTGGCCCTCTTGGGTCGGGCTTTAGGAGTACTGGGGCTCGCTCGTGCTGATGGAGGTTTGGGAGATACTGCAGGACTGGGGGAGGACGCGCGGACTTTGGGCGTCACAGGAGACGCAGCTCTTAGTTTGGACAATGGACTCGGACTGGAAACATGAAGAGAAACTTAATTTAATGGCTGAGCTGTTCTTAGTAGGGGCAAGAGCTACAAATGTTCATGGGATGGACATAAACTAGACCTAAAATGCGTCCTGAATCTGATATTTCATAATGTCCTAGAAAAAGACAAAATAATTATTAAACCAATTCAACAGATAAAAGTACCTTTAAAACTACAGCTAAACAACGTATCTATTTAGCGTACCATGAACCGAAACTATGACATCTGACTACAACCAGAAGGAGAAACATTTGGTCAGAGACATCATTACATAACAAAGCATTGGTCTTAAAGAATTAGATGATGCTCGGAGCAAAAAGGTCCATTAAAAAGCTTCTATTGTATTTTACTCTTGCACATGCAAGCCACTGCTTCCAGAATATAAGCATTTTACACAGTTTACATGTTTCTAAGAATGTTTACACCGATGAGACTGAGTATTTAGGATTATTTATGATTTATGAGAATTTCCATTTAAATAAAAATAAATTAAAAATCCATAAATTCACCTATAAGGCTAAATCTAATCCAATTTGATCATTAAAATCTTACCTGGACTCTATTCTGGTTTTCATTGATGGCATGGACTGTCTCTTTTTCAGCACCTTCTCTTTGGTGATGGTACTCTTCTCCTTTTCATTTTCTCTCTCCTTGTCCTTCTTATCCTTCCTCATCTTTTGAGAAATAATGTAACAATAAATAAACACATCCTCATTCCTCGAAGACAGAGACTCAAAGCCACGGGTCTTTGCTACCTCTAATTTATAATTTCTCACTACAATTTGTACTAATGACTGTGAATTACACATTAATTGAATTTTACAGTACAGCATATGCAGTTTCTGTAGTTTAAACATGAATTATTGTAATAATGGCCACTTGAATAACATTAACGATAACAATAGCATGTTTCATGATGAATGGTCATTAAGTTATTAGTCATAAAGTTATATAGAAGAGGCTGTGGGGGTAACAACAAAACAAGAAATTTCCACACCCTCTTTAAAGGCATAGACATGTGTATTCGTTAACGTGTGGATGGAGTGATGCATGAATTTCTCACCACCTCCTATATAAAAGCAAAATATTATATAACAGGGAGGGAGAGATAGAGTATAAGAAAGACGGAAAAAGTGAAAGGGAGCCTTAAATAACTCACAGGTGTGGAGTCTCGCCTGCGCTGGGCGATATTGGGTGTGCTGGTGGTGACCCTCCAGCGCTCAGAGCAGCGGTGATGTGGCCGATGTGAACACACTGTGAGAGGGCTGGCAGACGCAGAGCGCGGGCACAGTGCAGACTCTGCATGAACAAAACACATTTCATTTTGCAACATATAGAGCAGAAAAAAATGTCCTGTTGTTATTTCTAACCTGCACAGGCCCTAAAAACGGAAGAATGCAGCAAATTAGCGTTTAAAAAGACTTTCCAAAAATGTTAAACTTCTTCCTAAGCTACTTTATCTGATGCTAAACACCGAGATAAAAGATCCTATGATGGTATTCAGTCACTCACGGGCATCTCTGGTGTTGTTCAGCACACTGGCAGCACTGCGACTGCGAGCCAGGAAGGAGAGAGTGGGCGTCATTAGCCTGTCCACAATGCTGCTCTCCAATGGACTCAGCTGCATGCTACGAGCTGCAAGAAAACAATAACCATTAGTTTCCACATAATATATGAGCAACAATCACTTACCCTCTCTCATTCTGAACTTCATTTGATTGTTGAAATAATGTTTGCTAGTATTCAAGGCTGAAAAGCAGACGCCATCTTTTACATAAATACAATATATACAATCGCTGTCATATTTGTTTTTATAATGATAAAATCATGGCAATTACAAACTGTGTTTGTCTCCCTTGCTGCCAACATGGATAATGGATTTCACAACCCTGCTACATGCTAGAAAAGCGACCAGTAAACAAGTCCAAAAAATAACTTTTGTGAGAATTAACAAGTTTAAAATACATTTTAAAAATATATCATCCAAAAATGATGAATTCAACTGCCTTCATTTGGTCACCCTCATGTTGCTCCAAATTTGAGACACATGGACCACATTTATGTTCCTTTTTTCCCCAATTTTTTTTTGCAGTGGTCACTATGAACTGTGTGAAGATTCATCAATATATCTAATTGTCTTCCACAGAAAAAAGAAAGTCAACAAGGTTTGCAACAAGTAAATGATGTCAGAATTTTTGGGGGTGAATTTTAACACAAAAGGACTAACAATGGAATAATTTTTTTTTTTTAAATAACGAACGAACAAACAAAAAAATAACAATAAAAAATATAGAATATATATAAAATGTTACAATAAAAATAAAAATAAAAACCTTCAAACTAAAAATTATCATTGCTAATTCTGAGAATTCACAATCTGAACTTATGTGATCTTCAAGAAGAGATGAGAAAAAGGAAGAACCACAGGTAAATGCATGGTAAGATGTGAAAAGCAAGATCACAAGAAAAATGAGGGGGTAGAGAGGCATTTTAGAAACAGAAAGAGAGAGAGAGAGAGAGTGTGTTCTTGCCTATAGCTGAACATTCATCAGCATTCTCCAGTAATGTCTCTGCTCATGGAAAACTTCCCAGATTCGATTAGCTGTCTGAGCACTGAGCATGACGTCTACTTTCTGCTCTACTATTCTATTGTTGTAGGGAGCACTCAAAAATAGAGTGTGCCCTACTTACGATTGAGTTTTCATGACCTCAGTACACCCAATTAAAGAAGGACCACAATCAACTAGCATAACTTCACCTCAATTCACTGATAAAATGACCCTTCTTTGTGGAACGTACATCCATCAACACATTTCTCATTTTAAATATGGCAGCAGATTAAGCACATTCCATGGCCACAAAAAAGTATGAACACTTATAATGTATGCATGTCAACAAAACATCAAATCATCAAGTGACATTTACTTTAAAGAAATATGGCAAAAGCACACTTTAAACATTGCACAAAAAGATGTTTTTAAATGATAAAAATAGTAACAGTACAATAAGCGTCAATTCATTAACATTAGTTAATGTATTAGGTAACATGAATGAATAATGAACATTTTTACTGCCTTTATTAATATCCTTGAAACAGCTAGTAATACATTTTTTTTAAATCTAGATTAATAAATGGATGTAAAAATTAGTTCATGATACCTAATGCTTTAACTAAAATTAATGAATTGAACCACATTGTATGGTGTCTTCAATAAAACAATACATATATTGATCAAATAGATAAGTATTTGGACACTTTGTTGGCTTAGAAAAAAGTTTGTTTTGAGAAAAGCTCTAGCATCATTTGTTTGATTTTTCAATTTCTAATAAACATTTTAAGAGAGGCCCAAGTGTCCATATACTTTCTGGAGCCACTGTATTATCATGCATCATATGCAGATGAAGGTATGGAAAAGTATGCAAGAAGTGTTGAGTACACATCTGGAGACAGTTACATCAAGAACAAGGAATAAGGAACAGAGAAAGCCACCACCAAAAATAAAAAAATAAAAAAAAAGCACCACTGAGGATGATCGACGACGGTGAAAGATGAAGATTTCAAAATTCATATTTGAACATTAACTGAAGACACTGACGAGCAGGCGTATTGAAAGGAGGGAGTGATTGAGTGATCACGGTGGACGAGCAGGTGATTGGTCTCAAGGGAGAAATCAAAGGTGGGGTATAAAATGGAAACTCATAAATATGCGAAGGGAGGAGCCTGTGAAGACGAGGGGGAGGGGCTAGATCTGGAGGCATGTCCTTACTTCTGCTAGGGGAGTTCCAAAGAGTGGCAGAGGATTTGGAGAGCCTCTTGTTTATGACTGAGTCCACATGTTTGGGCAGGTTGACCGCTGATATTGAGCATCTGCCTGCAAAATTCACAGAACACCGAACATATACACAATGCTGAGGGGACCAAGACGACACGACAGGTGGCAGTGAAATAAAATATGAATCCCTCAAACAGAAAAACCAGGCACTGATATTAAGGACAAGTAAATATATATTGGTAAAATATATCTTACAGCTATTGTTTGAACAGCCAAAGATGGTTATTTTTGCCCTGGATAACCATTGGTATGTTTGCTGTGTCTGAAAATTAACTCAATTGCTATTTTTATGAGTTATGCTGCTCAAAGCTCATTATTATAGGCTCTACAGGGTTTGTAATGGGGTCACTGCCTCCACTTCTCCTCTTGAGACACCAACTTTTGGGAGAGGAAAAACTAAATTAAGTCGGTTAGAAAATAAGATCCTTGGAGAAACAGCATTGGCCTATAAATTGAGGTTTTGTGTCCTCGGGGAGATGGTACAAAGCTGCGCTGAAGTTCATTAGCATATTTCCCAGCATTCTCAGCAAGTCATTCTCACCTCCTGTTATATACAGACCCATCAAATACATAAAGGCAAGTAACTGAAGATTATGAAGATGTTTTTCTTCACCTTTTGAGTTTTTGTACATTTTCAGCCAGATAAAAGGACATTTTTGGTTTCCGGCCAAACGAAAAAACAGGCCTAAATTCTGTTGCTGTCAAAACTGATAACAACAACATTGAAATTGAGAAAATGCAGCATTCATGTGAAATTATCTTGGTTTAACATGCATAATGTTACAAAAGATTTCCATTTCAGCTTTCTATTCATCAAAGATTAATATCACTACTTCCACAAAAAAAAATAATTATTAAGCATCACAACCAATTTCAACATCGGTGATAACAATAAAAAAAAATGTTTCTTGAGCATGAAATCAGCATAGTCAAATGATTTTTGAAGGATCATTTGACACTGAAGACTGAAGAGTAATGGCTGCTGAAAATTCAGCTTTGCCATCACAGAAATAAATTAATTTTAATATATTAAAACAGTTGTTTTAAATTGTAATTTTATTTCACAATATTACTGAATGGTAGTGTGTGTGTGTGTGTGTGTGTGTGTGTGTGTGTGTGTGTGTATATATATATATATATATATATATGGTAACTGATAAGGGATGATATATTGATGGAAACAAGGTTGTGATGAATATAGTTGGAACGTTTACCTTCAGTGTGTGTATGGAAATATACTGTGGTAGATATTGGAAAAACGTTTGCAGATCTCAGTCAGTATTTGCGTTTCCAAGTAGCACATAAAATCCCCAAATGATCTCCAGAAGTGAAGCGATGGTTATCACATTAGTAAAAAGTGTTTTAATTGGGCTTAAGCAGAAGGTCGTGAGGCTATTTTACGCTACACATAAGAAACCATCTCACAAGTGAAAAATCAAAAGCTAGAGAAACTGCTACTTTTCCTTTAGAAATGGAAAATATACATTTATAATTTTGTGGGAATTCTTAAGCACTTAATGATGACAAAAAGAGAGATAAAACAATATTAGAAGCATCAGTCTCAGTAAAATCTGCAAGTTTTCCTATCTCACATCTAAGCCGATGGCATTCCAGGTTATTCCTTTCTTAACACAGATGACGAATGCAGTTCATATGAAAAAGGAACCAGATAACTATACCTACAGGCACAGTTTGTGTGTTTATGTATGTGCCGTTTGTGTAACTTACTCTGGCTTTGGCTGGAGTTGCCGCTCAAGCCTCCGGCCCAGGACCATCTCTGCTGCCGAATCTCTGCCCACGTCTTCTTACCAGACCTCTGGATGGCGGCCTCATACCGCTCCTGAAACCCGCCCCCCCCCCAAATCAATTCCACTATGAATATCACTTTAAAGGGTAACAGAAGTGCAGCAAACACTTTATACTGTACATTTACATATAATGGGCACTGGGAGGAACAGAGGAAAAGCTATTGATCTTTCAAAGGGAAAATCTTCGAGCCCTGGTACAATGTGCTCCACTTTCATGAATAAATAACTCATCCAGCATTACTCTGAGAAAACAATGCCTGCCGAGCTGGCAGAAACCTTACAAACTCTCTGAGTGTGTACAATTAGAGGATGTAACCGATTGTGTTATGTGGGTTTGCGCTGACCACCACTGCTCTTTCTCACCTTGTTCTTCTCAAGTTTCTGTCTCTGTCTCTCCTCCAGCTCTGAGCGGCGTCTCTCTGCCTTCAGCCGCTGCTCTTCCAGCTTCCTCCTCCGTTCCTCCAGCTGCTGTTCCCGCACCTGCCGTGCCCGGTCCTCCTTCTCCAGCCACTGAGACTTTTTAGCAGCTACATGAGAGAGAGGAAGAGCCTGTGAGCTACCAAAACCAGGCCAGCATCTTGACCTTCATTCACCTCTTCCTCCAAGAACAGAATTCAAACACCCATCATTCACATATTCCAACACATTCCCAAATCCCAATGCATGTTCATTTATTAGTATTTGGCAATCAAAAAGAGTGCATAACTCTTAGGTCTATTTTACCAAATTAAATTCCACTGATTGTCTGAGTTTGGAATGATAGAAGTGAGAAAAATGAAAAAAAAAATGAAAGAATCTTTATTTTTGGGTGAACTATCCTTTTAATTTCATTCAAAAGTTTGGGGTCGGTAAGATTTTAAGGTTTTTGGGAAAAAAAAAACTTTTATGCTCAGCAAGGTTGCATTTATTTGATAAAATATAGTAAAAGCAGATACAATTTAAAATAACTGCTTTCCATTTTAACAATTTTAAAATGCATTTCATTCCTGTGATGGCAAAGCTGAGTTTTTAGCAGCCATAATTCAGTGTCACATGATCCTTCAGAAATCACATCTAATACGCTGATTTGGTGCTCAAAAAACATTTCATTATCAATGTTGAAAACAGTTGTGCTGCTTAATATTTTTGAGGAAACTGATAGTTTTTATTTTCTGGATTTTTTTAATGAATAGAAAGCATTTTTTTTAAATATATTTTTTTGTAACTGTCTTTTCTGTCACTTTTGATCAATTTAATGTATCCTTGCTTAATAAAACTAACATTCATGAATTGCAACATCTTGTTCTTAATTATGGTGTTTTGACTTTATAAAATGACAATGACTTCAAACAAACATGAGTGATGATGACGGGGTCATTAATACGTTACAAGCTCCACTCTGCGCCTTCATTATGTAGAGAGATGAGAAATGAACAAGGCTTGACATGAAAAGACTCTCAGCTGAGAGCCTTCATCTCTAGTGAGGCTGGAGGTTGAGCCTTTTTTTCTGAGCTCCACAGTTATAAAATAGTGATGGCGCCAGGTTGACACTCTTCATCAAACTTTCATAATCCTGCTGGCAGAGATAGATGAGGTGGAAGACGACCCACAGTCTGAGCGAACAGAGACACTTTGTGCTACAATGAACATTTGACTCACTCAATGCAGCCCACACAAATATTACACACTAATGTGAAAGTCCATGGTGATAGCAGAAAAGACGGATTGATGAGTTCGATTGACTACTGCCTGAGAAGTTAGGTTTAAGTTACACACATCGCACTCGTGTGGCTGGAATGTAGCAGGACGTGTGTTTATCATGATTACATTCACATCAATCACGATTTATTCACAGTTCAGTCACAGGCATAGCAGATGTGAAGACAGCAGCAGATGTTTTTTCTGGGTCTGAGTGGATCTTGCCGTTTGTAATTATGGGAAACTTGTAAAACATGCTATGAAAATAAGATTCCAGAAAAACATAAACTGAGAGGTGAGGTTAAGTGGTCAAAAAGCTCAAATTTGGTGCACCAATGAACTATAACTGACCCCAGTGCTAAACAATAAGAATGCTGTGTACATTTACCAAAATAGAGTCAGCTTATTGTCATACGTAAACAATAAAATATGACCTAAATGTCTCGAAAGATGAACTGAAAAATTGTGTCATGTTTATTTAGCATACATGTAAAGGATATGAACCCAAAATAAACAAGATTTATGCATTTGAGATAACCTATAAATGTGTTAATTAGTTCATCGTCACATTTCTTTCCCTTTTACTAATATATAGACAAGCCCCATCACGTTCATCAATGTATGAAATTCACATTTGGTCAGTTGTAAAAGCAAAGTGTTAGGGTAAAATCAGGAAGATAGCTGACCCTGCTGGAAAAAAACAAAACAAAATGTATACTCCAATACTCCAAACTAAACACATAATGAAGCCACTGCTTCTATTGAATTGGTCCAATTCAAACCACCTAATGACCATAAATTTCCAGTTTTGACCATCTATGTAGAAAGAGGAAATTAGAAGCTGGTTTAAGCATCATTTTCCAGCAGGGGAGTGTACCAAACCTAGTCTGGCAGCTTTCACTCAGATTATAGACACCCGACAACCTGTCACTAATTATGATTATTAGTGAGAGATGACAGAAATAGAAAGCAGCTCTACAAGAGAAAAGGTAACTGAAAGAGAAAGGGATGAAGACCCAAGAGCACATCAGTCACCAACACCACCAGAGACGGGGGAGTGGCTTACCTTGAGTCTGGCTATGCTGTTCTGGGGACGGAAAGTGAAAAAGAAGACAAAAACGTTCTGTCAATCATGCAAAGCAGAGCAGCACAGCAATCTCAGCAGCCATGACAAGCACAGTGATATGACGGACAAACAAAACAGAGCATGTGAGATATTTATAATTCTCTGAAGAGGAGAAACTCTCACAGTGCTGGTTTAGTAAACACACAGAAGCAGCAACACATTTAGAAGTTATTATCATAGTCATAATTGCTAAAACTAGAAAAAAGGTTTAGTTAAACTAGAAAACTAAAATTAAACTAAAACTAAACTAAAAATAGTCAGAAGAACTTGGTATAAGTAACCAAGCCAGAGGTGATTTAAAGAGTGTTCCTGACATGTATTTGAGAAAGTATGTAAATATAAGTTTAAATTAAAATATTTAAATGAGCTATTATATATGTTGTTATATATACAAATGTACTGTGTATATGTAAAACATATATAAATTAATTTTAAATTAATTTAGCTATTACTTATTTAGTTATATATATATATATATTTAAATATATATTTATATCTATATAATAAAAATAATAAATTAATATGAATGGCAAATAGAGTGGAAAACAAAATAGAATTTGAGTATGTAAATATAAGTAATTGTATATTTAAATTAGCTATTACACATGTATTTTTATATACAAACATACTGTATATATAAAACATATATAAATTAATTTTAAATTAAAGTAGCTATTACTTATTTATTTTCTATTAAGAAAAAAAATGAACAAAGGCATATCGAACGGAAAATAAAAAAAATGTGGTGAAAATATAAATATGCAAAAATGTAAACTGCATGCACATGCTTGTTAGTCTCAAAAGCATGTGACATCTCAAATGTCACAGTACGACAAATGTCAAACCTATAACTTGTATTTCTTTACAGTTATCCTTTGCATTGCACAAGCCTCAGTGGTTTGACCCATGAATATGAAGTGCTTTCTGTGTGAACGCATCTAGAACCCAGACAGGGGGTGCTGTCTCACTGTCTGCCTTGTGTTATCTTACCGAGATATTTGGCCCTCTCCTCTCTCCTCTCTTTCGCCTGTTTCAATCTCTCATCCAACTTCATTCCATCTGAGAAAAGAGGCAGAATCAAATGTTTAGTTTTGGTGAAACATTCGGAAATTGCCACATTGTTGCTTAAAAAAATAAAAGTGAGGCTGTCATTCTACCCACTACAGCTCTTCTAGAGAGAGAGAGAGAGAGAGAGAGAGAGAGAGAGAGAGAGAGAGAGAGAGAGAGAGAGAGAGAGAGAGAGAGAGAGAGAGAGAGAGAGAGAGAGAGAGAGAGAGAGAGAGAGAGAGAGAGAGAGAGAGAGAGAGAGAGAGAGAGAGAGAGAGAGAGAGAGAGAGAGAGAGAGAGAGAGAGAGAGAGAGAGAGAGAGAGAGAGAGAGAGAGAGAGAGAGAGCAGGGTGCCGGGAATGAGAGAGGTTATTGTGTGGTAGAGGCCGTGTTCACATCTGCGGTGATATAAAGCACTGGAAGCTGGCAGACACAGAGACTGGCAGCATTCACATGCTCCGGCTGACAGCAGAAAGCTCTGAGGACTCGCAGTACAGATACAATCTACCCAACGACACAAATTAACATTCATCTGAAGAGAAAATTTACCTAGGCAGAAGACACAATGCCATGATGGCAAAAACACATGCATACATACTGTATACATATATATTATGTATGGGGTTGCCTGATCACAAACTGAGGTGCGATAAATGGATTGAAGCTGTGAACAAAAAAGGACAGCTAAGACTAAACTATTTAGGAAGATGGTGTCTTTCAACGTTAAGTGTCTCAGTCCTAAGAGTGTTTTATAATTCTTTTATTGAAAGATTTTGCATTACCTGTTGGTTTGAAATGTCACAGTGGAACAAAAGAGTTCACTTTGGAAAGTTTTAAATATGGCGAGTAAACAACTTGGTATCCCTCGAATCGAGGTCTAGAACATATTTATCAAAGCAGATGCCTCAGTAAAGCTACGAAAATCATATCAGACAATAGGCATTTTAAATGGGGGGGGGGGGGTCAAGTTTTTTTTTTTTTTTTGTTTTTTTTAAGAGTATACTGAGCGGGTCTAAGTGATGATTTTTAAAAAGTTTTTTTTTTTTTTTTCATGTTTTTATATTTATGTACATTGTTGGTTCTTTGTGTGTACGCATGTTGAAACAAGCAACACAAATTTCCACATGGGGATAATAAAGTAATCAATCAATCAATCATACATATACACTGTCAAATTGATTAATCGTGATTATTCAATTCGAAAATAAAAAGTCATATAGTATAGTGTATATATGTGTGTGTGTGTGTGTGTGTGTGTGTGTGTGTGTGTGTTTTGTCTACACGCTCTGATCCCTGTGCACCTGATTTATTACGCAACACATTAAAACTTTAGACTACTACAGTCACAGTTTCCCATTGTTACGCCTTCCACAGCACCTGTAGTGTAGAACAAAGCTACGAAAACAGCTTTGTTCTAATTACACATTCAAACCAGTTCACTCAGAGTTCATCATCAGCACTCCAATTTAAAACCTCAGAACTGACCCCGTGTAATCTTTGTGTTGACGTCTTATGACCCACAAAGTCTAGTAAAACTTATCTGATGAACAAACAACTCATTAATAATGATCATAAGACACCATCAGTGTTCTTCTTCATGACTTGTGCTCCACTTTGATTATTTATAGAGAACAGGAAGTCTTGTGGGCCCTTACGAGCAGCCCATGTTCCCATTGATGAGTCACCGGGCAGAGACAGAAAAAGCAGAAGACTGACCCTGAAAGGGACTCCAGAGGGTCTGAGGCAGCGGAGTGATGTATAATCACTGACCTTACAATCTCCTGAAGCGCTAAAAAACACAATCTGGATGAACCAAAATTATTTTACCATGCCTGGAAAGCTGTATTGACAAATTCAAGACCCTTACTATCCATTTTAAATGACATAAAATCTATATCAAAATCAAAGTACGAACAGCAATTACAAAGGCTTTTTATTCTCTCAATAAAACCGCTGAACGCAACTGACAATATTCTCTCTGCTCGCACCGAACGGTGGTGAAGTCTAATGGTTATGGATCCTGGCACTAACAGCATCATACCCTACAGTAAGAAATAGAGATGGATATAGATATGCAAACAATGAAAGGCAAGCAGCGCTCATTACAAGTGGCTCTCAAGTATAATTAATTCTTTGGCCTAGTTAATCTATTACTTGTTCCAGAACAAATCGATTTGGCTAAGGGCAAAGTTAAGTTTCATAACTTTATATTTTTATTTAAATGAAATCCTGTACTATAACTAGTGCTGCTTTTGTACTTTTGAATGAACTGTTTGCATACGTTTATTTCCTATTGTACAAACTCTTATTCTTTTGTAATGGTTAATATTGTTTATTTAAATATTTTTCAATAAATAATATTTTATATATATCATGCTGTATTTGGTATTGAGAGAGTCTTTTAGAGATTGTGATTTCGACTTCAGTGATTTTTGATTATTGATTGATTATTGCGCCATTAGATGGCAGCAAAGACAGTCTTTATGAAGAACAAATAGCAAAGACTTTTATTTGGAAAGGGACTGAAACAAGGTTGTAAACAAGGACGTTGTTTTTACTCTAAACAACACATTATAAGACGCAACTTACAAATGCATTCCTATCCTCTGGACATTCAAACTGATTTTGTAATTATGATTATAAGATTGACCTAAAGAATATCGGCTAGATGCAGGTAATGCACTCGCTTAGTCAATCTCTCTCTCTCATAATACTCTACATAATACAATAAGATTCAATGAAGCGCGACAAGAACTCAAGAAGTTCCTTAATAACTAGTTCTAAAGTGATGTTTTAGAATTAGTAAGACTCAAACAACTGTAAACTTGAAATTTGAATTTGTGGCGGAAGGACGTAGTTCTGCACAAAAGAGGGGTTTTAAAGACACTCTGTTGTCGTTTCTTATTTATTTACACACTTGTGCCATCAAACGGTTGTATAAACAAAACATCACACTCTCGAAGATAACGTCAGTAGACTATGGAGTGCCGCAAGGATCTGTGCTAGGCCCTCTGCTATTCTCTATATATATGCTGCCACTTGGTAATATTATGAGAAAACATGGAATTAATTTCAACTGTTATGCTGATGACACTCAATTATATATTTCATCACGACCAGATGAAAACACTGACTTATCTAACTTGACAGTGTCTAAATGATATAAAATGCTGGATGACGTGTAATTTCCTGCTATTAAATTCAGATAAAACGGAGGTATTACTTATTGGTCCAAAAAACTACCCACAAAATACAACTTTAATTTAGAAGGATGTCCTGTTACTTTATCCACCACAGTAAAAGACCTGGGTGTTATACTAGACCGCAACTTGGCTTTCGAAAATCATATTTCATATGTTACAAGAACAGCCTTTTTCCACCTTAGAAACATTGCTAAGCTACGTAACATGCTATCTGTTTCTGATGCAGAAAAGCTAGTTCATGCATTCATGACATCGAGACTAGATTACTGTAATGCTTTATTAGCAGGTTGTCCTGCATCCTCAATAAGCAAGCTACAGTTAGTGTAAAATGCAGCCGCTAGAGTTCTTACTAGGTCAAGAAAATATGATCATATAACACCTATTTTATCATCTCTACACTGGTTACCTATTAAGTTACGTATCAATTACAAAGTATTCCTACTGACCTATAAAGCCCTAAATGGTTTAGCTCTTGTGTATTTAATGGACCTTCTATCGCCCTACAATCCATCGCGTTCTTTAAGGTCACTAAATTCGAGGCTTCTGGTCATTCCTAGGATATCTAAGTCCACTAAAGGAGGGAGGGCGTTCTCACATTTAGCTCCTAAACTCTGGAATAGCCTTCCTGATATTGTTTGAGGATCAGACTCGCTGTCCCAGTTTAAAACTAGATTAAAGACGCATCTCTTTAACCAAGCATTCACTTAAAGCTTACCTGTTATACTACTGCTGAATCAGTTCGAATGCATTAACATTATGAACATCAGCTATGCTAATTATTTCCCATCTGCCTTTCTGCTGTTATCTCGAGACGCTAGTCCCGAGGTAAATAGCGTTCGTCAGCTCCAGTTTGTATCCAGCCTCTCACGGAGACTTCAGATGCCCAAACACCTGTAATGAGACGACTCAACGCCGGCGATATGTTATGCCCTAAATTAATACATGATTAACTGACTGTATTTTTCTATGCACATTTCCGAAATGCACTTTCTGTAAAGCTGCTTTGAGACAATGTGTATTGTGAAAAGCGCCATAAAAATAAATTTGAATTGAATTGAATTGAATTAGCCTACGGCCGAATCACAGCCATGCAGATATACAGCGATATCACACGGCTACAGTTCTCGTGTGATTTTGTTCATATAAAATTGTAAAGTAAAATGAAAATATGGTTCAAAACAATTTTTTTTAAACAAGCCTGAGAAAAATTACTTACTATTGCCAATTCATCACCTTAATGACAAAGGTGCAATTATGATTCTAATTTACTAGGGGTGTGTTTAAGCCTTCAAAACTATCAAACTAATAGTAATCATAAATGGGAGGGAGCAAAGCATAATACTTCCTATGGTACTTGTAAATTATGTGTTATTTTTTGAATGCTGTCAGTGCCAGCTATACTTTACAATCTCCCCCAAACTTTTACTATGTTCATTAAAGTTGCATTTTCCAGACAACGAGAATAAAGGTGAACTGCAAATGGCTTGGTGAGAAAAAAAAAAAAGATATGATTCAGCATAGAGCATACAGTATGAGTCAATGTCTGATCTTCAGCTCTTCCCTTCCTTCAGGTCTGCTTATGTTCTTTCACATAACAAATGTATGAGTGAGGCGGCAGCAGCCCAGGATCAATATGAACATATTCTGTGGAACAGAGTGTTCGGTTTTACAAGTTGTTCAGCTTGACAGCAGTAATATAATTTATGATGGGATAAGCTGAACTGTGCACAACCGGTGGTATGAAGAAGTCTAATAACAAAACTGTCTGAGGCAAAATGGTGACAAAACTTGACTTGTCAAGAAATTATCAGTCAATTATCAAGAGTTAAAATTAAAAGCTAAAAATCAGTTGATTGAATAATCAGTAATACCGCAAAACACTATTAATAACAAATGAAGTAAACAAACTGAATAAATGCAACTGGTATTTTCCTTTTAATAGTCCTTTTAATACTGTATTTTAATGCATTTATATTACTATGAATTGAATTTAACATAATTTTAATGTTTATAGAAAAATACATAAAACAATAATAAATAAATAAATAAATATATTAAGCAATTTAAATGATTCAAAAATAAAACCAGATTAAAACAAACAAGTCGAAGTGAATGTTTTTATTTATTTGTTTAACTCATTCATTTTGATTCACTCGAGGCAAAAGTATTCCAAGAAGTATAGGCATGTATAATATTCACTTTTGCATTAAAATAAACGTTTAGTTAAATACTGCAATTTATTATTTTATGGTTAATTTTGATTACTTTGGCATGGTTAAAGTGATTCTAATGTCAACTCACCACACAGTTTTCCTCCCAAACATTTCCAGTTGAAAGACTTACAAATGCTATTCAAATCAGTACAAGGAACCATATAAAAAAATATTATTTTGTGAATCAAACAACAATTGCAAAATTACAATTGCATTTACAGTATCACATACAGTAAGAATATCAAACACAGCTGAACCAGCTTTTCCCACATAATTACCCACCAATCGCTCTACAACCACATCCTCAGTTATATAAAGAGGCAACAATGAAGTAGGCAAAGAAAAACTCCTTACTTTCTCAAACCCAAACAACTCTCCCATTAACATGTGTCTACATGTTCTTGTGCAAGAAGAGTCATTATACTGTGAACGTGACTGAACCAAGGAGGAGGGTTAAATCCCTCCAGTTGGCACAGCTCTGTGAAATGTGATGCCCAGTCAGGTTTCATTGCTTCACCTCAGCTGATGGACCAGAGCCGATTAGGAACTGCCTGTCGCCAGCCTCCACAAATCAGTATTAGCAGCAACATTTACATCACTAAACGGATCTGATTCTACATTAATGAAATAAGTCTGGGAGCATTTACAGAGGCCTGACTATGGAAATTCTTTGTGGGACATTAAACAAATGCCTCTGTAAGCTTTCAAGACTTTTTGGTAAAGGTAAACCCTCAATAACTGGCTCCTTTCTCAAGAGATTTCCTGAATGCTTCTCATGGAAGGGAAATTGTTTTGAATTGTGTTAAGCGAATATAAAGTACTTAAAAGGTTTATTACCGAATCAGAATCAAAATAATTCTTTATTCGCCTGTCTCTGCGCAAACAGAAGGAATAAAGCTCATTCTGATTCTGAATCTGATCAATGTTATGTTGGAAAAATGGATATGGAGGTAAAACAAATCAACAAGTTTTGTGTTAGAACATCTTAAGCACTTCAAGATGGTATCTAACCTAACACAGCTTGACCAAAATGGCTGATCTGGGCACTATTAGCTGGTAGTGCAGCTGATCAACCTTATAAATCAACTAAAGACCAGCTTCAACCAACTAGAAACCATGTAAACCCAATAACCTGGCACTGATTATTAGGGATGTTCCGTTACCTGGACTCAGGGTATCGGCTGATACCGAGTACTGATCCGATACCTAGGTGTGTATCTATACAGCTGCAATTCATACTAGCCCTGTATGAATTGATAGAATTATTTTATGGTGTGCTTCAGACTTATCCCTTAATTAAACGAACAAATACATAGAGTATTTTTATTATCTAACATACATTTCACAGCAATATTTTCTTAAGTGAAAAAGAACTTCAAATGCAGCCACACATTTAATACTGTAAACTGAAAAGGGTATTTTAGTTTTACAATTTAAGTGTATAAAAAAAGTGCAACAAATAAATCTAGGATTCTAAAAAATTATATATGAATAATATAAGAAAATAATCTCTTTATAACAAAGTCCAGAAACAATTTTGTTAAATAAATGGCATTTCAGTTTTGACAGCGGCTGGTCATCCAGAACAATAAACTCGATAATTTTGTTGGTTATATTTATCGCTCGTTGGCTGTCTTTTGAAAACTTTTCTCTCTGTTTGAATGAAGCTTCCAGAGATTGTTGATTCTGGCGCGGCTCATTCTTCTCTGCCCTTGCCTTTGTGTAACCATCATGTTCTGCGGGGTGACGGGGCTTCAAATGCTTTAAGTTACTCGTGTTGAAGTAGCTAATACTTGTTCCACCCCTCAAAATTGCAGTAAGGCATATGAGACATGTCGCCGTTTTACTGGCTGGTTGGTCCAGTCTGAAATAGCTGCACAACAGCACAACTTCCTGTGTTGCCACAAGCAACCACGGTTTAGAGCAGCGAAGAAGAATTGATCTCCGATTTGCAGCGTTAAGCAAAGCTAGCGTGCATAACTAGGTATTGTTTAAGAAAATGATATCGGATCGGTACATGGGTAGAAGAACTCCCCGATACCGATGCCAGAATTCTTATTGGTATCGGCGGCATTTCCGATACTAGTATCGGAACAACTCCACTGATAACGCTTCTACTTACGTTCTGATCTTTTGGGGTAAAAAGGTAATAAAGAGGGCTGTATATAATGAACAGGATAAAAAACAAATATTGAACTTATCTTAAGATAAATGGCAGATAGTCTTCAGGATACCCACCTTTCTTGGGTTGAGGACTACAACTTGACCTCGGAGTAAGTGTCGCAGGCGACTTTGGAATGACGTCTGGTCGTGTCGGGGTAACTGACTTCCTCGCGGTGTCCATTTTTGTAGGCCTGCTGGCTTCAAGGCCTGTTTCTGTTTTTGAAGGGGTGTTGACTTTCTCGGAGCTGGGATCACTGGGATTGGCCTCGGGAACAGCTGGGGGATCTGAGACAGAAGACCAAAAAGAGAGACTTCAACCGAGAGATGAAGACCAGTTGAACGTCATTCCAAAACTACAGCAAACACTCAAGTGTTTTTGTCTACTTGATGTGTGATTACACAGAAGAGTAATTCAAAGTTACGCTCTGTAGAGATTAAATCTAGATTGATTTGCACACATGATCCATAAAAGAATATTTCAAAGTCACATCCAGGCGGCTCGATGTGATTTATGCAGAATCTTCAGCAGAATCTTAACATAGAATTTGTCAATGAGCTGCCAAATTCTGGAATAAATTTGGACCTTCTTAGACCGAGATTATGGAATGAGCTGCATCTATTAGATCTGCAGTATTCAGGAACTCTCAAGGCGCATTTATCATTGACTGCTTATAACAGGTATTCTCAATGTGGTGTCTGTGGTGTGAGAATTGTTACCATGCTGTATATTATCTTTTATTTTAATGTAAAGCACTTTGGGCAACCTCGGTTGCATTTACGCAGTGCTATATGAAAAAAGAAAGAAAGAAAGAAAGAAACCTTAAACCGCAATTGATTATTACTTCCTAAATCAAAATTCAATTGAAGTGAATTGTAAGGAGCTAAAGATTCCAACCGCTATTAATAAGCTTGTTGCTTACCTAGCTGCTTGAACAGTCTAAAAGACTAAATTGAACATTTTCATCCAAGAAAACGAGCCAGAAAGCAAGTGCTGGACTTCTGAGGCCTTAAAGCCATGATGTCATGTCGAGACAGTAAACACAAAGGGAGGAGGTTCAACAAATCACATGTTTTTCACTGATAAGAGTGTGACCTGGGTTAGAGTCCAATGTGAAGTTGGCCTAAAATTTTTTTAAATAATAATATTTAAAATTAAATAAATAAAAAGAAATTAAAATGATTAAATTTTAAATTTATAATTTAATATAATTAATAATAAATAATAAATTTTGTATAATAATATTTTTAATTATAAATAATTATATAGTAGATAATTAATTAGTAATTAAGAATAATTTTATTAATAGAAATATATAATAGTTTATAATATATAATTTAATTTATAGAATAAAAAATAAATATAGATGAAATAATAAATATATATTATATTTGTAAAAAAAAAATAATTAAATAATTTTATATAAATATATATTAAAATTTTAAGTAGATTTAAAAATAAAAAATAAATTTTAAATAATTTTTATATAATAAAATATATATAGTGATTAAATTATTAATATTTTAATAATTTAAATAAATTTAAATAATAATTAATATATTATTAAAAAAATTATATTGATTAATTAAATATTAGGAAATATTATAAATTATTTAAAAATTAAATTAATTAAAAAGAAATAATAGAATATTAAAAAAATTTAAATAATATATAATAATACTATAAAAAAAATTTTTTTTTAAATAATGTTAATGATTATATAACATATATTTATATAATAAAAATAATATTAATAAGAATAAAATATAAATTTTAATATGTTATAATTATTAAATACATAATTATATTAAATATTAATATAATAATATATAAATTAAAATATATTATAAAAATTAATATAATTTAATATAATATATATAATTAAATAATTAACAAAAATAACAAAAAATATTTATTAAATAAACAAATATAATTAAAATATATATTATATAGTAAAGAAAATATCAATTTAATTATTGGGTTAGAGTCCAATGTGAAGTTGGCCAACATTAAAGACTCAGTAAAGCATCTATGTATAAACACACACACACACACACACACACACACACGCACACGCACACGCACACGCACACGGACACGCACACGCACACGCACACACGTCAGTGTGAGGTTGGGCAATATACCTTATTAAAAAAACTCAATATTTTTCAGCTTTTTTGACGATATTCAATACATATTTTAATTATTTCGGAGCCAATTAGATGTAAAGCACTAAAAATTATTAAGCAAATTTTTCCACATTGCTTTTCACAACAACAACAACAACAACAACAAAAAAACAATCAAATATACAGTGCCGGTGTACTGACGAAACATGCTACCTATCAGATTGTGCTACCAAAAATGGAAGCACAAACTAAAAGGGAGAATTTTACACAATCAAATTGTGCTACCTCTCTGTTTTAATGGAGAACCTGAGCGGGTAGCACAAATCATCAGAACACCGGTCAAAATTTGGAAACATTACTGTTTTTATATTTTTTAAATAAGACTCTTATGCTCGTCAAGCCTTGCAAAAAAAAAAAACCCTAAAAAAATACAGAAAAAAAAGTATTATTGTAAAATATTATTACAATTTGAAATAATGTTTTTCTATTTTAATATACTTTAAAATATCCTGTGATGGCAAAGATACATTTAAATAAATGCTATTCTTTTTTAAAACTTTTTATTTACAGGTTATAAAAAAAAATATATGAAGCAGCACAACAAGTTTCCAACATTAATAATAAATACGCATATTAGCATGATTTTTGAAGGATCATATGACTGGAGACTGGAGTAATGAAGCTGAAAATTCAGCTTTGATCACAGGAATACATTATATTTTAAAGAATATTCAAATAGAAACCAACTATTTTAAATAGTAATGATATTTCACAATATTACTGTTTTTTTTTTTCTCAAGATTTTTTTTCCAAATAAATGCAGGCTTGATGAGCATAAGAGACTTATTTCAAAAACATTAAAATAGTGAATGTTTCCAAGCGTTTGATTGTTTTTGTTAAATACTGTTGTTTATTACCAAAACGTTTATATTTTCTTCACATTTTTATAAATATTTTCTTCACATCATAAATAAAGAATATCCCATATCAACTTTCAAGATGTAAACACAAAACAAATCAATCAAAGCTCAGAATCAATTTACTGAAACCGTTTAATTAATTTACCAACTCTAACTTTGTTTTTCTATGGAGATTTTAATCAGAGACATTATTTAAACAAATGTGTTTTTTTATTACCTCATAAGAGGGTCACCTAATGTCTATGTTGTGTAAAATTACATTGCCAGCAAAACAGATACAGCACAAATATATTATGGATATTCAACATATCATCTAGCCCTATACTACAATCTAGAGTAAAAATCAGCTTGGTCGAGCAGATATGAAAACATCCTGCTTTTACTCGGAGCCTGTGTTGTCTCTATTCTCTATTCAGCTGCCGTGAGGCGGAAGAGTTATTCTAACAACAACAAAAAAAACACATCAGTGGTGGCCTGTTTTATTCCTGCATGGGAGAATGAGATTGGATGGTATGGCAATGAATGAACAGGGGTTTGAGAGTTTTACAGGGACTAATATTTGGAGATTTGAGCAAGCAACTTCAGCTGAAGTTCTTCTTTAACCCTCAGGTGTGCTTGAGCCAAGACACGACTCTTTTTGATCCACCCTTGCATCCCTTTTCCTCTTGCCAATGGCACTGCACGCTGTCCAGGGACAAACCGAGGAAACGCTGCCATGCACTGCATTATTCATGTTGAGCTAAAAATATCATTACCACCAGACATGAAATGATAAAGACATTAGACACAAGAAAAAATCTGGGTTGCTGCATGCATAAAAGGTTGAGATTTAAACTAGGAGTCGGAGAGTAGCTGTACTTTGTCATGAAATCTCCCAGTTTAAATGTCAATCTGTAATGTGGCTGCTGATTTCTGTTGCATTGTGCATTTGCTTGGTACTCATTATCATGTCTGGAAAAATAGACTGATACTATAGAAATGCACCACGCTGTCAATCAAACAAGCAACTGACACATAGAAAGGAAGATTTCTCAAACAGTAAATTACTCCAAATGTAATGACTCCAATTTCTATATGGGGTAGCAATGCATCCTGTTAACAAAGTTAATACTGTCTGACAAAAGTGTGGACTGAGGACTGATTTGGAGGGGACAAATCTTGTGCCCGAATTTTACTATCAGTGCATCCCTGGTTATAGTACCATATTCATAAAAAAAAAAGACTACAGGCAAACATATTCTTAAGACAACCTGCCATTTTTCAACAGCATAACCAATATGAAAATGCTGAAACCAAAACAAGTGCATAAAAACAAATGAATGAGATAAATCTTTTAAGTAAAAAAAGCTATGAATGAGCTGTTCTATGACTCATCCCATTTCTAAAGGATGAGGACTATAAAACAGTGTTTATCTGAAATAAATGAACGAATGAAAAAGAAATACATTTTACTTCAAGCATATCTGTTGCTCTTTTTCAAGGACAATGTGTCATTACGTTGCCCTAAAACCACAGAAAACCTGTTAAATGAAGAGAGCAGATCAGTCTCGCCAACAGGGTGCATTGATCCTGAAGGGTAGAGAGCTTGAGCAATGCTCTTTTTCAAATATGGAAATGAGACAAACAGGGAGCCGGAAGTGGAAGCAAGCAGCGACCGTTGAATCAAAGATCGGAAGAGGTGAGTGGGGGGTTGGGGGAGAACAGAAGAACCGAGAGGCCGACTGAGAATGGATCTGCATCTCATTTGAGGCCTAATGAATTACCTCATCCTCAACCCCCCGGCCCCTCGCCCCTCACCCCGGATGGATGATGTAAGCAGGCAGGGCGCCTCTTCTGGGGGGAGTGTGAGGGAAAGGAGCAGACTCGCTGGAAGCCCAGAGTAAATACCAGCTGCTGGGACAGAGCCAAAGAGAGACAGAGAGAGACTATGATCTGTAATGGTGCTACAAAGTTCTGACTGCCTGGATTTGTTAAAATGTGATACGTCAAAATAAATTTACTAAAGCATCTCAGACTCAAGCTTGAGGCGCGACCAGAGCACTGCACAAGTGAACGACTGGCTCACTGCATGCCTGACGAATGCACTTAGGATTTGAATGGCTCACATCGGAGCTCAAACTAGTTTGCGCGCGTGTGTGTGTGTGTGTGTGTGTTTGTGTGTGAGGGAGTGTCTTGAGAAAGGAAAGATATGGGTGAGCTGTACCAGTAGCTCAGGATTGCATTATGTTTTTCAGCTTCATGCATTTGTTATGTTAAAGGGAAATAACATACACTTTACTTAAGAAAAATACAATATTACATATTTTAAAATTAAATATACATTTGAATTGCACACACACACAAACACCAGTGGATGTAATAAATAATGATATGAAAAGTAGCCCATTTCTCATCTTATTTGATTATAGATTTCTTATAAAATTGGAATATGATGGGATGTTAACCAAAAAAAGATTTAAAAGATGAAACAAATGTTCATCAAATAAAAGAAGAATCTGCCGTCAGTGAAAAACTGACGTAACATTTGAGTAAAAAAACAAAACGCTCAATTCTATATTAAAGCAACAAGTTGCAACATTGTTCGGCAAGACGGCAACAATGAAAAATTGATCTCTGCTGTGCGATGACAATGATATTTACCATTCCGAAACCACATTCATTGCTAAATACCAGTATCCCTCTACTAAACCACAGACAGTGAGGTAAGATGGCAGCATGTGGTTTGAACCCAGCAGACGTTCTCTTGGTCAGTACCCAGAATGCCAAAGCATTTCGTCTAAAGGACGATTCTCAGAGGAAGTGACAAGGACATACAGTGGCAGGCCAGAGCTGAATGGAATGATGGATGCCATGCTATTCATAACTTCCTGCTCTGTCATCATGAAAGCAGTCATGTTCAGTGACTAATGCAGTGTGTTAATATTCAAAACTGAATAAATTGTAAAATGTAATGTATTCCTTTGATGGAAAAGCTACATTTTCAGCATTATTACTCCAGTCTTCAGAGCCACATGATCCTGTATTTTTGTGGAAAGAGGCAGTTCAAGAGAACAGCACCGACATTAAATAACTCTTACTTTTAATCAATTAAATGCATCTTTGCTGAATAAAAGTATTATAGTTTTACCCAACTTTACCCAAACCGGCCCCTACAACCTGAGAGCAGTTCTCAGATCCTTCGGTTGAGCTCTGGCATGAGAACCAGCATGATTTTGGTGGAAAAACATCAGAAATCTTCAGCTGGTTCATTTTAAACCAAAGAAGTCCTAAACATCAATTCAAAACAGTCTGGAAATTCTGCTAAATTCAGTGTTTGGGTTTCCAACTCAACCTAACAATCTGACAGCCATTCCTGCAGCAAACCAATCTCGTCCTCAGCGTTACAGCACTTTCATAGTGTGAACTCACTCACACTAAAGCAGGAGGAAACCAGAGCCAAGAACAAGATCTGCCAACTGAGAGCTAAATTATCACATGGGAAAATAAAAACATAAGGCCATATACAAACATTTATTCATTTCATTAAATCAATATTCAACCTCAACATGGAGACTATTTTGGTTTGGCAAGACAGTCATATGATTTGAATCAATTGCTAATTTTCTAAACTTTTAGCATCTGTATAGCTAATAAAAGTAGTGCAGTGGGCTGCTGGTTTGGCAGTCAAAGTAAAATATAACAACTATCAAATATCAAACTGAGGTCAAGTCAGCGTCATACTACAAGCTCCGCCAGTGGTTTCTATAATTCCAACACATTGAAATTTGAGGGTGAATGCATCTTTTTTTTTCTATAGATCTGAATCACATCAACTTTAAAACATATTGACGTTGTTGCATTGTGCTTCATCGAGGTGTTTTCAAACCACAACGGCATGTATCATGTCCTGATCTATTTTTCCTTCACAAATATTAGGGACAATATATTCATACTTCACAATATATTAGTAAAGTTAATAGTGTTGCCACAATACTTGGATAACTTCAAAAATATTGATATTCCATACCATGGGGAAAACTGCCATATATACATACCACCATACAGATAATTTGTTATTATCTAATAATGTTTTGATAATTTGGATAATTTTGTTGTACTAGCTTGGACACAGGGAGGCTTCATTTTGAATCATCTTCATGTCTTTTGTTCTTTGAATAACATGACAGAAATAAGCACGTTTATTAGGCTGCTGTCACTTTAAGAGCTTATGCACAAGATCCATATACTGTAACACAACATGCGATTCCCCTTAACCATTTACATTCCATAACTCCAGTATCGATACAATACTGAAATATCGATATTTTTTACAACACTAACCGGTAACACATCGGCTATTTGTTACATATTAATATATACATTGCTGTTGGTCAATCGATCTCAGCCGATACTGTATATTCTCATTTCCCCCATGCTGCCGTCTAACGGGTTTTAAAGTTAAAGTCTTTAAAAATGATACTAATTTAATAACAATGTTAAATGTCATCTTTTAGTAAAGTTCCAAATGAGTATCTATTTTTCATACTGAACATTATAACGTTGTGATGCATAAATTCACTTATAGCATTTAAAATGATTTTATTTTATGGCAATTTATTTGGATAAAATAGTTAAATATATATTTTTTTAAACCTTTACTATTGGCCATAACATGAAAATTATTATCGGCATATCAGTTATCAGTATCTGATTCACTAAAGAAATGACAATAGAAAACCTGCATGTGAGAAAACAAAACAAGAAACACAATTGAAACTCAGACCACTGGCATTTCGTTGCATCAGACCGTCATTACAGCACAGATCAGCTGACTGTCACTACATTCCCATTCTGATTTCTCCCTGATATGATCTTCCCACCTCCAGAAGAAGCCTTTTACAACAAACAGCAGGGCTCAAAGCAGGGTAGAAGTGTTTTCCCAGTTGTTCAGCTGTTAAAATTAGGGCACATCAAGACATCAAAACGTTAAATCCCCACACAGGGAATGTAAAACAAGCAAAGAGTGACGGACAGGAAAGTCTCTGATGGCATTCCGAGGCTTCCTGTCTTTTGACCTTTACACCACCTATGCGGTATGACAATGTGGCTGTAACGATTCCTCCGAGTGACTTTTTAAAGTCAGCATGAAATGAAAATAATTTCTATTTTTCTATTTTTCCCATCTATTTTTTTAAATGCATGTTATTGTGAACAATTCTTCTGTGCATTTGTATTTTTGTTTTAATCTCATAATTCTTAAAGGGACAGTTCACCCAAAAATGAAACGCAAAAGAAAGAAATTCATACAGGTTTGGAACAATTTTGAGTGAGTAAATGATGACAAAATTTTGATGACAACATTTTTGGGTGAACTATCCTTTTAAATAAAATAATCAATCTTCCAGTGAAAACGACTTCTCTCTGGTGATGTTTGCCGGACTTCTCCAATCATTTAGCCTAGTCTGCAAATAAAACCCTGCCAATTTCTTACAATAGAATGCAGCACATATTCAGATCTGCCTCCATCCAATCAACAAACGACACCAGAACCAAGTTCTCGCTTTACTTTTTTTCTTTTTCATGAATCTTTTTCGCTTAGATGATAATTCAGAAGAAAATATCTGTCGCTACTTCCTTTTCATCGCAACTTTGAAAGATAACAGCTGTTTCAAAATCGAATGAGCAGACTACCTAGAAAACATTTTAAAGCATTACACGTATGTAATGCTTCGCAACATGTTAACTTCAAACCAGGAAGATACAGCATAAGAGATTTCAGCCTTTCCCCAAGTAGATAGGATCTATACTTGTACGCCTATTACCCACATAGGAAAAAAGGTCCCTAGCTACCAAAATGGCCGCAGAGTGAACTAACATGTCTAAAACTTCAATCAATTGAGGGTCAAGTTTCCAGTGCACTTTGCTAATGTATGCCGCAGAGAGTTGCCTGTGCGTGAAGGGCATTTCAAATCAGTCAATTATGAGGGTCCATTTTAGATAGGTTGCTGTATTAGAAGGTGAATACCTATGTAGGGAGCAGAAAGCAAAACAGCTCTTTAAACTAATGTTTTGGTTGAAGATGTAACCAACATGCTCACGTTTATAACCAAAACATTTATAACTTTTCAGGGATTTAAAAACAGTAAAGCCTTTAAAGACTCAACACGTGATCTGCTGTATCTTAAAAGCTGAGACTAATGAAGTGTGGAGTGAATTATCACCAAATAATATGTGCTTTACAGCCCTCAGAAGAGCTCATTAAAATCAGGAACATGAAAAGAGTTTACGTTCAATTAATTATTTATTTATTTTTTATTAAAATGCCTGAAAAAAAATCTTATATTAGTCTAAGCTGGTATTCTGGTCTTCGCTAGTCTTTTGGCTGGTTTTAAAACGGGTCTCGGGCACTTTTCAGGCAGTCAGGCTTGGGGGCCAGCTAAAACCAGCAACATGTAAGACCAGCAAACCCCATATTTTAAGCTTTTAAGACATTTCTCAGCAGGGACAGATTATGAATTTTAATCACAGTAATTTCTTACAATTCTAGAGTGGTTCCCAGTTTCTCACATTCTCCATTTTACAAAATTCCTTGCATAACAAAAATGTTTCCCACCCTAAAGCCACTAAGCAATTTCAGCAATGTTAGCCTTTTTGACAAGTAGTCCCTCCCCAAACTGACGTAACTGGCAGAGCCGCCTCCAAGTTTTCTGGTTGGATAATACAAGTGTCACAGAGACCAATTTGATTTCACAAGACACCCATTTCAGTGTATTCTGTTAGAAAGTGACTTTATGTGTGATCTTTCAAATAAGGCAGTTTTAACCGATCAAATATTTTCTTAAAAAAAAAATACATCACAGCATTTAGTGCAATGGAGATGATGATTATGGCAATGCATTTGATGAAGGTGTCCTTTGTCATATTCTGGTGCGGATGGATGACTTTACCCAATCAGATTGGGACAGGGGAAAATGGAAAGGCGCTGTCCCGCAAGCGCTTCATGTCTGAGGACTGTGATTTACACCATCTGGGTGCTACGCAGGAAAGGAGACCTGACGTGATTCCATCTGTATGCAGGCATGAGCTCTGGAATCTTGTCACACCATTCCTTCCTCGTCCGCTCTCACTTCCTTCATTTTCTCTCTCTCGCTCCTCAGCTGAACAGAAGACACACATTCAGTGAGGAATGTTTAGCATTCCTAACACTCAGTGGCCACACCAGAAAACACAGCGTCTGCTGTAAATGACAAATATGAATGCTGTCTCCATACTGAGGTAGCTCAATGTGTGTCCCTATTACAACTAAATCACATATCTGCAGACGTTCATCTTCGGAACACAAATGAAGATCTTTTAGAGATAGATCCTTTCATAGACAGCCTACGCAAATGCAAATTTGACAGTTCATAAAGTGATCAGGAAAAACCTTTTATCCATATGAATTGAGTGATTTGGTCCAAATTTTCTGAAGACATTCTATCGTTTTTATTATGAACAGATTTAATTTAGGCTTTTACTCACATATAAACATTGATCAGCAAACATAAGCAGAAGCTCAACCAAACCTGAATGACGCATGAGAACCAAAAAAAGCTGTTCCAGAAGCTCAAACGTGCTGCGTAACCAATGAGGTTCGTTCTCGTGTGTTAAACAGCTGTCCGTTTTTTTGTCATAAATTTCACGGAAACATTTTACAGTGTTAGTAATACTTTTGTGATGGAAATCATGAGGTAGGAGGAAAAACAATAATTCAGTGCTTTTTTGAGAGAACGCAAAGTTTCTAGTGAACTTTGGTGAGAACGCAAAGTTTCAGGGGACCGCAATCGCTTTGCAAGAGAACACAAAACATTTTATGAGCCGACGCAAAGTTGCTAGGCGGAACAAAAACTTTTCTCGCAAAAGTATTACGTTCCGCCTGATAGTGCACTCAAAAAAATGGTTTTGTGGCACTGTTCTTTTTACCCAAATATTTTATGTTAAAGTAACACAGATATATTTATTTTACCTCCAAAACACTATTGTATTGCGTTTAATTAACTTAATCTGTATCTTTATCCACTATACTTAATTATCATTCGTTAAACTAATGTAAAGGGTTTAATTTCGCAATAACAAAAAAAACGGAAGTGATTATTTACAACATATTGGATGAGGACGGCGTGCGAAGAAGTTGGAAAGGTGCATGGTGTCAGAGCTAGAAGTATCAGCCAAGAAAATATAAAGATAATCTAAAGGCAAAGTCTTTCATTTCTGTTAGTATTTTGTAAAGTCTGTTCTGGGATGTTTTTAATATATTGCACAGAATTTTTTTTATTTTGGCTGCTTGTTTAAATTGCTTCATTCAAATGAGCTTAAGCAACACAATTGCTATACATTTTGTCCAAACTTAATTTGATTGTGTCCAATCTGCTTAAATATATGTACAATTTAAGTTTACTTAATCCATTTGTGTTGGGTTACATGAATGATTTGTGTTGCATTAACTGAAACACGGGGCGGTGCTTGTTAGTTCCCAGCATGCTTTACATATGGCTGAATAAAGAGAGAATAAATGTTAAAATTAAGTGTTATTTTATGTGTTTTTGAGAAAATGAGAAAAGAGGAAGACTTGATAGTGTGTAATTGTGTTTAATGTTCAATTACATTGGATTTATTAGAACCATTTAAATTACAGTGGGTTACCATTGTGGAGAAGTGTGGAGCATTTGGTTAGTCTGTGGACTGATTCAAATAAGTTTCATTTCTATGGCTGAAGGAGCATATCAATCTTAACATTTAAGATTATAGTAAGTGCTATTATTAGCTAATAGCTTGCTATAGTTTAGAAGTTTAATTGAAAAAATATGTAAAACCAATTCAATTAATTTATTCAGTGCTCTTTTAAATAAACTAGAGCATGTTCACTAAACTAAACCACTTTAAGTTACAGGGAAGCAATTCCATTGATTTGTTTGAACATTACTAGTTCACATAGATCCTTCCTCAATCAGTTTGGTTGTCTTAACACAAGGAGCTTACATAGATTCAAAAAAATCCATTAATGTTAATATAACATAATTTACTTGTGTGGAACCACTGTCCATAATTGAATTAAGTTATTTTAAAGAGTAATTTTTTTGAGTGTGCTAAGTTTCTCAGGGGCATGCAATACTGTTAAGAAGGAAAGCAAACGTTTTGTGAAAGAACGCAAAAATATTTAAAGATAATTTTTCCTCCCATCTCATATTTTTTCTATGATCATGTCCCCTTAGGGTGTCCATAGGTTTGAAATGACATGAAAGCGAGTAAATGATTACAGAATGATCATTTTTGGATAAACTAACCCTTTTTCTAACAATTGAAAAAATGGAAGCTACAGCATATTTGTTATGTAGAGGCAAAAGATTACACAACTAAACAGGAATTCCCAGATCCTTTATTCAATAAAACCTCGTGTATGCACTGTGGGAAGCAAAACGGATGAATACATTCAGTAAACTTATTTGACATGCAATATTTTTGAGGTCATGCAAATTGGATTATCAAGAGCCAAGCCTTCCTAAGAAAGAAAGAAAGAAAGAAAGAAAGAAAGAAAGAAAGAAAGAAAGAAAGAAAGAAAGAAAGAAAGAAAGAAAGAAAGAAAGAAAGAAAGAAAGAAAGAAAGAAAGAAAGAAAGAAAGAAAGAAAGAAAGAAAGAAAGAAAGAAAGAAAGAAAGAAAGAAAGAAAGAAAGAAAGAAAGAAAGAAAGAAAGAAAGAAAGAAAAACAATAGGACCAATATTACCCGGGAACAGAGAATGGCTTTGAAAATCCGTTTCCTTTACATTTCCCATTTTCTGGATCTGACAATATTCAAATTTTAAAAGAGGATTAATTATGCCTGAGACACACTTTCTAGGCCAGATTTGATGCAGTGGAAAACACACGAAAGGAATAGTTTTTCCTCAGGCTAAATGTGCTTCATTTATCACTGGTGCATGCGAGTGTCAGTATTAAAGTTGGTGGTCAGGATAAATGGGATCATTTGATTGTTACATGCCAATTAAACATTTCTCCAGTAGGCTGTCGGCACTCATTTAATGACATCCAAGGTCAAAAATGCCCCACCCTTCTAATAAAGGAACAAAATAATGTGCCAACTGACAAATGGAACAGTATTTTATCTTAATTGCACAAGAAATTTTGCAAAGTCATAGTTTCTTCCTTCTATAACAAAGTCATTAATGGTGTCATTCTAAAAAAGGGGTCATTTTCTGCTCATTACATAAGAGCCCCTTGGTTCAAGGTAGTGAAACTGAATATTGTTTCTCGGGCGTGACAGAGAGGGGTGTGAGTATACAAATGTGTTTTGGGGGTTGTTACATGTTACACAACAGAAACTGGCCCCTGTCAGTCTGACAATCTCTTTAGCCTCCCTCCACAGAGCGGACAATTGATTAAAACAGTTTTGTTGTGACACCAAATATCGAACTCCAAATAATACTCATTAAGCAAAAAACATTCAATGGATTTTTTGATTAAAAAAAAACAGCCTGATCAAACTGGGGTGGAGGAATAACTTATAATATTATATAGCCTCACAGCAAAAGAGTTCTAGATTATTAACATAAGACTTGTCTAATACAGAACACTGAAGGACTTGTTTTGACAAATATACTATTTCAAATGGATATCCACTTACTAACAGCAGCTATCATTTATTGGCCACAATAAACAGCCACGTTTCCACAGTGAGAACACACAGACCTTGACAAATGCGTTTAATGTTCTGTTGAAACCTGAACATCATGGCACTTTGGGATTATCATGAATAAAAAAAGTCAACAGTGCTTTCACAATTAATAAAATCTGGAGTGGAAACATCCCTGTTCTTTGCACTTTTAACTATATTAAAAATAGTGTTGTTCTAAAATATACAGATATACTGACTCGTTTATCAGACAATATTTTCAATAGGCCTATATATTTCAATTTCTTTTAGAGAAATTTGACCATTTTGCTAACGTTGGCAATTTATTTGAACAAATCTCAAGTAAAATATGCAATATATAAGTAGTTATTTAAATTCCCCAAATGTGAATACATCTCATTTGCTGTCAGTATATCAGTCAATCACTACTCTCAATTCTCATTAGTTTGCAATTAGATTTCATTGAACCTGCAGAAAACAAACTAACGTTATTTTGGAATATTACATAAAAAAAACGCTGGATGGAAATGCCAAGATGGGCATACATTTTAAAAATGTGCATTAAAAAACATGTGCTCTCAAATGAGCCAGATACATTTTTTATCAGATAAGTAGCATGCGCATGAACTATGATGGAAACACATTTACAGAATAAATGTCTCGATGCACAACAAAACGTGACTTTGCCACAATAGTGGATGTGATTGGATAACTGGCAGAACAGATGGGATGAAAACGGGGCTTTATTCACAAACGTTTTATGCGATATTCCAGTTTTGCTCATAAGTTAAATTCACAGTTTTGGATGGAAACATAGCTATTGCAATCTATGAATCTTAACGTTAGCAAAGGGAGACTATAAAGGAAAAGGACCAAACAGTGCAGACAGTTAGGGATGTAAAACGGAAGGCCGGGGGAACTGACCGACACTCATGCCTGAATGCAGACCTAAAGAAAAGAGAGATTAGAAGATGCTCTTCAAAAGTCCTGACAGGGCAAAGCTCAACAGAGCAGACCTCGTCAGACTGAAAACACCTCAGCTCACATTCAGGGCATGCCTTTAACATTGACAACTTCAATTTACTTCGTTTTCTCTCAAATAATAGAATAATGGGCTCCTAAGTGTGCACTAGCATGCAATGTGTCTTTGGTATGAAACGAAAGGTGATTAATCAGTCTAAAAGACACAAACAGAGCTCTCTTATAAAGGATAAAATAGAAAGTTAATGAGTAACAGTCAACAGTGAATGAAGTCCTAAATGCAAAGGACTTAAACACAAAAGACGCTTTTTGTTGAGGTTATAAAGAGAAAGAAATTCAAGATCAGTTTATGACTAAATATGTATATATATATATATATTTTTTTTTTATTATATATATTAACTTAGGGTTAACTACAGGCTCAAGGCCCACAGATATTATAAAATATGTTCGGTTCAAAATGTACATTTTTGCAAGAGACTATCAGGTCATTGAGTGTTTTAACCTAGTCTGAAGAGGCATGATCCTCATGGTCACTAAGTAATGACTCATCTGCAATAAAATAATGACCAAGTCCAATTACTTCTGCATGACTTTTAGAAAACATATTCATCACTAATCATAAAACTGCAGAGGATCACCAGTGCAAAACAGACAGAAAGATGGATGAAAATCCAGTAGGCCTATATCTGCAAGGAGTTACATACTAACTGAATATTCAGCAAAGACAGAAAAGAAAAACAGATCTGAGGTATAGTTTTACCCAAACCAATGCTCAATTATAAGCCTGAAGCCAGAAAAAAAGCAAGCAAATCTTATGATGCTGCAAAAGACCATCATGTTACATAAACCATCCTAATTAAAAGCAGCAGCCAAACCCTGCACCTAAAGATGTCTATCTTCTCAGGAGCTCCATTAAATGACTGTAATTTGAATTGTGAAATAGATTCGCTGCAATGTTACAGTATATTCATGCTTATCCAGGCATGCATAATTGCAGGGTGTATCTTAATGGCTGATATATCTAGCTTTAACCAGGGAAAGTAGGCTATCATCCAAATCACTATGAAGATCATATGGTTCTAACTTCTATTTATTTGGTAACTATGGTGTCATTGCCAAGATGACTTGGTCAACAGAACAGATTCATTAGAAATCACTTGCATATGATCTGCAGCTTTTGAAGTGTTTGATGACGAATCAATCATTGTGATCAACTGGAAATTCGTCTTTAATCATTTTATATTCGCACGTTAAAGAAACCACGAGTGACGTCACAGAAAGAAACCGGTGCACAATAATCAATCGTCACAAATAATCCATGACACCCGCACATAATGACAGCAGAACACCATGCTAGTTCGCAGACCATTGCAGCATAACTTCTAACTCATCATAACTAGTATTGAGTGAAAAACTTTGAGAATAGCCTATGTCAGATATACAATTCGTTCTCCATTCACCAGAATGGATTGTGAATTTCCTGCGTGAATATCTCATGATTGAGCTTGAATCACTGAAACACGTCACATATATGCCACCATAAACACGTCATGCATTGGATAAAAAAGATGCTTTATTAGCCTGTATAGTACGGCATAATAGACAAAAACATGTTTATCGGTCTATTCTTAAATAAGCACGCTACGTTAAAGTAAAAAAATAAAATAAAATAGGCTACCACTATAGAACAACTCAGCAATGCGTCTCTTTGTCCGGTGATAAACATTTAGAAAACGTTTTTAAGATGTTTATGATTTAAAATGTATGTAAAACTGATTTTTTTAAAGATGTTTGTACACAGCAGATGATTCCCAGATGAACCGCTCTTTAAAAGACATATAGGAGACGTAGCAGCGTGTACGTCTGAGGAAAGTCCTAGAATTATTTATTGTTGTTATTATTTCATTTTAATAAACTTACTTTGGAATCTGTAATTGCATTTGAGGTCAACGATTACCTAGCAGTTTTCGTATTGTTTCGCTAACTTACTAATATATCTTTTGAACGGATATTGTCGGTGGAGGGTAAAAGCAAGGCTGCATTCACATGTTCTCGAGGAGAAATACAGATTTAACATAAACGCCGACTTACGTGTTCCTGGTGGTGTCAACTGATTTATCCCCGGTTGAGTGTCAAGATGGTTGAATTCCATGTTTTTCGATAAATCATGTGGATTTTTCTCTCTAAAATGTATTCATTCCTTCCGTGAGACAGGGAGAAACTTTCTTCAATCGCCGGATTTCCACAGGCACACGAAACCGATCCCCGTTTCTGCTCAGCGAACAAAAAAAAAAATCCCCAAAACAATAAACTGAAGTGTCTTGGTAAAATGGATACGATGGACGCATGTAGAGCCCGTGATTAAAGTCCAGTCATAAAACCGTAGATTTGTTACGGCCTCATGGAGCGGTGAGATTCAATAAACTTTCTGACACACAGCGGACGCCTGTGCGCTCCCTCTGCCGCTCTGAAGGTGATGGCATGCGGCTCATTGTGAGCTGAACCGTCCCAACTCGGCCTCCAGTGTGGGATGTACCACATTATACGCAGGGGTGGATGTAGACTTAAAGTAATCCCTAATTACCCGCGATGGTTTGTTAATACGGTTTGGAAATGTAAAATCTAATCAGAAGAAGTAGGGGAGGGGGGGGGGGGGGGGGGTACGTTTACAAGCTCGCACCTTTTAAACACTGTTACCTATTTTACCTGTCCAACCTGTTTTAGATCAGATGGTTTCGCCTGCCTGCGTCTCCAAAATGTTCAAACCTAGTGTGACTCAATGGACTGAACCAATAATTTCATCATAGAATGATGCCGTAATGACAAGTATTTAGAGAGGTGTTTTCTCTCTATGAGCCCATATCACTGTACAGTGTCTGAGACACACACAAACACACACACACACACACACACACACACACACACACACACACACACACACACACACACACACACACACACACACACACACACACACACACAGCAAAAAATGTGTGTACAAAGTAGAATTTTCATGTCACACTTTTGCCATAAACACCCATGAAATCAAAACTTACCACATATATGCATTTAAAAGATGCAGTATTTCTCTTCCAGACAACTGCCCAAAAATATTGATGACTCATACTGCACTCACTTATTCTATGCTTTCAAATGCTCTCTAGGAGAACATCACTCCCCCATACTACCGGTATTAGCCTACAATGGTGCTTATGCCCAAATAAGAGTTAAAGGAGATGATCAAATGACCAGCAGGTCATGCTTGTTGGCTTGCTTGATGGTGTTTGTTATAAGTTATTATTATTGGTGCTTAGATTAGCTAACATATAGCGAAAGAGCAAATTGCACAACTTCAATGTAATTTTTTTAATCAAATATCTAAGTATGTCACAATTATACTGCATCAGAAGAAATAAGTTTCTATTTTCAATCATTGTGTCTTCTTTTCAGTTCAACATAATCTAATATTCTGAGGGAAAAAAACAATGATAACAAGGGGGGGGGGGGGTGTTTTGCTGAATCCATATGAATTACTAAGCTGCTTGCCACCTGTAGAGCCCAGCTGGCATCTGCTCAAGAGAGGATAAGAGCGGACGCTATTGAGGAGAGAGGGGGTTGGTGTTGGAGTGAGATTGGGGGGTACAAATGGCACGCTTGAGAGGGGACATCCCGTCCCCCGAAAAGACCAGTGGGACTCCTTTGTGCAGCTGTTGGCCTCTGTTAACACAACCCCCCCCCCCCCCCAAGAGCCACCTGTCACTGCAACTGGACAGAGTGATCTGGGGGGGGGTTAGAAACTTGGGGCAGGGGCTGAGGAGCCCCAAGAAACACTATCCACCTATCTATCTATCCATCCATCCATCCATCCATCCATCCGTCCGTCCGTCCGTCCGTCCGTCCATCCATCCATCCGCCTGTCAGTAAGGGCCCTACAGTCAAGGCAAGGGTTTGGCAAGACAACTTTGACGAACTTTTCCAGTTAAAGTTAGTCATACATTCTTTTAATCTCAATTAATTTTAAATACTTCCTTACATCCAAATTAAAATTCAAATCACCTTCGGGAATTGAATTGGGATTTTAAACAGCATTCACAATTCATTGTTGAATGGCGAACAACCATGTTAGTTATCCTATATGGAAACCATATATAATCATTTCTAGATCATACGTGATACTAATAATTACAGTATGAACAGACCTCATTCTGAAGTAAACTCTTCCTGCAAAGCTTCATGTAAATATTAAAATGAGCTCAAATGAAAAGATACTAAAATTAGCTGCAAATCTGCTAATGCATTCACAAATCCCTCTATTCAATAACCTCATGTTCCTCACTTGCACTGTTCAAGCATGACGCTAATGGAAAGACTCACTCAGAAACTTCTATAAGATTTGAGAATAAATGAGGTTTGACAAAGCAGAATTGTGCAGATTTGTTTTATTGAGGACAATTTTGTGATCACACTGATAATGTAATTATAAACAGCATTTCATTATAGAAAAAAAAACCCTATCCCATTCCCAAAAAAGGCATTGTGAACTAAAGATGTGAACACACATAATATTTATGTCTCTGTGGGCGTACACAACTTAAATACATTCTAGGCAATATTTTCTGATGGCTTTGTTGAATTTGATTGCTGAATAGAGGCTGGACCGTGAGGGACATTCAACCACGGGTTCTGAGTGAGAAACAAGTCTGGTTTAACTATTTAATTATTAACTAAGCGATATATATATATATATATATATATATATATATATATATATATATATATATATATATATATATATATATATATATATATATATATATATATATAAAACAAGAGAAATTTGGAAACAAGGAATTTCTCAAGAGAAAATCCAAATGTCTACAATGCAAATTTGTCTTCATGCCTTCTAAGGACTTTTAGATTACTTTCAAATATCTAAACATGTTTTGTTTGAACAATACAATTCAGTTCGATTGCTATTTGACATCTAGCAGTTTGTTCCATTGCTACCATTCTTAACACTGGGCTTAAAACAGTTTTATATTCTCGGTGAGGCTCAGGTTCAACAGTGTCAGTCTCAAGAAGCTTGTCTATTGTCCTAAAGAACCCAAGGGTCAGCATCTCTGCATGGTGCAGGGTCATTAGTGGCCCCTTAATAAAATCACAATAACAGGAATTCCCAGAATGCACCCAGATAGACCTTCAGTCTTTCTAGCCTCGTTTTTATGTGAGGAACTATCGGCCAACTTTAGAACAATGTTAGAGAGAGAATGACGTATTGAGAAGATGTCTGGAGAGTCTCATCTGTTCATTGTTTAAAACTTTCAGCCAAACTGTCCTGCCTTCTAGAGTTCAGATGGGAAGCAAGAGGATGGGGTTGACACATCATAAATAAAACAATGTGGTATCAAATAAATCAGGCAATTTCTTTTTTTTATTATTAGAGATCATAATGCGTACAGTATAAGAACTCAATCAGTAAGCATACAATGTAATTTTGTCTGAAATAATTTTATCAAGTCAAGGAATTTTTTTTTTTTTTTTTGTAAAATGTGGACAAAGACAACCACAAAGTTGTTCCTATTAATCTTATTTAAACGTAACAGTTAGTTTTTCCAATAACTATACTGATAATGAGGTATATTTTCATAAAAGTGCCTCACAAAATGTCTACAACCTGTTGGGTGAAATACTATGGTGAGCCAACATAAATATAATGTTTGCATGGTGAAACATATACTGCTACTATTTGCTTTTAGCCAAAATCACATTTAGAAATTCAAGTCAACCAAGAAAGTCTAAACCAATTCTATTTGAATATGTAAAAAAGGCAAATTTTTCAAGGCCAAAATGAACTGCACTACAAAGTTTCTGTCATTCATCTGAAATATTGTACTGTATACAGTTTAATTACTGTTTCTTTGAGTGACAGAATTTACACGCTTACTGTGTTTCTTTGTGTTGTATGATTGGGGCAACATATCAGATTTTAATTTATTAGTCATTATGGTTTTAGCAGATTTGGTCTTAATTGTTGGATTGAGATTGGAAACAAAAGTTCACTGTGATTCTCATCTTTCTGAGAGTACTTATTTAGGTTGCATTGACAAACTGTCCAATCAGGCTACTTCATTTACGAGCAGTATTAGAATCGGGCAGAAGGTTCCAAGAAGCATGTTGTTGCTGATTTTTTCTTTCTTTCATTGAATAATTATTGTAATTCATGGCATTATTATTCAATAATGCCATGAATTTGACATACCTTTCAAACATCTTCATTACTCATCATAACATATAAACCAGTTGAATACAATTCTTCAATCCAAAATTATTGCTATTATGACATCCCTTCAATTATGCCTGTAAATGATTCATCGAATTCTAATTCGGACATTTTGTTATTTGATTTGTCTGTCACATTACTAATTAAATTATCAAAACAATTAATTTTGTAATGTCCATTTTACAATTTAGCAGTAAATGCACACTGTTCTGCATCTTCCCTCATCTTCCCCTAGGTAAAAGAGCCGTGCACACACAAACACGAACACAAACACGAACACGCAAAAGATGTTCATCCCCCATACCTCACCTCCAGACCCCTTTCCAAAGCCATGAATTGAACCTTGCACTGCAGAAACCACAGCCCCCTTTTTTGCTCTTCTACACCTTCATGTAGCCCCCACCCCGTTCTCCACCATCCAAAGATCCGCCCTTAGACCCTTTCATTACCATGACAAACATTGTACTTACCAGGAAGAAAAAGAGAGAATAAAAAAGGGACAGAGTGGGTGAATGACCTACTGTGACCCTATTGGGTCGGTTTAAAAGCTTAAATTACTCTTTAAAATGTCCTTCGCTGTTGAAATATAGCCTATTGGTGCATTTGGAATGAAAACGTTCATAAAAAAGAATTTAGTTGTAGCCACCTAAAGTGGAGCTTTTATGCACTGCAGATGCAATAAATACAGCTGCGGATCCAAGCTATAACCTGTTCCATACTTATAGTACTTACTGAGTTGCAAGCATATTCAACACTTCCTGGATCTGATGATGGATGTGCACTCCTGAAAATAAAGGTTCCAAAAGAGGCTTTTTTGCAGTGATGTCATAGAGTGAACACCTTTCAGTGAACAGTTCTTTAAACATCTTATTTTCTTTTTTTGAAGAACATATTAATAATCTAAAGAACGCTTTGTGCAATGCAAAGTTTCCATGGATGTTCAAGGTTCTTCATGGAACCATGCCAATGAAGAAACTTTATAGAGTCTGGCCTAGCGGCTAGCCTATGTGCTCTGACAGCTGCCCACTATTATAGGGGTTAATATGGTACAGTGAAAAAAAAAAACAATGTTGCGATTATAATTAATTTATCTTTGGTTAGCTGTGGGTGGACTTCCAAAAAGGGCAAATCAGGAGCCTGTTTAGCAGGTGCATCTGTAACCTTAACAATTGTTTAGTGTTTTAAGAACAATAGTCTTTACGATTATTATACACAAAGCATGGCGAGACTTCATCAGTGAAGAGGAACAGTACGTGAACACCCAAAAGTGAACGATTGGGATCATCGGTTATGTCCAAACAACACAGAACTACTGCAGCAAGTGCCAGAAAACATTAATTCCACCTTGAAGACATTTTTTTAAGTGCATTATAACTCTAAATATTCTGCATGTATTGCATTTTATTTAATTTTCTATTTTACCTTAAACCATAAAGGTCCCATAGAAATATAATCATATATGTATTTATTATGCCTATACAGTCCCACCTACTGGCCGGAGCAGATAATGAGCTAGGATCATCACCAGGCTATAGGATGAACAATGGGCAAGAATTAAAATTAAAATCTATATTATTTGACGTTTAACGATCAGGCGCCAAATGAGCTACTCGCCAATTGCAGATTACAAGAGGACAATACTCCTTTTGTTATCTTCTGAGCTATCCTGAGATGTGCCTGAAGTCCACAGTCTTATGCTTCATATTTAATTGACCCTTATCACATTTCCAGGTTTCTCAGAAGCGGAAGTCATCATAGTGTAAACTTCTATAGCGGTATTGCAGGATTTATGATGCTGATGACCGGTCATCACAGTCTTTGAACAGGGTCCATAGCGCTCTATTATGATGGCTGTTGATGAGGAGCTTAATTAATGAAAGTGACTCTAAGAATAAAAAAACAGGATAATCTTTAAGAAATCCTTGGGAGGCTGTGTCGGTGCTATGCAAATTTCTGCCCTGGCCTACACCGCCACTGACCACAGGACGGTGTTTGAAAACTTGAGGCTGTAGAAGAGCATTGATAAGACAGATAAGATAAGTTTGTCTAAAAGCCCAATCCCTGAACAGAATTCCCTGTTATTTCACAAGGAGAGTGATAAAGAGGTCTGGGCAGTAAACGGAATGAGTTTAATAACATGCATAGAAAAAAATAGAGCAGGAAGGAAGAGGAAATATATGGTCAGGAAAAACAAAACATATTTAGTTCATTTCACAACCTGGCCAAAGCACAGTGACATCTGCTCCACCTGCTGCAAAGCTCCACTAGAGTCCTGGACTACAACCAGATTTCAAGGGCAAGCTATGCACTGCTAGCCATTACTCTTGCCAAGTCGTTAAAAAAGCAATTGACATCTACTCAATAAAAAGCGACCAGCGAAACTGGACTAGCGTTGTTTACTGCAATGGAATTTAAATAAAATAATAGAGAATAGTCTAATAACAAAAAAAGGGTTAATTTCGGTTCAAAATCATTTCAAAATATGGACTTCTTTCTGGCATACATATGCCAACAACTTCCTAATTTGTCATGCCCTGAATACAAAATTTGTACAGTTTTTTCCCCTGATTTGCATTTTGGATGTCATGCTGCACTGTGTAATGTAATCCACAAAAGAGCAAGACAAAAGATAAATGGGATACAAGAAACTTAATGAACATTGAGAAATTAACAAACAACTACACATTAAATATAACGATAACTCAGACAATGGCACGAAAAACAGAGATACTGAGGGCTTATATACACAGTGAAGAAACGAAACAAGGAACAGGTGTGAAACTCAATGAGAAACCATAGCAACAAACAATTGACAGGGAACACAGGATAGCTAAAGAGAACAGAACATGACTGTTACACTGGATGAGTCAATTGCTAGTTGCTGAAAGTCAGAGCCAGTCTGCAGATTTTGGGCAGTCGGAGTTGACAGATTCCTCCGAAAATTGGGTAGTGCATGATGGACACAGACTTGTTTCGCTTCAGAATATGGGCCTTTTACACAACACTGTTTTCAATTAAAAACGGATGTGTTTGACGGCCTGAAAACGCAGGCTTTTGAAATCTGAGTTTCGAAGTGCAAGTTTTTGAAAACGATTCCTCTATCGTCTCCATGCAACATGCAACAAAAACACAAATTTGTGAAAACTGTGCTATCACACGCATGCGTATTACGTGTTCAGTCTATAGGCACGTAATGTTTCTTTACAAAGTGACATCACCAACTACATGCCTGGCATGAGTATTTTTAGTCATTTTCATAGATCCTTGTGAATGGGGATTGTTTTGACAATGGTGTCTTATTCACGCGAAAAAGCAAAGGACCATTTTTTCTGTTTTTAGCACATCGTTGTCATGAAAATGTACCCTATGATTCCATCCAGTCAGAGAATATCAAACAGTTTTAGATCACATATTGTTTTCATTTGTCATGCATCTGCTAGCAATGATTCTGCAAAAGTTTATAATGTTCTGAACGAGGTTCTAGCAGTGTGTGATCCTCAGTCATTTAGTGCCCAGTTTTAATCTGGAAGAATTAGACAAAAAGTGTACATCCAGAAGGCAAAAAGCTCCATAAAGACATTTTATTTATTGCATATTTTGGTGAAAACATTGTTCTTTTGTGATCAGTTTTAATCTAAAACCTTTTACAAAGTCAACAAGCATATGATGCCTAGAGTTTTCAAATCTGTCCAGACTTAAAAGTTGTCTAGTAGTGTATTCCAGCCTTTTACTAAAAAGATGCAAGGTATGGCTCATTAAAGCTACTGAATGACAACTGAAGCTGAGTCCATTGATTAGCTCAAATCCTTTATTATAAACTGGGTGTTTAGGCCCTTCATGTTCTTGCTTGATCACAGCAAAAAAGTGGATCACAGCCACATAAGAGTCAGGGAAAAAGAAAAATCTTCCCTTTGGTAAACAATACTGTGATCTTCAACCTGGAGGCAAGGGACAGAAGATGATGTAATTGCTATTACCAAGGCAACATCAACAGAAACATAAGGAAGCACAGCTGGAATTGTTAGATCAGCTTCAGTGCATGGCATCACTTCTTCCAAACAGGACTGTGAACCACCCACCTTCCTAGCGTACCACATACGCTACACACTCACACTTTGTATTGCCAGGAAGGGTTGAGCCACATATCTGAGGAATTTGAATAATGACAGTGAAATTTCTCACTGGAAAATTATGTTACTGCTGCTTGTGTACGAGGATGTTTAGGACCGTACGCTCATAAAATGACATATTTAGATATTCAAAAAGTATTTAAATACTCCAACTCTGCAGTAGCCTCTAATGTACCTAACATGTTACATATACAATTAATACAACATATTTTGAGAAATAAAAATGACACATTCTTCCAGATGCATTATGTACAAGTAAAATTGTAGCGTTTTGAAAGAAGCTAGATTGTCTATAAAAAAACCTGGCTTCATTAAAAATGCACCAAGAACAAAGTATATTGCTAATACGCTGACTCAGACGTTTAGCAAGTGTCAATCATTCACTGTGTGCTTAGGTTTGCATACTGTACTGTCACTGATGACAAGATCATCGCTTTAAGAATTTTGCTCTAGTTCAAAACAACAACAAAACAATAGCTGACTAATACATTTGGAAACCAAATATATTCCGATGGGACATGCTATAATTCGTCTAAAACTATTTTAAACAACATTCACAAATTTATTCCATGTAGCTTTCATTATCTCGTAAGAATTGAAGGATTATTTGGAATAGTTGTATTTTTAAAAATGTATTTGTTGAACAAGAAAGAAATTTGGATCAGTTACAGTTTCCCTTCACTTTATAAAATAAAAGTACAAATAAAAAAAAACTTTACTTCTAAGATAAATTACTAAAAAAAAAATTCTAGTTTTGCTGTTAGTATCGTTTTCTTTTCTAATTGTAGTTACTATATATAGTAAATAGTATAAGAACACACAATTCATAAATACAAATACAGCATTTGGTACCCATATTCATCATATATACATATATATATTCAATGCCCTGCACTTTCACATATGATTGTCAGATGATGTTAGCATAAATATTTCACACATTTTCGAGATTTTAAATGAACAAAAATATATTGATTCTCTTATTATATACAGGTAAGATCTGAGAAACTGAATGTTCTCAAACTATTCTGACATTGTATATCACCATTCAAAAGTTTAGGGTTAAGATTTTTTAGCACATTAAATTGATGAAGTGACAGTTAAGACATTTCTATTATAAAATATTTCTATTTAAAATAAATGCTGCCCTTTTGAAAGAAAAAAGAAAGAAAAGAAAAATCATAATTTCCACAAAAATGAGCAGCACAACTGTTTCCCCCATTGATGATAATAATAAGAAATGTTTCTTGGGCACCAAATCAGCATATTAGAATGGTTTCTGAGGATCGTGTGACACTGAAGACTGGAGTAATGATGCTAATATTGTAAATATTTTAAATTGTAATAATATTTCACAATATTTCTGTTTTGCCTGTATTTTGACATAAAAATGCAGCCTGGATGAGCACAGGAGCTTTCTTTCAAAACATTAAAAGATCTTACGACCCCAAACTCTTGAACAGTAATAGTGCGCAAAAGGCACAGACTCTATACACCGCAAACTCACTGAGCTCATAGTATCTAAAAGCAGGACAAGAGAGAGTCACTCATGTCTGTCAGAGAATGGTATCTTCACTGTCCTCTTTGACTGGACTGAGATGAGACTTCCTCTGCTTGGAGATGGCAGCCCACAAGCGACACAGCATCCCACCTCTGAAAAACAAATGCACAAACACAGATTTACGCTTAGATCAGTCATTTTTTCAAGAAATTAATAATTTTATTCAGCAAGGATGCATTAAATTGATCAAAAGTAACAGTCAAGACATTTGTTATTACAAAGGATTTCTATTTCAAATAAATCAACTTTCAATTAATCAAAGAATCTTGAAAAAAGTGTATCACCGCTTTCACAAAAACATTAAGCAGCACAACTGTTTTCAACATTGATAATAAGAAGAAATTTATATTGATAATAATTAGAATGACATCCGAAGGATCATGTGACACTGAAGATTGCAGTAATGATGCTGAAGATTCAGCTTTGTCATCCCATTTTAAAATATATAAAAAAAAGAAAACAGTCATTTTAAAATGTAATAATACTTCAAAATATTACGGCTCTACTGTATTTTCGATTATATAAATACAGCCTTGGTAAGCATAAAATACTTCTTTCGTAAACATTTTTAAAGAAGTATCTTAGAGTAAAAATGGTACTCCTTTACAACATATGACTTTTTTCATCAAATATAACATTTTAACTATATGTCCCTCCTATACCTCGCCACATTTTTCCTGTTGTCTAAAGGACTTACTTGATGCCACAGTACTGCAGATCATCTCTGCAGGCGAGGTGGAGGAGACTGTCCAATGTGAACTCATGAAAAACAAGCTTAAAGAAAACAAACAACAACCAATCACTATTAACTTCAACATATTTACATTTTTACATATTTACATACAAGCTAAATTTCACAATAAGAAATCTATAAATATGAATTAGCAATCAAAGCTTGTGGTCAAAAGGAATATATTTTTCTATATTTCCACTCACTATTTCTATGGTTTTCTCATCCACTGGAACACCTCTTAACCAGCGCACCATAGCAGAATTGTGAGCATTATGGGATGAAGATTTATTATCTGTTGGAAAGAATAAACATAACACACATTGGCTATATAAACTGATACTTGTATGCATTCATTTGCACTTTTGTACAGTGATGTTACAGTCCTATACTATCACTGCAAAACTGGTCATTACAAAAAAAGTCACTGTTTCGAAAACACTTCCAGAATTCCAGATTTCTCTAGAAGTACATGTAGTGAAAACGAAAGCCCCGAGGGTAAGCCATAAACTTGATTTGGTTGAAATTGGGTAACAGTTGTAAGTGATTACAGGGCGTGTTCTTTATGAGCATCAAAAGTCCTCCTAAAACTAAAGAAAAGTAGTGTTGAGACATGGCATGTTGAGTAGATGTGAATAAATGTGATATTGCTCCATGACCACACCTTTTGACTGCCTCAGGCGACAACTTTCTCTCATACGGAAGAAGCAGTTCACAAACAATTGTTCAGTAGTAAATACTGTCTTCAACTTCAGAATTAATAAGAGGAAAGACGTGAGCAACCTGTAGCTGCAGGCGCAGCTCTGAGCTCCAGGGCATTGATGTGCCTTTGTTTGGTATGAATGGAGTTCTTCAGAAGTTCATGGAATTCTTTCTCCTTTTCATTCAGCTGAATCAACAATCTGGAACATAGTGTGAACAATTCCCAACAGGAACAAATCAGTGTGGTTCATTCATTGCATAACTGTTCTCATTCACTGCCATCTTGTGGCTAATTTGAAAAATAAATAAATGTCATTCTGTTGTCACATCACCACCATCACAGCTCTGATAATTGCTCGACTTTGCTGTATGCTGGCGTGTGTGTGTGCGCGCACATGCATATATATATATAAATATATATATATAAAAAAAAACACACACACAAACATTGTAATATGCTGATTTGGTGCTCAAGAAACATTTCTTATTATTATCAATATTGAAAATTGTCTGAATATTTTTGGAAACCGTGATGCAGTTTTTTTTTTTCAAGATTCTTTGCTAAATACAATTTTTTTCAAAAGAATGGCATTTATTTGAAATAGAAATCTAATATTTGGAATTAGTTTTATTTTTGCTTTTTATTTTCTGTTTTCATTTTTAGTTAAAGTTTTTGGAATTGTATCGTTCTTATTAGTTAACTTCAAAGATTAAACTTTTTTTAAATATGTCTATATAGTTTTTTCAGTTTGAGTTTTAGTTATTTTGGTTCACCAAGTTAAATTAAAAAGGATAAATGTTGCCTTGGCAACTAGCTGAAATAAAATCTTTTTAAAAAATCTTTTATTTCAGTTAAAGTTTATTTTACTTCAAGTAAAACATTTTTTGTTATGGTTTTAGTTTTAGTTAACTATAATAACCCGGGTACATGTACATCATTTTATCCATTAAACACTTTTTAAAAGTTTGGAGGGCAACAGAGAGAGAGATAAGGTTTTGGATACCTCATAGACTCAAAGCGAAGTTCTGATAGCTCCTTTGCGAGTGAAGAGTGACTGGAGATGATGTCACTGGGGAGATTGTTGCATTTGGTATGACCCTCTTCAGAATTCTGAGTGATGATACGCGATTCTTCTTTGTCCTTTGCGAGGGGAGTGACAATTGGTTTAGAATCAGCCTCTGTGGGTTGTTCGATTTCTTGAGAACTCTCCTCATTTTCAAACGATGACTGTAGTTGAAGCTTGAGCTCTGGAAAGGGGATTTTAATGGATTGCAATGAAGGTATGTCCAAAGCAGAAGATTTAGAGATGCAATAGAAGCATGTGGGATCACTGTTGCATTTGAAATGGTGTCCTTTACATACCTGGTAGCAGAACCGTGATAGTATCTTGTACAGCCTGCCTCAACAAGTTGTCCAAAGCAAACATCCAATGAGGTTTTATCTGCTGTTTCTTCAGAACCTTCTTGACCTACAAACGTAAGAGTCACATCTGATGAAGAATAAGATTTAAAAAAAAAAAAAAAGTTTTTGTTTTTCAATATATACATACATACAAATAAAATAATTTTTTCTTTTAAATGAGCATTTATATATCAGGCTCCTAGGTTTAGTTCAGTGGTTTCACACTTTAATGACAAGAAATAATAATATTTGCCAATGCCAATAATAAGACCCTTAGCTTTAGTTTGATTCTGGTTTAATTGAGATGAAAGCAATTTGAAAGCAAAGAACATACTGCATCCTGGAAGCTAAAGAGCGCCGCCTGCAGGCTGCTGAGAGGCACAGAGGAGTTCAGTAGACTGGAGCGCAAAGTCAGGAGGCTGTTATTCAGGTGCCTTTTGTCTGGAGAGCGAATGTTTTCTCGGAGGCAGCAAATCAGTTCGCTGATGTGATCAGAGGTAATGCACGGCTGCTCCACCTTCAAGATGGGAAAAAAACAGCAAGTGTCAGAATCATTCAGGCATTCGATAAAAGACATTTGAGAAAGGGCACTGGTGGTGTGACAGAATTCCACATCAAGCATCTCAGGTGACACAGGAGTGTGGGAATGTACCTGCGGCAGGGTCTCCTGAATGTTTTGAACTACAAGGCTGATGTACTCAGTAAGTATCCTATGTAGCGTGTCCCTCCGTTCGCTGTCTTTTCTCAGCATGAACAAACCTAGATTCTCTCCAGAACAAGCTGGACTTGTGGTCATGTCTCCTTGAGGCTCATCTGGCACTCTACCGACAGCAAATGCATGCAACAAAGGCAAATAAGTTATTTCAGGAGCTGAAAGTATGTTTCACATGATTTCAACATAATTCCCAGAATCTGAGATCTGATGCATTGACTCACGTCAAAAAGCCACTGGAGCTGGGAGGACTTTCAGCCATGTCATTTCCTTTGAAGGCACGAGTGGTCCTTCTCAGATCAAAAGAGCAGGACAATTCATTGTGTTCAGCATCTGTGTTCTCCACACGCAATGCAATGGGTACAGACATGCTCCTGTGAAAGTCTCCTACAATATAATGTCCAAATAAACTCAAATATCCAATTAATAACTTGCTATCAAATTACTTTGAAGTATAAGTCACTATTCATAAATGGGTGTTTCTGCAACTTTGGGCACTTTTATGTCCCATAGGTTGATTTAGATTAAAAATAAAATATTTAAACCTTTATCTTTTTATTATATAAAAGATCATAATTCAATGGTCTTGGGAACTTTTATCATGCCTCCATTTTTCAAATGTTTTTCATATTAGTGGTCAATGGTGTAACTGACACTTTAGTAGAACATAAATAAAAATAATTGAATTATAAAATAAATGAATAAATATGTAAAAGTATACACAATATATATATATATATATATATATATATAGTATATACATAAATAAATAAAATAAATCGATAATTTAATGATAAAATAAATAACATGCAAACAAACAATAAATAAATAATTTTGTGTGATGCTTGTATAAACATTAGTGGACAAAAAAAAAAAAGTGAGTGTTTATTTTCTAAAAGTGCACACAGACAAAAGTGCCCAATTTCGAAGAAACACCCATTTAAAGCTGTTGGTTTTAAAGTGTAAAAGATCCCAAGAATTTATGGACGCGATTCTACATGCTCACCGGCAGGTTCTTTCAGAGAGTTGTCGAACTGAGGCTTTGTCTTCTTCCTGGGACTGCCCTTCAGAAAGCTGTTCTTCAGTAGCTCTGAAGCTGTGGCTCTCTTGTCTGGGTTGGGTTCAAAGCAGCACACGATGAAGCCTTTGGCTTGCTCTGACATGCACTCTGGCACTGTGGGGTGAATCTTAAACATGCCCACCTGCAGGAGGACAATTACTCAGTAAACTGTTTTGAAGGAGAAATTCACATTTAGATGCAAAACACACTCTTAACACCGCCAGTCTTACACCATCAGTCTTTGGCACAAGGGGCGCTATACAAGAAATTCGTATAAATCATCTTCTGTTCTTCATGCATATGTACATGCATAGAGGCTTTTTTTCTGGCCTTACAGTGAATCTAATAAATATGCAATGAAGCATGACGTCAACTGGGAATGTGAGAATGGAATGTAAATAAACTTCACAGTTGATTTAACATGGTTATATAACATCAGTTTAAAATAACACTTAGATTCCTGCTTCAAAAACCTGTAGCACCTTAAACATGGCCGCCTGAGGACTTCCCAGCTCATAAAAAGGTGGTTTCCCTGTGGCCATTTCTATGATGGTGCAACCCAGAGACCAGATATCAGCCGGTTTGCCGTACCCACGAGGACCTTGGTCGATGATCTCTGGAGCCATGTACTGCAGAGTGCCTGTAGCCAAATAAATCAGGAGTTTGAAAAGCAAACACACAAGAGTACATTATGTAACCGGAGAAGCATGCAAGTATGCACTAGGAGACTCACCTGTGAACGTCTCTGTACATGGGTTGATTCCTGCTAGTCTCTTGGAGGTGCCAAAATCTGATATCTTTAGCACACCGCTGTACGTATTTATCAAAACATTATCACCCTGGTGAGATAAAAAGTATGTAATGTAAAGTATGAAAGGTGATGAAAAAAATGCAGCTGAAATTTTCATGTTAATGAACAGATAGCTTTAAAGTAATGGCAGCACTGAGATGTATTCATACCTTAATGTCTCTATGGACAATCTGATTATCATGGAGATATTTCAGCCCTTCCAGAATCTGCTTGGTGTAGAAAACAATGGTCGCCTCATTATCTTTAAGAGGCCCCCACTTTGATCTTAAGAGAGAGGACAAACTTCCTGTAATGGAAGAAAAAGCAAGTGAATACATGATGGTTAGTATTTAGGAACTGTGTAATCATACATTTTAAGATAACAGACTGTATATCCATATGTACATACACTTATGAAAAGTCAATAAAATAGACAGCTGAATGAAAATAATCTTTTGAAAAACCATTGTAATCTTCGCATTTTATATTGATTTCATTCAATGCTCTATTTTCAACTATTTTAGTTTTAATGACTCTTAAAAATGTCAAGTGGTTTAACATACTCTACTGTTAAGCAAGTGATTTACTTTGAAAGAAAATAATAGCACAGATGCATTCAATTTATCAAAAAGGGCCAGCAAATACATAAATAATTAAATGCTGTTCTATTGAACTTTCAATCCATTAAAAAATAATTCCACAAAAATATTAAGCAGCCCTACCATTTTCAACAAAGCCAATAATAGGAAAGGTTTCCTGTGCAGTATATTAGAATGTTTCCTAAAAGTTAGTATATTAGAATGATTTCTGAAGGATCAAATTCAGCTTTGTCATCACAAGCTAACTGAACAGTTAAAATTATTTACTGTATATATGCAGCCCCTTGTATTATATTAGTATATAGAAGTTAATTATAAATATATTTTATATATTTATTCAAAATGCTCATCATAAAGGAGGTGTAGGACCACACACATTAATAAATGTTACGTCACTATCCCATTAATAACTCTTGAGATGAATTCTCTAAACTGGTCTGTGCTGTTTAGAAAAGTACATTACCATTACACTCCCAGCAATAGATCTTCCCACACACCCACATTACACACAACACACCCTTCCTAAGAACCAAGTTGATTTCTCGACAGACTTTGCAAAAATCAACATTCCTGCATGTCATCAAAGAGACAACTTAAAAGATTATGTAAGAGAACAATGAGCAAAGTACGCCACACCTCCCGGAACCTCCTCCATGAAGATCTTGATGAAGCCATCCTCACTAACTGATCCCAAATACTGTACAATATTCCTGTGCTTCAGCCTCTTGTGTAGGGCAATCTCTTCGTGGAGCGGCTGAGAATAGCTAAGAGCCAGAACGAGAAAGACAAGAAAGACCATGATGGAAGAAAAAAAAAAAATATTATGATGATCTTAGCTATGCAGTTCAGACCACAATCATAAGGGTTTTATAGGCATATTTGGTAAAACAGCTAAACAAAAATCTTGGATCACATGGAAAGGTCTACATCTGCAAACAGTCCATGCGAGGACAGTTTAAACAAGCATTAGTCCTGAGGACATACATCACTGGGCCGTGGGGAGCTCTGAACATGGTCAGAGGTCAACAAACAAGTGCTGGATTTTTGCAGAAGCAGATCAACAATGTACCTAATACACAGTTAAGTGGCCTAAAACTATAAACAACCAGGTCCTTCTAAAAAAATTAGCATATTGTGATAAAGTTCATTATTTTCCATAATGTAATGATAAAAATTAAACTTTCATATATTTTAGATTCATAGCACACCAACTGAAATATTCAGGTCTTTCATTGTTTTAACACTGATGATTTTGGCATACAGCTCATGAAAACCCAAAGTTCCTATCTCAAAAAATTAGGAAAAGGTTCTCTAAACGAGCTATTAACCTAATCATCTGAATCAACTAAGTAACTCTAAACACCTGCAAAAGATTCCTGAGGCTTTTAAAAATTCCCAGCCTGTTTCATTACTCAAAACCGCAATCATGGGTAAGACTGCCGTCCAGAAGGCAGAATTCCAGAAGACACAGAAAGAAATTTCTGAACAAATAGGCTGTTCCCAGAGTGCTGTATCAAGGAACCTCAGTGGGAAGTCTGTGGGAAGGAAAAAGTGTGGCAAAAAACGCTGCACAACGAGAAGAGGTGACCGGACCCTGAGGAAGATTGTGGAGAAGGACCGATTCCAGACCTTGGGGGACCTGTGGAAGCAGTGGACTGAGTCTGGAGTAGAAACATCCAGAGCCACCGTGCACAGGCGTGTGCAGGAAATGGGCTACAGGTGCCGCATTCCTCAGGTCAAGCCACTTTTGAACCAGAAACAGTGGCAGAAGCGCCTGACCTGGGCTACAGAGAAGCAGGACTGGACTGTTGCTCAGTGGTCCAAAGTACTTTTTTCGGATGAAAGCAAATTTTGCATGTCATTCGGAAATCAAGGTGCCAGAGTCTGGAGGAAGACTGGGGAGAAGGAAATGCCAAAATGCCTGAAGTCCAGTGTTAAGCACCCACAGTCAGTGATGGTCTGGGGTGCCATGTCAGCTGCTGGTGTTGGTCCACTGTGTTTTATCAAGGGCAGGGTCAATGCAGCTAGCTATCAGGAGATTTTGGAGCACTTCATGCTTCCACCTGCTGAAAAGCTTTATGGAGATGATTTCATTTTTCAGCACGACCTGGCACCTGCTCACAGTGCCAAAACCACTGGTAAATGGTTTACTGACCATGGTTTTACTGTGCTCAATTGGCCTGCCAACTCTCCTGACCTGAACCCCATAGACAATCTGTGGGATATTGTGAAGAGAAAGTTGAAAGACGCAAGACCCAACACTCTGGATGAGCTTAAGGCCGCTATCGAAGCATCCTGGGCCTCCAGAACACCTCAGCAGTGCCACAGGCTGATTGCCTCCATGCCACGCCGCATTGAAGCAGTCATTTCTGCAAAAGGATTCCTGACCAAGTATTGAGTGCATAACTGAACAGAATTATTTGAAGGTTGACTTTTTTTGTATTAAGAACACTTCTTTTATTGGTCGGATGAAACATGCTAATTTTTTGAGATAGGAATTTTGGGTTTTCATGAGCTGTATGCCAAAATCATCAGTATTAAAACAATAAAAGACCTGAAATATTTCAGTTGGTGTGCAATGAATCTAAAATATATTAAAGTTTAATTTTTATCATTACATTATGGAAAATGAACTTTATCACAATATGCAAATTATTTGAGAAGGACCTGTGTGTGTATATATGTATGAGATATATGTATGAGATAAAATATATATTTTTTCAATTAATTTGATTAAATTATGAATTCTTATTATTAATATATGTTATTATTAATATCATATAGTAATTATATATGCCAAAAGTGGGCAGGTGCTTTGAAAGTATGTTTTACTATGTTGTTAAGTGACATACATCAAGATCAAACGTAGGCATTTAAACAAACAATATCAACGCAATGGAAAAACGTTCATACGTGCTGTCTTTCTCTGGGATCTCTTTGATTGCGATGCGCACATGATTGCTGAGGTCCCGTCCAGCGTACACCACTCCATAGGTTCCTTTCCCCAGCACCACCTTGTCTTTATTCTCATTTATCTCATAAATGTACTGAAAGAGAAATAGTACCATAATGGAGTCATATGGACCAACTGCACCCAATGGGTGAAGACCAGTGATGCATATATACATATATCTATACAAATATAGAGATTTATCACTAATATGGATTACTCGTTAAAAGTTACTACAATTATTTTTTAAGGAAATTAATACTTTTATTTGGCAAGGATGCATTAAACTGATCAAAAGTGACAGTAAAGACATTTATAATTTTAGAAAAGAAGTTTAGATTAATCAAAGAAGCCTTAGAAATGTATCAGTTTCCACAAAAATATTAAATAGCAAAACCGTTTTCAACATTGATAATAAGAAATGTTTACGGAGCACCAAATCAGCATATTAGAATGATTTCTGAAGGATCATGTGACAATGAAGACTGACGTAATAGGTGCTGAAAATTCTGTTTTGTTCAAATATATTAAAATAGAAAACAGATATTTTAAATAATAATAATAATAATTCACAATATTACTGTTTAACTGTAATTTTGATCAAACAATTAAGCTTTTGAAGCATTTTGAGATGAGCTTTTTTTTATTTTTATGCAAAACTGAGTTTGGTAAGAAGCAGCGTTACATTTCACACCTAACTGCTAAATTCAACAAGCACTAAACTGGCAGTAAGGACACATGACACCAGGAAGTACGTTTATATGTGGATTCTTGTCAATACTAAAGATATTTAAAGAGGAAGCCAACAGGCTGACAACACAATTGCATTATGGTACTGGTAATAGTAGTACCATATTCCCAGTATGCAACGGGAACCTGCATTTGGAATGATACACAATGAAGAGAACTATGTCCATAAATATCAACTCAACTCTTTCATGATGATTAAACTTTTCATAAAAAACAAAAACATTACAGCGAAGTCAAGACATATATTCAAGGCAGTAACACTACATATCCTGACAGGTAGAGCCCAAGCCAAAAGAAATGTAGAACCAAATCGGTTCATCAAAACTAACCCAACCTGGAAAACATCTCAGATTATTCTACACAAAAAATATAAACATATTGTACCTGAAAACATTAGTCTGCATCAACAAAAGTCATTTTAAGGCTTGTGTGTCAAGAATAAGGTAGAAATAGCTGCTTAATGAACCAAGTGCACATTTTCACTCATGCTGAACATGATTACTGGGGCTGAACAAACAATGAGAGGTTATATGCAATTCACAAAGATTTCTCTCACCTCTAAAACTCCTTCCCCTCCCCTGATTGGACTGGAATCGTCCACAGGACTTTCTGTTTGATGCAATAGAGAGTTTACCAAATCACAGAACCTGAAAAGCAACACAAATTATAGGGTTTGAGAAATATGTTCAATGGAAAAAATCTTTAATTGTGACTCATTTCCTTATGATTTCATTTTGTTGTTCAAACATGCAAATACACTTGATCATTTGGCCATTATGTAATCACGTAATGTTTTCATTGGAAGAATGAGAATAAAGATAAGGTCAAATGTGACTTCCTGAACATGATGCAACAGAAGGGTAAATAAATATGGCATGAATTTAAAGGCTCAGTGAATGGTGCCTGGAGCAAGTATGACAGTAAATATTAAATTATTCTTAAAACTAATTTACATAACCTATTCTTTTAGGAGTTCATTTTTAGCCAAAAACACTCATGACATTGGAGCTCTTTCCTCATGATGTCCTTGGCAGCATGTTTGAGCGATGCGTCAGCCGGCGGATCTCACCCTTTACAATGAAGATCACTGGGAAAGTACAACTGGAAGTCATCTGAATTATACAGGACATACAGGAAGCAGCTCCGTTCGTCGAACTTGGAGATGCTGCATGAGTGGAATAACAAGAGATTTTCAATACAAATGAACACGAGCATTCTCAATCCAATCCAACATGCCAGAAAAATAAAACATCAAAGATAATGGGACAAGCTCTTTTACACTCTTTGAAATTTATCCAAACACAGCAGTTCAGTTTGTACTCCTAAAACTCCATGCGCTCCCTTGGGAATTTATAATACTTAGAATGTTTTTAGAATTAAAGTAAAATAAAGTATGTGGTGCACAGTTATTTTGTTCTATTACATGAATGAGACATATTTAATGCCTAAAATGTTAACATTACAACAATGTGAATCTGACAAATACTGTAATCTTGTAGCACACAACAGCTTCAAAATTCAAAGTTTTAGGTTAAAGTGTGTAAATTTGTGTTATAAAATGAAACGTTAAAAAGTCTCTTCAAATAATGTCAACCACTTATTTTACTGAATCATTTTTTAGTACACAGGAAAATTCCACAGGCAATAAAACAGCTCTTTGCAACTCAAACAATTTAATGACAAATATCCTGTTAGAATCTGTTTGGAAATACTAATTCTAACAGGAATAGAGATCCCACTAGGAGACTATGTATCCATGACTAAAATGATTTTTTTAAATATGGGTCGATCTGACCTTAATTATCAACATCCATTATCATTTGTTTTGCAACCTGAGCTCTAAACAAGATGTCCACTGCCCTAAAGGCTGGAAATAGGAACAAAACCAGTAGAAAAAGAACTGAAAGAGACATTGACCTGTAGCTTAAAAAGCTGGAAAGAGGATAACAGGCATCAACTAGGCCATTCAACAAGGAAGTTTTAAAAAAAGACCTATTCAGAGAAAAATCGCTGGGCTGTGGCCAAAACAGAGCAGCCCTAGTGGGACCATAAACTGCTGCAAGCTTGGAAATGGAAAACAGAAAAAATGTAAAAAAAATTACAGTATTCTCATAAGTGCACAGTACCTTACTCCACGAATAGCAGATGCTGGGAAAGTCCACTCATGAAGACCTTTCTGGGAAAGCCAAATAAAGCGGAATAAAGCAAATAAAGTTACACTCCCACCGACATGTAGAAAAGGTTGAATTTTACTGCATAAAGCACACCATCTTCTGTCATGTTAAATGATGCCTATCTTTCACATAAATTATTTAATAAGATGGAAACTCAACTACGTGACAACACAATGCAATGTAACTGCACCCTGCACAATTAGGCTACTCCTAAATGCCATGTGTGAAAAGCACCAAGAGTCAAGGGTGTTTACCTCGAGTGGAGTGACGTGTCTCAACTGCACCGTACGGCTGTCATCTTCCTCATTTATGCTTATTATACTGGGTTGGAACACTTTAGTGGGCTCCAGAATCAGAACCTAAAAAAGATAAGATATTTTGGGTCTGCTTATATTCTCCACCTTTTTGGCCTTTCCTTTAAGTAAAGCAGGCTGATTTTTGGCAGTAGGGTGAAAGCCTGTTTATTGGTCCAATGAGGGTTTCCAATAACACAGGTGAAGGTCTCTGCGTGTTACTGTCTTTTGTCGAGGCAAAGTATTTTGGTTAAATTCAATACATTTTGTCTTTTGTATTGACTCGTTATTTCATCTGACTCCATAAATGAAAAGGGTTTTAATGATATCTGGGTATAATTAAAAGTGAGCGAATGTTTGATTATTCTTCTGAAACTCTTTAATTATGTTTTACCCGTTCAGATTAGGAAACTATGCCGCTTAGAGGTCCTCGCATCTTCTGCGGGTCTCAAGATCACAATCTCGTCAGTTTCGTCACTAAACAGAGGTTTTTGACTAATATCTCAGACGGTCGGATTCACCAAAAACACAATCAGAGATACTTTTCGTTTAGTCCCCTTGAATTGCATACACTTGAACTTAATTCAATAGTTATACTTTAGTAGAGGTTTTGGCCCTATTATAGGTATGAGTTGACCAACAATACTTCCCTCATAATAGTTTGGCCAAGTCCGTGATTTCTCACGTACACTTATCTAAAGTTACTTTAAATTAAGACAGAGGTAAAATAGACGTACCCAAATTTAGGTTGGTCAAGTAGCACGTTAGCTACTCTAAACGGAATGCCCCGTCTCTACAAAACAAGTACACTTGAACTACTGACAAAATATTAGCCGTCGCCAATCTGACGCAGTCTTGCGGGAGCATACAATTCTGATAATCTCCTTGGGAGAACAAACTCAGAGTCAATCAGAGTAAAATCAAACGTTTACAATTTAATATGTCAGGTAAATGTATCATTACAATTTCATAATCAATTCAAAGATAATCAATGCAAAACATCAATTGCTCTAGAACAAAGAGGAAAAGTTTACCCGACAAGAAATGCGTGAGGCTGAGAGTCTCGCAACTCTAAGCCTCACGGGCCTATCTCAAATACAGAAAAGGCCCTGAGCTCTCGCTGCGTTTCATTATATACCCAGACCTCATTTCAAATCTAAACATCATCCACACTGGAAATTAACTGTAAATCACCATTTGCTAGCAGTGGAAAATTAGCATTCAGTCAAATGGTCAGAAGGTGTTAACTCAAAGACACACCCTCCGGTGTGGAAGATATTTCTAAGCTTCCTAAGAACTTTATTATCTTTTGGTTTACTTCTTTGGGAATGAGACATTTGTACCAGTCGAGACATTTCAAATAATACCAAACATGTATGATAATCATTCACATTAAACCATTTAGATTCTTGTGTGAGTTTGGGAGATCTCTGCCAGGATGAAGAATGGGGGAGAGAAATGTAGATTAGGAGGAGGGAGGTGAGACCTTCGTCTCAATAGTGCATGAGGGGGAGTTCAAATGTTAATTTCCTTTGTTTTCTCAGAGAGTGGTCCTCTCTTTAAGTCCTTCTAGTTTTTCCAGTCTTACAGATAGGGTAAAGGTCCCAATACACAAAGTAAAATCGAAAAACAAACTGGTGTGACATCATTTCTAACAAAATCAGGCCAAAACGAAGTTTGTTTGCACAACGCATATTTACACATTCATCCAACTTCTGCTCTCAGCAGTGTGGGCGGTATTGGGATGCTTGCTAACAGTATACCACTGGTCACGTATTTCGAACTTCTTTTTATGTCGAACCACGTCGCTGCGAGTATATTGGGGCCTTAAAGGGTTAGTTCGCCCATTTAAGACATGAAGTTGTATGCAATCCTTACCAGCACTATAGTGTATACACACTGACCCACTTTGTTGTCACCCCCCTGGTCCGAGTTCTGACCGCTGGAAGTTTTTGAATGAAGTAATCCCGGGTACTTTCCGGGGCCACAAAACTGTGCGTTTTTACGTGAAAAAAAGATTTGCGTTTCAAAGCTTGATTAATTTAACACACAAAAAACACGCCGGGCAAAATTCATACCTCAGTTTTAATGCGGCACTATTTTCCTTCCGTTTCTATCAATCCGCGCTGCTGTCAATGTCAACAGTGCGCACGTGACGATCAGCTCTTCCATAGTGTTTACACAATCGATCGACAACAAGGTAAAAAATATTAAATTAACAATGGTGCGAACTTGTAAATTCCCAGGCTGTGACAACAAGGATGTGCCGGGATCAAAGTTCAAATTTCATCGTTTTCCTGTATCAAATATGAATATGAGACAGCTTTGGCTGGTTGCCATCGGCTACTCAGCGGGAGCTAAATTATCTCGAATAAAGGATTTTCGTGTGTGTAGTGCTCACTTCAGCGAAGACGATTACATCTCCAACCAAAGAGGAAAAGGAAAAAAAAAGATTTTAAAGAGTTTTGCTGTACCAGTACCACGGGTAAGCTCTATTTACTAACTTTATGATCCCATGTCTAAACTGTACGGTAAACAAGATGATGTTTAGACTCCATTATAAAACACGTGAAAAGATGTGTAAAAAAAAAAAAAAAATATATATATTATATATATATATATATATATATATATATATATATATATATATATATATATATATATATTGTTACAATTTGCTGTGAAAAATATTTGATTGAACACACACAATTGGCTTTATGCACAGCTGCACTACTTCCAGAACTTCAAACAGCTCCTTGTTTCCTGTCTGTCATTATTGTGCAAACTTGATTAATTCAGGTGTATCTGATTATTGTTTACATGACTACTGAGGTCAAGTATACCTGAATTAATCAATTTGTCCTATAATGGCTAATAGGAAACAAGGAGCTAGTTGAAGTTCTGGAAGTAGAGCAGCTGTGCATAAAGCCGTTGCAAATAAATAACATTTGATTTGATCTTGTCTAACAAGGTATGCATGCCTGCACCCAGTACGGAAGAAACAGCACTGACAGAGGCTAGCAGTGGTGACCCCGATTATGAAGTGTAGTCGGACATGTTGTCGGCGAGTCGCGCTATCAACAGCTAATCGTCACGTGCGCACTGTTGACATTGACAGCAGCGCGGATTGATAGAAACGGAAGGAAAATAGTGCCGCATTAAAACTGAGGTATGAATTTTGCCCGGCGTGTTTTTTGTGTGTTAAATTAATCAAGCTTTGAAACGCAAATCTTTTTTTCACGTAAAAACGCACAGTTTTGTGGCCCCGGAAAGTAGCCGGGATTACTTCATTCAAAAACTTCCAGCGGTCAGAACTCGGACCAGGGGGGTGACAACAGAGTGGGTCAGTGTGTATACACTATAGTGCTGGTAAGGATTACATACAACTTCATGTCTTAAATGGGCGAACTAACCCTTTAAGGTTATCCTGTCCTACTGTTGAGGAGAAAAGAAGTGGTCTTACCGGGCAGCGTACTGTGGAAACTGTAGGCTTGCACGCCTGCACCATCAACTCCATCCAAAAGTCCACCGTTTCCTGTTTGGGATGATTCGTGTCTTTGGGTTTGGCAAATTGCTTGTATAGTATATACGTCTCCATAATGGATGCAACATACCTGATTTGAAGGAGAAATCACCTTGCAGTAAATAATACGTCTTATTCAGGGTTGTAAATGTTAATTCAGTGTGATTACTTCAACACGATAATGGAATTATTCATGATCCTGTCCAATTCACACTTGAAGTACTTCAATTTGTAAAAACTGACAGGCCTAAATTTATTTTAATGAGGCTCACTACAGTTCTGAAAAAAAAAATGGTTTTAACTTCATACTACCTTATCAAACCAAACTAAACATATATAATTAATCATTTCCTTGGCTCACCACATTGGGGCTTTGATCCTGTAGAGTTTCTCAGAAGCTTCTATGACTTTCTTGTGCTCGTTGGCCAAGATTCCAGCCCCCAGATAAAAACCAACATCCCAGTAGTCCTGCATCTTCTCAAGACAGCCCTTCCTGCCCAGCAGGCTACTGAGTGTGACACCTGCACAACAGGCACAAAGAACACCACAAACCAAAACTCAATAAATTAAGTTTTATGTAAACAAAGTTCGGGAGGAGCATGTTCAGGTAATCATCCAATCAGCACAAAAAGAAGCCAGTATAAATAAAGCCTTCCCTTACCTCCTGTCTCATGACTAATTTCTCAGCACCCCACCTCCATCCCTTCACCCCACATTCGGCTGGGTACGCTCATAGATACCTACGATCTCTAAGGTTATGGGGGGAGTACTCTGGGGTCGGGCCGAATTCTGAGCTCGGAGCCCTCCCTCCGGACAGCAAGCCAAATACGCATTATAATATTACATACGATTTCATTAACATGTAAACTCCTGAAATACCTTATAATAAATAAAAACTCAGTCTGGGCTATAGCATGATGATCAATCTCAACTGCAGCGTATGTATGAAAAGCATGAGACAGGGCAGCAAGTCAAAAGTGTGAAAATAAGGCAACACCTGTTTAAACACCTCTTTAAACACCTCAAACTGTTATTTTCTCACATTCTATATACTCATACTTTGTGTTATCATTCATTCATGTTCAAAGCCTGAAGCATTTGAATCATAAAAGTAGGCCACTAAGTATCAGTTTATATACATCACCCTGCTAAAGAGAAAATACCATGCAATAGCCAACACGGCACTACATGATATGTGGACCGAGCCCTGACCCATCTCACAGTTTTAAGTGCACACAACCAGAGCAGTGAAGCTAAATAAAAGACACACAAACACACCGATTTTCCGCAGTTCAATAGAGGTGTCGAATTCATGCCCAGCAGCCATCAGGAGCACAACATTATTGATTCCAGAGTGCAAAGAGGGTTCAATCTCAAAGGCCTTGCCGTACCTGCAGGACAAACATAGAGGTAGAACCACAAGACATCATTACTGTACAATGAATATTAGAGAAATTAGCATGAACAAATAAAGTAATCAATTAAACATTATTTAATCCAGACAAATTTACCTGAGAAGCAAAATTGTACTAGATATTTTTTCCCAGGGAATATATCTTGAATGAATTCATTTTTCATAACCCATTGCAATTTTTTTTCTAGTTTGAATCTACAAACATTTATTTTATGTTTAAAACACGAAAGAAAGAAAAAATATTGTTGAAGTGTATTTTTCTTTTATTAATAAAATCATTTGCCAATGGATAGGGGGAAAAAAATTGAAATCAGGACATATATATATATTCTCTGACAACAAGTCTTATATCTCATGCAATTTAGTTTCTCAATAAATGCATCATTTCTTGTTTTAAAGTTTATATATTTTTAATGTGAAGCAGGACAAAAATACTGAACAACACATTGGAAAGATTTGTAGACCACTGGACTTATATTAACTTAAATTTGTATTATTTAAGATCAGATGTTCTCTTACAACAGCACATTACAGATATAAATGTGTGAAATAGATTTAACGGGCAACAGTCTTGTGATGTGATGCTCTGTCTACCGAGAGGAAAAAGGCCGGAACTCACCAATAACATGCTCGATCTCTGCTGTACGTGTCTTTGAAGCCTGAACTCAGGAATATGTCCTTGTAGACGCGCCCGCACAGGCAGTACACGTCTGAGGCCACTGTGCTCCCTGACTCCACAATGGGTAAAATTAGCTTTAAAGCCTTGTCACGATCACCAGGGTGATTCCTCCTTTAAACACATTTCAAAATGTTTTGTAGGGAATAAAATTATTGTTTACTCCAATAAATTGATGTTTTTGAAAAAAAAAAAAAAAAGCTCACCTGTTCAATGCAAAAATATACTGAAACTTAATGTTCTGATGTGATATCACCATGCACATGGGCAAATTATTCAAGGTCTCCAACAGATTTATGATGGAGTCATAGTCCTTGAAACAAATGGAGAAAGAGAGTTCGGTTTCAATAAATTATTCACACATTTGGCTGGCACTTCTTATATTTCAGAACCATTGTCAAATATTAATGCTTGTTCCTCTGGGTAGAATATATATTTTTTTTTTCGTACAATAAAAACTTATGTAGCATGAAAACCTTAAAGAACAGAAAGCAATCATTTACTACATGATTTATTACATCAAAGCCAGTGAGATCTCTTTTCTATAGCTCATTAATAATTAAAGAGATTCAGGTGAGTATCACAGCAACAATCAAAACATTGACACAAAGAATTGCTGACACAATCATGCATTCAACCGCAAATATTGAAGAAATACACATTATAGGGAAAAAGTATGATATAAGTACATATTTGTTGAAAACCCATTTCTATGCATGAGTATGAATCATATTCGTGTTTGTAACTGAAAGCTTAGCGTTGTACACATGTAACTCACCGGGATGTCTCTGTAAGACAGCAGGAGGCTCATAACAACGTCTGGACTCAGAAGCTCCACCGAGTCCAGGCGCTTTTGGATCCGGCCCAGCTCCTGACTCAGGGCCGCTCCGGAGAAGTGCTCTCGAGCCAGACGGATCTCCCTGCGGATTGCCTCGTGGAGGTATTCGCTACAAGGCGAGAATGTTTTTTCAAGATTTTATTCAGACAATATAAAAATAACATTTAGCAATTGACATCCAGTGAAAAGAAAATGCACAAAATTACTTTCCTACCTTGAATGAATGTGAACACCTTCCAGCAACTTGACCAGTCGATCCACCAAAGGGGTCAGCAGGGATTCAAATTTAAAGCTGGAATGAAGGAAATCTTTGATCCCTCTCATCAGTGTGGCATCACAGGCAAATACTTTACCCTGCGGTGACACCATGTAGGGGATAAAAGTGTAGCTCCCACATTGTTCCTAGAATGAAGAATAAGGAAACCCAAACAAATGTATCATTATATAGGACAGGGACTAGTTGTCAAAAGGACGGTCAGTGAGTTTTTATAAGGTTCAGAGAAAAAGTCCAATTGTACAAATGCTTGTTTATATAGCAGTAGTTTTTTGGAAATAAAAAAACTTAAATTACATTAATTTTAGTGAATTCTACTATCCACATGGTATCTAGAATATTATCATATTTTGGAATATCTGTTGGTAAACAAGTGTATTGACAAACAACATACAAGCAGTCAGCTATTTAATGATGATTTAACTAAAAGGTCGAACTGTATTTTCAGTCTATACAGAAACTGACTTTTAAAAATACAGAAATATTCAATGGACTAAAAAGTGTTTTCATGCTGACTTTCGAAAACAACCTTGCACTTTACAAATCTGAAGGATGTGTTTTTGTGTGTAGGGTCTCACCTTCACAACTTGAAGATGTTCCTCTTGTTTGTTACAGTACAGAATGACATTATTGGTCATACTGAAACTCTCTCTGACAGCCAGGTGATAAAACAGAGACGGCTGGCAGATAGAGTTATTCATCTCCACCACGACAACATCTAAAACAAAGAGTTAAAAACAACCGCTTATACGTGCACTTTGGAAATATCCCAGAAAATCCCAGTTATGTACGTGCCACAACTTGCCTGCGTTGTAAAAAGTGTCCAGGATTTCAGTCGTTCCCAACGAAATGCGCTCAAAAGAAACGCTCTTCAGCACAGCGTGCGCGTGTTCGCAGGCTTCTGTAAGACATATATGTGAAAGATTCTCCTCACTTTGAGGCGAAGACCCGTCCCCAACGGCGATATACACCACGTTTAAAGCCCTGGTTCGACTCCGCGGGGATATTATGCCTTTACACCCGCCGCCTATTTCGAGAGCCAAAGGATCCTGCCATAAACTTCCAGCTGAAACTAGCACGGGATCCTTTCTCTTGGTCTCGCGCAGACTCATGCGCCTGCGTTCAGTCGTATACATGGTGTATCTCGAAAGCAGTGCCTAGCTAATAATGAAAACCATCCTGTGGTGGCGTCCTCGACATGCCTTCACTATGGCGTACAAGTATTCCTGTAGTTTTTTCAGGTAAGACTCTGAGGAGGATCTTTTAGACTCGCCCTCCTCCTGCGCCCCGCCCTCCTCGTGTCACGCTCAGTCCACAGCTGTGCGACCTCGCCTACAAGTACAACCGCTGCTTGCTCAATAACGATTTGCATGTCTTTGTTTTGAAAGTATCTTTTGTTTAAGGCAAAATTGTTCTATTACAAAAACGTTTTTACTAATAGAATATATATACTATTTATATTGATTACATATAAAAATAACGTATAGTCTAATGAATTGATTATAATATGTTCAATAAATGTTTAATATATTAAATAATTAATGCTTAATTATTAATATATTGTATTATTAATATCATATAGTAATTTTATATGCCAAAAGTAGGTATGTTTTAGGTGATGTTCACAGTATGTTTTACTACATTGTTGTACACAGGTACAGCTTCAGTGTAAATGGCTCACAATAAAATTATTTTGATTATTCTGTTTCTTCACATGTCTTCACATCACATCTCCTTGGTATCTAAATACCCTTTGAAAAAACTCTGGTATAGAGGCATAAATGACTCAACAACTGTGAGGCATGTGTAATTTTAGAAGCATGTATATATTGATTTTTACACAATAGCATGTAAATGGTTGTTTATTACACTCTTTAAGGTCATTTATAGTTGTATTTGTAATCATATAATATTTAATGATGACAAATTAATTTTCAGTTTTAAATCAAACACCTTGGTTTGGAAACCATTAACAATAAAATGAACAATAAAATAAAATGTGACCTCCGAGACGAAGGAAAATTTTCACAAAACTGCATTCACTCTTAACCCGAATTAGATGACTTTACTTGCAAATCCCAACACTTTCATATCAATCATATGGAAAGACACAGACAATAAGAGATTAATCTCTAGATGAAATGAGGTGCTGCTGATTTATAATCTTTATGGATGACAATATCAATGTGCAGTCACAGTCACTGAATCACTTTACTCTTGGCTTTTTTGCTATAATAATTGTGCCTTTTAAATGTCAAGGGCAAGACCCCAACTAAAGCAACACTTATCACCATTATGGTGACTACAAATGAAACAATAATTCATGAACATCTAAACCTCTGTTAATTCTCAATACCGCATACCGCCAAGGCCTGTGCATGCTCGTCCCGCCAGCCCCCTTGGACGCACGTTAGACGTGGGTCTTTTCACGTGACCAGGCAGGTTTTTGAATAAGCCCCCTCCCCTTCCTTATGAAACTAAACATACCAAGTTATCTCTGCTAAACCTGATTAGTGCAATGAATCTTTCAGCTAAATAGTACAAACAACTAATGTTGTTTAGTAATGATAGCAGGTTTTTACTAAACATAAAAGAATAAGTATGATCACTCGTAAGTTTAATTACAAACAAAATCTGGGTTTACAGTGTTCTTCTTCATACATAAACCAAAAAAAGTGATACAAATAAAAAAAAAAAATCTGTTGTCTTCATCTCATCACAGGGAAAGCGATGTGATGTGAAGGCCAAGAAGGCCTTCAGGAAGATTTCTTTTTACAAGCACTCTGTTTCACACATATTGTGGTGGGACTTAATGGATCTTTTTCACAGACTGTGACGTTTTAACGGTCATCAGCATCACAAATCCTGTAAAGTTTTAGATTTTTTTTTTAAATGTATGTACATTTACATTATATATATATATACTACATATAAGACTATACTTATATTATTACCTTTGCATCAAATTACAAAAAAATTATTAACGCTGCTGTGAGGGTTTCTACATCGGCTGTGGGCGTGACAATAAAATTGACATCTTTCTTTTCTGACTGCCATTATCAATCTGTCTCTTTTTTTAATCTTTTTTGAAAGTTGTGACACTATTGTGGAGTTTTTCTTTTGCTATTTGAGCAAATGGGAACACAAAAGGATGTTAAATGTATTCTCTCAATAACCGCTATAAAAGTTTACCCAGCTATGACGACTTCCGCTTCTGAGAAACCCGGAAATGTGAAAAGGGTCTATAGAACGTTGCAATAAATAAAAGTACAATGAATGATATGTAAGTAAATAAATAAATATGCTAAATGTGAAATAAATAAAGAGTAAGGTTATTTTTATGTAAAATGATAAGTGACCTTTTCAGATGGACACAAGAAACGAAATAACGAGCTAAGTTTTTATTCCAAACATTTTGGTGAACAAACATACACATGAGTGATAACTAGCATTGCCTTCTTGACCCATTTTGATAAGAGTCTAATCGTCCCGTGCAGTCGCGTGCAGCCCCTCCCCTCTCCACGCGCTGCTACTGACACACACACACACACACACAAGACTACACGCGCACTAAAACATGGCGGATAAACACTAACCCTCACACTTGAGAAATCACACAAAAACCTTTCCGCGCAAGGTAAACAGTCCCCTTCCTACCATCCGTAATAATTGCGTAGCAGTTATTACATCACTTTATAACTTTAGTTTGGGAAAATGTAAAGGGAAAACACAAAAAGTGACTCAAGAGAGTTGCTAGAGGTTAGCATTTAGCTAATGCTTTTTGTATATGCATTGGAGGTGTAGCCTTACAAAAACAAAGACCCAAATACGTATATTTTACTGTTCGTTTCCTAGGATCGAGGTCAGAATAGCGTTAAAAAATACAATTGAGAAATGCGATACGAAACAAGGCATGCTAGTACTTATCATAGCAGCATATTTGTTGAGTGTGGTGTTTTGTGTGCTGTGTTCTTAAAAGTCTATTGTTTTATAGCGTTAAATGCACATAAATCATCCATAGAGAGTTTGGCATGAAAAAAATACAGAATAAGCTTTTTTTCGAGTTGTCGAGCTGGATGAGTGTAGCTAGCGTCCCAGTGAAATGAGGCTCTAGTGGTGCTTGGTTCGTGAACGAATCTTTTAAGCGAACGAATGATCATCCATTTCCATGGATCGACTCATATTTTGCTCCTCTCATGCCTTTCGTAGCACGAATGAATCTTTTTTAATGAACTGATTCAAAAGATTCGAGTTACTGGGATGAATCAAATCTCTGCCACTACTGCGCGCTGTCATTTATGGAGAGGGAGGGACTGTGTGTTTGGCGCTCAAAGGCGCTCTGCATTTGAACAGAGAACTGGAAAACAGGGAGACAAGGAGCCATCTTTTGAGGTATCTGTACGCATACAGTTAGTTTTTACTGATTTAATCTGCTGCATTTAAACATTAAGGAGCGGTGTACGAACACAGAAATGATCAGATGCGCGCGAGCAGAATAACTAGTATTGACTGACATTTTTTGGCTGCTAAAAAAACGATGGTTTAACGGGATAAGATTATATCTTGTTGTTGTTATGTTATTATTCATTTGAATATGAAGGGTTCCGTCTCTAACAGCTGTGCCCAAACATGTCGCTTGTTGTTTACTACTTCACATTGACCTCTTAGGTCATTGCTGGTTGTTAAACGTCTGACTCAACGACCCTTTGCGTCAGTCCAGAAAGATAAATGTTTAAGGGGTCAATCTGTGTTAGAAAAATTTCCTTTTAGCTAGTTGTCATATCCATGTCCATGGTATTGTCCTTTTGGGAATATAGCTGGTTGGGCAGTGTTCAGCATTTTGAGAATGAGAGACCACTGACAGCTGACCCGGACTACAAGTCACTGACAGACAGACATGCCACATGGAACCACACACAACAGATATTAATGTAAGAAAACAGGTTGAACATCTCAGTTTTGTGTTTATGTTTCGCAGAGAGGTTGGGAAAAGCTGGATCATGAAGAAACCTTTACCACAGAAAGGTGAGACTCTTATTTAAGTACGTTAATATTTTTGTTTATTAATAAATGAATATTTTACAGCATAATTTTTTAATAGAAAATATTGGCATTTTAATTAAATGTTAAGTTTTTTTTAAACAAATGTAAATAATGCATAAATGTTAAAAAAAAAAATAGTAGTTTATAAATAAATGTTTATCACATTATACTTTATGTCAGATTGTCACTGACACATTAATATAAACTCAATATAAATGATACTTAACAAAACCTTATTGTGTCAGCCAGTTTGAAAATTGTACTTTGGTGATATTTCAATGAACAATTCATACAACAATGTTTAGTTTGCAAGACATAAACACATGGTTAATGTAAGATGTGGGGCACATAAGATGCAGGATTTTTTCTATTATTTATAAAACCATAATTTTGTCATAATTTCGATAATGAAAGTTATAACTGTTATCAGGGGAGATATTCTGACTTATCAGGGTAAATAAAAAATGTGGTGATTTCTGATTTTGAAGTGTTTTGTCCTCTCCCAGTAGCTATTGAGTGGAAAGATGGCAGACGGATCAAGCATGCTCGAAGTGGCCGTCCCTCTCGTGTGCCATCACAGTACCAAGGTAGCAAACTCACTACACTTAAATACCTGCTTTGAATCCAATAGCACTATACTGTTTCATACCTGAAAGAAGTCTGGGAAGACTTTACAATCCTCTACAGACACACTGAAACTCGATTCGCTGTTGGCTAGAACATTTTTTATTTACTCGCCAAACTTTTTACATGGAATGCAAGAACAATGCAAATTAAAACAAATTTACATAAATATAAATATCAAACACTATTAAAGACAAGTAAACAGTCGGAAATAAAATAAGAAAAATAATCAAATTACAAGCGATAGCAGAAATAAACAATTTAACAAAGATATTTTTATCATAAATAAATAAACATTATTTATTATTTATATATATAGAAATAAACATTTTCAGGTTTTCCAGTTAGATCTAACAGTAGTTAGATTAGTAGATTAGGTACAGAAAATGAATAATCATAGTCTTCACTCTATGAATGAAATATGGATGAATCCTTATTAAAGATATAAAAGTTATTCAGTCAAGAGCATTGAGTGATTTTTTTCTTTCTATTTTTTGCAGTGAGTCTTTTTGTTTGATTAACATTAAAAATACAGAAATCAGCAGGAATATTAGGCTGCTGTCACTTTAAGACATAATGCACGGATTAGGGATGTGACGGTGAGGATATTTTCCCACCGCTTAATCGACGTAGGACAACACCGGTAATACTGGTATCACCGGCGGGGGCTTTTAAATGGCTGATTTGAAGGCGAAAGTAAAATGCGCGCATCCGCACTGCCGTTTCAAAGAATAGTGTAATTTTGAGTATAAATGCCTCGTCCGTTTGGGGGGGGGGTGCGTGCTCAGGCAGCAGATGCTAGCTCTGTGGAGCCAGGCAAAAGTATAAACAAGGCTTAATGGTGCGCGCCCGTGCGCATTTTAGTTTTGCTTTTCAAACTAGCGCCAATTCAGGGGTGGATTGCTTGAATGGTGAGTTCCTTAGCCTATTATTCTTAATGAAAAACGTAATCATATCATAATCATTAATCATTCAGTTTTAGATTATATCTCACTGTAAACCATTATGTTGGTAGTCATGGAATGGAATGGTAGACAATAAAGACAAAAGCCTATGGTCTCATTCACACTGCAATGGCTTAGTGCTCAATTCTGATTTATTGCTCAGATCTGATTTTTTTTTTGGCTGAGACAGGTCAGATGTTTTGCAATGTGACCTCAGTATGAAAAGTCATACATTCATGCGAATTTTACACCGCTCTAGATTCATCACAATTCTGCGTTAATGGGAGTCAGATTGTACATATACCCTAAGTTATCAAGACAGTTGCGAAAGGTACTCAGGAAGCATGGTGATGTGTCAGAACTCAAGTATTACAGTGACAGTTCTACAAACAAAACACAAGGGCTCGTATCATAAATGTTTAAAAACTCTGCTCTTTTTTCGTATCCTCGTCTTTGTTTTTTATAACTTTGCTTGTTTCCTCGGCAGATCACACAATAAATAGACGTGTAATCGCTTACTTTAATGCCCTTTGTGTTTACTTACGTATGACAGCTTGCTGCGTTTCATCTTTTTTATCATTCTTTTGTGCATGCAGGTCACTCCGGGACCATGATCTGTTCACACTAGAATCTGATATCGGTAAAAAAAAAAGAACAGATCTGACCAGTAAATTGGAATTGAGCACTAAGGCTCGCAGTGTGAATGTAGCCTAAGAGTTGTTTTATGCTGACATGTTTACCTCTATTTTTAAGGGCATTTCAGTTGGGAGAAGTACCTGAAAGAGACAGGAGCAGTCGCTGCTCCTCCTCACTGCTTCAGACAAGTGAGTCTTTTCATGCACACATGCAACTGTGGAACACTTCATTATTATGGACCAATTTTAAATGTCATACTACCACATTAAGATAAAAAGATGACCCTTATTCTCAGAGCACGACCCCTCCAGTGAATGAGTTTAAGGCTGGCATGAAGCTGGAAGCTCAGGATCCTCGAAACACTACATCGACCTGCATTGCTACAGTGGTGGGCCTGACGGGTTCTCGTCTCCGCCTGCGACTGGATGGTAGCGACAACAAGAATGATTTCTGGCGCTTGGTGGACTCTGCAGAAATCCAGCCCATTGGCAATTGCGAGAAAAACGGAGGCATGCTGCAGCCGCCACTAGGTCTCTAGAATCTCACAAATTTAAAACCTTGATTCTATTCACAGTGAAATCTGCTTGTTAAGACTACGTCATTAAGACGTAACACATACTGTGTCCGGGTCCAAACCTCCACTCCATTTCAAGTGAGAATACTATCGCAATGGCCATTTATGAGCAATATTTATGTATACAGTTCCCCGCGGGTCCTTAAAAAGTCTTAAAACGTCTTAAATTAGATTTTACAAATTTAAAACCATAAAAAGTCTTCAAAATACTTATTTTTACTTATGAAAGGTCTTAAATTTTCGATGGCAATTTGACGTAGACATATCTAAATGTTTTCCAAATGAAAACTATCTAATTGGCGTACTTTTTTTTATTTATTCTTTCTTTGTGGATTTGCTCGTACACGTGACATTTCGCGTCACATTCGGCATTCGCTGCAGCATTACGTCTGTCTCCTGCGCGCGAAACAGGCAGCAGGAGAAGCAAGTTGGTAAATGTCAGTTCAATTGTAAGTTCATTCTTTAGTGGTGTGCGATGTGTATTGTCTATTATGATATTGTAATCATTGTTATACTTTTAACTATGTACCGAGGGCGCACTGCGAGCTTACATCGCATTTGTCTCTCATGCTTGCTCTTACTGCGCAATGTGTCAGTGTAGTTATAGGCATGTCCTAAATGAGTTTTTGTATTAGGCATATATATGTGTGATATGTGCTGATGTGATATTGTATGATAACAACAGAATATGATATATATATATATTTCGCTGACGAGAATTTCAAAATGAAACCGTAGCAGAGTATCAATGCAACAGACAGCGATTCTTTTTTTTTATACTGAAATCCGTGTTTTGAACGAATCATTTTAACGATTCAATGAACAATCACATGTTCTTCCTGAATGAATCAGCCGTTTGAACAAATCGGTTGAATGAATGACTCCCTAAGACAATGAGTGACTTGCCACCATAGACATAATAAATACATAGACGCCCTATTGGCCAGTTTGTCGCGTTGCTGCGACACGTCAACGTGTCCGCCATTTTGCGGAGGGCAAAACTGCGCTGTGAACAAATGCGAGTAAACGGGTGAGCTGCGGTTTTCCTGGGTAAAAACAATAATAACGTTTACATTTATCAGCCGATTTCTGTGGTTTGCACGTGGTGTACGTTACTATTACTAATTATATAATTACCAAATACAACCAGAAAAAATGTTGAGTCTTGTTTGTGAAAGGTAATTCCCTGAGACCTGTTTTCAATTGTGTGGCGACTTGTACAGCCCCAAGCAGCGCACGAAACAGGCATTTCTCTCAATTCCCATAATGAGAGTTATGGGCAAGCTGCCCTCCTTGATATGGCGGCGCTGTTGACGTACGCTCCAGCATCCAATAGGGTGTTTATGTATTTATTATGTCTATGCTTGCCACCACCTACTGGCGGTTTTACTTTCACATTTAAAGTAGCCTACCCTTTAATTAAAATGTTGCAATTAGAAATCAGTTCATATTTAAATATTGAATAATTTTTTTAAAAAAACGATCTCATAGCTTTATTTATGCAGTTGTAAATGGAGTGTAAATATATTAATGGCAGTTCTGATGCCGCTTATGTGTCTTCTCTGCACTGCAAAGATGGATTTTGATTTAATTATTTAATTTAACTGGTAACAGTGGTATTGTGTTATTATTCTAATATAATTTAATTTGAATGTTAGAACTTGACATAAAAGATGATGCATACCTCTAAGTAAAAAAAAGAAGAAAGTCCATATATAGGTGAAAATGCCCCTGGAAATCAATTTAAGGTTGCAAATATTGCCCGTTAATAAAAATTTTTTTTTAATTATGTCACTGCTGTGAACTGACCACTGCATAGAATATGAAAAATATGAATATCTTTGTGAGTCAGCTGTCTACAACAGGCCTAAACCAGCCATGGCACCAGCACACAAACACAATCAGTAAAATATCATCTAATTATTAACAAAACTTTGAAAATATCGAGACATATTTTTGTCAATATTGCGCACCCCTAATGTAAGGTATTAATTTTGATTTCTTCGGGTCTTAAAAAGGTCTTAAAAAGCCTTAAATTTGACTTTAAAAAGTGTGCAGATACCCTGGTAAACTCAGAATGTACACTACAGTCTCTGGACAATATTTTAACGATTCTGAAAAGATGCATCACTGTTTGGCCAATAGAGATTTTGGTATGGAGAAAAAGGTTAGGATCATGACGTTTCTGTAGTATTACAGCACACCGTTTACTTTTGGTTTCTAGTAGAGCGCTTGGACCCGGAAACGGTGACGTGTGACGTCAGAAGTAACAAGCGGATAGATTTTTATAAAAAATCATTCAAGTGAAGATAAGTAATTTTACCCCATTAGCACCATCTTTTGAGTTTAGCTAAAGCACAATACTTTACATGATTTTAATAATGCCAAAGAGAAAATTAAACAGAGCAATAAGACTGTCAAAGTGCTGTCTTGTCGTGCAACACAAGTAATCAGCAACTTCCTTGCCTTCATAAAAATGTGTTTTGATCAATTTGGAGTGATATTTGACTCTAAATGTTCTGTGTTCTCTAGGGTTTCGTCTGAACGCATCATCATGGCCCATGTTCTTATTAAAAACACTCAATGGAGCAGAAATGGCCCCAGCCCGAATCTTTCACAAGGTATCTGTTGCAAACGTACAAACACACACAATAGGTTCAAAGTCAAGTTCATTGTTTTTGTTCAGATATTATTTTAAAATGTTCTGGTTATTTGATGCTAAAAGAAGCAAAGCGAATACGTTTGCCTTTCACATTTTTTGTTTGAAATGTTTCTCTTTCACTCATATTTCCCTGCATCTCTTTGGCCCTCCAGCAAGAGCCACCTGCTCCAGAGCAGAACTGTTTTGAGGTGGGGATGAAGCTGGAGGCGGTGGACAGGAAGAATCCTCACTTCATCTGTCCTGCCACAGTGGGTGCGCTGCGGGGTGTGGAGGTGCTGGTCACCTTTGACGGCTGGCGGGGCGCTTTTGATTACTACTGCCGCTACGATTCCAGAGACATCTTCCCCGTCAACTGGTGCACTCTCACTGGAGACAACCTGCAGCCGCCAGGAACTAAAGGTATGGATCACTTAGTATGAATTCAGGCTCTAGTATTCTGACAAGGGTTTGCATTCGCATTCATGCACAGAGGTGGTTAAGATTTGGAGGAACAAAAGACCTAATTTAAAGCAGCCAGTGCTAAATAAACTCCTCACAACTGTGAGAGTATTACCATTCTAGTACTACCATTCTAAACTTTTTGGGGTCAGCTTTTTATTAAAAAGAAATGTAATACTCTTTTATTCAGCAAGGATGCATTAAAATGATCAAAAGTCACTGTAAAACTTTTTACATTGTACATATTCTATTTCAAATAAATTCAGTTTTTTTTACTTTATATTAATCAAAGAATACTGAAATAAAATGTAAGTTTCCAAAAAAACATTAAGCAGCACAACTGTTTCAACACTGATAATAAGAAATGTTTCTTGAGCACTAATCAGCAGATTAGCATGATTTCTGAAGGATCATGTGACACTGAAGAGTAATCTGTATTTCTGCAATAACAGAAATAAATAATATTTTAAAATATTAATTGTACACATATTTAACAATATTCATGGTTTAGACTTCTATTACAATGTTAAAACAAATGTTTTTACAAAAGTGTAAAAAACTTTTACAGTCTTACCTATGAGTTTGGGACTCGTACCTAGTCAGGGTGTCCGCGGGGTCTTAAAAAAAGTTGATAAATCCATTTTGGGAAAAATAAGGCCCTTAAAAGGTATTAAAAAGTCTTAATCCCGATTTTATGAAGTATTAAATTTTGTTCAAGCTTTGTCTAAAGTGTTTGACTCCAAAAAGTATGCATGAATATATTTATTTTCCTCACCATTAGCTACTATTAAAAAACAACGGCGTGTCGGTCAGTGAAATCGGCTCGGGGCGCGCACACCACGTACGGGTGACGTCACTTATTTTTTTTGCAAAATGTGCGGTTAGGTGTTGTGTCGTCGTCCTCCACATGTCACGAAACTGACTCAGAAATAGGAAAATGTATATTTGCGGACTCCTGGTTGGAGAAGGATGAGTTTAAACAATGGCTGAAGCCTGTCGCTGAAAACAACCGCGAGGGTTACTGTACATATTGTAAAAAGAAGATTAGCGTAGTCTCGATGGGCATCAACGCTGTCAAGTCCCACATGCACAGTGCTAGCCACAAGGCCGCCGTTGGCCGCAGAGAGCAGCAGCATCTGTCCATCGCCAGTTTTTGTGCTCCACCAGTGACATTACTACCCAACACGACAGCAGCTGAACTTGTCAGAACAGCTACGACAGCGCCCATGCCCCATCGCCTGCCGACCGTATGGTTGTGCTCTATAGATTTATTTGCAAACAACTGTTTATTAAGTTAAAGGTTTGTTGCTTATTAGAACTTGAAGTGGCAATAAGGTCTTGAAATATTTTGAGAAGGTCTTCAAAAAGAAGACCAAAAAGAAGTATTGAAATTAACTCTGGGATTCCTCCATATACCCTGCTATTGTTGTCTTGTAAATGAGAGTGGTTTTAGTGAGTTGAATCAGTGACATATTGGAAAATAACTTTATGCAATTTACATTATGTACATTTATGTTTGTAGCAAAGGCGGTAACCAGCAAACGTTCAACATGAAACTTTAATCACAAAATAAACACTGTAGCAATAATCAGATGATCAGCGCAATCATGTGGTTTTAATCAACTAAGTCTCCAATTAAGTAAACACTCCTGTTTCTTTCACAATCTGAAGAATGGAGATGTCATGAGACTTTTTAAGTTACTGATTCACACACAAGCAAATGGTGATGGGACTTAATTAAATGACCGATGCCAGAAGTGCCCCCGCGGCGTTTTTCGCTGATAAGTAATCACAGGGTCCTCTGTCTTACCACATGTGACCCAACAGGAGCGCCTCTCTGGCCGGAGATCCCGTGGTGTCCCCTCTTCAGGACACCTCACAAACACAGACAACCTTGTGTGATGAACCACACTGGTCATTGTAACCAGACTTAAAACTCATCAATTCAAAGAATACGCACACACATATCATTGCCCGGGAGGGGGGTGAGCAAAAGTTCACCACATCTTCACCAACGAATGACCCAGCCACGTTCACAGTACACACACACACACACACACACACACACACACACACACAAGGACTTTTTCTCCAATCTCCTATATTGAGAGACTTGTACTATGATATATTCGATATGTTTTTATGTTTGCCCATGTTCCACTGGGGTTAGATGTGATCGTATTATAATTCTAAATGAACAGAGGTGCTTTTAGATGCATTTTTAATGTAACTGTGTTTTCCTATAATGTTTGTATGTCGTTCTTCACACCTTTAGAATCCTCTTGATCTGACCAAACCATATATATATGGGTGCAAACCGTAAAATGTATGTTACTATGTTTTATCATCTCTGGATTAAAATTGAACGCATTTTTACATCACGGTCATGAAACATGCAAAGTCGATCTCGAGGGAACAAAGGAACACTTATCCGCACACTTTCCTCCCAGCTGATTGGTGCATTCACGCCAGAGGAGGCGTAAACAGAAGTGTCTTTAAAGAAGACCACCAAGCACCTCATCTTTGGTTTTGGTTTTGGTTTTGTTTGGGGATCTTTGAGGAGTAGTGAGAAGTAAGGAGGGGGGAGAAAGAACTGCTTCTTCGAGGGAACTTCGACTTCGGTCTGGACTCTTCCCTCTCCTTCGATCCGATGTAACCATCATACTCGTGATCCCCGCCCTGGGGGATCTTTCCTCTTCTTTTCTTTTGTTTAAGTTTGTTTTTCCTTTGTTCATTTCACCAGAAATGAACTTAGTCTGAATTATTTATTTGGTAATTTACGCCAAAGACCTTTAAGCCTTCTTTGAAACTGCGCGCTCCAGACCGCAGCAAACCACGTGACGCTCCAACGGAACACACAAAGACCAGCCGCTCACACACGCCGCAGGGCTCAGACACCTGAGAACTATATGCAAGTATATTTGAGTTACCAAGATTTTAGAGCATTAAGACTGTTTTTCCGTGTTGTCTCTTAAAGGTTTAAATGTCCAGGTGAATTTTGCCAAGCTGTGATCCTACGGATCTATCTCTCTCTTCCCAACTCTCTCTCCCTCTCATTTTTATCTTTCTCTCTCATCCTAATTCGTGTTTGTAATGTTTTTCGTTTTGTTTGTTTCGGGTGTATATACATATATTCTGTGTGAATTGTAGTTCGATGTATTATTAGTCCAACTATTAAAACCATTATATTCTTGATTGCCGTCTGTCTAAAATGCTCATTTTACAGAGTCAATGAAATTTCGATCATAGCTACAAAGCTTTCATTATTGACTACGTTGCGTAGTCTAATTTTATAAACACAGGAAAATTAATGTTCACGGCCAGAAAATTGATATTTCTTGGAGTTTATAAGAAGGGATAACTTTGTTGAGAAGTGATAAGTTAATCTTACGGCCGTTTGCTGGACAAACAGTTCGATAGCTAAATTAACTCCATTAAAGGTTATCTCATATAATCGATCTGAAAATGGACCATTGACATATGAATGAGGAATTATAATTCGTTGTGATTGATCATTCGTGTGTACAATCAATCTATTTTCAACTTCGATAATTTAACTGTAATATGCAATATATTAATCATATTCATGATTAATTATTAAAATTCCCTATATATAATTTGAGCTAATTTAATGTAAAACTAAATGTTGTTACAGTTTTGGTGGAGGACGCTGGCAATTTCAAACTTTGTTTTATGAGCAATCCAGTTTCAATCTGTGTATATGGTTATTAATTTTTTTTTTTTGTGCGCGCTATGAAATTATGAAATTGTGAGATAAGTCGCAACGCGAACTCACTCCTAACCGACTGAGGCAAAAAGCCGAAGTCAGTAACGTTACATTTTTAACAAGTTGCTAAAAATATGCCTAGACAATTGTTAGCACTGTTAAATGCTAAGACTGCAGTACTTTAATATTACAAATGTCCTGTTAAGAGATGAAGAAATACCTCTGCAGTTGATACATTTCTAATATTTGTTTTAAATCGCTGTGAATGAAGAATTCTCACGTGCGTATTACCGGTTTGAATAAATATGTTTTTAAGCGAGATTCCTTTTAAACATAGGCCTTGCATGCAAATATCGTTATTGAATTCGGGGTTAACCCAGTGATATTCAACAAAAACGATAAACTCCTGGTCAAAAAATTGGCGTAGCTACCCAATTGAAGATCTAATACATTTAAATCATAAGTGCTATTGTGAAAAATGTTTATTGGAGTTCGAACCAACAGACGAAAATTCCTGTTGTCCACATTTGTGTATGTGCGGCGAAGAAATCCCGCCATATACTCTTGTGCAGTATAGCACCAAAAGATCCGCAGAGATCTTAATTGTATACTTGTGATTTATTCCAGAAAATCAGTGCGTGACGCGAGCTGAAAGCTCTTAGCTTTTGAATCACATTAAAAGGTGGTTGTAATTCCGCTGACTAAACACTACAGGGAGTTTAGAAGTCTCAAATTACGCCCCGCCTTCTGACTTTGGCATGCATGAGCGCAATTACGCGAGGGCCGTTTCAGATAATGCTCTCTTACTGCTAAAAGTCCACCACCTAGTGGCCTTCTTCTAAGTCGGCTCACTCAACTCTCCTTTTCTCTCTTTTCAAATTCTGTTTTGAATTGCCTATCTCTACTTTTCTCTTTTGATTGTTTTATAGTTATTGATGATACTTTGCTGTTATCGTTAATTATTATAAAATATTATCCTGATTTTTCAATTCCCTTACACGCTTAATTAAATTTGGTTTTAAACCAGTTTGAATTTAAATTTACATCGTGTTTGCCTGTCAGTCACTGATACCCACTTAGAGGGACACGCACCCTTGTGGCATCCCCTGCTAAGACGGTGTATCACTTTTTCCTCCTTTCATTCTGTTTTGAAGTGGTATATTTCCAGTTTTTCATTGGTTTTATTTTATTTATCACTGATACCTTACAGTAATCGTGATCATCATCAGATATAATTTTGATCTTTACTTTTCTTACACTTATTCAAATTTGGTTTGAAACAAACAAATTTCAAATTTAAATTTGAATTAACTTTCTCAGTTCAATTTTTTTTATTTTTTTTTATTTATTCTTCGTATTGATACTTCATCACAACTGTATCCTTACTAGATTAGATGTTACTCAACATCTCTTTATACACTTATTTAAATTGAGTTCAAACCAGTTTGAATTGCAATTTAAATTAAGCTGTCTTTTCAACCAGGTTGACCACTGAGAGGAAGTACGCCCCCTTGTGGCACAAACCCGCTACTACAGCTTGCCTCCTCCTGTGTCATCCTGCGTTACTTATTGATATCTCTTCTTTTAGGGATTAGGTGATTCTGATAATTAACATTGTCATAATTCCCTTTTGTTTTTACCATTATTTAGTAAAGCCTTTGCTTTTTATTTTCTACGTAAGTACTCAATTTGGTTTAGACAAAGAAAGCCTTAATTCACTTTAAGTTTCACTTGTTCTTCATCCTGTTTTGTATTCATAGGTAGAACACTCTCTTATGCTGTGGTGATTTGACAGTCATCCCTGGTTGGTTTCCAGCGAGCGGGGTCGTCTGACCGGCGTTACCGACGCCTGCCGTGCGTGAGTCTCGGACCCATTCTGTTTCTTTCCATTGGTGCGGCACGCAATAAGACTCAGCAATTTGGCACTCCAAAGGGAAGTCAACCACACTAGTCGACACACAAGGCAATTTTGGAATAATTACTCAAACCAAGGCCCGAAGAGGGGCCACTCTTTTTGAGGGTTCTGGGGAAAATCCACTTTGCTGTGCCGTCTGGCAAGTTGACACCTTGGTATTGCCGGTTGTGTTTAAAGTCAAGTTGTTTGAGAGGGCGCACCTTGGTACAGATGAACGGAAGGGCCCGGGGACACTGCGGTTGAGTGTTAAGGGACGACGGAAAGATTGACCGCGACGCTGGCTCCGACCAGGGAGGACCTCAATTCACCCCAGGCAAGCTAACATAAGGTAAAACCCATCCACTTAGTATAGGCCACAGAATATTAGATATTCCCCCGGTCATTTAAGTGTTTGGCCCATCCCCTTTTCTCCAAGCCACACATAGCAGGCTCAGGCCTCCTTATCCCCTGTAACACTTCCTGTGTTATTATTCACTCCATTTCATTACAGACCTATTCACTTTGATTGTTTCATTTTACTTCAATCTTTCCCATCTTGCTATTTTTCTGTTCTGTTGTGATCTGTTCCTTTCAGTTCACCTAGAGACTGAACCTACGAGAGACACCAAGGAAAGCTAAATAACAGGTTGACAACCAAGCCGTTAGCATCAACAGATGACCCACTAGGCTACCGCCCTGTCAAAATCTTTATTTAGGCCCAACGCTGACCTATGCGAATTGTCCCCACATAACTCTAACTGCCTGCATCAGTTAGCCGAAATTCTTGTAGACGGCATCGCCCGTATTAGTATTATAGCTCGTAAACGAACTTGCATTGGTCTCTTTGTGTGTGCTGTGTTCCTCTCGCCCACAGTGAGCCAGTATGTTCCGATCTTCCAGCCCCGCAGTCCACTGGGACAACCTCGAGACATGGCTGAAAGCCATGACGACTACCTTCCTGCCCAAGGTCGCCAGTGACTCAGAGCCCCCGAGCCAAGAGCAGCTGGACGCCGACTTGGACAAGCTGACGGCTCACGAACCGAGTCAAAGCTACAAAGACTGGGCCCGACACGTCGGAAACCTCGCTCTCAAGCTCATTGCACAAGCACGCCTCCACGAAAGGAGCCGCATCGCCCTGGAGCATGAAGTAGCAACGCTAAAGATGCAAGCGGAGGAGGCCCAGATCCACAGTCGTCTAGAACAACTACTCCTCGAAACCAAGGAAAAGGATGACACCGACCCCGAGCTACAGAAGGAAGTGGAAAGACTTCAAACTGCCCTGTCTGATCTTCGTATACACACAGACCGAAAAGAGCAGTCAGAGAAAGGAACCAGAGAGGAACTCAACAAGAAACTCCGAAAAGGTGAAGCTCTCCTTGCAAGAGCAGAGACTGAACTAAAAGAAAGAGACAATAAAGCCAAGGCCTGCGAAAAACACTTGCAAGCGGCCCAAGCTAAAATCCACGAGCGTGTTCAGCAGAGACACGATCTCAAAGACGAACTTGACATTATTTACAGAGAGCTGAAACACTCATATAGACTGCAGAGTGACCGGGAAGGGGAAACACACACCACAAAGTTTCTCCTGACCAACCGGTCCGCACCTTTCAGCCAACAACCCAGAGCTGAAAAGAAGGGCGAAAGCCCGCTGTTCAAAACACCACCAGCCAGCCCACAAGAATCCCCGTCAGCAGCGAGGGGGGGGAGAGCCTTTCCAAAGAACCCCTGCCACTAACCACGGCATGGCTCCCAAAGAACTTGACAAGCTGGCCAGAAACATCCCGACGTTCACTCCGAACCCTGCAGGAGGCCACAATGTGCACGCATACCTGCAAGACATTGACTTTCACTTACAAACTGTCACCAACGCGACCGCATGGAACAGATTGTACCTGCTAAGAATTACTTCCAGTCGTGAGGTGCGCAGCTTCCTTGACCGACAACCAGAGACTATCAAAACGGACTACCAGCAGCTGCAACAAGCTTTGATCCGTGAATTCTCTGATCCAGGATCAGACCAAGGGTTATTCACCGCCATGGACCTCAAGCAGGCCCGACTTGAAACCCCACAGACCTACTACAGCCGACTCCGACAAGCCTACTTCGGAGCACGGAACCAGCCAGGTATGGAAGAGGATGTCAATTTCAGAACTCTGTTCCTTCGAAATCTGCATCCCACAGTGAGTCATTACTTAGGCATCCTGGCCTGTCCCCGTAGCATGTCTACCCAACAGCTACGAGACTTGGCCCACAAAGCTCACATTAAGCAAAAGACTGTGTACGAAAAGACTTTTAAAGACCCCACAATCTACTCTGTCTCTGAACACTACTCAGAGCTGCCTCTAGAGGGCGCCCCACAACACCACAGCCCTTTTTACAGAGAGTCAAGACCGTTCCAGGCCAGCAGAAGGCAGCACGGCCGTGACGGTGCTCATCCAAGGCACCAGAGCGAGCGCTCTGAAAGATTCTGGGAAGCCAGCCGGCGACCCAGAAATAGCCAACCCCCATCACCAAGAGACTCAAACCCAGACATCCTACGTCTAAGCGTAAGGCCTGAAACAGGCACCCAGAACACTGCTCATCAGCATCAGACCACAGAGCTTACTGTCACACCACAAAGTGACAGCATCACCCAGCCACCACAGCTGACAGCTGCACAGCCTAAGCATGACAGCACAGTTTCCCACGACTGGGTCCAACATCACAAAGACCCAGGAAATGCTGCTTTGTCTACCTGCCTCCACAGCGAACAACACGAGACCGGCCCTAACCGCCTATCGATCACCACACCAACCCGGACGCCAAAGCTCCTGGGGAACCTGATCGAAAAGGGGGTGGCCCGGAAACCCTACCTAGCCATCACTTCGGAAAATGACGTGAGACTTGAAGCACTGGTAGACACCGGCGCAGACCTTACTTTGATATCAGCTGAGCTTTTTGGAAAACTCAGAGCTAAAGCTATGAGACAAAATCGAACTCTTACATCCGAATCGTGTGAGCTGAATGTGCAGTCGTACAGCCAGAACGACATCCGGCTCGAACTGGTAGCTCCCATTCACCTGACAATTGGTTCTATGAGTCTGATCCACCCGGTGTACATCTCACAAATGGACACGTACCCCTTTCTGATTGGCAAAGACCTGCTAGTCTGCTCTGAGCTTTTATTAGACTTATAAACACCTGACCGTCTGGGCCCAAGTTCAAGAACCCCGCCCCCTCTGGTCACAGAGGTCACGAGAACTACAACAAAGCCAGACTCCAAAATCATAGAGTTCCCTGGAACTCCAGCAGCCATCCATGAAGACACAGCCTCAGCACCAAGTCAAGGTTCAAGTCCGCTACCCTGCACCTTCCAGCTCGCCAAAGACCACGCAATGCCCACTCAACGATGCGTGACCTAATGCAGAAGGCCTCTTCTGAAAGAAGTCCTAAAACCCCACTGATTTTGAACTGCAAAACCAAAAGACACTGCAATAACACATTGCAAGACTCTGCTAAAAGGGTCCCTGATCAGCATAGGACATAGAACTTTTAAAAGTAGATGAAAATGTGTGTTCAAAGAGTTGCAAGACTCTGCATTCGTAAAATTAGAATTTTACTGAGTTAAAAGAATCTTAAATGGAAGGATAAATCTCAACGGCCAACAGACTATGCACAACTCTTTTGAAACAAACAGTTTCTAGATGCTGGTTGAATTGGCACTGCTAAACATTAGGTTTCCTGACAATGAAGGGTTACAAGAAACACTAGCTCCAAATAGGGCATACATCACCTTACCGCCAGAGTGTAGGAAAACCACCTCAGCCTTAAACTACTGTTAACCTACAGGCGTGCATTTGATCTTTGCGATCCAACTAGAACACAACGTGCAATAAGCATTTTTGATCGCTGGCTTGTCTAAATGCGGATAAAACGATAGCTGGAATTGACATCTCTACTTTAAGTGAAAGAGTCTTAGATTTCCAACTAATATCAGTAAGTTCAGCCGTAAAGCGTAAGTCTGTGTGACAAAGGAATCTCATTTCAGCAGCCTCTAATCTGTACCGATATCTATTCTGCTTTGGTCAAAAAGAAATCCAAATTGCAGTATGACTAAACTTGTGTCTGAAAAAGAAAGCTCAGAACAGAGTTGTATATATGTAGACCTGGGTGATGCTCCCCTTTCTACAATGTAAAGGCCTTACAAATTATTGTTAGATTGATGTAATTCACCTAAATTTTAGCTGCATCTACAAGCAGAGAGCTACCTAGCGATCAAAACTGTTTACTCGCTGAAAAGTCAGCATTTATGCATGAGAGGAACGTAACTATAGATGCTTAGACAACCTTTGACTTACAGCAAATCTATTTCCTTACTCGGTAAACAAATAGAATAAGTTGTGTAAAGTAAAGAGCAGAGTTACATGAGTAAAATTAGCAAATGCCAAAACAGTCGCATTTTACTTAATGTAACATCAAGTTCTCGAAAGACTTAAAGTATAGGCGCCCCCTTTTAACCCGTTAAAAGGTGCAGACACTTTTCAGGGACTGTTGAATTGTTCTGACATACTCTAGTTCCCATGACAACAACTTGTCACAGGAAGTGCTAACTTGTGACGTCACTTTGTAAACAAACCAGCCTAGGTGGCTAAGCTACCCTAACCTAATATCCATCTACCTTAGGCTAAGCTAACTTAACCTAGCATCCTTCCAGCCTTAAGCTAAGTTAGCCTAACCTAGCATCCATCCAACTTAGGCTAAGCTAACCTAACATAGCATCCATCCAGCGTAGGCTAAGCTAAATAATAACTTCCACAGTTGGAATTTAGCATCATTTACTTGAACCCTTAATCACCGTTGTGTTTTCACAGTGCAAAGTATTCTAGAATACTTTACTTAACACCAGTTAGGATTTCTAATTCACTTTCCGTGTTTGCAACTCTTCTTAGCTAAAGTTCACCTTCACTAGTTTAGGCATAGTCCTTGCTAACCGTCGAAGGCTAACTTTGCAGATGCCCTGTTAATTAAACTTAAGTTTGACTACATGTAAACTGTGTAGCTAGAGAAGAATTCATATAGCAATAGGAATTTTCATCACTAATGCCACTGATTATTCTCGCCTTCAGATCATTCCCGTTGTTTTGATCATTTTTTTCCCTTTTGCTTTTAATTTTAATTTGTTTTTGTTCTTTGTTAACTCTTTCATTTCTTTGACTTTGATAATAATAGCAGTCAGCTATTCCCTTGGCTATTCAGTCATCTATATGATTTAATTTCATTTCCTCTCTTGTTCAAATGTGGTTCCATTCCCCATAGGGCCCAGAAAGGAAACAGAGACACCCTTATTTGTTATTTTGGCGTAGTTTCAACCAGTGTACTCATTTTGTGACCCTTCAACACAAGTAATTTCAACAATTTACTAGGGCACAACTATGGTCCAGAGGATTGATAATAAGCATAATTCAAATAGGAAAGCTGTCCTTTTCCCCCTATTATTCACTTTGTCAAGCCGTGGTGAACCACTAGTTCAGTCCAGAGAACTAATTTAGTCATAAGAACCATCTTAAGTCATTTATTTCATCTCGGCTATGCCCCTTCCAGGAAATACTCTCGGAACCACATACATCTTAGCCTCCTAAGATCCACAGCTAAGATAAGATACAAGACACATTTCACTAGCTAGCTACACGTGAAACACCTAGCTTTATGCTACAGACCTAGCGAACCAGTTAAACCGTGGTTCTGAACTTTTAAGGTCATGCATGCGTCTCTCACCACAAGTATGACAAAATGTCACAGAGCCCCTGCTTCACCTGACCTTAACTTTCCAGCTTACCAAAGACTATGACAAAACAATGGACAATATGAGAAACCACCTCTCAGACCCCTCCAACCACCCAAGCACGCCGTCTGCAACCACCGATAACCGGTGCCCCAGACAACTGCAGGTCACCAAACACATGATGCGTGCACAGGACAACATTCTACGTTATGCACCTGATGCCATCACAGCGCCAAGGCTTGTGGTGCCACAATGCAGAAGGGGGGTCATGCCAATGTATGCCCATGACGCATCACGTGCTGCACACCGCAGCACCAGAGCCACTTACGAGACACCGAAGCAAGTGACACACCGTTGTCCTCGAAACGAAAAGACTGTCCTCGCCAACCAAGGACGACACTCGCTGAAATGTTTCCTACCTTTCTCTCTCTTCTTTTTGCCTTTACCAGGATGCTGCCGTGGTTTGCCATTCTGAGCCTTCAGCCAACCAGAGGGCAGCCGCAAACGGACAGCATCTCACCGGGTCCGGCATCAGGCATCGTCCTAAAAGAACAAATGGGATTCCTGATAACCAACTGCCGCACACACACCCAGAAAGTGTATGTTCAAGTGGACCCCCGCAACGTGTACCTAAAACCCTACCCCAGCACAGTAGCCCAATTCAGCTGGGCCAGTGCCCAATGGACAGAGGACTCCCTCGCTCACGCTGAGGCCAATGTTGAGCACATGCTCAACCAACTTGATAAAATGACTGTCACACAAGCGGACTTAAGTGGACACAACCGCCGTGCCAAACGGATCCTAGGAGCTTTGCTCAGAGCCGCCGCTGCTGTCGGAACTCTGTTTAACGTTGACATATCCAGTGTCAATGCAGTGAACCTAGCCACCGTGAGACGGCATGTGACTGAAATTCAAACTGAGATCCCACTGCTAAAAGAGCAACTTACGATACAGAGTGCCTCCCTGCAAATCACCCACAAGACATTTAAGGGAACAGTGGTAATTCTCAACACTCACAGCGTTCTGCTGAACCAGACAGTGAACTCCATGAAACAGCTGTTTACTGTCTCCCAGAATGACTTTGCTCAAACTCAGCTGGTCACAGCCCGGATGACAGACCTGCTGCGGGAGGTGAGCTCCTCCATTGACAGCCTAGCCATGGGTAGAATTCCACCGTACCTGATACCCTTAAGCCTGGTGCAAACCATGCTGGCTCCTGCCATCACCACGTCAACTGACCCTCTACAAGCACACCTTACCTACTCTCTGGGTAACGCCATCCCACTCCGCGTTGACTCCGAGCAGAGGAAAGTGGGTTTTCTCCTGAACCTACCCATCATAGAGTCAAGCCGACTCTACCAAGTAAAAGACATTGTCAAGGTCGGATTTTTGAAAAGTGACACGCACATCAAGATTCGCACTCCAGACGTGGTGGCCTACCACGACAGCAAGACACAGCTGTACCTGGCCCCGAACCTGCACATGTGCACATTGACCAAAGACATTCACTATCTCTGCCTTAACAGACCCTTCCTCAGAGACAACACTGACGGAATCTGCAGGCTGCAGATCAGCGACACCCGCTGCCCTGCCGAAGCAAAGCCTCGCACTCAAGGCATCGAGACCCAAGCAGAGATTGTAGGTGACAGGTGGCTCGCTAACACTCCTGTGCGCACAGCTGCACTCACTGCACCATCCTTCACCTGGACGACCTAGCCCTGTACCACCTTCCGAGTGAAGAATACCAATCCGAACTGGAAAAATGGATTGAAGAAGGGGGGGGGGGGGGTCACAGATCATCGACATCGCTGCCCTTGACACAGCCCTCCAAGCATTGTCCAGATTGCCCATCCTGAACAATTCACCTGTTGTTCAAGCATGGACCGCCGCTGACACAGCACTTTGCATTTCGACAATCATCATGCATACCGACGACTCAACGAGATGAGAGCCTCAACAGCCAGGCTCACCCAAGCCATGTCCGGAGGGTTCCGTAGGGGCCCTCGGAAAGAAGACTCCCCGCTAGAGAACGCGGAAAACCTCATAGAGCTGAGCCCTCAGCCCTAACCATCATCTGCAGCATCCAACCTCCATGATTTACCTGCCACCTGACCAATGCGGTCGTGATGGTTCAACGAGGCCCACCCACACGGGTCCTGCCGAACCATCAAGGGGGGAATGTAGCAATAATCAGATGATCAGCGCAATCATGTGGTTTTAATCAACTAAGTCTCCAATTAAGTAAACACTCCTGTTTCTTTCACAATCTGAAGAATGGAGATGTCATGAGACTTTTTAAGTTACTGATTCACACACAAGCAAATGGTGATGGGACTTAATTAAATGACCGATGCCAGAAGTGCCCCCGCGGCGTTTTTCGCTGATAAGTAATCACAGGGTCCTCTGTCTTACCACATGTGACCCAACAGGAGCGCCTCTCTGGCCGGAGATCCCGTGGTGTCCCCTCTTCAGGACACCTCACAAACACAGACAACCTTGTGTGATGAACCACACTGGTCATTGTAACCAGACTTAAAACTCATCAATTCAAAGAATACGCACACACATATCATTGCCCGGGAGGGGGGTGAGCAAAAGTTCACCACATCTTCACCAACGAATGACCCAGCCACGTTCACAGTACACACACACACACACACACACACACACACACACAAGGACTTTTTCTCCAATCTCCTATATTGAGAGACTTGTACTATGATATATTCGATATGTTTTTATGTTTGCCCATGTTCCACTGGGGTTAGATGTGATCGTATTATAATTCTAAATGAACAGAGGTGCTTTTAGATGCATTTTTAATGTAACTGTGTTTTCCTATAATGTTTGTATGTCGTTCTTCACACCTTTAGAATCCTCTTGATCTGACCAAACCATATATATATGGGTGCAAACCGTAAAATGTATGTTACTATGTTTTATCATCTCTGGATTAAAATTGAACGCATTTTTACATCACGGTCATGAAACATGCAAAGTCGATCTCGAGGGAACAAAGGAACACTTATCCGCACACTTTCCTCCCAGCTGATTGGTGCATTCACGCCAGAGGAGGCGTAAACAGAAGTGTCTTTAAAGAAGACCACCAAGCACCTCATCTTTGGTTTTGGTTTTGGTTTTGTTTGGGGATCTTTGAGGAGTAGTGAGAAGTAAGGAGGGGGGAGAAAGAACTGCTTCTTCGAGGGAACTTCGACTTCGGTCTGGACTCTTCCCTCTCCTTCGATCCGATGTAACCATCATACTCGTGATCCCCGCCCTGGGGGATCTTTCCTCTTCTTTTCTTTTGTTTAAGTTTGTTTTTCCTTTGTTCATTTCACCAGAAATGAACTTAGTCTGAATTATTTATTTGGTAATTTACGCCAAAGACCTTTAAGCCTTCTTTGAAACTGCGCGCTCCAGACCGCAGCAAACCACGTGACGCTCCAACGGAACACACAAAGACCAGCCGCTCACACACGCCGCAGGGCTCAGACACCTGAGAACTATATGCAAGTATATTTGAGTTACCAAGATTTTAGAGCATTAAGACTGTTTTTCCGTGTTGTCTCTTAAAGGTTTAAATGTCCAGGTGAATTTTGCCAAGCTGTGATCCTACGGATCTATCTCTCTCTTCCCAACTCTCTCTCCCTCTCATTTTTATCTTTCTCTCTCATCCTAATTCGTGTTTGTAATGTTTTTCGTTTTGTTTGTTTCGGGTGTATATACATATATTCTGTGTGAATTGTAGTTCGATGTATTATTAGTCCAACTATTAAAACCATTATATTCTTGATTGCCGTCTGTCTAAAATGCTCATTTTACAGAGTCAATGAAATTTCGATCATAGCTACAAAGCTTTCATTATTGACTACGTTGCGTAGTCTAATTTTATAAACACAGGAAAATTAATGTTCACGGCCAGAAAATTGATATTTCTTGGAGTTTATAAGAAGGGATAACTTTGTTGAGAAGTGATAAGTTAATCTTACGGCCGTTTGCTGGACAAACAGTTCGATAGCTAAATTAACTCCATTAAAGGTTATCTCATATAATCGATCTGAAAATGGACCATTGACATATGAATGAGGAATTATAATTCGTTGTGATTGATCATTCGTGTGTACAATCAATCTATTTTCAACTTCGATAATTTAACTGTAATATGCAATATATTAATCATATTCATGATTAATTATTAAAATTCCCTATATATAATTTGAGCTAATTTAATGTAAAACTAAATGTTGTTACAACACTAACCGAAAGTGAAGTGGCAGCTCCTCACGGATGACAACCACATAAACTAAAACAAAACAACAACATAAAGTCCAGATCTGGTCCTCTCTCATTTTCCAGTCATCATTCCTCCTTTGGAACTACATGAATGTGAGTAAATGATGTCTGAATTAAACATTTTGGGTGACATGTTTCTTTAAGCAATAAAGGCCTTTGATAGAGAGAAAATCTGAGAGAACTTGAGAGTTTTGGTTTACAAGAGGTTGGCATCCACCCAGCTGGAACGGCTGCAAACCCTGTGCCCAATAGCTGGCCTCGCATTGAAGAGCTGGTGTGACTGTTTGAGTGGGATGAGCGAAGACTGTTAAAGAGACAACGCAAGGCCAGTGAGTTTAGCAGAGGACGAAAAACCTTGTCAGGCATCTAAATACAAACTAAACTTCACAGCTATTCGTGGTAAGCAAGTTATGGTGTTTTATTTGTGAATGTCTTTATGCTTGAAGGAAACTTGGGAAATGTTTAAACTTATCAGTCTGGGATAGAGCCAAAACAAACTCCACCGTTTTTGTGTATAAATGACTTTCAGGGTTAACAGTACTAGAAAGATGGTCGCCGTGTCACTTTGAGCAGACTTTAAAGCTTTAGAGAGAAGATCGAAACTAAAAGGCAGGAAGGAAGTGAATTGACTGAGAGAACAAGATGCTACAAATTGATACACACTTCAAGATCAAGAGCAGACCCTAGTACTGTGAGGTCGTGTGGTCTTCATTTCCCTGAGTTGGATGAGTGCAAACTGCAATCATGGCCTCACGAACAGGTCTGTAAAGCGTTAAAGTGTTTGTGTGTGTTTGCTCTCTTTTAGTTGAATTTGATCATTTGATTCCTCTGGGTTTTTTTTTTTTCCCTAAATTTAAGTTTAATTTAAATCTTTAATGCTGGTAAAGTTTATAGACTTTTCACTTTTCAATCTGCTTTGCTTTTTTTGTTTTCAAGAATCTTAATTCACAAGTTTGAATCTATCTCTCATCATATTTCTTGAAATCTTGCTCCCTTCCTCTTTTCATGTTGTGCACTCTCTCTCTCTTTTTTTCATCTGTGTAGCACTTCAGAGGCCACCAAAAATGTGTAACACAACTCGTTTCTTTGTTAAAATGGCTCAAAGAAAAATGGGTCATCTCTGCACACAAAGCCGGTCTCTCTTCATCTTCTGCCTCTGTTTGTTGCTGCATGATGTGTTGTATTATCCAGTATGATCAGTATTCTTTTTTTTTTGTTTTTGCAGTTGGGTTACCGAAGACGCTAGGTGCACTTGGTGCCCTACCAGATGGTGGCATAGAGGGGACAGGCATGCCTACTACGCCAGGCCGACCCCCACCCCAGAAGAAACGTAAGCCTGGCCGCAAGAAAACCAAACTATCCGGGCCCTGGGGTCAAAAAGGAACACTTGGTTCCCAGACAAGTCAGCCTGGAAAGGAACTGGAATCTATTAAAATCCCCAAAAAACGAGGCCCCAAACCAGGAAGGAAGGTATAAAAGTATTTAGAGTCATCATGATATGAAAAGTAGTCAAAAGTAGAGGTCTCTGGTATTGACAGAAATATATCTAGATATCTTCTGGGATTTTGTCGATAACGATAATTAGACTATGTTTTGCTGAGTGTGTTACCGTTCTAGTACCTTGTCCGGTTTAGGACTGCCATGGACAGCTGACTCCCAAAGCTTTTGATATTCTCTCATATTCTGTCCAGTGAACAGTTTGCAGCAGTGACAGAAATTAAATTTTCCAATATCTTGTTTGCACATGACGTCACGTCACTGCCTTGCTGTGGCGCAAAATGCAGATGGAGAGCAGGAAGCAATTTTCTACATGGGAAGCACTATCACAAACTAAAAATGCCTTTTTGTCTAAATGCCTCAAAATGTTTTGCGTCATTTATGGTTTCTCAAATCGATCAAACCAGGAAACAACAAGGAGCCTTTACTGTTTACCAAAAGTTGTCGCCTTTAGTGTTGTTTTGCGTCTGCTTATACTGAAATTAATATGGATTACCTTTGTTGTTTTTGACTTGAAGTTAAATATTCACATTTTTTATGGTATCGTTTGCAGGGAAGAGAAGCTATTTAATCGCATTGCATGAACATTTGATGTTTTCACTGAAGTTTTGTAGAATTCCTTTCACAATATGAAGTTTTATGTAACAAAGTTTGGGAGGAGCACGTTCAGGTAATCAACCAATCAGCTCAAGAGGAAGCCGGTATAAATAAAGCTTTTCCTCACCTTCTGTCTCACGACAAGTTTCTCAGCTTCCCTCCACCATCCCATCACCTCACACTCGGCTGGGTCTACCCCAGTATAGGGGGGAGTAGGCTTCTCTGGGTTCGGGCAAAATTCCGAGCTCGGAGCCCTCCCCTGGCCAAATACGCATGAATACAACTTTAGATTTCATGTACGTGTGAACTCGTGAAGTTGATCTGGTTATCACGCCCTGGGCACTCGCTGCTTCAGCCATCATTCGATTGAAATGTTCAAATAAAAATGTGTTCAACAAGCTGACAGAAGTCAATCCATTTCTTTGTTGGAAAGTTGTAAATGTAACTTAAGTTTTATTGTTATTGTAAATATTCACTTTCCCACATGGCCACGGAGGAGAATCGGAGAGGGTCACATTCAGCAAGTGAGAATCATACTCACAAATGTAATGTTAATTATTAAACCAGACAAAATAGGAAACTTTCAAAAACACTCAGCACTGTAATTATTTTATTGAGTGATAGGCACTAGGATTAATCAGTGATTATTATTAGATTTGCTATCTGCCGTCCTTAACCTGCTTCCCTTAGTGTTTTTACACGTATAAAAGGCAAAAAAGCATATTACATAGTCCAGTTTTCTCCCTGAACAATGATGTGAGTTCCTATGGCAATTCTCGACGTAGCATGAATCAATCACAATCTACAATGGTGACATTTTTCACAATCACGAAAGAAAATCAAAACTCACTAGAAGAAAGGCAGCGCGATGTAATATACATATATACAGGTCCTTCTCAAAAAATTAGCATATTGTGATCAAGTTCATTATTTTCCATAATGTAATGATAAAAATTAAACTTTCATATATTTTAGATTCATTGCACACCAACTGAAATTTTTCAAGTGTTTTATTGTTTTAGTACTGATGATTTTGGCATACAGCTCATGAAAACCCAAAATTCCTGTCTCAAAAAATTAGCATATAATGAAAGGGTTCTCTAAACGAGCTATTAACCTAAGTTTAAAAGGCCAATGATTGCTAAATATGCGAATGAGATGCAATTCCACTAATGTGTTGACAGTAAACTATCCATTTAGTTTCCATCTGTTTTGCTGGGACAGTGATAAAGTGAATTTTAACTTGTAAAAATATATTTAGATTAAAGGATTAAGTTGGTATTATTACAGTTTTCAATGTATGGAATTGCTACCAACATATTTTAAATGAAGGTTTGAATGTGTCGTATTTTTACGTTGTCTTCTAGCTAAGCTGGGCCAAAAGGACAGCGTGGCTTGAAGGAGCGATTGGAGGTCCTGGTAGACCTATCAGCAAACCCAGAGGCAAACTGCCAGCCAGCTGGGCCCAGAAAGTGCAGCAGAACCCAACAGAACCCATCAAGATTCCAAAAAAGAGAGGCCCCAAACCTGGCAGCAAGGTGCGACTTCGTCTGCTGAAGAATCGAAAACTATAAGGCAGTGTTATTTATGCAAATTTCTCCTGACTGCTTATTTCTTTGTATACAGAGAAAGCCCCGATTGGTACCCAATCCTATGCCCACCTCCCCAAGCAGTAGCACTCCAGAGCCAGACACCAGCTCAGTTCCACTGGACAACGCCACCATTCCCAGCGCCGCCCTACAGGCCCCTACAGGTACCGCAAGTGTCTTAAATATTTGTAGTCCTTGTTGCATACTGTCTTTCCTAACAACTTTCTTGTGTCTCAGTATGTGTGTACTTGAATAAGTATGGAAAAGTAGGTCCCCATCTGGATGCACGGCATATCCAGTCCCTGCCAGATCACTTTGGGCCTGGCCGAGCTTCCTCTGTGCTGCAGCAGTGTGTTCAGGCCTGTATTGACTGTGCACATAACCAGAGCATAGTCTTCTCCTGCCTCAAACCAGGTCATGGAGGAGAGCTCATATCAGGTAAGCACACACCCACAAACCTAATAGAAATGAACTAAGAGCCTCTAAAGTCGTATTTTGACTTCTTGTTAGACCGGAATGTTTTGGGGACAATTTCTAATTGTGAATTTTCTGATAAAAATTGTTACTGCAATTTAAAATGCAATAAAATAAGCTCCTGGTTTGCTGCACAATTTGTGATTAAATATGAATATGACAGTAATAGCAATATTTTATTATTTATATTGTTACTAAATAATAATAGTAAACAAAATAATAAACATGTTTTATTTTAGTTTAATACTAATATTTATGGGCTCTTAATTTCTTCATTTTCAAATGTTAAACCATCGAGCTTTATTTTAGGGTAAAACTGTAGCAATTTTTGAAATATGGTTGACGCATGTTGCTTTCCCATAAGCACATTATAAACAACCCAAAATCAGAGCACATGAAGAGATGTGTTCTCTGAGGAGCAGCATTTACTGCGAACCGAGCCGCACTGAAAAATACACAGTACTGAACTTCACTCTGAAACATGCAGTACATATTTGTCTAATAAAATCGCAGCATTTGCATTCGATAAGCACACTAAGCCATATTGCGATATCATTTTTATTTAAATGCAGCCCTACTTCTTGTTTTTAGTTAAGAGATCTTTGGCTAATAATAACCCCAGAATTTTGCCCATTTGACTTTTCCAGCCTACTTTGAACAGCAGCACCACACTCTAACACTGCCGGCAGTGAACAGTGTGACATATCTGCTGCGCTTCCTGGAGAAACTCTGTCACAACCTGCACTGCGACCCATTGTTCGGCAATCAGCCCGTCCCTCTGGGAGGAGTTCACTATGACAGCCGGACATACACAGGTCAGCGCTCGTGTGCAAACATTACTCTCTTTTGTGCCTTTTTGATCTTACAGTTGTGTAGACATAAAAAGAGGGCCTTGTATATGTTGTAGAGAGGAGAAACTTTGCAGAAAGTCTGAGCTCTGGACCTGGTCGAGGCACTAAGAGATTCCTTCAGCAGGACGCTTACCATAGCAATCCTGTACCGCACAAAATAGCTAAAAACCACCGTATCTCCTCAGAAGGTATTTCACACTGTTCCACTGCTAAAACAGCATTTGCAGTTTTTCTCCATCGCTTTGGATCATTTTCCAAAACAACTGGGCATCACTGGTTTAGTTTTCATCATGACACTGACTGCTTTCTAGATACTACACAAGAGCTTTTTAGATACAGATTTCAACAATAGATAAAACTTTACAGGGAAAAGTAAATACTTTAGTACACAAAAAGAAAAGGAACATTTTTAGATACGTATTTAAACTGCATTTATTTTTGTTGAAATGTGTTAAATGTAAACACGTAAACTTACAGTTTTACACACTATAATGTCTTGTCCTAACACCACCACCATACATTCTTACATACCTTCCTATTGCTCTTCCACAACAAGCAACTGTGAATTTTTCACTTTACATGTAACACATTTCTACAAAAATAAATGTACTGTATTTATACAGTACTGCTGTAGCTGCTGCTGTTTAGGGTTGTGATGTTCCTCCCATGTTCAAAAGTGGTAGTGGTTGTGCTGGCCAAATTCCATATATATGATTCCAAACTTGATTGCACGATTGGTAAGTTTGTGATTCCTGTTTCATTAAAATGGCTGACCATTTGGCAATTTAACAGATATTACAAACATTCCATGTCAGATATTTACGGAATATACACTTGCATGTCTGACAGATTTTGATAATTTAATTTGATAATTAATAATTTTGCATGTGATTTCTTACACGATGAAAGAATGTTTAGAACTTGAAGAGTTTGACAATTTTACTGAGAATCAACTCATCAGTTGTAAATTGTAGACAATCATACTTACTCTTTTGCGAACACGTGCCAAAACATGCCATTTGCTTAAATCAATAAGAAGTTCAAATCTGATGCGAACAAGAAACCAATGGTTCAGAGATCTGAACTAATGTTTTGAGAGAAAACATTCTGATTTGAGAATTGATCCAAAGCAATCAAGAAAACCGGTATCAGTAAACTCTATATGTTGTGGCCTTTTCTAAGTGTTAAATAGTGTGTGTTTGTGCATCTTTGCACTTGATCTGAACCCATCCTGATAGAGAATGGGGTTGGCAGCTCAGAGGTCTTGGAGAAAACACATTTGTCTCCCGGACATGGCTTGTCAGTGCGTCCCCTCTCTCAGAATAGCAGCTCACCGGGGAAACTACATCGTCTGGGCTCAACAGGTACACAAACTAGCCCACCGTTGAAGATCATTTGTATGGACTTTAAATCTAATTTAAACCCAGAAAGTTTTATTTCTGCACTCTTTCTAGGTTACTAATCAAATGTAAGCAGATTTGTGACATCGACTTTCTGGATGGTTTACTTAGACTTGTGTAGTTCATGCAGCTTGAGTGCTGCTGTTAGCAAAAGCAGGACAAGTATTAATATTTCAATCCAGTCGTGGTTTCAGACTTTTGGACCCCACTGTAAACCTTATTCGGGAATTATGTGAACACATTATGGACTTCAAAATCTCAGAAGATCTTGATTTTTCACTGATTTGTCTTCTGACTGCTGCCCGCTGCCCAGGTTCCGAACGCTTTCTGAGCTCGAGAGAAAGCCCGCGACCCAGTGGACAGGACCCCAACCTGTGGACGGTGGAGGACGTCATGCAGTTCATCAGAGACATCGACCCTCAGCTCGGACCACACGCAGACCTCTTCCGCAAACATGTAAGTGAAGAAAGTCTTCAATTCAGTTTGATCAAATTCAAGGTCATCAAAAGGTCATCCTACATTTCTTAAGTGGTATATCACGTCTTTATCATTTTAAGAGGTCTTACATTTTTGGACAGAAAAACAAAAATCACTGTACAGCCATTAAAGTAATTTGACTGCTGCTCATTCAAAGTCAAAATGCTGTGCTTTTGCATGTTCGGAGCAGTTTGCAATCAACGAATACCACATATTTAAGCCAAGCGATTGCTTATGATTAGGGATGCACGATATATCAGACACCATATTAGTATCTGCCAATATATGTTCATTTTTAATGTTATCTTCCGATGAGAAAATTTGCCCGGTATATTAAAGCTGATAAATAATGTATTATTTCCTTCAGCTGAGACACTTCAGATGCGCACTGTTCGCCATGATGGTTTTGAATAGCTTGAAATATGATTAACATGGTCTTGTCTGGGTGATACTCTTCTTTTACAGGAAATTGATGGCAAAGCTCTCCTCCTTCTTCGCAGTGATGTCATGATGAAATACATGGGGCTGAAGTTGGGTCCCGCTCTTAAACTCACCTTCCACATTGACAGACTGAAACAGGGTCGTTGACCTTAATGGCACTTGAATAGGTTTCTCTCTGATCCTCAACCCTTTACCCCTTCCAAGCACATTTCTCACGTTACATTCGCGGTTGTTTTTGTACTGTTCTGAAGCAGTGAAGTGGACAGTATACAGGCCATTTTTAGGCCTTGATTTTTATGACATACGTTTAATTGTATATTTTTTCACCCTACATCAATTAGGGTGTTTTGTATGGCTTTTTTATACAAGACTGATTTTCTTCAATTAACTCCAGATAAACACTAGATCCGTCCGGACTGACACCTCAGAGACCATTACTGTACCTCCATACTTTATACACAGCACATTTAGGAATTAAGATGTGGTCACACTAGACTTTTGAGCATGTCAAATTACTTCAGAACAAATATGGGCAACATTAAATTATGTCAATCTCTGTCATCTGTTTGAATCAATTGTAAATGACAAATAACAAAACATTAAAATTGTTATATTATCTAGTCCACTTTGCGGGAACCCTGCAAGCAGTGCAGCTTTGAAGTCTCTATTCTTTCCATTGCATTGAGCCAAAAGTGCAATCTGTGACATTTAGATACGTTAGTTAAATGTGTTTTTGCTATACCAATTGTCGGTTCAAAACAAAGTGCAAGAGTTCTGATGTGTATGAGAGGAAGTCTAGTGTGACTGCCCCTTTACTGCTATTATACACTCTGCCTGTATTTTATATTGTGTTGATGTTTACATTGTCTTTCTTGTTTGTACTTTTTATACAATATGGTAGAGTGCATATGTTGACAGCGTTATTCTCTGTAAATTCAAATAAAAATATGGAGCTTTTCCTCAGTTTCTTTTGTCTTTTTTGCCTCAGATCTCCAAATAATGATGTGTGGTTAGTTTCTAAGGAGTACATACTATGTTTATATTATATTTTGTGGGACACTACAAATTAATTCTATGACACTACCTATTTATTTGTTCAAAAACTTGTTTAAGAGTTTGTTGAAAGTGTTGTGTTCTGTATATGTGGAAAGTGTCATGTATGATGCTGGTTCACCACCTTTATCAAACACAGGGGGGCAGAACAGCCCTTTTCTGTTTCTTTTGTTCTATTTTTAAGCATTCTGGCTGAAGAGCATATAGACCAGAGTCTCCAATTGGTACAATTTTAGAAAGAGACTTCTTAAACAGTCTTAAAGAGTTTTTATATATAATATACAATGTTTTGTTTCAACCATGTGAACGTCATGTTTGGTCAGTAAAGTTATATAGCAAACCAAAATGAAAGCAACAATTGTCAAGAATTACTCCATTTCTGAGTACCACAGCACATAGTGAAAGTGCTTGACTTTTGGCGGTTTTCACTGACAGAAATGGGTGCACTATATGTGCCTAGTGGAGGGGATGTCACATACAGTAAATCTTACCACATTATCAAAAAAAAACAGGAAGGCGCCTTTCAGAGTGCAACACATTGACCAAATCCCTCAGTCAACGTCAGTATGTGTGCACACTACAATACACGAATACAGTGTGAATAACAAAGTCATGTGACTTACAAATCCCTCTGTAGTTTGTAGTGTGGAAACCCCCTCTCTATCATATCAACATGCTCTAGAAACGACTGCGTGATTACAACCGGTCCAGATTTTAGTCAGACATAATTTGTTTGCATCATATGTACTTTGATTAAATGTGCTGGAGTGTTCTGTACCCTCAAAAAAAAAAAGGTTCAGGCTGTGCTATCAAGATGTCATTAAGGTCTTATTTCAATGAATATATTATGGAGAAATGGAGTTTAACTGTAAGCAAACACCCACCTTGTCATTAATCATTAAGTGTTTTACATGGTCTACTTTCTAAACTGATTTCTTATATCATCAATATCTTATAAAAAGAATATTCCATGTTCATGACTATCTGATACTAGCATGTTGCTAACTGCAACATTCTATCAAGCAATACAACATTAACTGAAATATTATATTAAATGTAATTTGTTATCAGTACTACATAAATTGTAATCTACATTTCTCTCACTTCATTCACCATTTCACTGCATTCTGGGATTGCTTTCTTTGTGAAGGATCCATGTGAGATATCTTGGGAAGCAACATAATTAGCATTTGTGTCTAGGATGCTTTAAAATCCACTTTACTAGGTTTTGGAACAGATCAATGTTTAAATGTGAAAAGGGTGTGATTTCTATGCCATTCACGCCCCAACAGAATTGCTAAATGAAGGACAGGTTTCCTGAACACTCCCCATTCTTCAATAACCAAAAAATTGCACTTTGTGCAATCTTAGCTATACTTTGGAAATCGTATGAATTGTAATGTTTATCCCATTTTTTATCAAACCGACAGACAAGTTGAAATTCTATTCTGTGGTATCTTAATTTGTATTGAACCCAATACATTCCTTGAGCATCTCATATCAACTCCACAAAGAACCATCAAGATGTGTCAAGAAAAATCAAAATAAACTGATTTTCAGTCTTTGCAATCACAGCAAGTATATTTAGAATTCAAGAGCATCCAGCAAACTCAGAGCAGACATGTGCTCTCTCAGCCAGACATGCTACAAATATAAAAATGTGTCTGTCAGACTCATGGAATATTCTGAATGCTTAGAGCGCCGACACACTGTTGTGTGCCAGAGGGTGCTGGGTTAGTTTCTACCATCTGTGATATGTGTTTTGACCACTTCCAGTCCCCACTCAATGTTTTTACAGCTTTATAGCTTGCCTAGTGCTGTTGCGCATCTTAGAAACCATGTTGCTCACTGATGTTTCGGAAATGTTGTTTGGTCGTACGTCGTTTGTCAGCGTGATAGTAATCTCTAGCAGGCAATATCAAAACCCACATGGCCTTCTCAGTCTGCTCCTTCTCGACCTGCCAAAACAGTGTGCTTGTGATTCTGCCACAGTGCTCTGGAAACATTCGGAGCACACACTTGGATGACCTCACCTGGATAGCTTGTGTTCAATGGTGTCCATCTGCCCATTGGTCGTTTATGTTAAAGCCTGATGGTCTCAGAGCTGGGGATATCGCTAGTTGAGAACTCGCCGATAAGATTAACACACAAGAGCTTAAAGCCACCCCTACATACACACACATGCACGCACAACACTGAACAAACAACAAACAGTGCCACTCCTACATCAGCTTGTTGAAGCTGGCCTGGCTGAGAGGTACGCTTCACACAGGAAAATGAATAATTTACACAGTGCCCTTAACTTCAAAAGCCGAAGGCAATAAACATTGGAAGGGGAGGGGAACGATGGGTGCAGAGAGCAGAGAAATCTCCAGCGATTTTAGCTGTCAAACACTCTCGGTGGCATGGCCTGCCTAAACATGTGTGGCATCATCATTTGCACATAGGCTGTATAAGATATTAATATGTGTGAAGACTTGGATCAGATCATAAAGGTGGTTATGGTAGCTCTCTAAGTAACTAGGTCTAGCTGAAGCTTATCCAGCTTCATCAAATTAGGATTGCTAGCTGGCAGTCAGGCGAAATAAGAGCAGGAAGTGTGGTCCATCACAATCAATTTCTTGCAAACGTTCACACATGAATGGTAAGTGGGGGGAGGGGGGGGGGGGGGGCTTAGGTAAAACAAATTTAACTCCAAAAAGCATGTTATTATTTGAAAGACAGTCAGTTGACAGGAGGGAAAACATGTTGATGCGTGTCCCACCCATCTCTCTTTTCCTGTATTTCTCTTTGTGATATGGTGATCTTGAGTTATAATAGGCTCATTGGAATGTTTTTTGCTGCCTGGTACTATAAAAGAACCTTTTAAAGGTCCGTGGTTCTTCAGAAAACCTGTTTCAGATAACATGAGGCCTTCAAATTTCTCTGTTAACAGATGATAACTTGCACTAATATGCTCAATGCAACATTGAGAATTTTTTTTTTTTAAATCCAAAGGACCATATAGCTAAATTAGGAACTCTAGAAAAACAAAAAAGAAGTTAAGGGGAAAGTTCAAAGAAAAATCAAGCGTCTGTCATCATTTACTCATGTTGTTTTAAACCTGTATTGTTTATTTCTTCTGTAGGACACAAAAGAAAATATTTTGAGAAACATATTTTCATACGGAAGTTACTATATTTACATTTAATCATTTAGCAGCCGCTTTTATCTAAAGCAACTTGAACTATCCACATTTAAGGGGCTGCAAGACCCATTCAAACTTTTATTTCTAAGAGTTAATGGGACTTGGACTGGGGGAAATTTATTGTATTTCATATTAAAGGCCCTGTGAATTCAAAATCTAAGTTTTCTAACTTTTAGTATGAATATGTTAGCCTTAAGGTTATGAATAAGCTGGTGTGTTCCAAAACAATGAAAAAATTAGCATTTTAAGAGATATAAGCATTCAAAACTTACAGTTTCTCACTTCCGCTAAAATGGATTATGGATTTTTATCAGCTTTTCATCACATCTTCAGTCCAATCAAATGCTCTCTAGAATCGAAAGCGTCCTGCTCCCTATGCTAAATACCACCTTGCCAAAGTGACCATTGACACATCACGGAGCAATATGGGTTGGAGATGTGTGTTCGGTTGCTCAAACGCTTGATTTTAATTCCGTTTTACAACTGTATGTTGGTTAAGAATGAAATGGCTAGATTTTATTCACACCTCTACTATTGAATCGAATGTATCATCAGCACTCGGATACGCTTCCATGGTGTTGTCAAGTACGACTTGCAGTCTGTGAGGTACACTAAATGCTATTGGCTATTTGAAAAGGGGGGGGGGGGGGGGGGGGCATTCAATATGTCCTGCCTTAGCTTCCTGTTTCAGAGGAAATTACGTCAACGTATCATACAAAGGTGTCTTTCAGGAAGTGTGTTATAAGCGATCACGCCAAGTACAACCGCAAAGGGTAAATTCGTGCAAATGAATCCCATGCCACGTCAAACATATTCAAAATAAAAGTTCTAAACTTCAACTAACTAGTTTGTTGGTGGGCTTGTATTTAGATGTCTTCCAAGGCTTCACACGCAAATACGAACACAGAATTATCAGTTTGAATCCTTCTGATGAATCAACTAACTCACTGAATCTGTCAGACCGGCTACTGTACCCACATTTAGCTGCTGACTATTTAATAACTGAATGTATTAACTGTAATGCATTACATAGCGTCATTTCTTTAATATATGTAACTATTAGGCTGCTCTTGCTGTGCTGTCAGATGTCGTTTGCGGATATTTTAATAAAATGTCTCACTATATTTTTTTCTTGGAACAACACATCATGTGGAAAAAGACTTGAATTAGTAACACTTTAGCCACAATCTGTTGTCAGGAAAGCCCTGTGTAAGAAAGAGAGATTTCTGACTCTGTGAAATGCTGTAAGAGGGGGTGGTCTTCAGGATCCCTCATAGCTACTGGGTAAAACCCTAAAGAATTTCCCACACTACCCATCTACATTTCAGTAAGTGTTTTTTTTTGTTTTTTAAACAAGACATTTCTTGTTTTATGACCTTGTCATTTACTCATTCTAGTGAATCTAAGGTTATCCAGAGAGCTTAGAAAGAACAGTAGGTGTGTGTGTTCATGTGTGTGTTTAGAGATTATTGTGGGTGGCCTCAGAGAGAGAGACAGCAAAAAACAGGCAACAGTAAATGTCTCCTGTCACACCCTGCTTAGCGTATGTCTCGTCTGGTTCCTCAGAGGTGGATTTACACCAAGAGTTTGACAAAATGTGATGGCGTAATACTAAAAGGCTTTAGCATTCCAAGTATTTTTCAAAAACATATGCCGTCACGTTTTTCTCTGTGCAAAACAATCAGCTAAGAACTGAAAGTAATAATCAGTCACACCCAGTTCCTAACAGACGGATCATTGGTGCCATCTTGGGCCTGGCCGAGGACGCCCAGAGATGTTGCTACAGTTCTCTTTCACACAATAGTTGCTTGTTCCATCAGCTAAAAAAAGTAGCCCCACACCTTCCCTCTCCCTCTTGTGCTCATACAACTATATGCATCTTTTTAAATTGTAAAGTTTACGAAGACAGCTGAATTCCCCAGAGAAGATGTGAGATTAGAGAAACATCTTTGAACTGAAAACCCCCACCGTTCAAAAGCATGCAGTAGATTCTTTTGAACTGTTTCTGTCTATAAATGTTGGATTAAATGTCACTTGGCACGTGTTACCCTTACAACTTGTTTACATTGTACTCATGTACAGTACAAGCATCAAAACAGGTGCCTGTTTTAAGTGTTTCAAAAAGGCTTTAAACATTCCGACATTGAAAATATTTTGAAGTCTTAATAAAATAAAAGCGAAACGATAAATATTCATATATGTGCAGTACCATTAAAAAGTTTAGGGTCGTCTTTCTTTGTTTTTGATAGAAGTCTTTTATGCAGATCTAAAGGTTTAATCAATGAGAAATCAGACATGAAAAATGAATGAGTCCTAAATGAGAATCTGTACTTTTTCAGTCTGAACACATACAAGCACAACATTAGGCATCTAATTTTGCTGCTTACTGGTTCAGGACTATTAGGATTTACATCAAGATCATCTAAAGGAAAGACCATATAAGGGTAACAAGTCAGAGACTAAAAAACAGTGTAGTTTTTGAAAATAAACAGGGTGGAGCCGACACTGAAGCCCTCCAATGGTGTCTGTTAGTTCATTCCTGGCAATTTACCTTCCACAGGCATTCGTAGATTGTATTAAGCCTTATTTTGATACCACAGCAATCAAAGATTAACCCAATACAAGTGCTACTACCAAGTAACCTCAATTGACTTTCTTCAAACCAATTCCTCTGCCGAGGAGGAACAGGAAGTGACAGTGGAGCGTTAACGGCTTGTCACTGCAATCTTCACCCTTCCCCCCGCCCGAACCCCCTCGCCAAAGCATGTCCGTAAATGGACAACATTTTGCCCTCCATTCCCAGGACAAAATGCACAGGCCCAGGGTTCACACAAAGCCTTGTAATGTCAATGTAGGCACAGATTAACCTGGACAGTTTCCACAACCTCCCCATACACACCTTTACATCTGGTAAAGTTCTTGCTTTAAAAGCAGACTGATAAAAATAAAATTACCTAAAAGCACACACACAAATGGAGGAAGTAGCCATTTTTCAACCACTTATATGAAGCATGAAACTAGTTTGTTGTTTAAACCAAAAAAAGGTTGGCAAGTGGAACCTGTGGTGCGCCAACGATTCTTAGAACTTTCAATACCTAGACAACCGCTCTTAAACGACAGTCGTAGTCACGGTTTGTCAATTTTGCACATTTCAGTTTTAACAGTTAAAGGGATAGTTAACTCACCTTCATGCTTTGACAAACCTTAACTTTCAGAACCCAAAAGACAGGTTGAAGGATGTTTTTTTTTTTCCCTTACAATGAAATTCAATGAGGTCCAAAACAACATTGGACCCTATTGACTTTGTCTAGAGAGAGAACAACCCCCCAACACAATTAAACAGACATTCTCAAAATATCATTCTGTTCCATTAAAGAAATGCATAAAGTTTTAGAAAAAATAAAAATGAGTATACCATCCCTTTAATGATAATTGGTACATGACTAGCAGAGGAACTGCTTTCAAAATTAGAGAAAATCTTGGATTAAAACTAATTCTTGACATGTTAAACCAGATGAAGCTAATCCAAGTTTTATATTCTGTAACTTTTCCATTTTCTGTACATAACCTTTCACTCACCCCTTTTCATTTCCGCAAATAAGATAAGAGATTGATGAAAAATTAGGCCAGAGTTAAAACATGGCCATCTTTATTACAAGTCACACATAGGTTTGAGCCCTCCTGGACTGTTAGGGGTGGGGGACAAATAAATAAAAGCAACTTGATTTAAGGCAATGCTAAAGCTTAGACAGACCATTGTATCAAGACAGGCATTAACCACTATTGTAAACAAGCTGTGGTTTGGGTTTACTGAAACTTTACCGTCCAACAGAACATTAGACTTACAGTTTGAGTCAGATGGACAAAGTTCTGGGTCTAAATTATCAAACAATTCAGCAATCCCATTCTGGAAGTTTCCATAAACCACAGGCTCTTAATGTCATGGCTGTTCTTTTGTTCTATGTTAATACATCTGATAAGCAATAAATAAATACATTTTTAAATGTAAAACTGCATTGAAGACAAATAAGATTTGAGTGTCTTTACATTGCACCAAGTTCACAGTTCTGAAGCGTTGATACATTCATCCACGGAACGCTGCCAGCATTCCAGCCAGAAACAGAACTGTAGTCCTGACAGGAGCTTTACCACCCGTTTCTGTGGACAAAGTGGCATCTGATCACCTCTTGTCTTGGTGATGGCAGTCACAAAAATAAATCAAAAGAGCAACTTTCTCTCGCCTCCAAGCATCCATACAGTCCGGTCTCAGCAGCTAACAGTGCTTGGCTGTTGTTTGCTCACAAAGTCTGAGATAAAGTCAAACTCGTTCTGTCCCAGGAAGAGTTCGGGGAGTTCCTGCACCCTGTCCAATCCTAGCTCCATAACCAGCGATGTCAAAACCTCTTCGTCGATCAAATCTGCGTCCATGCCGTTGAGACTGAGAGCCGGGCCGGCCATATGCTGCATGTTGCTAAGCTGGGCCTGACCCATGCGGAACTGTGCCCCGTTCCCCATGTGGTTGCCGTTCATGTGTGCCAGCGGGTGTCCATGGTACTGCGTGTTGAGTTTCTGAAGGTGCATGCTGGCCATGAGCTGTTGAGAAGTGAGACCCCCGGTCATGTACTGTTGTTGTTGCGGTTGTGGAGGCTGTTGCTGCTGCGCCTGGTGCATGTGGTGGTGCTGTGGTTGATGCTGTTGATGTTGATGCTGCTGTTGGTGCTGCTGCTGAACATGATGTTGCTGCTGCTGCTGGCCCTGGTTGTTGTACATCATGTTCGACTGCATTTGGTGGTGACCCATCTGTCCATTCATAGGCCCCACCATGTTGGCCCGCTGGCGCATGGCGGCCTCCATGTTTCCCTGAGGCCCCGCTCCATAGTGCATCATCTGTCCGTTGGGCATGGCTCTCAGGCCGGGCTGGGGCGCGTGCTGCTGAGGGCCTGCCTGCAGGCCTCCATTCATGCCCATCCGGTAGCCATGCAGACCCCCATTTCCCTGGCCGTGGTTCATGGGCATCATCATGTGCTCTGCCATAGAGTTTCCTTTTATTAAAACAGATGAGATTAGACTTAGAATTGAAGTGGTGACAACAGAAAGAAGTCATTATTTGCTCAGTTCAATTGATACAAGTAAATATATTCAGTTTAAATAGCCACATAATTGTCAACATTCAGCAATCTTATTCAGCCTTTTATTGGACAGGTATGAGAGGTGTTTGACTTTAACCCTCCAGCCCACCTGACTACCCACTCAACACAATACAACCTCTTAAGATCCAATGGTGCACGTCCAAACAACACTTTTGAAATTGACTGGGGTATTATTTTCCGTTCTAAACCGTCCACACACATAGCCTTTTCTATTTCCCATCTAAATAAATAAATGAAGTATTTTTAAACACTGGATCGAAACAATGAGGATAACTGAAAATGTATTTTAATAAAACCATTAGTTTTGTTTGATAAAAAAAGAAATGCCCATTCTATAATTACAACCTTGTACTTTACACAAAGAGAATCAAAGACAGCAAAGCATAAATCCAAAGAAAGTCACCGTGCAGTGAAGCAAACAATGGATCTGCCACCCTGAGCTCTAAAGCACTAGCGGTGTCTCAAAATCTAGCGAGCTTCCTACCTAGACAGCATTTTGGGAACCTTTGTCGCGTGCAAACGCTGCACGCGATTTTGACGACAAAAATGCTTTCTAAATAGGCAGCATGTGTTTTGAGACACAGTCCGTGAGTTTCTGAAGCGTTTTGAATCTCTTACCCCGTGTTCTATGATCAGTGACTCCGCCGCGACAGGACTATTGAGCTTTATCTGTTCAAAAGCCTCTGAAGATTTATACTTTGTATTCCACAAGGTGAAGCTTCATACTCCAACGGACCGACACACAAAAGAAAGCTGCTCACTATCTTCAAACGAGTATGTGTTTTCTGGGTCAACTCCACGGGCTTATATACATGAGGAAAGCGAAGAGGTGGAGCTATCGTTCACTCTCTATCCTTTGTTGCCATTGGCCCTGCTGCTTAATATCAGTGTGCAAAGAAACCCTAGCGGTTTCTGTCAAACACTGGCCAATTTCTGTCCACAGATTTGGGTTGTTTTTCTGTTTCTGATTTAAAGTGAAGAGGAAATCCCTTCAGAAGAAGTTGATCTTTGTGATGTTAAGTAAAGCTAGATAGAGGGGATTTCAGGTAGATGTAGATGGATGGATGGATGGATAGATAGAGTGTTTATAAATATAGCCTATAGGTATATATATATATAGGCTATATTTAATAGGCTATATTTAATCATAAAATACATACACACACACGCTCATATATGAGTGTGTGTGTATATATTCAGCTTCAAGATTGTTTTATATATATATATATATATATATACATATATAACAATCTTGAAGCTGAATATATACACACACACTCATATATGAGCGTGTGTGTGTATGTATTTTATGTATATTATGCACATAATGTTACAATGCAATTAAAGCTTAATAATCTTATTGTTTATCTGTAAAAGTCCTTGCATGTTGTTCTCCAGAGCTGTTTTTGTTATGGTCGGTGTGAGTGCATACATTAGTGTGAGTGTGTGTGATCTGGCGGCTCTGTGGTAGTCCATGTGACCCAGCGCTCTGCTGTGCCGTGTGCTGGGTGAGAGAGTGGGGAGGGGAAAGGAATGCTGGTGCTATTCTCGGCCACCGGCTGAAGTGGTGGTGGTGGTGAGCGTGCAGGCCTGGGCTGCATGTGTAATTGATTTGAAGTTGCAGATCACAAGGTTAATGGTGGGACCGCTTCCTACCTGTTCGGTTCTGAGGATCTTAATGAAGATACTGTAATGTAGCAAGACCCAAACTAGGCCCTGGTCACTTGCTCCAAACACAACAACACTGGGCTTGTCTGTTTGGGAGAACGGGGAATCAACATCCTCTGTTTGTCACAATAGCTCTATGTTTACCCAGAGGTCAACACTGGTCAGAGCAGAACCTCACACCTCTAAAGAGCATTATCTCTTGACAAATTAACATATCAATTCCAGTGTCTTTGTTTTGTGTTATTGCCAAGATCATGGGTGTAATTTGTATGATAATCTGTTAGCACCTTCAACAGCTTGCTGCACTCCAAAGTGTTAAAGACACATTTTGTGGTGTTAGGAGGTATGTGACAGAAGTCGCATCAGTTTTACATCATAGCTCAAGACAAGTAATCATGATAAGAATTAATTTTTATTTCACCTAAGCAGTCCAATCTAGCCCAAATAAAATATTCAGCTTGTACAGAACTGAGAAAGATTATCTTCAGCAAGACCAGCTAGTTCTTTGTTGTTCCTTCCATGTCATTGTTTATCTGGAAATGAAAGGTCATCTGGAAGCAGAGTTGAAAACTGTTTATATATTGGGCTTGCTCATGATTATAATACTAGTCATATGATTATGGATCATCAGGCATCACTATATTCAAACTCCTTGAAGAAAAACGGCTCTGTATTGAGCTTCTGCAACCTGAAGCATAAATACATACCTTTTCAAACAGTTACTAATAGAGGTATGCTCAAAGAAATAGGTCAATTATTTGCTCTATATATTATTTCTTTCATTTTTCTTGTGGTTTTAAATTGATTGTTTTGGTCCATGGAATTTTAATTATTATTTCATCTGGAAATTCATGGGCCAAAAAAAAGGGTTAAAATAGGTCTTTCAAGTTTCCCACCATGCTTTTCCTTCACTCATTTTATGGTCCTGCAGTGCTGGGGGAAACGTGTTACAAGTAATGTTGTAATCAGATTACTTCAGTTAACTAGTAAAGTAACACATTTCAACACTTTTAAATTGATTACAAAATATCTGAGTTACTTTTTGCAATAAGTAACGCAAGTTAGTTTTCCCATTTATTGACTGACCCCATGTTGAGAAAAAGTTCAGACGTTGTGTGCGCTGTGTGGACATGATGGTTATTGTAGTTCTAGACTAAATGTGAGCATGCATTTACTCTTCTCATTTCCACAAAAACAGATTCAGTGTTCCTCAAAATGAATAAAAACAATGAAACGCAATCCTGCAATAATTAAAATGTTAATACATAATTTATGTATATTAATGCTGTTGACCTGAAGTATGAGTCTTCTGCCGAGTCGTTTCACTTTTGATGTGAAAGGGCCTTTACATTTGCAAAAATAGAATTTAGAATTTAGTTTTATTATTAAAAAACAAACAAACAACCAAGTCCAGCCCAGGCAAGAAAAAGTAACGCAAAAAAAAAATGACGCAGTGCATTGCTTACCATAATAAGTAACTAAGTAATGCAATTCGTTACTTTTTTTAGGGAGTGACGCAATACTTTCCTCAAAACTGGACAAATTAATTTAAAAGACAAAATATTATAAATATTTCATTAATTGATACAAGTCTTGGGGCTGTTAATCGACACCAATTTCAACTAAAAACGGGAAATGTGTTTTGGGGGCTTGAAAATGCGAACTTTTGAAAACGGGTTTCAAAGTGCTCGCTTTTGAAACCGATATCGTTATCTTCTCCGTGTAAACTATAAAACCAGAATTTGTGAAAAACGTGACGTCATGCACATGCACATGCATATTCAGTCTATAGGTGCATAGTGTTTCTTCACAAAGTGACATCGCCAACTCCTTGACACAGCATTTTAGTTGTTTTTGCAGATCTGTGTGAACAGGGATCATTTTCACAATGTTGTCATCTATATGTGAAAAACACAAAGGAAAAACGTTTCCATTTTTAATACATCATTGTTGGGCAAACGTACCCATAAGTAATAAAAAATCATGAAAACAGCATGTCACACCACATGGCATGTAATCTTCTCTAAACGTTTTAATGTTAACAACAAGTTTTTATTGTGTCTTTTATATTTTGTATTTGAAGTTGCACCCCAGTCAAATTAGCTGCAACTTTTCTAATTGGGATCCAAATAAAGAATACACAAAGACTTCCACCAAGCTTTTTTGTTTGTACAGTGTAAGATATGTTTTTAATAATCATTTATCTAGTCAGGTGTTCTGATTCTGCATAAAGCAGAATAAAGCAGCTGTGGTTGGAATCGATATTTTAGTGAGAATAATCACACCGCATATACACAAATACCCGTGCATTAGACCTCATCCGCTCCCTGGGCAGATGCACAGTCCATTGAGAACTCCTACAATGCCTACAATTGACCTACAATGCCACAGCTCTGCAAGGGTGTAGATGTAGACATGGAAGATTAATGTCTATTGACACACAAACAATTCAAAACATGTGATTAAGCCTAGACATGCCCGTGGATATCAGCAACCACAGCCCTAAAGACTTGCCCTACAGTTAGTGGTTTATCGCCCAGCTTATACACCTTTGCTGCCTTGTTCGTACAGTGTGTGTGTGTCTGGCCAGCCAGCCGCGGGCTCGTCCTCCCCCACACCTGATTAGCAAAGAGGCAAGAAGCTGGAGGAGGGGCCAGCCAACTGCCACCAAGAGCCGCCTGCTAGAGGACTCAAGAGAGGCTAAATACAGTTGATAATGAGACTGTAGATTGTATATGTAAAAATTGACAGCTTTATCAGACTTCACTCCAATTCACATGTTCACCATATAATTACTGTTTGTTGTGGAGATGCTAAGCTGTAGGCTTATTACATACTTTTTTTAATTCACATTCTTGAGCTTATTCAGAATGACTCGTCAGTCCACATTATTCCAAATAAGTAAAGTTGGTCATCATCATTTTTAATCAATATATAAAAACTTTATACCTTTCATACTCTTCATCTGAAATGATTTTGCCTTATGCTGATGTCACTTTAGGCCTTTTGGCCCATTGGATAACCAATATTGATAACCAATAGACAAATATCTGCTCACTCTTCTATTCTGATATGCAACACCAACTTTTCACGGTAATTCCTGAAATCCTGTCCTACAGGATTAAATTGCTTGTTTAATTTGGTAATAAACAAATTACGCCGTCACTGTCCAAAAGTTTGGAGTCAGTAAGATTTTTTTGAATGAATGAATGAATGTAAATGTTCAGCACAGACAAAGAATCCTGAAAAAATGTTTAACGTTTTCCATAAAATATATTAAGCAGTTTTTAAACATTTATAATAATAAGACATGTTTCTTGAGCCCTAAATCAGGATATAAGAATGATTTCTAAAGATTCATGTGTACATTCATTGTAGCCATCGCAGTAATAAATAACATTTTAAAACATAATAAAATGGAAAATAGTTCTAAATTGTAATATTTCACAGTATTACTGTTTTTACTATATTTTTGTCAAATAAATGCAGGCTAGGTGAGCATAATTAAAAAAATGTTTGTCCTCCCAAAACATCTCACCTCAAACATCACATAGTGGAAGTAAAAAAAGAATGAATCAGACGTTACAGCATGCTACAGCATAGGAAAGAGTTTTTTGTTTGTCACTCAAGACACTTTGCCCCACTTTGCTATGAGAAGATCAGACTCTGTTACAGCCACCCCAACCCCCTCCAACCCAGTTACAGAAACACTTCACTATCTACCTTGTTTATTTAGCTCCAAAATGACCCCGTGCTCTCTCTCACACACACAAGAGTTGAGCAGCTGGATATTGGTGCAAAGCTGTTGTTTTCAACCTTGTTTTCAATAGATTTCTTAGTAAGGGCTGGGAAATCATTTTCAAGTTTTTACAAATTCTAAGAAAATGTGTCAACAGGGTCACATCAGGTCAGGGTTTGGGTGCTGGCTGCCTTAAAAGTGCACTCCCAGTAAATACATGAAGCAGTTATGAGTTGCGAGTTAGAATATGATTTAGCTGTGCGATTTGTTGTTGACTTCCATGGAATGTTTGGTAATGTCCTTAAAAACAGCTAAATCAGTCAGAGTATTAAATACGCAATGACGTGTTTTTTTTTTTTTTGTTTGTTTTTTACACATTGGTCTTACACAAGACTCATCATAAGGTATAATGGCTATAAAATAACAAAACTTTTATCTTGTGATTGTGACTGTCCTCATAACTTACAACGCCACAATTATAGGGCATAGTTCAGATTTTCCCAAGACTGTACTGAATGACAGCAGGAGCAGGACCTTCTACTGTTTCACCAAAACAGAAACACTCCTGCTGGGCTTCAGAGAATCTTCTCCCCACCCCCACCCCCACCTATCCATCCCTTCCCCCAAAACCCTGCATATGCATAATGCTTTGTCTAATTCTACAGATCAACTTCTCCTGAAGCACCAAGACTTAACACACACACACTTAACAAAATAAAGAGTGTTACCACCCACTCCAGACACAGGCCATTGAAGGAGTTCATCTCAGTGCTAGAACCATCAAAGGCGTTACCTTCTAAAGCTTAGTGGTTGGCCCATAATCACCAAGCTGCCTGTTGGAGCATTTACAGATAATTAAAGAAAAGATGTTCTATTTTTTTTTGACTGCTTCAGCAGTGAAGTTGTATAGCCTACTTGACATTTTGCTACATGCAGACATGAGTGTATTTGTGAACCACAGTTCTGGTAGTTTCAGCACCTGCAGACCCAGTTTTGTTCACGCAAAACAATCTTCACAGTTTCAGTTGTGATGTGTGCAGTGTGCACCACTTTTGCATGATCTTACCTTCTGACTGCACAGCTGACTGAGCAGCTGTTAAACCTGTGCAAATACACGTCCCATTTTGTTGTTGTTCTAAAGGTGTGTGACTCAGTGTTTATGACTCTCACTGTATACAGTGGAGCGGGATTAGACAGAAGGCATTGTGGGTGCCCACGGCCTTGAATGTACAACAGCCAGATGGTCCTTAAAACTATTAAACAACATGTATTTTTTTTGTTGCCTAATCTTGTGTTTGCCTAATGTTGTTTATATATAACAATACGGAAGCATATCGCATTCACTTGAGGAAAAAAAATCTATTCTGTTTTTCTGAATTAACAAGTTAATTATCTCAGAATTACGAGATAATTTTTCATGGAAAAATAGTTTTTGCTCTGTTTTTCTGAATTAATGACTTAATTATCTCGAAATTATTAGTAACTCATTAATTCAGAAAAACAGAGTGAAAAAAAAGTTTTTCAAGAAAAATGTATCTCATAATTCTGAGATATTAACTCGTTAATTCAGAAAAACAGAGCAAAAACTTTTTTTCATGAAAAAAATCTCATAATTCCGAGATAATTAACTCATTAATTCAGAAAAACAGAGTCGATTTTTTTTCCTCAAGTGAATGCAATACGTATAACAAAGCTATTAACAGTGACAAAAAAAATCAATAGACAATAAATGAATCGATGAATAAATAAAGAGCATGTAATGTTATTTTTGTGGGAAAAATAAGTTCCACAAATATATTTATTGTGTGTGAGTGAGACAGATAAATATATTTTGGTTGAGTAAATAAAAAGATGTGACAGGACAAAATGAGGGAGGATACAGATATTTAATGTTTAAAACTAGCTTTTTTTCCATGCTAGGTTAATTTTATTTTAGATAATAATCTAACAGTTAATAATAATAATTTGTGTCCATAATACTTTAAAAAGTCACGAGGCAGCTGAGTGCACCATATTCATGGAAAGGGTTTGAACTATTAATGTTCTTCAGAGACATATACACAGTTATTGATAAATGTAACTGAGTTTTTTTTTTATCTATTAATTGAGCTGAGAATGTCGGCACCAAAATTGCATTGTAACCCATTTTTTTCCCCTGATTACTGTCCCACTGAATTCACCCAATTCTTAGTTAGATATCAAAACCACCCTGTAAACTAGAGTGCAGTGCTCTCAGTTTATTTTCCTGTCACCATCGAACAGTGAAACTAAACTTTGATTCGATCTCACTTGCAAGCCTTATTTTGTGTTGAGGTGGTGAAGTGGCTGTGGGGGTTTGTTATTGTTCAGACTTCTCATACGAGAAATGTCTATAAATACATGCAGTGCTTCCTCTTGGTGAACAAAACGCCCGATCACTGGGAAGTGGAGGCTGCTGGACATGGTGAGTCAGGGCAATGGGAGAGGACAGTGGGTGGATACACAGCCTCAGAGGAAGAGTCTTGCTCTTTTGGATGGGAGGGTCTTGTTTCAGCGAGCAAGAACAGCTTTTGACGTCTCTAAACCCCTTTTAGAGAGTGCCACATCCTATTGAAAGAAGCCCTGAAAATGAAACTAGAATGATCATCACAAACTAGTGAAGGATAAAAATGAATAAAATATTGTTAATTATCTAGAATGGTCCTGTACATGGTCTATACTGTACCTGTTCAGAAATACAGTGAACTGTTAAATGGTGTTGAGATTCCCTTTCCAGGGTTAGTAAATCACTGTTTACTAGGTACTGAAAGTCTTGATTATTTATGGGTTATGGAGACAGGGCTATCCATCAGTTCTCATTCTGGATACAGGGCAAAAGCCAGTACGGGAGATCAATGACATGCCATTGTGCTGTCATATAGGTTTGTTTTTATTCCAAAATATTCAAAAGCTCAGCAGCAAGCCGTAAACACTCTCCAAGCATTAAAGTAACTGCATATTAAACATAATTTATTAGCCTTAGTACTGTAATACAATTTATTGTATATACATTTAAAGCAAACTGTTTTTTTTCTTGGCACAGGGTACACAAATACTGACTTGGTATGAAATAAAATAAACTTTCAGAAACAGTTGGAGTTTGAGAATGGGCCTTATTACTTTGATTTATTCATCAACAAACCCCTTTAATAGACTTTCCAAATAACACTTGTTTGATAAATAAGTATTAAATAAAATATTTTTTTTTGGAACAGATTTAAAATGTCATTTTAATTACAAATTGAAAGGCTCAACATTGTGTCATAAAAGAGAACCACAATTACAAGAAATAGAAAGTATGAGCGACTTTAGATGGTGCATTATGAGGAACAAGGCAGTGATTCCTTGCCTTGGAAACTCCCATTCGCATTCAGTAATGCCACGATCTCGTGAGTGTGATGTTTTTTTTTTTTCAAAATGACAAGAAATGGTCATATCTGCAGGAGCTGGGTGTGAGTTTTAAATGTTTGATGATATCCAATCTTTTGTGTCATTCAGGGATTATTAAACTGTGGGTATTTTTCACAGGAATTGCATTACTGGAATTTTGATCTGTAAAGGATTTGCATATGAGATGTAATGGAGCACAATGGTGACATTTTACTTTAGCCATTGTTTGTTGACATTTGAAAACGGCTATATCTACCCATTGTGTAATCGCATTGAAAACCACCACATGACTAGGAAACCCTTTCAATATTTATTTTGACACTAGGTAGTAACAATTAAATAATTGCTATTATGATTTTCTATACAAATAAACTTTAATTGAATTGAAAATGAATTAACTGACTGACTATTTTTATGCCGTCATTTTATTTCTCGACCATTCCTCCAATCTCTGATCTGAAGGCACTTGGCATAAAGCCACGATTAAAGATGGCTGACAGCCTGAATAAACTGAGAGAGTGAGAGGAACCTGTATGGATAACAGATAAGTATCTTGAGTGAGAATCCACTGGAGACGAGACGAGGTGGGGGAGAGAGAGAGAGAGAGAGTGGGAGATGAGTTGAGCGTGCAGCGACGTTAAGAATGCTGCATGAATCTTTTATTATCCCCTAGCCCAGTTAATGAGGTGGTGCTTCTTTAATAATTAGCGGGGAGACTGAGGCGTATTTCCATAGCAGAGCCTAAGGATGCAGAGGGCATCAGGGACGCTACGAAGAATGTGGGACGCATCAGAGACGAGCTGGAAACCACACGCCGAGTTGCGAGAGAAAGATACATGTGTTTTCAGATGTATGTGTGCAGAAGGTTGTATGTGTACTTAAGCAATGATCACTTCTTAGGGAGTATTTACACTCGGTCAGGATAAGACCCATTCTAGATGCCTCAGGAGGTAGTTTGAGACACAACCAGATGCATTTACAATTGTGTCTCGGTTCAGGCCACATATGTAAACTTTACTCCCCCAAATGGAAATATGTGAACATATGGAAGTTTAGGAGCCACACAATCCAAATGTGGATGAGACACATGGGTGGAGAAACCACAAAACTAAAACACTAATTGAAGCCAAGAGAGTGATCAACAGAAAATGTAATATCTGGCAGCATCATGAAGGAAGTGAATGCAGTTTTACATATAGCATTGGAAAAGTAGAACGAATTTATATCCAATTATGCAAGTATATGGAATATGCAGAACTAGACATCAATCTGATCGATCAAGACACACAAAGTAATCAAATAGGCCCTATGAAGTTACACTAGTGCACTTTTCAAGGCTGAAACTAATGTACATATTTAGGATTTGTGGAAAAATAAAAAATGCATTTAAAATATATACAAATATTTAGGCTCAAATGGCACCTGACACCTTATTACTTGGACTTATTCATGCACAAGTTGTAAGAATGTAAGATCTCTGTACTGTTTCACTAAAACACACAAAAACACACAACATACAAATGAACAAGCCAAGAGCCACATTCTTGACACCCAACCCCATTACCCTCCCCCTCCAATATACACCCCTCCCCCACGAGAGCACACCGGCCTTCGTTCACACACACAGACTCTCAGGGGCGGGCTTCACAGCGATGCTTGCCCTCGATGTGTGTGTGTGTGTATAAGGTGGAGAGGGGGATGTTTTCTCTTTAGACAGCTAATTGACTCACAGATGTCAGGATGAGCCGACAGAGGGGTGCCAGTGCAACCAGGGGCCTCAATTGCATATGGCAGGGTATCACACCTGCCATACCTTGGTTGCCTGGTAAATGCTAAAGAATTACAAAATGACATCAAGACACAAATGATTAAATTAGTTGTAAAAAATCGTATTAAATGGCAACAAAAAGCAACATTATTTGGCCTATAACTCGTTCAAACAAAAACTGTCATTCTGAGTGTCTGACAACCGGAGAAGGACAGAGATATTCACCAGAGGGAAGAAAGTACACAAACAGTGTTTTGAGGTTTATACTGTAGGCCGCATGTTTCGTCTCATGTTTTATTAGCAGTGATTATAATTGATATCTCAAATCGAGTTTTGAAGAGCTTGTTTGAAGAGCTCGTTTCTCGCCAAACCCTACCATATGCCTTTACAACAATATACGGCACAAGCTGCATGGGATTATTTTATGACACGTCTACATCCCCTTTTAAAGAAAGTCATCATTCTTTGACATTAAATGGACAAGTGTGAGCAGGGCTTTGTGTGTGTGTGTGTGTGTGTGTGTGTGTGTGTGTGTGTGTGTGTGTGTGTGTGTGTGTGTGTGTGTGTGTGTGTGTGTGTGTTTTACAAAAGGTCAATTTGGCTGAGTAAATAATTACGGAATTTTCAGTTTTATGTTAACTGTCCCAGATGGTTTTTATGATTTTTAAGCCATTCAAAGTCTGTGTGAATTTTACAGATTTTTAAATAATTCTATTGTGTAACATGGACTTCACTTGACCAGTTTATCAGATCTTCATTTCACTTTGAGTCATTTGTTTCTTTTATGTATAATCATCATCTAAGATCTGACTTTTTTGTAAAATCATATACCAGTAGCTATTATCTGCCAGGTTGTTTCCAAAGCTTTATGTGTGTGTGTGTGGCAAGCAGGGCGGGATGCTAATAAGCGTCACCTGCGCGGCCCCGAGTCTCATGGAGGAGCTCCGGGAGGATAAAGGTGAGGTGACAAGAGAGGACCAGACCTGGATTATTTATGTTGTGTTTTATTATGTTTATATGTGGCTGTCGACTGTGAGGGGCTACTGCTTTACTTTCGTTTTGTTGTTTGTTTATTTTATGATTAAAAATTCTTGAATGTTCACCGGTTCTCGTCTCCTCCTTCCCTGACCCTTAACTTTGATACTGCCATATTGTTAGATTGGGTGACTTCATCTGAACTGCCATACCTTGACTTTTAGTGAACTGATGCCACACACACACACGAACTGTCAAAATGGTTTGCAAACAACTTGTTATGGCCATGTTCTTCTGCTATAAATAAATCCAACGCACAAACAGAGTTTGCGGAGTATGAGCACATGACCGCGAGCCAATCAGTCCTGTGCATGCACATGCATGCAGACTAAAACACACCAAAACACACCCAAACAGACACACCAAACAACCAGCAACAAACAACCTGAGATGGCCTTTTTTAATATTAAATAATTTTTTTTAATGGAAAAAAATACTTCTGGATCCAAGGCCACTGAAAATGTGAGCACCCATTGTTGTTTTATTGAGTAAAGAAACCATACTACGTTTATTTTAAAGGGATTTTCTTTGTTCCTGACATAAGATTATATTATTATAACCATAAAAGTATAAAAAGTATAGTTTCTTGATAAATATCTGTCATATAAAGTGATATGATGTCATAGTGGCCAGTTCTATCTGTTTGGATGATGTCACAGCAGTTTTTATCAGAAACCTACAAAATAATCAAAGATCTTGAGCCTCATGAAAAAAAAGCACATACACTCCTACACACTCTCATACACGTATTAAGAAATCCCTGTGTTGTTTTGCAATGCCACATAGCAAATCCCCTAACCAGACAAAATATCACACACACAAAAGCAAAACACTCAAACCCTCCACCATTACTCAGTATGACTATGTGTGATTACAAAAACATGCAAGTGTTTGTGCCACAAGTTAGTTACCCAAATCTTAGCTGAATGCAAGCCAAAACTCACGTTGGATGTCGAGTCAACCCTGTCCGCTGCCCACAAGTGCAAAGTTTGTATCCTGTTATTCTACTCGCCCACGCTACTGTTGTCATCCTAGGAAACTATGGGGGAGATGGCCGGTGCCACCAGCAGGGTTTCACTTCCAGTACTGTGGAGTGACAGGAGGCTGGAGAATCTAACAGGACACACTGAAGGGCATACTGCAGTAATTTTAGTCTTGTTGTGTATGAATGTCATTAAATAACAATTAAACCAAGTATGTATGACATACATACTTTCTTTGCAAAAATAGGTTTTCAAAATTAAGACTAAGGGCATTTGGACAACTTCTAGGTGTCAAACATTGTGGTCACAAACAACCTGTGGTTACTCTGCTACATCTCTGTCGACAACTTGAAGGGGAACATGACTTCATAATTCCACTAGGTATGACCTTGGGACCAGCCGGTTAACTGAAACAACTGGTTTAATGGGAAAAAAAGCTCAATTTAGTTTTGAGAAATGATCTAGCATTATTTGTTTTCCAGATGCAAATTGGTTTGATATTTTGAACCTAGAGCAATGACATGCAGACAGTTTTAAAGGCATACATGTTTCAAAACTTTTTGAAGCAGATATATATTCTCTTAAAACAAGTGTTAAAATCAGTTCAGTATTGTTTTCAAGAATTTTGTCAACATATCTGGTGGATTTTTCTCACTGAGCTCATAATTGTTACCTCAATTCACAATGAAACGGAAGTAGCGACAGATCTGTAACAGCTTATTGAAAAAGGTAAAAAATGTAGGGCAGATTCTTCAATCCATCAGTTGTTAATTGCATTTTGAGAAGAGGGAGTTGCACTCAACAATGAAGGCGGGTCTGAAAGCAGGGTTGCAGTCGATTGTGGGAGGGCTTCAAGCAGACTAAATAATTGGAGAAGTCTACTGTCGTTTCACCAGGGGATCAAGTTATGACCTTTTGATTAAGAATTACAAGGTCAGAAAAAAAAAAGGAAACACATCAAGGGATGATTCATTTATTATAAGGTCAATAAGATGCATTTAGAAAATAGAATTTTCATTTCATGCCAACTTTAAAAATGTGTTATCATTCAGGCAGCTAACTATAAACATAGCTAGAAATGTTTGAGTTTACATTTACGACAGGTCAATGCATGTTTACACCAACAACAATAAAATGAAGATAACTAAGGTAATACTGTACAACAAAAGTGCATCAATACACCAACAGACAATAATGTTCTATGTATAATAAGCACGCGTTGCAGTTATGTTGTCTCCTGCTTTAAAAGCTCGAGCTCTTTGAGGTCGGGTGTTTTTTACCCAACAATTCCAACAATATTGTTCCTTTGTGACATTATCGTTATGGCTGTAGTGTGGATTTCCTATCGAAATGAGTATGATTATTAAAAGATTATAGTTTGAGTTATAATTTTAGCTATCGTCCATGTTGTGACTGGCTCTTTAGTCATTAATGTAAATGCCCACACTGCGTTCTCACATGCTTCGTCATCGGAGTATGTGCTCTTGCATCACAGGAAGTGAATACGAACACTGACCAACTGCAAAGCAGGACTATCATCATGCGTTTCTTGTACATTGTGTATACATTCAACAGAAACTGTTAGCCTAACTTGACCGGTTCTCGATTCAAAGAAAAGAAATTTGACTAGCAATTATGTTAAAAGAAAAAAACACCTCTTTAATTGCACTTTTAATTAGTCACCTTTAATGGTTTTTACATGCAAGACATTGTCTTTATGTTCATGAGCCTAAAGTAAAAGACAAAGACAGCATGGACAGTGGAATATGACAATGGAAACCGATAAAGACATCTACCTCAGCACTATCAAAGTGGATAATGCTTCATTAGCATTCAGCCCCATGTGCACAATGATGGCATTATCATCAAAATGAGATGCAGCTTTGAGGACATGCTGGTACTGCTGGGCTTTCCTGGAGCTTTTGGGAACAGGATGTTGCTGGTAGCTCACTTAACCTCTGGTCTGGCCATAAAAATTGACACAGCTACATGACAAAGCCATCAGTTTTTTTTTTTATATTGTTATTGCGTGTGCCCTACGTTGTCCTGATGGTTATTATTTCCTGTGATATTGCCCAATTACACATTCTAGCACAGCGCAGGGAAGAAACGCAGAATTTTTAAATTCTGAACATTGAGTCAAAAGGGGTGGGCTGAAATATCAAGGTTTCGATTTTCATAAACACACACACACACAACAGGATTTGGAAACAAACAGGAGGCGGTTACTTCCTCTCGCTGAACAAGACGAGACGTAAGAGACAGAGAGATTTCCTTAAAGGGTTGTTCATCTCTGATACAAAATTATGAATTTTAAACTAATCTGACACTAGATTCCACACATGCTTGTTACGCAAGCGATACCATCGCCAATTATTCAGGCGAGAAAATCAATTAGGGAAGCATGCAAAAATATTTGCAAAAATTGATTGCAAGGCATCGGCAAAAAAGTTAAGACCACAGAGGTTTATGGCGTCAATGATCTTAAGCCGTACATTGTCAGAGTGCTCAAGTCAGTCTCCTTCTGGTGAAATCAATATATTGAGTGTCACATGATTTCCTCAGTTGACCTTTACACAGTTTGGATGAATGGTGTGGAGAATCAGTAATGCGTAGGCCGTGGCCCATGTGATACCTCCCGATTGCAGCACAAACACATGTTTGTCAATCCTCACAAACACTCCACTATTTGTTTGTCTGCATCTCTCTGCTGTAAAGGTCTCCCTCAATCAATATGTGCATGTCTTTGAATACTCAAACTACACTACACATTACCACAGTCAACTATTCATCCTAAACTACCATACAGTAAACTACATGTCGCTCTACCAAAGTCAACCTTATCAATTTTAGCTTATTGAAAGCTTTAAAAATTAAAACAAGCAAGACATTATTGTGAGATATACAGATAAAATAAGGTGACTTAGTAAGTAAGAGCAGACTAATGGCTTTTTTTCAGAGTAATGATTCACTGACATGATGGGCTCTGGCCCAAATAGCACACTTCATATGCACTTTCGGGCTTGTGGACTTACAATGGCTGCCGCGTGCCTGTGTCCATTAAGTCCATGAGGCCGTAGGGTATCCCGTTTGTTATTTTAGGTGTCAGAAGGGTTCTTGTGAGTGCCCCATCTGGGGTCGATATGTGCCCTCGATGGGCCTTTTTTTTCACTGAAGCGAGGTGGGCAGCAATCTTGGTGACTGACAGTCAAAGCGGCGTTACATCACGAAAGTGCAGACTTTTAGGAAGGCCGCAAGTGTTTAGGGTGCCATTTGGGACAGGGGCATGAAACATAGTTCAGAGAGTCATGCTGGGGTGAGTTTCCCAAAGCCAAATATGGTTCCGTCATTACTAACACAATTTAATGGACCTTGCGGCCATAGTTGGCCAACGATGCTTTTGGGAAACATTCCCCAAGCACTTCCCCTCGGGAGAATCCCTGCCACCATTTTGAAATGAGTTTCACTTTGTCAAGTGGGCAAGGGAAATTTACGTGGATAGGCCATTTAATCTTCGATTTTGACAGAGGAGCGAGTCTACTCTGATGTACACTTCAATTGCTCTATTTCCCACAATTCAACTAGATTGTGATGTCACAGCAGATCACACTTAACTGTAGTGTATGATATATCAATTATTTTCAGGGTTAATCGCATAATATTGCAGAATATATTATGTTGAAATTAAATCGCATAATACTTGTAGCTACCTTATGTTCAAAGTCAAAGTTTATACTACTGATATTTTGTTTTCGTTTGTCATTTTTATTTTTCTCCAACAGCTCATGAACCTATAGGATTTTATATATTTTCTCCAACAACTTATACTTGTAAATAAAACAAATTCATAAGTAAAAATGGGTTTAAATAATAAATCAGTTCCACAGTGAATTCCAAGTGATCAAGGGCTTATTAGTGCGTTCCAATTAAACCTTATACAAGAGTTCCGCCAGTAGTAGGCACTTGTGCAACAAGCAATGATGCAAACCGAGCCCACGAAACGTAGGGAAGTTCAATCACTGAAGGATTCCTCGGACTGGTTCGTGAGTCATTTTGAATAGTTCAATACAGGAAAAGATTAATTTGTTTGTGAAACGGTACACCACACAAGTTGTGCTGTGTGTTTGTTTTTTTGCGAGCGTGAGGAGCGGTAAAAGCAACGCTACTGTAGGCTTAATCTGTGATACACTTGTGCTAAGTCACCATAATTTACGTATATTTTTTCATTTGTTTTGACATGGTGTGAATGCGCTACCATTTTCACACTTTCACTCACTTATTTCCAATCTGTGACCATTTCCATTCACAGTTTTGCGGAGTCCCCATTCACATCGTCTGTCGAAGTTCACTTCATCAAATGCGTTCATTCTGAACAACCTGCGACGTCATCAAACACGGACGCAAATAAAGCTATGGTAACAGTAAATGAATATAATTTGAATTTTATTTTGTCATACTTAAAACTCTCGAATTAAGTGGTAAATGTGTGTTGTTATTAATATGATTATGAAGTTGTTGTTATTAATATGAATATGAAGACCATAATGAACAGCATGTGAAGTACATAACTTATACTTGGAGCGAAATTCTGAAGTGTACATCAAATGGACACTTTACTATCCCATGAGGCCGTCTGCGCGTGTCCGTTAATTCCACAAGACCATAGGGTGTCCCATTTTTCATTTTAGGTTTCAGAAGGGTGCCCCATTTGTGGCCTATATGTGCCTTTGATGCACACTTTAGCCAAGCTCGTGAGCTCCACAGCAGACCTCTACACGACAGTCGAGAAGAAGATCGCTAGGGCTTAGTGTTCCATTTGGGACAGGGCCTACATGCTACGGACTTTTTAATGGTCGCAAAGTAAGTAGCCTACTTATTCAAAATTTTTACCTACTCAGAGAGTATGTGATTAATGGTTAAACATTTACTGTTGGATTTGAGTACTACACTTCACTCAGTACTGAGGTGGATTACAATGACTGGGTACATATTCCTCTCCACTTCCTGTGAAGTGATGTATTGATGAACCCTTGTTCCGTTTGGAATCTGGAATCTATCGTGTCACTACAGTACAGTAAATCCCACTGTACCTTACAACAATCAACCACACAACAGAAAACTGTTGTACTAACACATTTTCTCCTCTGTTTGTTAAATTACCATTATGATCTGTTTTAATAAAATTGGTGGAGAAAATTGAGGCGGATGTGTTCTGAAGTGCCTTTCAGGTGTACTGAAAATAGATTGAGAAAGATGAATGTTATAATTTTAGTGATTGTGTAATCCTTTTTGACTGTAAAGCCGAGCATAAACGTGTTAAATGGACAGCATTTGAGCTGCATGAATAAATCGAGAGGTAGCGATGCCAGATGAGGGAGAAACATTGAATGGGAGCACGCTCTGTCTATATGTGGGCCGTCACTTGTGAGGATGGTGATTTCCATATCAATATTTGAGAGCTGGTGAATAATTTATGGACTCACTGATACAATGAATGCTGAGCTGAAAGATACTTGCCCCCCCCCCCCCCCCCCCCCCCCCCCATCCTGTGCTCAGCCCTCAAGGGTGAGTGAGAGACACATAAACCCAGTGGTTGTAATGGTCAGCGTTCATTGTTGAAGGGTCAGTCCTTTCGGTCCACTCTCTACAATTCCTCTCTGCGTTGCTGTATAATGGGTTGCTGCTTAGAAAACGTGCGGTCCAAAAAAAGACATCTGCTCTGTAAGAGAATGCCCTAATTATTCATGACCATTTAAGCTTTGAGGAGTTAGTCTGTGTAGCATATGTGTCCTTCTCACTAGCGCATTGTTCGGACCTCACTAGTTAAAGACTTGTTCATTGTATTTTTCTCTTTCCCTGACAATAGTGTTAAGTATTCATGCAAAGGAGCTCTGGATTCTGCCCAGAAACCTATTTTTGGATTCTCTCTTGGTTTCAAAGATTCACATTTTTTTTCCCCTCTTCTTGTCACTGCCCTAAATCTTTCACCATGTATTTGAAAAATTTCTTCCCTCTATGTGCCGATCAATATTGGTAACACATCCACATTTCATACATATTGATATTCCAGTAACTCCTTGGAATTTGCATGTCTGGAATTCTGTAAACCGGATTCTTGTGGCCACCATCACACACACAATACAATCCTGCAGAATCCAACAGGCGGCAATTACAACAGAAGTCACACACACAACATCATTTTCACCTGGGACATCACCTTGGCTCCAAACAAAGGAGTCTGCTTCTTTGTGTGAATGTGCGTGTGAGTGTGTGCTATTGTTGCGCCGCCAACGCCTGTTATTCACAGTTCTCGTATGCATTCAGCCCATGAGAACAACAAATCACTGGTCAGTGTCAGAGGTCAGACTGATTAGACTGCGATATGTTAATGTCATGCTAATGACTGGATTCACTTAGGTAACAACAAACATGCAACTTAGTTCGATATGTTTTAGAGTTTGAAAACATCCCAGAAGATGGGGTTTTCGTGACGTGTATGATAATTTGTACATGTGTAACATTGCCTCTCATCATTGTTACATGCGTCATTGTTAGTGGAGACTCCTCACTGGCTTGTAAAGACCTAGCCTAGTTAACATGAGATAATTACAAACTAACCAGATGAGCTGTTCTCTGTAGTGTTAGCACTTTTTGCATGTCATAATCGCAGTAGTAATTTGAAATTCTGCAGAAAATGTGGGAAATGTGCCAGTAAACTTGCCACTAGATGCTAAGCTGTTTTGGAGAGGAATTTATATAAGGATCAGACTTTATACGAGGACAAGGAAAAGACTTTTTGAACTGTGTTTGAGGAAATATTTCTTTTATTTGTCATACCAAACCACAGGCCTGAACGTATTCCCTCTTATTTCTATTGATTGAATGTTTGCAAACTCTGATCTCATTTATTTATTGATGGTACACTACTTTTCTCCCCTCACAAGTTGTAGCGAAATTGCTGTCTCAAATCCTCCTTACGAACTTCAGAATAGTGATATGTTACTGTGCCCATTCAACCTGATCTGTTCATTTAGAACCCCAGGCTTTAGTCAGCATGAAATGAAAATTAAGCCTATTTATTTTTTATTTTTATTTATTATTTAGAATGAATCAACCGTGCATGTTTCATTTAAAAAAATCCTTTGACCTCATAATTTTATATGAAATTTCCTGTGAAACAGCCACATCTCAAAATCCAATTAACAACTGAATTAAAGAACCAAAGCCCTGTTCACACCACCACAGTGACAAAGCAACATTTCATTTCAATAAAGAGTTGGCAATTTCCGGCGATGCAAGCAACAGTGACCGTTGACGACAGGATGTAGGCTTTGTGACAAAGTGACCAATAAGAGTGAAGTCAGTGTCACGACAAGATGGAAAAGAAGTTAATTTTAGCGATCAAGAACTTTCCTAAAGCTTAATTTAAGCTTTGTTCCTGTGTACATATGGTACTCGCCATGCTGACCTCCGACGTATGACATTTTGCACGCAAGATTTCACTGAAATTTCCCGAATATCACTGCACCTTTAGAGTTTGTTCAGATTGTTAAGCCAAAGTATGAGAAATAGTAATAGTGATGGCATCACTAGTAAACATAATTTCATGAATACCTTGACCACAGAGTTATGCTAATAGAGGACTAGGTGTCCAACTCCTGCTCATCCGGTGTCTTAACAAGGTTTACGATCAATAAACGCATAAACAAACGAGTCAGTGAGACGTAGGCAGTAGCCTGTTGTCAGTCAGCGTTTTCCCCCCAACAAAAGAAGCTCCTTCTGCTCATCTGCTTCCAAACTCCCACCCACCCCCAACTCTGCTCAAGTTGCACTCCCTGCATACCACTTACTTTTCTCTCTCATTCTGCCCTTTTCTTCCCTGCACCCCCTCCTCTCTTCTCTCATGTTATCTTTTATCAGGCCTTCCTCCTCTCTCTATCTGTCACTCCCCAAAGCTGTCTTGCGTCAAGAAAACAGTAGCATTTACCCACTGTTCATTTAAACTCCACAAATCAAACAAATGTTAATATGGCAGTGTTAGCTGCCTATATTCTAAAAATGTATGCTTTGCATGATACCGTTTTCTTCACAGCTCAATTGAATGCTTGTAGAAAACTGAAACCACATTTTTTTATTGCGTTTTAGTTGGACACTTCATTTGCTGTTCAGCCAGCCGTGAAAGACTGCGCTCTGGCTTTCTCTGTTTTTCTGGCCTGCCCTTCCCCCTATTGCACAAAGTGCCACATGCTTCCTGTTTACACTTGAAACAACTGGACTGGGCGAGAAGAGATATAGCTGTGTCATCGTTGAACCTCAGGTTTTTTCTTCTCCTATGCACCATGCACTTTCGAATCCACCTGCTGAACTTGTATAATTACATTATGAAGGAACAGTTTTAATAACAAATGTTAGGAACATGCATAAGGTTCCTCAAAAGTTCCTTATTCACTCAAAAATAAAACTTCTGTCAATATACACTCTTATTTAACTCCAAATCTGTATGCTGTAAACGATTTTTGTTTTTCACAGAAAAACTAACATGCAGCATACAGGCTTAAAACAAGCAAATGTGCTTTTCTTTTTAGGTGAACTATTCCTTTAATGGCCTGGGTAGTATTGCTTTTTTATACATCTTGTCCTCTCTTCTTCATCCCTTTGGTTTTGAGCTAGTCACTCAGACCCAGTTCCTCTATGGACAAAATGACATTGGCTTTGTCACAAATGTGGTTCCATAGAGCTGCCATCTCTCTTCATTCATCTTTACTCACCATGACAATTTGACCATGGACCGATCTGAATATTTGCACAATTTCTGTCAATGTTTTAGCTTGATAATGTCTGATATAAGACATATGAATATTTTTTTTCATATATACTGTATTCCATTGAAAGGTTTGCGGCTCAAAAACATTTTTTCAAGAAGGACACATTAATTGTATCTAAAGTGTTGTAAAGACAATTACAATTTACAGAAGATTTCTATTTTAAAAATAAATTATGTTCTTTTCTTAAATCAAAGCATCCTAAAAATATATCTAAATTATGTTCTTTTCTTAAATCAAAGCATCCTAAAAAAAATATATAATTGCAAAAGTTTCCACAAAAATATGAAGCAGCACAACTGTTTTCAACATTGATAATAAAAAATGTTTCTTGAGCACCAAATCAGCTTTAGAATGATTTATGAACGATCATATGACACTGAAGTAATACTATTTCACAATATTACAGTTTTTACTGTAAAAATGCAGCCTTGGTGATCATAAGAGACTTATTTCATTTTCAATTTTTTTATTTTATTTTACTGACCCAAAACCTGCCGTGATGCTTTCTGATTTTTCAGGTCCAATCATCTATACTGAATGCCAAATTACTACAGATTTCAATAGTACCCTGTTTTGGGCTCATTTTCATTCATATTGTAAAAAGCCAATTTTCTCACAAGTTTCACACCCTCCTCTTCCTTTTATAGTTTTGGCGCTCCCCATCTGCAATATAGATGAAGAAATTGCATGTGAAGTTCGTGATTGAGCAGGCTGATTTCCATATGTTCTGAATGTCTGGTTGATTTACAGCATAGCACGTAACACGCGACCGTATCATTGCCAACACAACTGGCAAGAACATTAGATCACAATTCTGTCCTTTTCTTCTTCGTGACATTGGACGCAAGCAAGAAGCAAATTCAATTAAAACACCAAAACAGACATCCACCAGGAAGAGAGGGAGCACACACGGCAGTGAACATGCGTCTCTTTGTTTTTGTAATTCACTTAGACCGGGGGTTATCGTTCCGCCCACACGTGCTGTGCATTTCAGACATCATGAAGGAGTCAGGCGACACCTCTGGCCTCTGCAGCTGCTTTCAAACACTTTACTTCTTTCTTTTGTGACCTTCCTTCAGTATTATCTATGAGTTCCTCCAGGGAAAGACCAGACACATTCACAGATGCCCAAACATAATTTACATAATAGCCGCTGTGTCCACTCTCTGTGTTTTTCTGAGAACATCCAATCTAATGGTCTAGTGCCTCGGTCTCGAAGTACAACTATTATTTTAAACTCTAAAATGCCGGCGTAGTGGTTCTTTTGTGCTTCCTGTTGGCTGTATTATGTAAAATCCTGCTGAATGTCTGTGACTAATAGACTCATCTCTATTATGAAGGCTAATTATTGTTGAGGAGCAGAATGAGATGTTTGTTTCTCTCCTCGATTTAGACCGCCATAGCTACCTAAATCAGATGCTAACGTCATGAGAAACAATGACTGTTTTTTGTTATCCAAGAATAGGGATGTGTACCCCTCCATTTGTTTGGTCCACTTAAATACTCATAGGACTCAAACAGGAAAACAACAAAAAGGTCAGCTGAGAAAGACTGATATAAACCCTGCCTTTGTCTAGAGGACATGAACGTAAGGTCATGAGATGTGGACTAGAATACATAAACACTGTTCAGGAGGCAGAACTGTGTTTACGCAACTTTTATATTGTGACATTATATTTTAAGCATGCTGGCGATCTGGGGATAATCTGCAGCACTTCAAATTTTCACTGAGTAAAAGAGTAAATCATTGTGGCTTCAAAAGAGGTTGTCCAGTTGTGATAAGAGTCTCCAGGGTGCCGCTGCTATTGTTTTTTTTTGTTTTTTTTAGCAGTGATGCTACAGTTGAGCACAACACATTAAAGCCTATTCAGGGCTCAAACAAACAAGCCTATTCAGGGAGAAAAAATGTCTGTCAGTAGCAAGACACTTCAGATTCAGAACCATTAAACTGAGGGTTGCACTTTATTTTACAGTATGTGCACTTATGTACTTACAGCGTTATTACTTAAAAAGTACTGGGTAATATAAGACAACTACATTGGTTAAGGTTAGGTTTAAGGGTATGTTCAGGGTTAGTACCTAGTTGTTACACAATTATTGTAATCACTATAATAAGTACATATATGTACATGTGGAACAAGGCTGTAAAATAAAGTGCTACCAAAATGAGTATCTAAGGTGAACACCATTCATAATGCAATTGTTAGTGAATGTGCTCTGATTTCTGTTGAAGTGCTTATAATCATTTATCTGTGTGAAAATTGAGTGTAATTTTGAGCTAAAAGTTCTCTAAATGTCCATTTGTTTGTAGTATTAACTTCTACTTACGTGATTACCTGCTCTAGATGGAGTTGCAAAACATTTATTTTATTTTATTTATTTATATTTGTTTGTTTGGGTAAATTAACCAATTTTAAAACATTCACTGATTTATTGAACGGATGCCCTGCATTGTACATTGGTATTTATGTAGAAATTTGTGTATGTATGTGTAACATTGCCTATATATATATATATATATATATAATTTTTGTGTGTGTGTGTACAAACACGCACTCAGCAACCACTTTATTAGGTACGCTTGTTAACGCGAAGATCTGATTAGCCAATCATATGGCAGCAACAAAAATCATTTAGGCATCCAGACATGGTCAAGATGATCTACTAAGCATCAGAATGGGGAAGAGAGGTGATTTAAATGACTTTGAACATGGCGTGGTTGTTGGTGCCAGACGGGCTGGCCCAAGTATTTCAGAAACTGCTGATCTACTGGTATTAACACACACACACACACACACACACACACACACACACACACACACACACACACACACACACACACACACACACACACACTCTCTCTTTCTCTGTCTAGGGTTTACAGAGAATGGTCCGAAAAAGAGAAAACTAGATGTGAGCGGCAGTTCTGTGGGTAGAAATTCCTTGTGGATGCCAGAGGTCAGAGGAGAATGGCCAGACTGGTTCCAGCTGATAGCAAGGCAAGAGTAACTCAAAATAACCACACGTTACAACCGAGGTCTGCAGAAGAGCATCTCTGAATGTACAACACATCGAACCTTGAAGCAGATTGGCTACGGCAGCAGAAGACCACACCAGTGCCACTCCTGTCAACTAAGAACAGGAAACTGAGGCTATACAGCACAGGATCACCAAAATTGGACAATAGAATATTGGAAAACACGTTGCCTGGTCTGATGAGTCTCGAATCCTGCTGCAACGATGGTTGGGTCAGAATGTGTCATAAACAACATGAAAGCATGGATCCATCCTGCCCTGTATCAACGGTTCATGCTATTTCTGGTGGTGGTGTAATGGAGTTTGGCCCCTTAGTACCAATTGAGCATAGTTTAAACACCACAGCCTATTTTTGCTGACCTTGTTCATCTCCAGAGTGTACCCATCTGATGGTTACTTCCAGTAGGATAATACAGCTCATCACAAAGCTCAAATTTTCTCAAACTGGTTTCTTGAACATGACAATGAGTTCACTATACTCAAGTGGCCTTGACAGTCACCAGATTTCAATCCAATCCAATACATCTACTTTGGGATGTGGTGGAACGAGAGATTCGCAGCAATCCGCAGCAACTGCATGATTGTATCATGTCAATATGGACCAAAATCTTGGAGGAATGTTTGCAGCACATTGTTGAATCTATGCCACGAATAATTAAGGAAGTTCTGAAGGAAAAAGGGGATTCAAACCAGTACTAACAAGTTGTACCTACTAAAATGGTCAGTAAAAGTGTTTGTAGTATATACAGTATATATATATATATATATATATATATATATATAGGAACATTTTCTACTTGGTGAAATCACATTAACCATTTATATATAGAACACAGTCTTGTACAGCGTGTAGGAAATGCCATTATCACCTGGATGTAGGTCGCTAACACAGGGGTTACAGGTTCAATCCCAGTAAGGCATGAGCCAGTAAAGGACCCTGGAGAGTTTCTAGATCATAATCCAGGCATGTTACAAGTGTGCCCTTGACCGAAGTGCTTAACCCCAGGTTACTCCAGCAGGGCTGTTCCTGTAATTAGTGTGCTGTCAGTTTGAATGAAGAGCATTAACTAACTACTCATGTATACCCCACTTTAAGGTCACATTACAAGAACTTTTGTGTGTTGAAATAGCATTCAGTTTTATTTTTATAAGGTAAAATAAGTTGTCACAGTTCACTGAAAAATAACTTTTGGATCAGTTTAGTTAAAGAAGGGCACGACAAGTCATTATCCTTGAAAAAGTCATATCCATTATTCTCATTATCCCTAAACACACACACACGCACACACAGAGAGAGAGAGAGAGAAAGTGAGAGCCAAACATGAACGTTGTATTTTCCATTTTAATAACACAAGCCTCATAATTCTGCATAATAATAAAGAATCATAATGTCTCTAATTAATGTTTTTGGACTGGTTCTCATTTGGATTCAGGCCATTTACGCTGCGATCCAGCTGCAGCAGCTTTTTAATCATCATTTTGGGTCTGGCTTTTAGTTCCTGACTTGACGTAAAACGGCGTACGCTTACGATCATTCACAACATTCAACTGTAGATTAACTAAGATTGATACGGGTTCCTGCGGTGATCTAGTGTATGCAATGTACGTGCTTATCATATGACTGAAAAGAAAAGGATGGGTTCACTGCACTGTGTTGTTAAACAAGACAGTGACCCAACACCCTAAACTGCTCTCCAAGGCACTTGTTAATCGTTTCCTGTCATTGTGTTTTAGAGGAAAGGGAGTGGAAGCGATCTGTTTTCATTTGAAGAAAAAAAAAACAGTTTGTTAGTCTCTGACAACCTCACAGGGTGTTCGTCTCTTTTCTTAGTGTGCTTTTGTACGGCAGAAGGTTGTGCAGGTCCAACTCGTACAGTTTTTGGGAACTGTATAGTAAATAATTGGAGTGCAAGAAGAACGCACTTTCAACAGATTATTTTCATGCAAAAAAAAATCATATTGCTGTGTGCACTTTAGGTGCCAATTAACCGAATGGCTAGGACAGGAAATCCTGAGACTGTGAAGTAATTGTGATAGTCATATAAACAGTCTGTGAGGGAATATTGATTGGATCTATTGATTGTGAGACCAGAAATCAGTAAGAGCAATTTGCCAAGACAGGGAAATGGAGAAATGTATAGTGTGTCCTCGATTACCATTAGGAACCATAGCAGATATTTCTTATTCACGATGGAGAACAAAGATGCGAAAGCGTTTTGACGCGAAACTGTAGCTCAAAAGGTCAAACCTTTTATCTTGTATGCTGTGAGAAATTTATGAACAGTTTACTGAACGCACACACCTTCTCTGTATCCTTCACTTCTGATTTAGAAACAGTTTGGCATGGACATGTTCAGCTTTTCTTCTCACCACTACTATTTTGTTTAAATGGATATGTTGTTCTACCAGATTTACTCATTAAATGGGCAGATTCATACATGAAAAACAGAAGTTTTGCTATTCGAAAAGTAAAAAAAACGGTGTAGCATTTGAAACGTACAAGTACTAAAACTATATACTAATCCTGTTTTTCTCAAAATGTTCAGGCCAACAAATGTGTACCTTGAATACAATGCATGTAGCGTCAGTCCCTAGCACGCCTCTTGAGGCAAGGGGAGTGAGGTTTACATGCAAAGCTTTTTGGACTACGTCCTTTAAACTAGAAGCATCAAGAATATGAGTTTGGTACTCAAGAAATGCATGAACTGATAAAGAAAATGTACTTTGAATGTAAGTCACTTTAGATAAAAGCATTTGCCAAAAGCATAAATGTATGTGTGCCTATAAACCAGGGGTGCCCAATCCTGTTCATGGAGATCTACCTACCTGCAGTATTCTGATCCAACCCTGATCCAACACACCTGTCTGTAAATATCAAGTGTTCCTGACGATTTTAATTAGCTGCTTTAGTTGTTTATCAGGGTTGGAGCTGAACTTTGCTGGAAGGTAGATCTCTAGGAACAGGACTTAGTGCTCCTGTTATAAACGTTCTTGAAAACTTGAAAAACCTGGAGTGGAGTAGACTATTCTCTGGTCAGGCACTTACCCTCATCATTTCTATTAGTCATTACACAGCCTCTGACCAGAAAGAAAAAAAACAGCCAGCAGAAAGGGGGACTTTGGGGGGGGGGGGGGGGGGGGCTGTTTCCTCAAAGTATCCCCTTACTCTCAAAGAAAAGGCTTGTTCAGTTTGCTCCGTGTCTGAATGTGGAAGACCCGGAGACTGGGACAAGAGACAAACCAGTGAGGATTGGTTGGGAGAGTGAATATTCTTAGTTAAAAAATGGTAAAATATGATGTGATTTTTATAAATAGTTTTTTTTTATAAAACATGCAATAAATTTGCTTATAAAACATTTTATTGATTTTTAATTGCTTTTCAAATGTTTTTATTTTATGAAACTGAGCCACCTTGTGATTTTTATGATGCTATCTATGTATGTACAATTATAAGAAAACCTTAAATAATGTATTTTCAGTAGGTAGTACAAATCTATTTGAACAAATCTAGGTCAAAATACGGCCTGATAGATGAAAATAAGCGAAGCAGCGACAACCACAAACCCATTATTCACAGCTCTCCTTAGTCAGTCCTGGCCTTTGTCTACGAAACCCAGCCAACAGTTTTGGCAAGTATGTAATCATTCTTCTGTCTGCATAATTCAAACGTGGTGCACATAAATTATGCACACAGTGGAGTGATTAGCATCTAGATTTAGCATCGAGGAAAATAAACACTGAACAGTTTTAATTTGCGAGAGACTCTCAAAGGTTATGTATTTCATTGGTCTGTAGAGCATTCACGTGAAGAGCAATATCAGCAGAACTAGATTTTTTAGGTGCAATCTTTTAGATATAAAACTGGTGTTTAAAAGGTAGACAGACGTAATGGTTTGTGCTTAAAGGAGATCTATTAGAGGGCAGGGGTGATGATATTGAGATATAATGACATAGTTGAGAAGTGTTATGTTGGGTAAACACAGGAAGGGCCTCATTGAGGAAAGGAAGAAAGAGATGAGGAGGGGTGAGAGAAGAAAATAAAGCTGGGAGGAGGAGTGTGCCAGCAAGCTGGTGCTGGTGTGCCTCAATAAAATGCAGGGGGCTTCATGCAGGACACAAGCCAGGGCTGACTGCCTATTGTATCAGCAAGACAGTCCCCAGAGAGATGCCTTACACAAAACATCCAGTTCCATCCCAGAATGAAGAATGTGGCATCCGATGACTGCTGAACAGCAGCAGACATCAAAAGCTGAGGATACGCCACTGGTCGCATCAATTAGGATATCCAAATAAATAATTTGTCTATGCACAATGCATTTGTACACTAACACACATTGACATCATCAGTAAAACAACTACCATCACAAGCAGAAACATTTTCTTTGGTTAAACATTTTGGTGATCTGAACTTTTTTTTAATTCCAAGGACATCCAAATATAACAATCTCCTTGTGAGGGAACTGCCTAAAATATGAAGTCCGCTATGTATTTTAATAGATACACATTTATACTACTGCCATGATATTATAAAAAAACATGTTGATGCTAAATGCTAAAAAACACTAAGTGTGTCTCTTTAGCACGCAGTGTGTTTATCGTGCAATTTACACGCGAAAATTAGTTTTTACGTGCATAGGATACGGATGGGTTGGTTAGGGTAGGTTTAGTAGTGGTGTGGGGTGTGTGTGTATTACACACAAATGAACTGCGTATCAAATGCACTCGAAAACTGCATATCATATGCACGTAAAAACTCATTTTCGCATTTAAATTACGCGAAAATGATATACAATGCGTGCTATAGAGACGCATTTACGTGAGAACAGGCTGATAGTATGTAGCATATTGGTTTAATATTCTGTGACATGATTCACTTTCTTTTGTCTTAAAGCTATTTAAAATTAGCCAATAAAAGTTTAAAAAAAAACTTAGTATTAAAATCTTGGCCATTTCAGAGGCACCTACCACAGCCACAGCCACTGGCCAGACCATAGATTCACCGCCCTCATGATAAGATTTCAGGGTTCCTGCGGTGAGCGTGGATCTGTGTACTCAGGTGACTGGGGGTAATTACTACTGGAATCTGTCCCTAAGGCACACACTGTAAACGACAAGTAGGCCTAATCACTGCAGGATAACAGGGGAAGACACAGGAAATAGCATAAATCTAAAAAGGAGGATGAAAGAAACGAGAGTGCAGCATGGAGAGAAAGCCACAAAAAAAAAAAGGCAGTGCGACCCCCTTTAAGTTCATAAATGTGCAGCAGCAGCTGCTGCTTCTGAATGTGATGCTTGAGTATTAGTTGTCTCCAGATTGAACGTCCACGTCTTCTATTTCCTCTGGGACGTTGGAGCAGAAGTGTGGCCTCTCTGTTTGCCCGCATTGTCAGTTGCACGCATGCAACGATGCAGTCTCGGTGAGGCAGGTCTGAATGAGGTTCTTTGAGCTCATCCATTGTAGGAGACAGCTGGCCCCCCTGTTACTTCTTCCCTCACTGGGGGGCAAAGGGCACCCGGCACCAGGGGATTGTGTTTCCCGTCTCATTCATCTCCATTGAGAGAGAACGGCTCCCTCTCTCTGCTTCTCTCTCTGTCTGGGTCCCTCAGAATGACACATTGTTGTTGAGCAGATGACGAGGGTTTGCGCCACAGGCTCAGGAATGTATGGCATGACTAAAGACTTTTTCATGTTTGGGGCTGAACATCAGTGAGGCCTATTCACACCATGCCCGAATTTCGATTTGGAAAAACCCAAAAGATTATAAAATGAAACAATGAATCTCTATGAACAGTGAACATTTGTACTGAGATGAATTGCTTTTTATTTATTCTATTTTCTTTTTTTGATGTTTAACATTTCATTCAGGTATGCTTCTGAGAGTGATCCCATTGGAAAAAATTATTGCTCAGATGTTGTTCTTTTTGTAGAGCAGGATATATATATATATATGGTATGCTTCTGAGAGTGATCCCACATACACTACTGTTCAAAAGTTTTTTTTTCCTTAAAAATTATCATTGCAAATATTATTGCAAAATAATGGTTTTCTATTTATTTATATATTTTTTTTTAGAATGTTATCTGTTCCTGTGATGGCAAAGTTGTTTTTTAAGCATCATTACTCCACTCTTCAGTGTCACATGATCTCTCAGAAATCATTTTATTATGCTGATTTGGTGCTTAAATAACATTTCTCATTATTATGTTTAAAACAGTTTTGCTGCTTAACATTTTTTTTTTATAACATAAAATACCATGATACATTTTATGTATTTGGATTCAGGATTTTGGATGAATAGACAGTTTAAAAGAGCAGTGCTTATTTGAAATGGAAATCTTTTTTAACATTATGTCTTATTAACCCCAACATTTTGAACAGTAGTTTCTGTGTCAAGGTGTTTCTAAGACTAAAAATAAAAAGGTAATTGTGAAATAAAAAAAATCCCAACCGAGAAATATGGTCACATATGTGAGAATTGAAGATGTGATTTTCACTCTCATAGTTTAATCTCAGTTTAATTTTATTTCCGTCCATGAGGAACAATTTAGATATTGACATTTATTTGTTTCTATTGGACATAAATTCAATATTATAGTCAGAGTAAATAGCTGTGGCTTCTTGAAATGGTTAGAAATTATCTTACAATTTATTTAGTGTTTGGTAAGACTTAATGTATCTTATTTGAGCCTTTCATTAGACTTACACAAGCTTTTAAATCACACAGTAAATATTTCCAAATTCATCAGAATAAGACATTTTTGGATCCCTAATATCTGCCATCTTGTATCTCTTATCTTTCCTTACACCCTGGGGCTATAAACAAACTGATATTATATCCTCCATTACCAGAAGAGCTGAGCTATCACAGTGCAAGTCAGTTTGGTCAGAAGCTGTATGGCAAAAAAAGTGGAAAGGAACCGAGTGACCAAACTGGGGTATTTGAGCTATTTTAAGTCATCCATGTCTGTCTCTCTTAGATCAGGCTATAGCTGTATAAATATAGCTCCCCTACATCAAGCACTCAAAACAAGGCTCCTGCTCCTGGGCTCAAATCCACTTATATAATGTCGTCCTTATTCAAGAGCATGCTCAATCTCACCATCTGGGGCCGATCTCAGATGCCACCCTCCCTCTTTGTTTCGGAGGAGCTTCATTCTGTTTGGGCCCCTGCATTTATTTACGTGCTGCTGCCAGTACAAGGTCATTTGTCTGTGACACATGTTTTGAGAAATGACAGTGTAGGAGGTTGTTTGCTTCCATTTGGATGTGAAGAGCAAATTTGGGAAAAACAAACTGGGTGCAACCCAGAGGCCGCCCTCTGTATCCTGTCATTTTTTGAGTACAATGGAACCAGGGGAAGTTGGAGAAGCTTCCCAAAGCTTTTTAGAGCTGTGTTGTGTCGCTGGGCTCTGAGGCTCCATCTAAGATTAAATTCTCATTACCAGGGACAATGTCCTCTGTGTGAAGTCGCTGGTCAGAGGGATGTTGATAGGAACTATCCATTCCATCTGTTTTTCATCATCTTCACCAGCACTCAAACACCTGCACCATTGGCCAAGAGTACAGAAGTGTTTTTATTTTTTATTTTTTATGAATATTGTTTGGAGCTTTGTAAACAACACCAGAATATAACCCGAAGAATCAGAAACTGGCTGATTAAACAATACAAAGTTCAACAATATCTTATTTAAACATACAGGCTACAACATATATATTTTAAAATCTTAAATAAAAATATACAAACTGGCCAAAATATGTTGCTAGTAATTTAAAATAATATTTACACTTATATATTTTGGGAAGGATTAGCTGCATAAATTTCTCTCTTTTTTGAAGAGCCATTTTTATGCTTTGGCTACATTGTCCAAAATATATTTTATAATTATAATTTGGAGTTTCCTCAAATGTATTATTTGGAAATATACTTACTTGCCCCTTGAAGTACATTTAGTTTTCAGTCTTAGTTTTCATTATCACCATTTGCCTAGGCTGTGTCTAAAATCGCCCCCTATTCCCTCATTTACTATTCCCTACATTAGTCTACTAATATAGTTCACTTGAAGGAGTGAATGAAAACGAGTGAGTAAATTCGGACACTGAGTGTGCCGGAAATGCTGCTGCTTTTGTATAGTTTGTGCATGCTGTTTAATAATCATTTGAAACTTGGCAAACTGGCAGCTCTAGTAATAATATGAAAAGATTTATCTTGAACTCTGTTATGGAACCTAGCATGTATAAATCTTAATTAAACCATTTATAAATTGATTAAAAAGGAATTTTATACCTGTATGATATTACGCTGTATGGTTCAGCTGCAGATGCCATCTTCTGGCGAGACGTGGTAATTAATGCGCCGCCGACGCTCATAGTGCGTTATATGTTTGAATGAGTGAACTCAATAGTGTCGACTGTGGTTTCGGACACCTCTACAAATGCTGTCCCCTCAATTAGTGTCCTATTTAAAGGAGAACTCCGGTCAATTTTAACATTGAGCTAATTTTTTTGTACATTTGGAGTGCTGTCAGTACAGACAAAAATGACAAAAATCGGTGTTGCCTACACTGTGTTATCCTCTTTTTAAAATTCGCACCCTGTTGACTTCAATGGGGCAAGTTCTAAACCTGCTTTTAGCCTCTTAACATCCTTGATTTGTCATTACAAGTGCACAGCCATGTGAGTGGTGTTATTAAGAGTGACCATGGTCAATCTGACTTCAGTAGATGTGAAAGATATTTATAAAAATTATGTTAATTCAGCCAGCTCACATACCTGTATTTACTTCCTGTTTTCGGTCGAAGTCCACAGTAGCCGATTATCGAGTTCGCGCGCGCGATCATTGGTAACTAAGCAACAGTGGAGACTCAGACTGTCAGCTGTCAGCCGATGACGGTGCTGTGTGGTGTTCTGATATAATGATATTCTATGACATTATGATATGATGTTGCTTAGTTACCAATGATCGCGTGCACAAACTCGACAATCGACTACTGTGGACTTCGACCGAAAACAGGAAGTAAATACTGGTATGTGAGCTGGCTGAATTAAGATAATTTTTATTAATATCTTTCACATCTACTGCAGTCAGATTGACCGTGGCCACTCTTAATAACACCACTCACATGGCTGTGCACTTGTAATGACAAATCAAGGATGTTAAGAGGCTAAAAGCAGGTTTAGAACTTGCCCCATTGAAGTCAACAGGGTGTGAATTTTAAAAAGAGGATAACACAGTGTAGGCAACACCGATTTTTTTCATTTTTGTCTGTACTGACAGCACTCCAAATGAACAAAAAAATTAGCTCAATGTTAAAATTGACCGGAGTTCTCCTTTAAGGGTATAGGGGGTGATTTCAGACACAGCCTAGTCATTCATTCGTTGTCATGGTTTCTAATTAGTCCACACCTGTTCCCTGGTCTGTTGATTACATTCCTCAGTGTATTTTAAGCCATCAGTTCTCTTCTGTTCTTTGCTTTGTGCTAATATTACATTGATGTTTTGTAGACTGTCGCTCTTTGAGTTTATTAAAAGGTATATTTCTTCATTCTTCATTCTTCATTCTTCATTCTGCATTCTGCATCATGCATCTCTCTTAGGTTTCAACTACCAACAACCTGTGACAGGTTCATACATTTGAAATATATTTTATCCATGAAAAAGATATGTTTTGGTGTATGGGTATTACTATTGTGCTCTAGCAACTGCTAAAATATCTCTAGCAAGTAGCAACCCCTTAGCAACCGCCCAGAACACTCTAGCAACACCCTAGAAATCACCTAGAAAATCTTTGCATTATAGTGGTGAGTAAAACAACTTTTTTTTATTAAGTATAGATTTTTAATTTGTTAAATTATATTATTATATACCTTACATAGCCCTGTCCATTTTCAGCGCTGCACACGTTGTGTTTTGTCTTCTGTTTTGTATTTCCACAGCATGAAGGCGAGATCTTACGGATTTATGAATAAACATCTGTTATGACATTATCCGCTTCAAACATTACGATGCAGATAACATTCGTTAACTCTACAGTAAGTAAATCCACTTCACCAGATAATTATTTTTCGACAGCGATGCCATAGAAGCAAAACCGGAAGTTCAAACACAAAATGCTAAAAAATGTCTGCACACTTGTTTCTCTGGCGCATAAGGTCTGTAGGCTTTCTTACTTTTAACTTGATTGACACCACTTTGCCGGTTTATGCCACATAGGTTTCTTTCGGTCATATTGTTTGTATTGTTTGTACATGTCTATTGTTGAAGTGTTTTCTTCCATCTGGAAGCTTGGCCTTGATATGTCCTTAAAAGCGTACATGAGAAGATCACAGCTGTGGTTATTTATATGAAATTGTCATTTCTGGCCAACATAAAGAAAATTATGTTTGGGTAGACTTTGCAGTAGAACACTTTTGTTTGTGACATGTAGTGTTTAGACACCCTGAGCCACTGACAGACTCAAGAGCAGGTCTTTTGTTTGTTGCATGTGCAGGTGCAGTGTGGAAACAGCCACTTTGGAGGAGTGGTTTGATAAAGGAATATCTTTTGTCTGCTGGAGGTTTGTTGATTCTGTTCTTATGGGTGGAGCATCAGGTCCACATTGTGACGCTGCAGTTTTGGGGAGCAGCTGGGCCTGGGGCAGGAAGATTCGTTAAACAGGCTCCTTTTGTGGATCAGCTGTTTCTGTCAGTGCTTTGTCGATCTCCATTGACTCTCCCTCCTCCTATAACCCAGACCAGAGAGCGGTTTTGACATGCTAATGCCATGCCTGCAACGCACAGCCCAGCTGGAGAGCTCTGCGCCTTAGATGTGGAAAGTGGTGGAGAGAGAGAGAGAGAGAGAGAAGCGTGCCACAGTCAGGGATTATGGAAATGATCCTGTGTCTTTTTTTAGGCCCTCACACCAACTCTCTTTCAGGCTTGATACTGTACTTGAGCTGAGAGACTGGGTCAGCTTCAAAAGCTGTGATGTATGTATTCAGATCAGATCAGAGTGTAATATGAGAAAGCCTTAGACAACAAAAAGCTTGATGTTTTTGTAAATCTTTTCTTCACAACAGGAAACTTGAATGAGATGCTAGAGGTCCTCTTTCTTGATGATTTTTGTTGCTTCATTGACAAATTACCTTTGCCGGCATACAGTATACAGGGTTTAAAAGAAACCGTCATTAGAAGTTGACAAAAATGTTTAAGCAATGAAAGTGGAGTTTTGTTTTGTTGTTGTTTTTTTTATAATTTTTTTAAATATGCTGTACTTAAAGGATAATTCCGGTATTTAGCACTTTGAGTCTATTTTCTAGTTTGTTTTGGATGAACTGGAGTGGTGGACACAGAAATTTTGATGATGGGTCCTGTCTCGACTTTTTTACTCTTTTAGAATGGCCTTTGACCGCTTCAGAGTGGCTGTCTACCGGCATGCACAAACATGTCCTTAAAACAACCCTTAACGTTCGTTTTCAAAACTGTGCAACTCACCGAGTGGTTGGTGTTCGTTAATGATTAAAATCAAATATATCGGCTTGTATGATTGTATGATTTCAATGTATGATTTCAATCCGTGTTATTTGCTATAGTGGAACTATTTTTTCAGATACCTCACAACCGCGTATAAACTTCAGCTCGATATTTGAGTCTGAAGTGTTAGCACACTCCCGACCACTTGATGGCGACAACCACTTTGCTGTACAAGGACGCTGTACGGAACACGGTGTCTAGCGAATAGACAGTAGTCTCGAAAAGAGCGAAAAGACTACTACCAAATGTAAATAGCCCCCTTTTCCGTTTCCGGTAGCGCAGTAATATCAACGAGCAATGAGTCCTCCAACAGAAATCAATGCGATTTTACAAAATGCCAAATAAAACACGACAGAAACTGTATTTCGCTACGCTACTTGTTTTGGAACATCAACGAACACCACCAACCACTCGGTGAGTTACACAGTTTTGAAAACGAACGTTAAGGGTTGTTTTAAGGACATGTTTGTGCATGCCGGTAGACAGCCACTCTGAAGCGGTCAAAGGCCATTCTAAAAGAGTAAAAAAGTCGAGACAGGACCCATCGTCAAAATTTCTGTGTCCACCACTCCAGTTCATCCAAAACAAACTAGAAAATGGACTCAAAGTGCTAAATACCGGAATTATCCTTTAAAGCTGTAGCTTTTTTAAGTAGCTTGATTCAAAACGGTAAGCTTGTAATAATGTTTTTAATTCTAGTGGTACTGGTGGATTTCCGCGGGAAATTCAAGTATGTCTTTGCGTAATTACGTCACATCTGTACACATAAAGGAGTCTCGGCTAGTAGGCCATATTGCGTGTGAGGATGTTGGAGGTGGAGATTTATAGCCTTTTCTCACAGCACTTGATATAATTAAACTTTTCAATTTGATGGCGGATCCAGAAAGGTTCAAACGACAATCACCAGTGACAACTGGAGATTCACACATTGTAAAATGCAAAAGACTTCGGACTTCGGAGTGGCTACAGAAAAAAAAGAGACTGCAACCGGGCCCATGCGAAAACAAGGATATCCCAAGGATACCCAATTATTAAAGAAGGTGAGGGCTGAATTGCTCACTTTTATTTGGTAAATATGGGACTGTTATTGGCAAAGTGGTCATTCGCAAGAACACAGCAGGTGGATTGGCACCTAACTGCACTGAATAAGCGTTTCTGTCCAATTTGAATGCTACTAGCTTCCAAAAGGCATTTGTGCTTTGTGCAATTATATGATAAATGCATTCAATTTGCACGGTAGGAGGATATGAACACATATGAACACATCTTCACAGTGCATAAGATGTGTGGTTGCGCAACTTTATATACAAGTTGCATGAAGCAAAGTAGGATGTTAGTTGGTATTGTTGTTGTTTTTCCATGTAAACTTTCAAAACGTGATGTGTTCAAAATTATTTGATTTCCATCTGAATACCTTCCTGTCATTTTACGCATTTCTCTGAGAACAGCAAGCTCAGTCTGCCTGCACGTCGATTGGCTGCAGACATCCTCACCCTTCCCATGGTTCTCCACAGCAATCTGTCAGTCCCGTGTGACGGTGACATCTGCGTATGGGCGACTGGAGGATTAACACTTGACAAAAGGGCAACCTTCACCACGACGTCCATGCTTGATCCTTTTTGAAGTTCGTTTGAAACACACAAGCTAACATCTCTGCATTTGCACATTATGGGATTTGAAGCTAAATGTGTTCTTAGGCTTTTAACCTTTTGCTTACATGGAATTGTCTGATGCAACTATAATCCATTCCTTCTGGTAACTACATCGGTGATGATAAAAACAGCAACAGCAATACACATTACTTCAAATAGGCCTATGTATTGGAAGCAATGAATTGTCTTCCAATACATATTGAGAGAGTTTAAAAAGCACATTTGTGCCGTCTCCATTGTCAGTTTTTTGACAAAAATCCCTCTACAATGCTAGATTTCTATCATGCGAAGGTGCAGTGTGCGTCAGAGATTTGTAGGTCGTTTTCCCTCGCTGTTTTGACTCCATGGGTGAGGACACAGTCTTTTGGACGGTACCTGGGAGACAGGTGGTGAATCAGCAGTGCTTCCCTCCTCATAACGTGTGTGTGTGTGTGTGTGTTAACAGCGGGGTAGATTAGAACACAAATTTAGCCCAGAATTTTTACATTTCTGATTAATTCATGAAGAAAATGTGGTATATAGATCTTTATGGTTAATCAATATATGGAATTATTTTTCAGAGCAATAATTTTTATATTTCCCTTGTTTAAACTAATGGCAATCATGTAGCTCAAACGGTGCTCGCAACCCCAAAGGTTTGATTCCAAGGGAATGCATGTGCTATACCTTAAGTACTTTTCTTTTAAACTGTAGCTTTACATCCTCATAATTTATACTAATGTAGTTTACTACTTTTTGTAGCTATATTGTAGTTCTACAATATTGTGTACTACAATATAGCTACAAAAAGTAGTAAACTACATTGATTCATTTATTTATCCATCATGAAAACAATAAGGAAATCAATTAGGGGGAGAGCGTTTTTTTTTTTTTTTTGCTTTTTTTTTAAATTAATACCTTTATTTACCAAAGATGCATTAAATTAACAATATAATAATAACAGGGCAGAAAACACAGGCAAACAGGGAAATCCAGGAAACAAGGCAGGAAATCATTACCATGAATGATACGTTCATCGTGTCTGTCACGTGACAACTGAACGAAAGACTCGGAAGGTAAAGTAATTATTTATGTTCCTAGCAAATTATCTTTGGCTGCATTATAATGATTTCTTAAAGCAGAATATGATCAAGATTGCGTAGGTGGATGTGTTCGGGGAATTTGTCTGTTAAAAGTACTACATTTAAAGCCACTTAAATGAAAGAAATGACTCAAATAAAGATTAGTTCATTTTGATGAACGAGATCGAATGAAAGAGTCAGTAACATGATCAGAACTTCCCATCACTACATTACACGGTACCATAAAGAAAGAGTGCTCAGAAATGCAGTGGTGACACAAACAAGACTTCACAAAGAAAGAGTTAAAACACAGAGCTTATATAGGCAGGGCTTTTACAAGCTAATGCCACACAACTGAACCTAATTACAACATAATGAGTCCAGGCAATGGGTTATGGGTATTGAAGTTCATAATGAGATAACCCAGGGCTGCATTCGAAATCGAATACTTCCCTATATAGTAGGTGAAAAATAGCGTGTTACAAAAGAAGTATGTCTGAATTCACAGCACTCATAAAAGAGTAGGCGAAAGTACCCAGATGACCTACTTCTTCCAGCGAGATTCTGAAGTGTGCATCGATGGACCCTTTAATATCATGAGGCCACGGGAGAGGATTCATGAATGGCAGTAAAGCCACATAACTGACGCTGGTCGGTCACATGATAATGACAACATGTTGAATGTAGTATGTCCAGATTACATTCATACTACACCCATTCATATTATAGAGAACATACTTTTTTATTGGTCGTGAAGTAATTGCTTATTCAAAATAAGTACTCAATTAGAGTATGCGTTTTCGGACCCAGCCCAGGAGTCCTCTGGGGGAGATTGTGGGCACTCCAGCTGGTGGATGTGACAATAAGAGACTTCAAAATCATTAAAGAAAATATAAACAACCCCAAATTATAACTGTTCTGTATATATAGTTGTATGTATGTATAAGTGATAATGACTGTCTGGCATTTTATTGCACAGCTACATTTATGGACATGAAATATTAATTTGAGTTGAAATTATTTAGCATTTATTTTACCTGTTAAATAATCTACAGGTAAAATAAATGCTAAATAATTTTACCTGTAGATTATCCAACAGCTGCCGATAATCTACAGGTAAAATAAATGCTAAATAATTGTACCTGTAGATTATCGGCAGCTGTTGGATAATCTACAGGTAAAATTATTTAGCATTTATTTTACCTGTAGATTATCCAACAGCTGCCGACAAAACAATTGGCCTAGCAAGACGAACACTGCTACAATATTACAGTAATATTAATCGTGAAGTTCTCTTGAGGTTTTGATTTAACTGGTGAACAGTGCAATAACCCACCCCTGAATGAAGCCATTTACCAATCACAATGTATTTCAGAAAGTCAGGTAATAATACTATTTGGGCTAGATAACTGAAGCGAACTAATAGTGCTATATGTGCCTTAAGCAACTAAACGAGTCATAATATTGGGAGTTTTTGTTACAAAATTGTGTAATGATTGAAATGTATGAGTATTATGAAGTATCTTGTGAGTGCTTGTGAAATAATGTGGGTATCCTCATACTGCCTTTGTCATGCTGTCTACTCTTCAGGAAGGGATTGTACTGTTGGTTCATATGTACATAACAAAATGATTAGATAAGAGAACGAGTGACAAAGAGTCTCTTGTCCACAGATTTAACATCTGACTTGTGAATGGTGTGTGTTCTAGGTTTGCCAGCGCAGGATCACATGCTAGATGTTTCACCAAATCTGGATTTCATACATGACATTCATTAGACCGAGAGTAATGTTCAGTCAGCGCAGTGTATACTAAACAGTACTTCAACTTAAAGGGATAGTTCACCCAAAAATGAAAATTATGTCAGTATTTACTCACCCTCATGTTGTTCCAACCCCGTAAGACCTTCGTTCTTCTTCGGAACACGAATTAAGATATTTTTGATGAAATCTGAGAGCTGGATGACTCCTCCATACCAGCCCATAGGCTTCTTCAAGGATTGAAACTTGCCGGTGTCGAAAAGTTATTAATAACATAGTTAAAATAGTCCAAGTGACTACAGTGGCTCAATCTTAAGATCATCAAGCGACGAGAATACTTTTTGTGCGCAAAAACAAACAAAAATAACGACTTTATTTAAACTATTAATTTCCTTCTCGTGGGCCTCTAGTCAGTTAAACTATGTTTGCGTAGAGCTACGTCACACGTAGGCTCACTATTGGCCGACGCTGGTCATGTGTGTGACGCGTGTGACGTACAACAACAGAAGCTTAAGCTGTTACACTAGTTTAACTGACTCAGAAGGAAATGAATAGTTGAAATAAAGTCGTTATTTTTGTTTGTTTTTGCGCACAAAAAGTATTCTCGTCGCTTGATAAACTTAAGATTGAGCCACTGTAGTCACTTGGACTATTTTAACAATGTTTTTAATAACTTTTCGAGGCCGGTAAGTTTCAATTCCTGAAGAAGCCTATGGATTAGTATGGAGGAGTGATCCAGCTCTCAGATTTCATCAAAAATATCTTAATTCGTGTTTGGAAGATGAACGAAGGTCATACGGGGTTGGAACAACATGAGGGTGAGTAAATACTGACAGAATTTTCATTTTTGGGTGAACTATCCCTTTAAAACTGGTTTAAAGACTAGTATGCATCCTTGAAGATGCTTGACTTTGTTCCACAAGTCGAATCTCATTCGCTCAACACGAACACAAAGTAGATTTGAGAATATACATGTGCAGCCCTTTGTTTAAACAGTGATCCAGGATTTGCTTCTTGTAGCTGTTTATGCTAAATACATAAGCAGGGTGCACTTAGAAAAAACCAAACTGTGTTTTTCATGTGTTTTCATTTAATTGCACAATCCTTTAATTTCCAGACCTCCCCTAACATAACCACTATGGTGAAGTGTGGTCTATGTCAGCACACTTTTGTCTGTAATAACACAGGTGTACAGGCACTGCTCAATAATATTTCAAAAAGGAGAGCAGAATAATATTGGTTTATTACAATGATTGAGGGATACAGTGTTTGTTTGGCTAAAACTGAGATTATTCTTTCATCTCTCTCTCTCTCTCTCTCTCTCTCTCTCTCTCTCTCTCTCTCTCTCTCTCTCTCTCTCTCTCTCTCTCTCTCTCTCTCTCTCTCTCTCTCTCTCTTCACCCACCTTCATAATCAAATTAGGACTCATTCCAGGCAGAGGACTCTCGTCGTGCACAGGCGCACATCGACTACGCCCTCCAACTGCATTTGTTTTCCTGGTAAATTGTGGCTTTTACTGAGAGGATGTTGTGGGTGGATTCTGAGCTCACAGGCCTGTAAAAGTGGATATTAGATTGTCTTCATTCTGTCATGAATGAATGTTTCAATGTTTAAGCTTAACAGTTTGAGATAAGAGATATTAAATTTAAAATTCAGATGCAAAACATGCATAAATGTCATTGCTACTATAATTCTTATTATTTTTTATCATTAAGCAGGTAAAATTTTATAAAAAGGTTTAACTTGTTAACATTAATTAACTACAATAGTTAACAAGAATTAACAATGAATTATACTTCTACAACATGTATTTATATTATTTAATGTTAATCTCAGCATTTAATAATACATTTCAAAAGTTGCATCTGTTAACATAATGCACTAACAACTAACATGAACATGAACATTTCGATTAACTAAGTTTAACAAAGGTTAATAAATGCTGTAAAAATATTTAGTTCATTGTTAGTTCACATTAATTCATTATGAAAAGTTATTTTTATTTATTTATTCATACAACAATAGAAACATAAGATGCGTCATATTTTATTTAATAGTATACATAAATATAATATAATACATTTTGTTTTCCATCATTGTATAAATAAATAAGAAATGAAATAGAAATACATATAGAAAACATAGAATGCATTATATTTTATTGGATGATAACAATAATAAAATTATGCAATTTTCTGTTTTCTGTTGTATAAATAAAATACATAACAGAAAACATACTATGCATTATAAGTTATTAATAATAAATAATAGAATTATAATAAAATAATGCATATTATATTGTCTGTTGTTATAGCATAAATATAATACTATCAAAAATTAGGCATAAAAGAACAATTAAAATCATCTGCATATAATAAAAACAACCAGTAGGCCTATCTGTAGCCTTTGTAAAAAACAAAAACAAATATAATGGCTTTGGTAAATGAAAACTTCACATACTCTGCCCACATCAGCAGGTCTCATGTCCAACATGACTGCCATTTCTGTGAGCGAAGCATAAACCAATGATTGAGTGCATTTAAAATACTTTTTAAGTATCAAACAAAATCATATTGAAGCCACGCTTTTTAAATATTTGCCCATTAGATGCACTTGATGTGATCTTACATAATGCTGACAGCTCTACATGTGAGTCTCATTCAGAGCAATGGAGCTCAGCAAACACAAATGCAGTTTGTTCTGGCATAATTACCTCCAACGCTTATGTAAGTCCTTTGCGACACACCTTAGGAGTACAGGCTAAACCATGGAGGGACATACACTATAATTAGATAAATAATAATCAAACCTAAACCCAGCTGTCGCCAGGAGAGACACATCTCAGCTATTGACTGAAATGTTATACAAAGAATTAGATGAATTACTGTATAGTCTCTGAATAATTCACTTTTGGAAGAAAGCACCAGTGATATATTCAGTCATAATCATGGATGACTCATTTTCAAATGCTAATCATTATTTGATTATTAATTTCTGAGTTGGAGGGAAGAGGGAATGCGAATACAATTTATAATGAGATACCTGGCAAAATTAATCATCTTTGCTGTGTTTGGTCTTTGCAATGTATTCAGTTTCCCTTAATCGAGTTCTCATCTAAGTGTTGCTGTTTACAATTGGAATAGATGAAACCTTTAACCAAACATGGTTTTGTATGACTCAGCACACGTTTCATGTAATCTTTAATCTTAAACTGTCAACAAGCATCAAATCTCCAGTTTATGTAGGACTATGAATTACACGGCATCTCTATTGTTTCTCATGCCGTCATCTGGCGCCATCTAGTGGCTACAACTATATGGAGTCCTGTACAGTAATTTTATTATGATCTAAAGTTTTTTTTTAATGTTTCTCAAATAACATGGATTTTTATATTTTTTACTTTTTATTGTAAAATATTTATAAAATTAATAAAACAGCAGATTTCGTCCGAATAAAAATATACAATCTAACCATTATAGCATGCCAATATCTTAATATTGACATAGCCTACATTATATTTTTTATACATATGGCATATATATTACTGAATGTATCGGATAGAACGAGATAAAAAATAATTTTAATTTTATTTTATAAAAAATAAAAACAAACATCGAAAAGGCGTAACGTTAACGTAAGCCGCCAAATGTTTAGTTTACAAAATTATTCCGCTTCCCGCGAGACTCCTCCTACTCCTACGTGGCGTCAGACACCTCTTAACGTAACTATAGATTAGTGTAAAGAAACAATTATTTATTTGTTTTTGGGACTGTGTTTAGGCTATTGCAAAGTATTTTGGGTTTACTTTTCACATTTTGTTAAAAAACAGAATTTATCTTCAAACTTATGTACACAGAAAAATAAAAAGTGTTTTTTGGGTGATTTTGAAATTATACCCTTCCTCTCATTTTAAATGTATAATTAATTTATTACCCTTTTTAAAAAAAAAAAAAAAAAGGAAATTCCTTTATTTTTTTATTTTCAAGATATTGATATATATTTATTCTGAAACGTAGAAGGAAGTACAAACTTTTTTACCGTCTATGGTACAAACCACAAACCAGTAGAGGTGGAATGTGAACCCACTCCTGCATTTAGACAGTTTCATTCAGGGAATGTAACAGTAAATGAAGCAAGTTTATGTAAACACATTAAAAAATAGACTAGAACGATGTAATTGATACAGAAATTATGCGATAAAATATCACAATACATTATTATCTATCATAACGCGTTAATTCTTCGTTATAACCCTCATTCTTGCCATGCTGCGAGAGTGGTAAAGCTAGAGTTAAAAACTCGGTATCTGATCTTTCGCACCACGTGTTGTTTTGGCGCTTCACCGCGCATTTCGCTGACACACAAACAAACGTGTCGTGAAGATGGCTCGTTTTTATTGAATCTGTTGACGTTTTTAATCTACGGGTTTTATTTGAACGGCAGGATTTCAGGTACAGTTAAATGTTCATTTTATTTTTCATTTTTGCTTTCATTGCAGTGCACGTCGAGACTGTCACTTCTACCAACATGGAAGTTCACTGCAATATTCTGTAATGTATTAGGGTCCCCTAATAGGTTTCAATTCTGAGCCTATTAAAATACACTCCGAAAAAAGCTATATTATGTTATGCTAGCATATGCTATGGACTCTTTAGTGAATGGGGCTTTGGTGTATTTTGCTTTTGTTTACAAGGTCATGGTGGTTTACATTTTGTCCTCTGAACATTTTTAAGTGCGTGGATGTTGCAGAATTTGGGATGGTCATCATATATGTAAATATATTTATGTTAATATTTAAATGTTGCATATGTAACGTTATAAATATATATAATATATATTTTTATTTGGTCTCCAAATAATTAATGATTTAATTCCTTGTTTCAGTGTCACACACATAGAGTCGAGACAGGTACACCATCTAACGTTAGATGTTAAGTCTACAAAAATATTCAAATGTAAAACAATAAAATATAATTTAGTTCATAAATTGACTTGTTCATCATATAAGATGTGTATTCAAGTGTTTTTGGTGAACTCTATAGTTCCAGTTAAAAAAAAAATGTTATTGATACACTTACATTTGTTATTCTGCTTGTGGCTGATTGTTATATTGTATTGCATCATTGTTGAAATAAACATCACTGTATTTCTTCCTCTGACAGAAGCTGTAGAGTAATGAAGTACATACTGGTGACCGGTGGTGTGATATCTGGCATTGGTAAAGGGATCATAGCCAGCAGTGTGGGCACTATACTCAAATCATGTGGCCTGCATGTCACTGCTATCAAAATCGACCCCTACATCAACATCGATGCAGGCACTTTCTCTCCCTATGAACATGGTAAGTGCAGACTACTTGAAAAGAGATTCACCTCATTAGAATCTTTTTGTTGACGATACAGACATATGAACTACTACATGATATGTTTGCTTTGGAACATCAGTTCATATTTTACCCTACAGCACACATAGAGCATAAATTACTGATGGCTTTGACATCTGTCTTTTGTTTATATCAGTGTCCACATGCCACAGTCAATCTCTCTGACACTGTGTTTACCAGGTGAGGTGTTTGTGCTAGATGATGGCGGTGAGGTTGACTTGGATTTAGGGAATTACGAACGTTTTCTGGACATCCGGCTAACTAAGGATAACAATCTGACGACGGGGAAGATCTATCAGTCTGTTATAACCAAGGAGAGGAGAGGAGATTACTTGGGCAAAACTGTACAAGGTGAGTTACACAACAAAGTCATGAGGATATTTGGAACATAGATATAAAATATGGCATGAGGAAACCGGATTACAGTATTTCTTATCTGTGTTTGAGATTAAAAAAAAAAAAAAATCAATATTATTTGAATACCATTCTGAAGTTTAGCATTGGTATGTTTTTTTTTTTAAATGTTTTTGAAAATATGTCTCTTTATGCTTACCATGACTGCATATACAGGTCCTTCTCAAAAAATTAGCATATTGTGATAAAGTTAATTATTTTCCATAATGTAATGATAAAAATTAAACTTTCATTGGACACCAACTGAAATATTTCAGGTCTTTTATTGTTTTAATACTGATGATTTTGGCATACAGCTCATGAAAACCCCCAATTCCTATCTCAAAATTAGCATATTTCATCCGACCAATAAAAGAAGTGTTTTTAATACAAAAAAAAAAAAGTCAACCTTCAAATAATTATGTTCAGTTATGCACTCAATACTTGGTCGGGAATCCTTTTGCAGAAATGACTGCTTCAATGCGGCGTGGCATGGAGGCAATCAGCCTGTGGCACTGCTGAGGTGTTCTGGAGGCCCAGGATGCTTCGATAGCGGCCTTAAGCCCATCCAGAGTGGTGGGTCTTGCGTCTCTTAACTTTCTCTTCACAATATCCCACAGATTCTCTATGGAGTTCAGGTCAGGAGAGTTGGCAAGCCAATTGAGCACAGTAATACCATGGTCAGTAAACCATTTACCAGTGGTTTTGGCACTGTGAGCAGGTGCCAGGTCGTGCTGCAAAATGAAATCTTCATCTCCATAAAGCTTTTCAGCAGATGGAAGCATGAAGTGCTCCAAAATCTCCTGATAGCCAGCTGCACTGACCCTGCCCTTGATAAAACACAGTGGACCAACACCAGCAGCTGACATGGCACCCCAGACCATCACTGACTGTGGGTATTTGACACTGGCATTTTGGCATTTCCTTCTCCCCAGTCTTCCTCCAGACTCTGGCACCTTGATTTCCGAATGACATGCAACCACTGAGCAACAGTCCAGTGCTGCTTCTCTGTAGCCCAGGTCAGGCGCTTCTGCCGCTGTTTCTGGTTCAAAAGTAGCTTGACCTGGGGAATGCGGCACCTGTAGCCCATTTCCTGCACACGCCTGTGCACGGTGGCTCTGGATGTTTCTACTCCAGACTCAGTCCACTGCTTCGCAGGTCCCCCAAGGTCTGGAATCGGTCCTTCTCCACAATCTTCCTCAGGGTCCGGTCACGTCTTCTCGTTGTGCAGCGTTTTTTGCCACACTTTTTCCTTCCCACAGACTTCCCACTGAGGTGCCTTGATACAGCACTCTGGGAACAGCCTATTTGTTCAGAAATTTCTTTCTGTGTCTTACCCTCTTGCTTGAGGGTGTCAATGATGGCCTTCTGGACCGAAGTCAGGTCATCAGTCTTACCCATGATTGCGGTTTGGAGTAATGAAACAGGCTGGGAGTTTTTAAAAGCCTCAGGAATCTTTTGCAGGTGTTTAGAGTTAATTAGTTGATTCAGATGATTAGGTTAATAGCTCGTTTAGAGAACCTTTTCATGATATGCTAATTTTTTGAGACAGGAATTTTGGGTTTTCATGAGCTGTATGCCAAAATCATCAGTATTAAAACAATAAAACACCTGAAATATTTCAGTTGAAGTGCAATGAATCTAAAATATATGAAAGTTTAATTCTTATTATTAACTTATGGAAAATAATGAACTTTATCACAATATGCTAATTTTTTGAGAAAGACCTGTATTTGATCAAATATACAGTAAAAACTGTAAAATTGTGAAATATGATTACAATATATTAACATATTTTCTATTTTTATACATTTTAAAATATTCTTGTGATGTTGAAGCTGGATTTCCAGGATCATTACGCCAGTCTTCAGTGTCACATGATCCTTCATGCTAATATGCTGATTTGGTGCTTAAGAAACATTTCTTATTAACAGTATTGCAAATATTTTTGTGGAAACTGCTATACAGTTTTTCAGGATTATTTTGTAACATTATATAAATGTCTTTACTGTCAATCACATTTTAATCAATTTATTGCATCCTTGAGAAATAAAAGCATTCATTTCTTTATATAAAAAAAAAAATGAATAATTGTTTACAGTGGTGCCACACATTACCGATGCTATACAGGAATGGGTCATGCGGCAGGCTAAGGTCTTGGTGGACGATGACGGTATTGAACCAGAAGTCTGTGTTATCGAGGTATATCTGTTTTATGCTGTACATTGAGAGGAAACGGTTCAAATTGTTGCTACTAAGGACAGTGACACAGTTATTAAATGTAAAATAAAAATCTGAATACATGACGAATGTTCAATACAAAAAAGTACATTAAGTCCCCTGTATTGTACTACTACTTTGGTAGGTTAGCTGGAATGTTACATATCTACACGCTTTATGAAAACAATTCCACCACTGTTCAAATTTATAAATAAAATGTTACTATAATATACATTTTTACCATAAATGTATTTACTTTTTTCCACAGCTTGGAGGTACAGTTGGAGATATTGAGAGTATGCCTTTTATTGAAGCTTTTAGACAGTTTCAGTTTAAAGTGAAACGGGAGAACTTTTGTAATATTCATGTCAGTTTGGTTCCTCGGGTAAGAAACAAGCTTACTTTTTTATGTTTAAACCTTTGTGGTTAAAAAGTAGTTTATTTGAGTTTGAAAAAAGCAACTACTGTGGTATTTGGATGTATTTTCAGCCTAATTCAACAGGAGAACAGAAGACCAAACCCACACAGAACAGTGTCCGAGAGCTTCGTGGACTTGGTCTGTCACCTGATCTGGTCAGCCTTTACTCTTTAATGTTGTAAAGAGCCAATCCATGTCAAGTCACTCTAGTTCTGAGAAATAATTTTTTTGTTGCAGATTGTTTGTCGTTGCTCAACTCCATTGGAAACTGCTGTCAAAGAAAAAATCTCCATGTTTTGCCATGTGGAACCTGAACAGGTGATCTGTGTACATGACGTGTCCTCCATCTACAGAGTACCTTTACTCCTGGAGGATCAGGGCATCGTTGACTACCTCTGCCACAGGCTGGACTTGCCCATTGTGATGAGACCTCGAAAAATGCTCACAAAGTGGAAGGAGATGTCAGATAGGTTTGTATGTTTTCATCCGCCTAACAGTCCCAAAAAAACTGCAATCTTCGGACAATTCCAAGGTTGTTGCAGCTGTTTTAAGCGACCTGTGTTTTTGCTCCCTAGGTCTGACCGACTCCTGGAGCAAACCTCCATTGCTTTAGTTGGCAAGTACACCAAACTGTCAGATTCTTATGCCTCTGTTATTAAAGCACTAGAGCACTCTGCCCTCGCCATCAACTATAAGCTAGAGGTCAAGGTAAGAAATTACAGCAACTAGCAGCAATATACTGTGCTGTTATGATGGATGGGATAGTTTTGTTCCATTTGAGTGTGTCCTTATTAATTTTAGTTCATTCATGTTAATAATTTGCAGAAAAAGATCAACTTTGCTTACATTAAACATCTTACATATATTTGTTTGTGTAAGTTTAATACTTGAAAATGGTACCTTATTTCAGTACATAGATTCAGCAGACCTGGAGCCGGCAGCGTTGCAGGAAGAGCCGGTTAAATACCATGAGGCCTGGCAGAAGCTCTGCAGTGCTGAGTGAGTGTGTCCTCAAAATACACTTGACAAATCGCTAGAAAATGTTGCAACTAACAACATATACAACTGTTCCAAAGTCGTTTTTTAAATGTTTTTGAAAGAAGCTCACCAAGGCTGCTTTTATTTGACCAAAAATACAGTACCGGTAGTCAAGTCAAGTCACCTTCATTTATATAGCGCTTTTAACAATATAGATTGTTTCAAAGCAGCTTTAGAGTGGTGATAGGAAATGAAAGTAACAGATTGTTTTGGCTTTACAGCAGCTCTAGAATAAAGTTATTGTTCTGCTAAAGTTAGTTTTGATTGATTCACTTCCATTGCAAAGATCATTAGTTATTAACTTAGGGGCCGCTTACACGACACCGTTCTAACAGAAAACCCTTAATGCGCTCCGGCCTGCTGTTTCGCACAACAACAGTGCCTAGTGGCTCGAGAATGCAAACCTTGGAATAGGTTCCAAGTTGCAGGCGTTGAATAATTTTGAAAAACGTTATCATCTCCACGTAAACTTCAAAACGCGAATCTGTGAAAACGCAGACGGCGTGCACATGCGAATTACGTGTTTAGTCTATAGGTATGTGCGTTTCAATATGTGCGCAGGCGTGTAGTCTTTCTTTACAAATTGACCTCAACAAATAAATATTTAAAAATTTAAATTTAAAAAAATAAAAAAAATAATTTTAAAATATAATTTATTCATGTGATGGCAAAGCCATTACTCCAATCTTCAGTCTAAACGTTATCTTTCAGAAATCATTCTAATATGCTGATTTGCTGCTCAAGAAACATTTCTTATTATCAATGTTGACAACAGTTGTGCTGCATATTATTTTTGTGGAAACAGATTGGTGTAATCTGTGAGTACACTTGTATGTAATAATCACTTTGTTAAGGTTGTTAGTTTGGATATTTATTTATTGAATGTATATTTGACTATTTCATTGTGTTGTTAGTGGGGTTCTTGTTCCTGGAGGCTTTGGTGTGCGAGGCACAGAGGGAAAAATCCAAGCCATTAACTGGGCAAGGAAACAAAAAAAGCCATTTTTAGGTAACAAATTATGCTCAGAAAGCTAGCGGTTCCATGCTAGTGACAAAGTATGATATAATCACAGCAATCCTGTGGTTAAATTAGAAATCAACCCTGTTCTGCAGGTGTTTGTCTGGGCATGCAGCTGGCAGTGTGTGAATTCGCTCGTAATGTACTCGGCTGGGAAGGTAACAACACCCATACTAGATTTTCTGATATGTCTATTAAAGAAAACCTTGCATATGCTTTTAAATTAATGTTTACATTTTTATTTTAACTCTTTTTTTTTCTTAACAGATGCCAATTCTACAGAATTTGATCCTGAAACAAAACATCCAGTGGTAGGTGTTGTTTCACTTCATTCCTTTTTGATTGCTTCCTTTTTTTGTGTGGTGTGTTGAGATCTTTTTTTAACCCAGGTGATTGAAATGCCTGAGCACAATCCTGGGCAGATGGGAGGAACCATGCGGTTAGGAAAACGCCGTACCTTATTCAAAAACACCTCCAGCGTTCTCCGTAAGTTGTGATCTTTTGTGATCTAAAATGTGAAGAAACTGATACTGTTTTGAAAGGTTTTAAATATGCATGTTTAAGTAATTTTTTTATTTTGTTGTAGGAAAGCTGTACGGAGATGCTGAATATGTGGACGAAAGGCATCGGCATCGCTTTGAGGTTCACAATAGTAATAATTGCAAAAATGATTAATCATTAATCCCATTAGCTCAATCAGTTCCTTTTTCATTTTTCCAGGTGAATCCAGAACTGAAGCACCACTTTGAGGATAGAGGCTTTCGATTTGTGGGTCAGGACCTGGAGGGGGAGCGGATGGAGATCATTGAACTTGAAGGTCAGTGTATGTCCAGTATCTGAGCCTATGTACGGAGAAGTTGTCAGTCAGTATTCGCTTCAGCTCGTTTCTTCTGTCACAGCAGATCAAACTTATTTTGTCGGAGTGCAGTACCACCCAGAATTCACTTCTCGCCCCATTAAACCCTCGCCTCCTTATTTTGGCCTTTTACTGGCAGCATCTGGGAAACTACAGAACTACCTACAGAAAGGATGCCGGCTCTCACCACGGTTTGTTGCCTAGTAAATTCTTTCATATCATCTTAACTATTTAAAGTGGAGACAACTAGCATATAGATTGTCTCATTATCTTGTTTTTTCTTTTCTCTTTATCTCTCAGAGACGCATACAGTGACAGAAGTGGCAGTAGTTCACCAGACTCGGAGATCTCTGAAATCAAATTTCCATCACTCTCTTAAAGGGGGAATATCCACATAAAATCGTAAAAAACACATTTATGACATATGAACTTGAATAAATGAATAAAAAAGGCTTGTGTCATTTTAAAGTGGTCTGTGTACAGTGATATACTTACAGTGAAATCATATGGAAAGACCAGAAGAATAGTACACAGCTTTAAAAGTATATTCATAATATTTATTATATCAATGTTTACAAAGAGAAAATCAGTTAATACATTAATCTACCTTGAACTGTAATCCCACATCTGGAAAATGTTTGGTAATTTACAGATCCAAAGAAAACAAACGCAGTACTGTAAATGCAAATTAAATATATATTTATATAAATATATATTTACTACAAACGTACTTAGGAAGAAACGTTTATTTGTCCTCAGAGGAAGGGTTTTTTATTTTTTTAACCGTGCTTTTATTTTGTAAAACTCCAGTCCCTCATGATCTCGCGATATTTCGGCTGAGCTCCGTTCGCCAGAAGAGGCGCCTGTAGAAGGAACAACATCAAATTACATGGGCTTCTGAATAATTTCAATTTATAAATGTCGAAGATGGGAAGATAATACAAAATTATTTGGATCAGGTATCACACTAATTTACCATCTAACAGGATTACATGAAACCAAAGGAAAGCATCACGAGACGTGGATTGGCACCAATGTTTACTCGCTAGCTGCTAATATGTTGAGCTGAAGATGATCGTTGTTCAGTGATGAATAACCACAACCACGAAGACATTCGGACAAAAAAAAGATTTATTTGTTAATTTGTATTGCTAAATATATTAATAGCACCACTACATTCCCGTTTGTCCAAATAGTTTAAGTTAATCATCTCAGAAGATATCAGCAAAGCTAAAAAGCTAAAGTCGTTAGCCTGCAGAGCGAATGACAGTTCTGTGATGTTTTTCCTAGTGACCACTGAGTAGCTCTAAAAGTTCTTGGTTTTGTTAGTGAATCTAAAATAACATTTAAGATCGTTTATCTATGAGATGCATGGACTCAACTCAATATAATCTCTCTTAATACCTTTTTTGCAGCTGAATAGACCTCACGCTGGCTTTGAAGAGGCTCGTGACAGATAACTCTTGACTATCATAGTATGACCCAGTACCCTCCACAGACTAGTCGCTCTAACTTCTACGCTGTTGTGAAAGCAGAAGCCTCTTCAACTCCTCCCCTGTCCACCAACATGGCCAACAGCACCGTCGTCCCCGGCAAAGTTCCAGGCACCCCGGGACCTGCAGGAAGACTGAGTCCTGAAGGCACTCAGGTGAGACACTATAGCATTTCAAATGTATTAGATTCTTACTCCATTTGTATTCCTCATAACATTTATGATCAAATATCTTCGGTACAGGTGCTCAGCAAGAAGAAGCTGCAGGACCTTGTGCGTGAAATTGACCCTAATGAGCAGCTCGATGAGGATGTGGAGGAGGTACTTAATATGACGTATTATTAGGGATATTTTCATAGTTGACAAGTCAGTAGGTTGACTGAACTACTCAGTCATAAGGAAGCGTTGTATAATAATTAATTGTTGCATTTTGAATTGAGAAATGTCCCTTTATATCCACTGTTGAAATAAAAATGCAAAAAACAAAAAAGTCATATTTATTCATATTGGTCCCTACTATAAATTTCCTATTTTTTCAGCTCAGTGCTTAGAATTATTTTATAATTATTTAATAACAGTAAAGACATTTACAAATAAATGCTGTTCTTTTGAACTTTGTATTCATTGAAAAATATTAAGTAGCACAACTGTTTTCAACATTGATGCTAATAAGAAATGTTTCTTGAATAGCAAATCAGCATATTAGAATGATTTCTAAAGGATCATGTGACGCTGAAGATGGGAGTAATAATGCTGAAAATTCTGTTTTGCTTTACAGAAATTACATTTTAAGATATATTAAAATGGACAACAGTTATTTCAAATTGCAATAATATTTAACACTATTGCTGTTTTTTTACAGTATTTTTGATCCAATATATATTTTTGATCCAATATATATATGTGTGTGTGTGCTTTGCTGACAGACAGTAAAATGACTTGCTGTGACTGTCACTACACTGCTGTCTGTTGACCTGAGTCATTTCCCATTCCCTTCAGATGCTCTTGCAGATTGCTGATGATTTCATTGAGAGCGTGGTGACTGCTGCATGCCAACTTGCACGACACAGGAAGTCAAATACTCTTGAAGTGAAAGATGTCCAGCTACACCTTGGTGAGGTTCTTGAATATACAGTTCCCAGTGGTTTAAGTGCCTTTTTTTTTAATTAATTTAAATAAATATTTATTTTAATGCATCCATTTACAATAAACTTAATGTTTTTCATGAATTGTCTTACTATAATAGTAGTTTTATAGAAAATAAAGGTACAGCATACATTATGCATCCTATAAGTTGTCACATCAAGGCCAATTGCAGATTGTTTGAATGACTAAGGAATTGCATTAATATAGTCCATAATTCTGTTTTGAATTACAGAACGACAGTGGAACATGTGGATTCCTGGTTTTGGCTCAGATGAGATCCGACCGTATAAGAAAGCATGCACCACAGAAGCCCACAAACAGGTCAGCCATCATGCACCTACACTAATCCCTCAAGATGATTTTGAAAAACAAATGACTTGCATACCTAAATATCTATTTCTGTTCTTTCAGAGAATGGCATTGATCCGCAAAACAACCAAAAAGTAGCAAGATCGGAAGTACCAACAAACATTTTTTTCCCCTGGAAGTTTTGGAAGTGGATAGGGTTTGAGCCTGTACATGTTATGTTAATCAAAGAGGAAGAATGCGTTGTACTATTTGCAGTACACTTCTTTTGACATTTCCCATTCAAAAGGTGTGCAGGAATTAACGTCATTTGTCTGTACAGTTCACTTTGTGTTAAATCACCATGTGAACATTTTGTTTGAGCACCTTGGTGCTATACTGGGGTTTTATTATATGATAGAATCTCACAGACCTCTGTAAAAAAAATAATCAGATTTCTTTTTATTGTTTCACCCACAAACCACATTTTTATTCATATTACATGTTTAGTTGACCCATCATGCAGTCGCACAACTTCTGCTCAGCTGGCATTAGTAGCTATGCACAATTACAATCACCATGTGTCTGATTTGTTTATAATGTTCGGTGTTATAGAACTCGTCACTTAAGTAATATTAAGTACTATAGAGAAATCCTCAGTGTGTGACTTTCTAAAGGTAAACAGTCAATTTTACCAGAGAAATAAATACCACTTCCCCATGTAATTAATTGCATTGAAAATAGTGACATAATGCAGATGTTAATTGTTAGAGGGGGTTATATATGTGACGTGTGGGAAATGGTGCATAAACCCCACCTGCTCTGGGCAGATTAAAAAAAAATAAAAATTGTGGAGTTAAACGAAACTGAATTGTTTTTTTTTTTTGGCCGTGTATCACAGTGTTTTACTGTCTCCTGTTTTTCATGAATAAAAAACTTAATTGTGATTTATTCACACTGAACTCACTTGCATTGTGTTTGACTGACATCACATCAGAAATAATAACCAAGACAAACTGTTTCAGCAATGTGTCTAGACTGTCTACTGTAAATCTAAAATCTCCCTTTATCGGTGAAAGTCAAATATTAGTGAATCATTTGCAAATCTACAGGATTAGCTCTTAAAAACCTTTGGAATGTCATATAATTATGAATTCAATGATTTTCAGGCAGCCCTTTCTGTATCAACTAAAACAAATCCATGTTTATGGAATTATGTGGTCATGTGCTAAAGTAATGTGGAAATAAAACGATTACAGTGGTGCCACACTAAAAACACGTCTATCCCAAGTTAAGCCTAAAAATAAGAACATACATTTGGAAATCAAATGTGCACATGTATGTAAATGACGTTTAGTGTGTTAGTATGGTTTACAAATGCTGAAATCTTGCAGAAAAGCATATATTATCCATGCCATGAGGAAAGATCTGTCTGATCAAATTTAATACCTACAATCTTACATCTTAAAGTCCTAGAGATTACCTGTAGGTGTATTTGGCAATGTCAGACTGATCCATCCTATTTGAAGAACTTTACTCATAGATTGCGATATATTTAAGTTAACAAGCACAGCTCTTGTTTTTCTCAGCAGCTTCATTGTTTTGTATCTTCTGGGACATTTGGGCTGTTGGAGCTGAGCTCTTGACTCCATCCCACCCGTCACGCAACTGGAGCTCTCCGCTTTTCAAGGCCTGGTAAACCCTTCGGGTCAAGAGATCAAAGGCCTCTTTCACGTTGTGACCCGTTTTGGCCGAGGCCTCAATGTACGGCGCTCCCAATTGGCTTGCGAGCTTTTCTGCCTCGTTTCGGTTCACAGCTCGCTCTCCGGCCTTGTCCCGGTCACTCTTGTGTCCCACTAACACGAAGAGCACTGTGTAGGGCTCCACACGTTCTGACACCTCCGCGTGCCACTGCTTCACATTTTCGAAAGATTTGCGGTTGCCCAGATCGAATACCAGAAGACCTCCGGCTGAGTTCCGGTAGTAGGAGCGAGTCACAGACCTGCAAATGTACCATAGTTGAAGGATTATTTTTTCTAGACCTTTGTACAATGTAACATAAAAAAAAAAAAACATCAAATCAGCAATAAAATCTGACACGAACTGCCCCATAAATGTTGTTTCTTATCCTCAAATAGCATTAAAATAGCATTGGTCCCTCCAATGTGCATGGAAAAGTGCTCATCTCAGGACACTGACTGTTTCTAAGAGAACTGGAGCTTCAATTGGCAACTGATATATATATATATATATATATATATATATATATATATATATATATATATATATATATATATATATATATATATATACATATAGAATCTTTGATCAATTAAATTGTTTATATGTCAAATCTGGTTGATTTTCAGGGATTTAAACCCCCTTACAAGTCAATTCAGAGTTGGCTCTCACCTTTTCAGGTCATCCATGTCGTTTTTGCAGTGAAAAAATGGCTTGATACCTCAAAACAATATTTATTGTTAAACGTATTGTTAAATAAGTGCCTCCTCCCCCTCATCACAAGGCTCGCCACCCATGAGACATTGGAATGACATGAGGGTGAGTAATTTCCTTTTTGGGTCAACTATCTCTTTAAAGTCATTTATGCATACCAGTGAACAGGCCCAACTCCAACTCAAAGATGCTAGATGGTTTCCGGGTGGGCCGAACTGTTACATGGGTGGGACAATTAAGTGGGCAAAGCCCACATTGTAAAGCAGCACTTGGCAGAGAATCAATTTAGTGCAGACTGACAACATACTTCCTGGAAATATCATGAGAATACTTGCTGCCGTGATGAGTAATATGTTTCACAATTCTGTTTTACAGAAGCAAGGCAACTTTTTTAAACTGTTTTTAGACACTGAACATCTGACTAAACGTCCAGAAGATACTTTGAGGGGAAAACAGTCCTTCTTCTATCTCCATTTGAACAACTGTGGATTGTTCACCTTAAAAGGGATACTCCACCCCAAAGTTAAAACGATCTCTTATCATTTACTCACCTTCATGCAGTCCCAGATGTATATGACTTTCTTCTGTAGAACAAACTTTTTTTTGCAAAAAATACTCCATCTCTGTGAGTCTCAGGGATGCCCAACCCTGCTCCCAGAGGCCAACTGGGAGCGTAAAATTAGCTCAACCCCCAATTAAAACACACCTGACCTGAACCAGCTAATCAAGGTCTTACTAGGCATACTACCAACTTCCAGGCAGGTGTGTTGAGGCAAGTTGGAGCTAAACTCTGCAGGACAGAGGCCCCTAATATAATGCAAGTTGACAGTTCAAAAAAACGCAGAAAACGAACATGACGGCAATGTGTCCATACATAATCCATACAGCACCTTTTGAAGTAATGTTTTCTAAAGTGAAATGTTTGCGTGAGAAAATAATGTTTTATACAATTCTAACTACCATGGCTAGCTGTCATATATGTGTTTGCTTGATGTTAGTCTCGCGTAGCCAGACTTTCAGACTGACGACAGAAGGTCTGGACTCTATTGCAGATTTTCTTGGCCAGAGGACGTTTGACGCAACCAACACAACGCAACCAATCACAGTTTGTTTTGTTTCGCGTCATGTTTAGGGGCGATAACCCTGCAATAACACACCGGCGTGCATCGAATAAATTATTCATTCAAGAACGTTGTGCAAGTTTACTGCAACAATAGAGCCGTGAACTTCACATACTTTTGAAAATCCAGTGTTTAGTTGATCTTGATACGACAGCGTTCTTCTTCCAAGAGGGGTTTTGGCGTCACAGGGACCGTTAAAGACATCCTGTAGAATTCAACCAATCAGATCGCAACTCCTGAAGTGTTTCCAGAAAAGTTGGCCATATGCATCAGACGTTCAGCCAATGGGCGTGATGTCTGAAGCTGAGACTAGCTTGACGTAAACGTGGAATTACAGAGGGTGCACAAGTGAACACATAAAATACAAACCATATGAAGCGATATTTTAAAAAGTGTAAAATATCAGTATTTTTCTCATTCAAACCTATCGTATTTCTTCAGAAGACATCGGTTCCTCACCTAGGCTTGTATGGATTACCATCGTGTTTGTTTTGTGTGGTTTTTGAAGCTTCAACTTTTGGGTTACTATCCACTTGCATTATATAGACTCACAGAGATGGATCAATTTTCTAAAAATCTCCATTTGTGTTCCAAAGAATAATCTAGGACGGAGTCAATGATGAGAGAATTTTCATTTTTGGGTGGAGTATGCCTTTAAGTATATGATTAAGCGAATGAAGTTCATTAAATTCATGGTAGAACTTTCAAAAAGCTTGAATGTTTGGAGTTTTGGACTTACCTAAACCTCTCCTGACCAGCTGTATCCCAGAACTGCAGTTTGACCCTCACTCCAGGTTCGACCTCTAGGAAGTGTACGTAGAAGTCTACTCCGACAGTCTGGTTGATGCACTCCAGAAACAGGTCTTCTGTGTATCGCTTCAACATGGATGACTTGCCCACCGTGGAGTCTCCTAGCATGATGATTCGAAACTGGTACTGCCACAACGTGAGATCCATGATTCACAGAGAGCTAAAACCAACGTGATAAATAAAAAGCCTTGAGTTCACTAAAAACTGTCACTCCACCAGGATCCTTGGATATTTGAACAGAGAACCCCTTACCGTAGAGTACTTGAAGTTCTCATGTTCAATATAGGTAGAAGTAAACCCATAGTTCCTTAGATTTCCCTGTGTTTTTCAACAAATAGCAGCATCTGTGTGAACGTTTTAGGGTTGGGAGTGTCAACTTGATCTGTTTCTTTAATCTTTGCCTGTTCATACTTGTTAGTGGGCAGGGTTTAAGTGAGGGGCGGAGTTTATAAATACCAGCAGAAATTTTGGAATTTCTCATAGACAGAGGGAATGAGCATGCACTATCATATCAGGACAAGCCCAGCATTTCCTGTTGAGGCCAGCTAGTGGCATGCATCACATAAAAGCACATGTAATAAGACTTTCTCAATAGGCTCTTCCACCCAGGTCATAACCTCTGAAGATGGCTGGAAAAAAGGATGGCTCCTGTTTGGAGGACAACAATGGAACTTAGGACACAGACGATTTAGGCTGGCTTGGGCTATAAATAGTGTTTTGCTTTGTTTTCGGTTACTTTAGTGGACTGGGTTATAACGCCAATGAGGTAGAACTATCAACAGTGTGTAACTGGTATCAGTTTTTATTAAAGCACAAAAAGCCACCGATAGGCCTACGTGCACTTAAGAAACTTGGCATGAAAGTAGTTTATACCGGGTCAACAAGGGTGGGGATCCAGTGAAGCGAGAAAGCACAAGTTTAAACAGCACTAGTAATTTAATCTAATAAACTTGAAAGTACTAAAATGGTAATTAAAACGTGACAGTTTTACTCACGAGTCACGTCTCCTCCTCATACTGCTGGAATTACGGTACGTCTCATATTTGTAAGTTATTCATTTTTGTAGCGTTTCGTTCATTAAAACAGCTTGTAATCACTGATCTATATAGAAGACAAGTGCTTGTAATGCATTTTTCTTTACGGCCGCTAGGAGACGCTCTTTCTCTATGACAATGACACTCAAAGATATCCGTAAAAGGAAGTTCAAGCTTTACTTGGGCTCATGCCGGCTGTTCTGTTTTCTGCCCTGATCTTGTGAAATCTGTGAAAATGTATTCAAACTTAGTAAAAGCTAAGTACTAATACATTTATCATAAAAGCAAAATCAAAGTACTAGTCAGATTTAATATATATATATATTAAATATTATAGTCAATATATATAATATTAAATATTGATTGTCATTTCATATTTGTGATTTTTAGTGGTTTATGTCTTGCAATTTATATTTTGTCACAATACACGATTGCATGTTTTCCATTTTATGGCCATACAAATGTAGTTTCATGTTGACTTCATTTGTGATTTTACGCTGGCTTATTTTTATGGATCTTGCCCCAGCTCTCATGCAAGCACACCTCTCCACTATGGCAAGCCATTTTAACTTTTACTAATTTCCAGGATATGAATTCTTGATATCAACAATTGAATTCTTGATATCAGCAATTAAATTGTTGATATCAAGAATTCACCAACCTTATGGCTCTATACTGTTGCAAATCTCAACTGCATGATATAAATTCTCATCGAAAAATGTAAATGGTCCAATATTTTTACTGACACTGGTTATTTATTTTTTACGTTTATATATTTACAGTAGATGAGTTGTAAGGACTACTTTTAGGGTGCTTTGTTGTCCTTTTTGGAGCTTGACAAGAGACAGTTACTCTTGTGGTTTCATTTTGGGTTAAATATTCTATCAACATCTCTCACCGGACATCTTTGTGTCCAAAGGACTGTGAATATAATAGAGATCCCAAAAGCGCACAGATAATGTCGTTTAATGATACAGAAAATACAAGTAAAGAACAAATGAGAGGATGTAACTATCATATACTTTACTGTATTGAAATTTTAAATTTTTGTCAAGCATATTAATTATTCAAATAAAAGTTTAAAGTTATATAAATACAGCACATTAAACATCAAAAACTATAAACACAGTTTAAATATTTAAAAAAAATAGATTATGAAACAATAAAATAATCTTATTCAACAAAAATTAAATGATAAATTAGAACACTGTGTGCTGGTCTGTCTTCTCACACACTGGTTGTTGTTGTTGTTGTTGCTGTGACTTGAAGACACAGCTTATCACCTTTAATAAACAAACATAAGTCTTAAAATCATTATGACATTGAAATGTTCTAGATTTGCTTCAGTGATCTGTATGCCTGGTCTTCTTGTGAAAGATTCATCAGTGCATGTTATTAGTCTTCGTAATTTCGTCACATCCTACTTTTTTTTTCTCTATGAAATAAATTTCACTCTATTTCACTAGGAAATATGTAACATTACAGAAGTCAAGATACTATTGTGTATATCAAAGCTACGGTGACCGAGAGAGGACATGTTTGGTTCACATATTGTGCTTTTCCACAGCTCAGTTTATGAGGATGTCACGGGATAAACGAACCGCTTCGGGAGGTGAGGTAAACTAACAGACTGCATAGCCTGAAGACCAAGATCAATTAATTAATCGTTTCTGTTTCTCATAATTTGGCTTTTCCTTGCATTGTAATTTTTTTCTTATTCTAAATGCGATCAACATTTGATGTGTTTGGGGAATCTGGCTAACGTAACGTTTTAAAATACATTCTGCTGAAATGAATGAAATGACTCGAAAAAAGATTCATTTTGATGAACGAGATTCAAAGATCCGAGTCAGTTAAATGATCCGAACTTCCCACTGCTACACGACATAAGGATGCATTATTTTGAGAAAATGATCTCATAGCCACAACTTACTATCACGTTCCCACAAGTTAATGTGTCATGGCCACAACAAAACTAAGTGAACCAAACATGTCCCCTCCCGATGACCGCACAAAGCAAATCATAATGCAAGACTTACTTTCTAGATCATTTTTAAGCTGTTGAGCTGCTACCCTCAGTTCGTTCACAGCATGTGGGAACTTTTCCTCAATCTTCTGAAACTCTTGTAATGACAGGGTGAAAAGGCAGCAGGTGGTCAGAGCAGAAACTGTGGCCAACTGTTTTCCACCAAACAGGAAGCTGATCTCTGCAGAAGCACAAAACGTCTTAAAATGGTGAGTATGAGGCTGGTTTATATGGATTATATCGCTTTGGGGGGGGGGGGGGGGGGGGGGGGGGGGGATTGCAAAATTGTGTCAAAATTCCGGTCTTGGTTAGTATACTTGTAAACACAGTCGGTTATGTATAAAACGCATGTGACTGACAGACAGTATAATGAAAACAGTAATGGATCCGTGCACTAGCTCTAAAAGAGACAGCAGCTATATGTGTCTGTCATTAATGTTGTTGTCAAAACAACAAAAGATAGCTTTTATTGTAAGGAATCAGAATTAATAGCACATGTATTTAATTTAGCCAGGACTCAGGATCTTTATTTGTATCTTTATTATTTTGTATACATTTTTGATACTTTTTTCATTTTAATTCAACGATTGAAATCAAGCTTCCTTGTGTTGTGTAAACTATTGACAGCAAAATGACCTCATTGTAAAAACGCAATGAGTGAGCAAACATTTATGTGAGACAAATGCAATAAGAACATTTTCAAAGAAAAATGTCTATATCGTCATAAATATCATTATTGCAAATCTTCTTGAAATATCGTGAAAAACCCTTGCTCTAAGTATGCATGTTTTGATGTCCAGATGTTCTAGAAATACAGTGGTTGCATATTTAAGATAAATGTACATTTGAATAAAGCAGGCATTTGTTATAATATGTATTGTTTCGCTAAGGTCAAGTTTTATTACCACCAAAAATATCAGATTACTCAATTAATTGTCAAAATAATCTACAGATTATCAAAATAGTCGCTAATGACAATACTAAATTAGTTAAAATATTTAAAAATTTGACACATTTCTCGTTATCGTGAACATAATATCGTGTATCGTCTAAGTGTGTAATATTATACGTTTTTTGCCCAGCTCTTTACATAAGGTTGGATATATAAGCATGTCCAACTTTATTCGCATTCATAAAGTATCAACTCAATGTATATAGCAAATCTCAACTGCCTGATTGCTTGAATTGCAAAATGTAAACTATATTATCGCCCAGCTCTAAACTGATAAATGTGACTGTAAGGCATGAAGAAATTAAGATATAAACATTAACATGATTTTCTGTAAAGTTGTTTTGAAACAATGCATATTTGAAAGGGGCTAAATTTGACTTGACTAGCACTGCAATGTGGACCAGACTTTATGCCGTTACTCTACACGAGACTACTTAACTGAATCACACAAGAGTAAGTTTCTCATACATCACCTCCAAAGTGATCTCCATCACACAGCTCCATTTGGAAAGCCTCATTCCTCATAAGCACCCGTCCATGGTCAATGAAGAACATATGGTCAGGTTTAGCATTCTTATTAATGATGATGTCACTTGCATTGAAGAACTCATAGTCCAACTTAATCAAGATTTCTTCGGTGAATTCTTTGTTAAGCGACATAAACATGCCTTTGTTCATCAAGTTGGAGCATATTTCTGCCATAATATCCTTTGAAACAGAAAACATAGCACTATTAAAAAATGATTCCTATAAAATACTGTTCCAGTCAAATGATTTGTGTTTGGTGTTTGAATGAATGTTTGAACATTAGAAAAACGTATTGTGTCTATAGTTTATATTTATGAATCAATTAGAAACCTTTCTGAGATTTTTTGACACGATTTCAAGGATGTTCTCCTTATCCCACTGCCACTTGCACTGGGCAGTGATACGTTGGCGCAACACTCTGGGCAGCTTTTGAAACATTGTGGAGGATTGTAGCTGGTTCAACTGAAATATTTATATATCATCATAACATAATATCATCAGAGCCGCCTTGTATTCATTTGTTGAATATACAAACTTAACAAATACAAACAATAAACAAACAGCTTTCATTTTAACTCTTAAAATACACCTTTACCTTGTATGCCTTGCCAGTCGCAGACATGCTCCAAACTGCTGTGATCACGCAAGAAATAAATGCAGAACACATTATGTAGCCAATCACCATACTTACAATAGCTATCCACCGTTCATCCACACCTATAAAAAAACAAAAAGAAATCAATTTAGTTCAATGTAAAGTTTTTTTTACAGTTCATCTGTGGTGTTTGCTCATGCAAAACCTTATGCCACAATGCTATGGCTAAGCCATTGCCTTTTTTTTCATCTGGCAGATGGAAATCATCTCTGATCACTCAAAAGTAATGATAGATAATGTAATCATAGATTAATTAATTTTGTCACAGGTTTTAAAAAAAAATCTCAAATCCTGATTGTAAAAGTGATGCTGGCCTTTCAAGAGACATTTTTCTGCAACAAAGACTGATTATCATTTCTCAAAAAATGATTAATGTTGAAAGAATGTTGTGCGGCGTACGTGATGGTGATTCAGTTGATCTCCAGATCATTAGAGAGAAAGCTCTGTAGGAAGCATAGGAGTATTTTTCCCCCGATCGAGGTATTCTGCAAAATGTAACAGAAAAAAAGAAAGATACGTTGAACACATCATGTCAAACAAATGCCTGCATAAGCAATAAAAAATGAAACATACCTCAATTTTCTCTTTTACAACCCAGCTGTCTTTGGGAAACTCTTCCATTACAGATACGAAGTACTGAACGCAAGTGTTCCAGTGCCAAATGAGGACCATCATCAGGAAAACGAAGACAACCCTCAATAACTTCTTGACTTCTTCAAGCTGTACATCAGACACCTAAAATGATAGATAATAAAACATAAAGTATCCATAGAACAGTAAGGGTGTACAAAACACAACCAAAACTGTCCTGTTGCTTGCTGGTTTATCGTGTTATGACAAAGGATAAAAAATGTGAAAAAATACTACAAAAATTATCTAAAAAAATCCTTTCATCTTATTTATCTCATCTTATTATTAAACACTATTTTCGGCTGTTTGGGGTTCTTGAGTTGCTTTATTCATTTTTATTTTTTATAATACAAAAGATGATATTTTGTAGAATGTTGGTAACCAGACAGTTGACGGCACCCATTGACTTCCATAGTAGGAAAAAAATACTATGGAAGTCAATAGGAGCTGCCAACTGTCTGGTTACCAACATTCTTTAAAATATCTTCTTTTCTGTTCAAAAGAAAAAAGAACCTCATACAGGTTTGGAACAACATGAGGGTGAGTAAATTATGACAAAATTATTTTCATTTTCGGGTGAACTATCCCTTTAAAGGATCAGATTTAAGATGGTTTTCTGAAAAACTAGAGAATAACAAGTCCTTTGTATAACTTTTAATATGACAGCCTTTTTATTGGAGCCTTTAATTTTACACATTTGTCAAGTCAAGCTTTGAAACAATGTTAAGTGCTACTGTACATAAATAATATCTTCAATCCCATATGTGATCATTTGGAAATTCCTTTTAAAGTTTCATAACAAATTATGTCTTTTTTCATTTATTATCAGGCGACTGTGGCAAGGAAAGATCTCTGGCTGTACAGTGTGAACATATTGCCATTGATAATTTCTTTGAATAAACATGACGGTGAGTTGTGCTGAAACTTACACTTTCTAATTCAAAGCAGAATCTCAGAAGCTTTGGCACACGGAGTAAGCGGATCAAACTGAGAATCCTCACAAACATGAGTATCCGCACCAACTTCGAAGCCATCAGTGAAGTAGTGTCAGCGTGATAAAAATGCTCCTGTGGTGAATTGGTTGTACTGTAAGAAGTATCTCTACAATTTGATCATTGTGAGTGATATTAACAGATGAATACACTTACCACAATAATAATGACAATGTCGACCGGAAATGCAGCCACCACATCAGGAACAAACCAAGTCCTGAAATAATCCTTTCTTATTAATTTCGGATCAAGGATGGCCTAGACAGAAACAGGAATGCATTATATCCATTTTTAACCGTATTTTTTAAAGGTAAAGCCATAATAAATAATTAATATTACACTATAGTACAATACAATGAAGGCATGTTCATACCTGACCATCTTCACTGAAAATGCCCATTCGAAAATTGAGGCCAACATCAACACAAAACATAAGGTCTGAGAATACATTGAAAGCCACCCAGTATGTGTGGGCACTGCCCTGCATTTCATCAGAAAATGCCATGTCCAGAGGAATTGTTATAAGGTTCACAAATGTTAAGAGCACCATATACACAAGATAGTAGTGCCTAAAAAACAAAAAAAGGCACATTTTAACATTTCTTTATAGATCACTGTGATGGCATTAATGGTACATTGACAGACATAAGAAGACCTTACATCCTCATGACAACATTTATTTAAATAAATAGTGATAACGCCATAGAAGACTTTATACGCTGATTTCATGCAGCCGTTATTTTGAAATCGAAAGCGAGGCTCCAGTGGGAAGAAAACCAGTGTTCTGACGGATTGTGCTGCCTTGTCGAAAAATGCTACCGTAGCGCGAATCGATCACAGAGAATGTCGTTTCATTCTCTATTGTATCCATATTGGTGAAAATCTCACAATATTATGACATCGTTATTTCATTTAAAACAGGGTAAGTGTATGGGAGCATATTTTGATATTTTAAATGAACTAGCAATTATCACATTTGATATAACAAGTAAAAATTACATTATTGTATATTATATGAAATACAATTATAATAAAATTATACATTATGAGTAGCTACTGTATACTGTACTGTTTTTATTTTTAAAACGGTGTGAAAAGTAAAAATTATCATAAAATACAGTTATTCTTGTTCAGCTGGCTGGCCGTACAAATATTAATATGGTAGTTAGCATTCTTAAAAAAGGGAAATTACATTATAACACATGAAAATTGACCTTATATTAAAAAAAAACTGTGAGATTGCACATGCGCATAACCAGCAAGTAGCAAATCTCGATGGGTAGCATGAATCGTCAGAACACCGGAAGTCTCGCCTTTATTCACAGGAGAGTCGCGATGGCGTATGTGTTTAATGTAGAAATTAGTTATTCTAAAACTGTACATACATTTCTTTCATACTTTAGACTATATAGGCTACAGTGAAATTAATTTATAACTAAAATTCTTTTTTTTAATATATAATTCAGAAAGTTAAAAAAGAAGCAGGAACAAACTATGTACAGTGTGTGCAGAATTATTAGGCACGTTGATTTTCTGATTATTTTTTATTCCCAGGCACAATTTTCCAATTCCAAACCATATTTATATTAATAACTACTATTAGTTTTTATTTAATTATTTATGAATGATATATAACTGTTCATGAAGGATGGAAATGAAAAATGCCTTTAATTCAGGTGTGCAGAATTATTAGGCACGTTTTCTTTTACAGATAAAACAAGCCAAAAAAGAGATTTAACTAGGACTGAAAAGGCAAACATTATGAAATGCCCTTGAGAAGGATGCAATACTAATGCAATACTATAAATGGCAGTTGAGGCATGACCATTGGACAGTGAAATGCTCATTGGGTCAGCAGGGTCAGACAAAAACAGGTGGAGAAGAAAATACGCACGTTAACTGCAAAAGAATTAAGAATTAAGGTGAAGAATTAAGTGTGAAACCATCAGGAACCCTTAAGTCTTCAGCGTCACCATTTTCCAGAACTGCAACCTACCTGGAGTTTCCAGAAGAGCAAGGTGTCAGGATCTCAGAGACTTAGGTTAGGTAAAGAATCCTAAAAATGAACACCCTCTTAATAAGAATCACAAGCTGAAGTGTTGTGAAATACATGAAGACTGTTTTTTTATAGGCTTTATAGACAGACAGATTGAGAGTGACTCTTGAAGCACCAGCACCACATCCTCTTCTACCACTATTGGAAGAATTCATCTTCCAGAATCTGACAGTAAGTTTTGAGAGTTAATTTTAAGTCCCAAAACTTATTAAAACGTATTCTGGAAGATGAATTCTTCAAATAGTAGGCTCCAGGAAGGTTGCAGTTCTGGAAAATGGGTCGCGCTGAAGACTTAAGGGTTCCTGATGGTTTCACACTTAATTCTTCACCTTAATTCTTTTGCAGTTAACATGTGTATTTTATTCTCCCCCTGTTTTTGTCTGACCCTGCTGACCCAATGAGCATTTCACTGTCCAATGGTCATGCCTCAACTGCAATCTCTAGTATTGCATTAGTGTTGCATTCCATTGCATTCATGGGCATTTAATAATTTTTTAACTTTTCAGTCTTAGTTAAATCTCTTTTTGGGCTTATTTTATCTGTAAAAGAAAACTTGCCTAATAATTCTGCACACCTGAATATAAGGCGTTTTTCATTTCTAGCCTTCATGAACAATTATATATCACTTATAAATGACTAAATACAAAATTATTAGTAGTTATTGAGATTAATATGGTTTGGAATTGGCAAAATGTGCCTGGGAATAAAATATGATCAGAAAATCAACGTGCCTAATAATTCTGCACATCCTTTATTGGATATTAACATCACATCCAATAGTGTAAATCGCGGCAGCAGCTTCAGGTTGGTAGTCCAAGCATTGTTGTTTATCTTTACTTCCGGGCGGAGCCTCACTTTCGATTTCAAAATGGCAGCTGCGTGAAATCAGCGTATACCTTGAATTGCCATGCAAAAAACATTGTACATATCACATATAGGCTATCATTAGTAGCACACGTTATGTATTCATTTCAATTACAAGTGTAACATTTTAATTTTTTCGTTACATTTTACATTACTTATATTTATTTTATTTAATCGTGTGTATTTAAAATGTGAAATATGTATTTAAATTGTTTGATTTTATTAAGATATTACAAAAAAATATTTGTTCAGTGTAATCAGTTATCATCTGTCATTCATGTTCACTCTTAATAACCGTCCTAGACAGAAATAAGACGTCATGTCCCCACCACTTTTTGCCAAGGTCGATTGTGTCCTCACCACTTTTGAAACATCTCGAGGCACGGATGTATCGATACAATAAATAAATCATCTCCAGTTAACTCTAGCAGAGCATTCATTTTGTGCTTTTGTTAAATCAGAGGCAAATGTGTTGTTTTTAAATCAAGTGACCAAAGTGCTTGTTGCCGCAGCGATCAGTGGCGCAGATACAATGTTCTCTGGGTGTGGCTCGCGAGGCGATTGGTTATGATTAGGAAAAAAACTATAACGTTAACGTTACTTCTCAGTGCGGATTAGAACCCTCTTGACACGTTTGGCAAAAGTTTTCTGCCACTGAAGTACATAGGCATAACAGTCGGTTCGATGTATTTATTCACCTGAAAATTCTCCACTAACAACATATTAGATCTCATTAAACGACCAATTGAACACAATGTAACAGTTACTATTCCCCCCCCCCCCCCCCCCCCCCCCCCCCCCCCCTTTAAAACAAAGTTACGCCATCACTGGTCATATAACGTTAAATATGTAGCTGCTACATTTACGTTACGTTACAACGATCACACTTCTAATGACCATATACTGATGCTGAATAATTAGAAACTGAATTAGCTTGGTTAATATGAAATATGGAGAGCGTTAGTTTCCATGAGGGAGGCTAGTTACCTCAAGTAACTTTTGGGGTTCAATACCCAGCGGTGGGCTTCAACTGGCTCGCTCTCATCAGGAATCATCGCGACTGAGCAATTGTAAAAGCAGACCGCAGATACGGTTACACATATCCGTTATTTCTGTTTGAATTTTAGAATGATGCGATTGCGAACCGGTGTTCTGACGGATTGTGCTGCCTTGTCGAAAAATGCTACCGTAGCGCGAATCGATCACAGAGAATGTCGATTCATTCTCTATTGTATCCATATTGGTGAAAATCTCATAATATTATGACATCGTTATTTCATTTAAAACAGGGTAAGTGTATGGGGAGCATATTTTGATATTTTAAATGAACTATATAGCAATTATCACATTTGATATAACAAGTAAAAATTAGGCTACATTATTGTATATTAAATGAAATACAATTATAATACAATTATACGTTACGAGTAGCTACTGTATAGGCTACTGTACTGTTTTTATTTTTAAAACGGTTTGAAAAGTAAAAATTATCATCAAATACAGTTATTCTTGTTCAGCTGGCTGGCCATACAAATACGTATATGGTAGTTAGCATTTTTTTTAAAGGGAAATTACATAACACATGAAAATTTTATATATATATATATATATATATATATATATATATATATATATATATATGTATATGTATATGTACAACAACTTTGTGATTGCACATGCGCATAACCAGTAAGTAGCAAATTCGATGGGTAGCATGAATCGTCAAAACACCTGTTCACGTGACAGTCGGGAAGCGATGACAAGCTACACTGGATTGTTTTTATTGGACTGATTGATTTGTTATTATTAAGAAATTATACTGAAATTGTAAGACATTTTCGAGAACAAATTTAAATACATTCCAATGACAGTCATTTAACCACAGGCACGCGCATACCCACACACATGGCCTGTTTACACCCATGGTTAGGGGCGGTATATATGAAGCCACTCAGGGTAACATTTTTGTCTTAAGTGTGTAAAAATTCTAAGAATTACATAATTTTACTCATATTTCTAAACTTAAGAAAGTGTGATTCACAAAGGTTCCTAAGTGTCAAGACTAAGTCTCAGCTCCTAAATTATTTAAGAGTGCTGGAAAGGTATCCTAACCTAGTTAGGAGAAAGATGGCACCAGAGAGGAGGACGTGCACTTTTCAACGAAAATATGTAGTATTGGATTTAAATGATGACGGAGTTGATCATCAAGGTATTCTTTTTGTAACTTTTTGTAAGAAATTTTATAGCAATGACATGAAAGTAATAATTAAATTTCTGTCGACTCGAAAAATGCAGCAGTGCACCACTGATGACTTGAGCTCATCAGTCCACAGTAATCGGGCCAGGGTCTGAAACAGCACTATTGTGACACTGACCACACCAAACATACAGTAGTGGCCAAAGGTGATGTTCAGAGTTTTTATTTTTTTTAATGGCCCTACAATTTTGCTTGAACCATCAAATTATGAGGAAAATATATGTATATTTATATATATTTTAAAATATAGGGAAGAACAAAACACTAAACTTAGTGAAGGTATTTATCTGACAAAATTAGTTTGTCAAACCACCTTTTACAATACAAATTGTTTCGAAGCAGATTTACTTTGATTACAGGAAAAGGATGCAACAAATTTAGTTTTGGCTGACCAAAAGAACAAAACTAGAGTTTTTGGCTCTAGAAGAAGATAGTGTCATTGTTCAGTGTTGATTCATTTTCATTGGCAAAACCATTAGTTATCTTATTTTTGATTTATTCGCTCTGGAGAAATCAGTGATGTCAACGTCCAGCTCAGTTCAGTTCTCAGACAATGGTGCCAATGCAGGCACATCAACAATATTGTTGAATATTAAGTGACAAAAAAGGGGCAAATTACAGCTACAGGTTTTAGAAAAGCTAAAAAGCTCACAGGAGATAAAAAATCATACATTGTCTGCTACATAGTCAGTTATTAATATTTCATTGTCCTCTCGTTTTTTTAATGTGTTCATAATTTCTTTGTATGATAGCCTGGCTAAAAAGTATGTCTGTACAATTTGGCATGTCTCATTGTGTTATCACAAATAAACAATTGACTCCAAGCACAACTACACAATATGCTTACAGATTTTTAATACTATTTGAATAAAGGGTGAATTTGTCAATTTTATGTAACAAGAAGGCAGCAGAGAACAGGAGACCACACACTTTGAAAACAAAGATATAATGTATTGGAGTTATGTATGCTGAATACTATGATATGATGGCAGGGAGATGATAAAACGATGAAGGCTTGTTCGTAAAGGGAATATTTTTGTAACTGACCTTGTAAGAAATGTAATAATAACTGCAGTAATGAAAGTAATCATTTTTTGGCAACTGGAAAAATGCAGCAGTGATGACTTCAGCCCATCAGTGCACAGTAAGGCAGGGTCTTAAATAGCATTATTGTGGCACTGACCACACCAAACATACAGTAGTAGCCAAAAGTGATGTGCAAAGGTTTTTGTTTAATGACCTTGCAAGTTTGCTTAATCCATCAAAATATGAGGAAAATATTTTATTCTTAATAAAAAATAAAAATATGTATAGTATGTTTAGTTTAGAAGAACTAAACTTAGTGAAGGAATTTATCTGACAAAATTATTTGGCAAAAAAAAAACTACAGCTACATGTTTTTATAAAAAAAGCTCACAGGAAAAAATACATCAACAACAATATTAATATTACTAACAATATTAATAATCCGTTATTAATATTTCACTGGCTCTTGTTTTTGCATGTGTTCATAATTTCTTCATATGATTTGATATGTTTCATTGAGTTATGACAAATAAAACAATTGACTCCATGCACAACTCAATATGCTTACAAAATCTTTAATGCATTTTTAATAATATTTGGATAAAGTGTGAAGATGTCAATTTTCTTAGGCTGGTCAACCCTTTTGGCCACTATGGCAGTTCATTGTCTTTCCACCAAGCCACTTTATGAGGATTGCAAGCTTCTCTGGAGTTGTTGGAGCTGTTGATGGAACTCATGTTGGCATCATTGCACTAGCTATAAATGAGGAGACATATCAATAGTGAAGGATTCCATAGCACCAACACAAATTTGTGATAATTTTGCACAATGCAAATCCATTTAAAATATTAAAAGAAATGTTTCAGTGTCAAATGATTAATCAAATGCAATACGCTGCGCTTCCTGCCAACTGGCATCCCGGGGTGTCAAAATACTATTGGGTGAATTGGCCGTGGGTGAGATCAAAGTCAAATAACTGTCTGTGGAAGTGTTTTTCAGAGAAACGGGTAAGTGAACTCAGCTAAAGTCAGTTTAGCTGACTAAACTCAGTTTTCTAAATATCTGCAAACATATTATATTAATATTTTATGCTTAGTAGAGTGAAAAAGTTACATACAGACTCTTTAAGTAAAGTCAAGTAAAGATTTATATTTTAAGATAAGTCTCCTCCTCTTAGACAAGTCCTACATTTTACTACATTTTTTGACACTTAAGTCAAAGCTTAAGACTATTCTTAAGAGCATTTCTGAGAAGTTTTATACATACGGGCCCAGATGATTTTTTTTATTATACCCTGACACTTAAAACCCATAGGGAGGGAGGGAGAGAGAGAGAGAGAGAGAGAGAGAGAGGAGAGAGAGAGGAGAGAGAGAGAGAGAGGAGAGAGGAGAGAGAGAGAGAGAGAGAGAGGAGGAGAGAGAGAGAGAGAGAGAGAGAGAGAGAGAGAGAGAGAGAGAGAGAGAGAGAGAGAGAGAGAGAGAGAGAGAGAGAGAGAGAGAGAGAGAGAGAGAGAGAGAGAGAGAGAGAGAGAGAGAGAGAGAGAGAGCATTTAATGCACCTTTAAATTAGCTTTATAACATGCAAAAGATAGCACAGAAGATATATCACTTGAATTTTGGTATGAAAATGTCAAGTTTATTTTACAACTATAAAAAAATGCAATATATTTTTTAATACTTCAGTGGTTTGAAATCACACAGACACAGATCCTCTTGGACTATATTCTGATTAGTTAAAGATAAAACGCCCACATTACATTTAATAAAAAAGACACAGGTTCAGTGGTCATCTGAACAATTACAGCTTTCCTTATAAAAGCACTTCTCCCATTTCCTACATTTTTGTTAACACCCACATAATAATTTCTTGTTACATGCTGATCCCTGATGCTATTTAACACAGCATAATTCTTTGTATCATTCATCCGGTTACATTAAAAACAGCACAAATGTCACAAATTGGCTTCAGTAGGAGATTCCATCTGGGCTCAAAGTGGCTCATGGTACGTATGCAATAGTGGCTTCTACCGTCTGGGCTCAAAGTAGATCACGCTAGCATTATGTTGGCTAGTACCATGTGAGACTGGAGTACAGTACCCATTTGAGATCACTCTGTGTGCGGGGGCAGTCATATTGTTGTTGGCCCGGCTCTGCTCTTGCGCCCTGTGTAGATCGACACGCAGGAAGATTCTGTCGGCTGTCCAGTTTTGAGTCTGTGGGCATTTCGCCGAAGGGTGTCGCATATTCTGGTTCGGGCTGGCAGGGGATCGGCGTATTCGGGAAGTTGTCCGGGGCTGTCGTAGTGGTTGAGGGTGAAAGGGATGGTGTAGCCCTCCTCTATTGGGGGTCGGAATGTGAGTCCCATCATTGCCCACTTGCTCCTACATCAGGCTCAGATAGTCTGGAAACAACAGAGAATGTTATAGAAGTAGAATTAGGAATAGTAGATAAATAGGAAATAGATATTCCTGATCATTGGACATTTGATGCCAAGAACAAACATCACATTTAAATGTCTAATGGTGTGCTCAAGTCCCTCCAGGGGAAGTTCGGGTTTTTAGGAAGTCTTAATTATGACGTCAGGTGTATTCAAATCACTTTGGTCGGAGCAAGGTAGTGATTTCCCTTTTTACATATAATTATACATTTTCAATTGAGAAGGTGCTGTTAATTGAATCATTGTTAACATAATTGTACACACATGGTATTTTGTACATGCAACTTAGATTTATTTTATTCATTGCATCCACATATTTTCTCAATGAAGCCGCCAACTCAGAAAGTTTGGTCTTAAAGAAAACCAGAGTTTCCCACTCATAATTACGACTTTGTGGTGATGTTCATGTGTGTTCAAATATTTGTGACATGACTTGAACACAATATAATAAAGGAATTTTAACCTTTTCTTGTCATCAGGACCTGTGCAACCTAAAATTTTGTCATTAAATGCTATATTTATTTAAATTATATCAATATTTTCTAAGTGTACTTGATGTAAATTATTTAATTCAAGTAAATATATATAAAATATTAATATAATTTTAATGAATAAAGCATTTAATGCCCTTTTTTCACAGGATCAGAGTAAATTGTTATATTTTGATTGTTTTAATTTGACAATTTTTTTATGATTTTCTTACGATTTCTTATTTAAAAAAAGTAATGATAATGATTTTAAATTAAATTATATATATATAAAAATGTCCTATTAGAGGACAAACATTGCATGAATACAATAACAAATAACACATATTTTTAATTTAATTGTAATCCTGTTGATATTGATGTAAGTATTTATTTATTTATTATTCATATTAATATTTATTATTTTTTCGTTTGATATAAAAATTTGATTTTAAAATACATAAAAGAATAAAAAAATATGTGCAAACCCCTAATTAAGGAAAATAAAATTAATCTAACATAACATTTCTTTCATTTAAAAAAAGAAAGAGTAATGGAATCATTTCAAAAACTTCAAAACTCATGCCTATTTGATGTTTTAAATATGTGTCAAAATTACATTTCATAGTCTTTAAACACCTCACCTCAATTAATGACTAATCAAATTTATGGTATAGTGAATAAACTCTCCCTAGATTGGCCTTCATGCCCAGATGCACGCTTTTCCCTTGCCAACCCAAAAATCTGACTGAACAGATACAGCATTATTAAGTTCCAACATGATCACACTGCACTGTTGCCAGCAGTAGTTCGGCTATGACAGGGGTCCCACGGTTCCCCCTCTCCTTCTCAGTCCTTCACTCACTCAGCAGGAATGCTAAGAGGGCGAATCTGTTTTAATTGAAGCGACTTTAGAAAGGGACCTCTGAATTGTCTTGGCACTGACCCTCTGTCCTCCCTCATCCCAGAACCCCTTACTGAAGGGTCTGTTGGTCAGTGGGTGGTGAGGAGGGTGCTCTTCTGACTTGAAATGCCCCTTAATTTGGGCTCCAATTAAAGAAGCCCTTTCAGGGAAGCACTGGCGTACAAAGAAAAGACCCTGTTTATGCTGCCACTGAGCAACTGTTGGAGGAATGAGCTCAGAATGAAAGCCATTTGCCTGTCCATGTCCTCTTCTGAGTTCCACTGGCAGCCTCAGCTGAGTAAAAGCACACAGAGTGGGCAAGCGAACAAAGGGGTCAGAATGACTACTTGGCTTTCTCTCTGTTTCCGTCCTGCTGTTTGAGCCACATTAACCCTCTTATTCACTGCTATATATTACTGCAATGTCTGAGGGCTGTTGATCTGAGATTCTAAGAACTGTTGTACCCAGCGGCGTCCTCTCGACAAACACTGCCTTGTCTCATTTGCCGTTTGAAACATTCTTTTATGAATTTCGGTATTCATTACTATACTTGGCTAAAAAGCTCTGTGGATGTCTTACCATTGAGAGGAGGGTTGGGGAGAGCATCGTGGATGTTCCGAACCAGAGGGTAAGATACAAGCTCTGGGTTTGTGCACGGAAGCTTCTTCCCGTGGAACCCTGACAGCCTTAAGCAGAGACAAAGAAAGTCAGTCAGGAAATATACCAACAATACATAGGAGACATATAAAAAAAATTGTATTTGAGATATAGAGAAGTAGGTTACCTTGGTCAACACAGCATTTCTTTATTTGTGCATTTCTTTTTCTGAAATAAAAAACACGTAAATATACAAAACGTGTCAAGAATATGTCTGGGTCATATTTCACCCCAAAATAATAAAAAAGGAATAATATTTTTCTTGATGAATATTAACCTATTTTTTTGGACCATTCAAATTTGTTGCATTATTTTTTTAGACCCAGTGATATTTACTGTAATGTCAAATCATGGTACTGCATTTAATTTGATTTCCTATCTGATATATATAATTTATTTTTTAAATGAAAGTAAATCCCCAATTTATGGAATTGAATCATACATTCCAATTTGTGATATTTGATGTTTTAAATGTTTTTTTTTTCTTTTTTTTACAAACTACAGGAAGTATTTAATTTAAAAGTCATGGTAATATTTGTTGTACTGCTTTTAATTTTGTATTTAAAAAATATTTTTTATACACAATACAATATTTATTAATTTGATTAAATATAAGTTATAAATTTCTATAAACATTTTTTTTAATTTTGAGTTAAAATTCATATCAATACTTGTTATGGTGTCATGCTTGCTTTTTAATATTCATGTAAATTATAGAAGGTATTTTTTTTTTTTTTAGTTTTATATATTATTCTACATAAGGAACAATTAGTGTGTTACCTTCTCCACCAAATAAGCCCAGCTAAAAGGCAACCCACACACAGAGCGGCTCCCAAAACCATGCCAGCCACTAATATCACTGCTTGACTGGGGCCTGTAGGGAAATAATAAGAACAGATTTAGCCTTTCAAAACAAATCTACTACCAGTTTACACATCATGATTTTTGATTGCAACTTTTTATTAACACCTGAGCTTCTTGTGATGACAGGACTCTCAGTGGGCAGAGTTTGTAGAGGCACAGTCTCTGGGACAACTGCCTTCCCAGTATTCAATTCTAAATAAAATAAATTGAAAGAATTCATCACAGGTTCAAAAGACTAAGAATTGATTTCATTCTAAAATTCTTAATTTACCATAGCGTGCTTGGACTTCGACCAATACAATGGTCTTTTATTGCCTATATGTACTATAAAAATGTTTAAACTGAAGTTTATGTGGCTTAAGGGAACTTAAAAGAGATTCTCACCGTCTCCATAGGAACGTGTTCTGAGGAGGGCAGAAGGGCAGCCCAGCACTTGAACCTGCGCACAGGCCCTGATATGCCACTTCTGGGGTTCAGAAGAAGGTAGCGTGCTACTACTGGAGGAATCAGACTGTTGAGTACCGTCACATGACCATCAGAATGGGCCTCAAAAACCTTATCATAGAGAAAAAATGGGTAATATGAATATAAAGGATTATTTATATTATAAAATAAAGCCAAGACAGAGATTATACCTAGTAATGTATATAAAAGAGTAACTGTTTAGGTAACATTCACACAAAATGTGTTCGTTTCGAATGTCCATTTGCTCTGTTTATTCATTTGCTTTTTTATGTAAATATGCGCATATTTTAACACCTTAAACTGGTTTACTGAGGCACACTGTAAAAATGATTTTTCAAAGCTGTAAATAAAACAAAGATAACTGGAGCTGTTTTACAAGAAAATACTATTTCAGTCATTCTACTTCAAAAATGACGTTTAATTCAATGTGTTACATCCAGTTCCTTTGTATTAGTTGTGAAATTTACCAATGAACTCTAAGTGAAAATTCTTTCGGTATTTTTCTAATGTGCAGCATTATGTACCTTCTTGTCTTTGCTCGATGCCCGCTTTGTAGACTTTCCAGTTTTTTGCGGTCTTTGCTGAACATGAGGGAGTAAGATTCAATGTAGTAATGTGCCGTACCCTTTGTTATGATGCCTGAAGCAGATGTAAAAAAAAAAAAAGTTTGTGCTTCTGTAACATTCACTTGTGCTCACGGCAGATGTTTGCACAATGATTATTAGAGGTTGACCTCTGGACCTGTGACACTACTCCTGTTCCACAGCTCAAGCTCCATCCACGGTTGCTGGTCGCCAGAGCTCGCAGCCCACTGAGAGCCCCCATGTCCCGGAGCCCAGGAGACCTTCTGACCCAGTCTGTTCACCTCATCCCACACTGAAGAAGTGTTATAGGCCACCACAGTCACCTCCCTGTCACAATCTGGACACGCATGGAAAGGGAACAGAACTTGTTCAGACAAGTAAATATTATACTTTCTCATACCTCAGATATACATTGTAATTGTTAGTCTTCAGTTGTTAGTGTTTATCGTCTAGCAATGTATAATTACAAATAGGCACTAACAGCATGTTTAAGGTGTAAGTATCATGTAGCAGGTGTAACTGTGTATTAGATAAACTGTAATTTATTCCTGAACACTCACACACAGGCTTATTCCTGGTATTAGGATCAAATTAAACCAAGAACACTCTATTTTAAAATGCAATTAAACATTAGACATTTGAGAATAAAGCAGTAAATGTTTTTGAACCAGCTTATTTACATCAATTATTATAAAGCATGTCATGTCATGTCAGGGTTTTTTGTTGTATGAAAAAAACGTATTGTACAATATAAATTACAGTAATCCTATATATTTAGTGTTATTTTGTGATTACAGCACTTTGTAAGAATAAATTTAACTGACATGTATATTTTAAAATGATATCAACTTGCATTTGATTTGCAGTTAAAGAAACATTATCAAAAATAAAGTCATGCAGAGCAAAGCCAAAATTCAAAAAGTATTTAAAAACAATGTTACAGAGTTACATTTGCTATGAATTAAAATGTTATCTCTTGAAATCATATTTAACATCCAGGGAAATAGGAGTTATTACCTCTGTGGAAGACAAGCCGTTTATCTGACAAGGAGCCGCTGTAAAAATATATATAATAGATTATTTATTGTAAAATAATAAAATGGTACACGCAAATCATGGTCATTAGCCTAAAAAAAATGTTTTCTTTTATTTTATTTGGGTCATCTCATGGAGGCCACCATGGTAAAATCAAATGACCAGCTGAATGCTACTCAGTTTATCTTGGTGGCCCTCCTGTTATTGAAACTTTAACAAATTTCTAAGGGTACATTTACACGAAATTGATGTACTAAAATGTATTGATGTACTTTTTCGCATGCAGACGACAATGTTGTCAAAACGATCCTTGCTCACACAGATCCGCGAAAACGATTAGCAAATGTTGTATTATGCTGCTAGGCCAGTAGTTATGCGAAAACGCATAAAGGTTTTCCATGTTTAGTTGAAAACAGTGTCGTGTATACGGCTCCTAAGTCGAGACAGGGGTAGCTGCAGCTTGGAGTAATGGGCGTGTCGAAAGGTAGGGGTGTGGCATGAGGTAGGGGGCGTGTCGAAAGGTTTCTCATTGGTGAAAGGAGTTTCCTCCTGGCAACTGCGTTAGCCAATCAGCAGTAACCATTGTTATACGTCATTTCCTTAGCTAAAAAAAAAATCATCTTTTAATTTAGACCGAAAGAAGATGGCGGAGGTTATGCATGTATGCGATATCATAATTTGTTGTTCTCTTTGCTTTACATCTTTCAGCTTTGGTAATTATTGAATTGTTGTTGACAGACACATGTTACAGTGAGACGAGTTAATGACTGCATTTGCATTGAAGACTTCAGAGTCGGCGATTTGTATCGATGTCCGTTTTGTGCAATCAGTGTTTTTAGACCTTGTGAATATCACAAGATACGTAGTCATTTGTATGCATCAGATGTGAGAGAGGAATACTAAGTGGAGTTTAAGCTCACCAGATGTGACGACTGTGGATTCCTCTACAAAAACACCACTGGATATTGTGCCAATGGAAAGAAGGGGGTCTTCACTGCACTCTATTCAGATAGAGTTTGATGGCTTCTGTTCAACACAATCTCATAAAAGTGCATATCTATACCACAAATGTTATTTCTTGTGCCATTTATACGCCAAAAATGTGTTTTGCGTGCATATGCTACGCACTGAAAACCACTTGGTTAGGATTAGGGGTGTGGAGTGCGTGCATATTATACGCCATAAAGTGCGTATCATATGCATGCGAAAACTGCGTATATATGAACGCAAAAAACTATTTTTGGAGTATAAATGGCACGAGAAATAACATTTGTTGTATAGATGCGTACTTTCATGAGATCATAAATGAGTGAAGGAATGAGTTTTGACTTTAAACAAAAGCCTTTGATGACAAATTCAATTGACGTTTCAAAAAATAATTGTTGAAAAAATGACAACTGAATAAACATGACAAATGAATAAATGTTTTGTGGATAAAACGGTGTTTGTTTTGCTTAATTGATTAATGTCATTTAAAAGAAGGTTATTAAACAGTTTTTACTCCTATTTTATAATTATATGGTGTTTGATCAAACATTTTTGCCTTTATACAGCAAAAACATTTGCTGTAAAATCATTATAAAATAACATTACTTTAGTTCGTATGTACTTTAAATGAAAGTACCAAACTAGTGTGATTTTAGTAGTGTCAGGAGACAATTTTATCTTTAAAATAATAACTTGCGGTGGTGATGACGTCATGTAACCCGCGCCATAAAGGAGGTTTCCAAAGTAATATAGGCCTACTTTTGAATGTATTCTCAATATCATTATTGCTATTTTTACAGCGAAAGAAAGGCATTTGGTCTTGAATAATTATTTGTTGGCCAATAGTGATTACGTTTATTGCTCGCTTTTATGCGGATCAGGAAGCTTTCAAGACCTTATGGTACGCCCCATTCCTCATAGCACGCCCCATTCCTTTCCGACCTTATGGCACGCCCATGCTCCAGCCTGCAGTTACCCCTACTTGCCTAAGTCAGTAAAACAAAACTTTGCTTTTGTGTGATGCTCCATCCACACCACCAGGTGTCAGTATAACTTGCACAACATGCCACACACTCACGTTTTCGACAGTACTCCATTAGCGAAGTTCGACTCATACAAGGTAATGCCCCTCTGCAGAGACACGTTGATCATGCCCCCCAAACTGTCTGAAATAACCCCAGCATGGACTGCAGCTTTGCATAATACAGAGGTCTAGAAAACATGAACACACGCATATGTGAAAATATTACATCATTCAATGTTAACACTCCTCTTCTCAAAAGAGCTTAATGAAAAGTGACTGTTGTGAGTTTTTAAAAACACAGTTTCTGGTATCAATCCACATATGGTAGTAAATTCAAATGCCATGACTAATAATCTCTCTATATTGCACACAGATGAAAACCCAGCTTACATCACGGTAGCCTTGTCCATGCCAGCCCCAGATTTCTCCTGCAACACCTTTACAGCCTGCTGGACAGAATGCACTGGAACACAAGTGAGTCCAGGATTCAGATAATAAACATTAAAATGTAACCTACAAGAAAGAGTAGGACTATTCAGAGTGATGATTGTTATTTTTATTTTGCTGTATGTCAGGTCATTGTTGAGGATTTTTTCTAACCTAATTTGCTGAGACGAGAAATTGTGTCCCCTCGACGCAGACATGAAATGAGCTCTATGGGATAGAAATAGCATTGACAGTTACGATTCGGATCATGTGCTCATATACACTGGCTTTTGTAGTCTATATTTGCCAAACTGACTTGACAAAATGGTGTCTTACGAAGCTGATGTATCAGTGTATACTCACAGGAGAAGGTCAGTATTTGATGCATAGCACAGTCAAGTTGTCTAGGGCTTTACATAAACAACTAAATACACAGGAAAGGAAGGATGATACGAAACATTGACTTCAAAAGATATTTTCTGGAAAGTTGCATCTTTTAACTTTGAGTTCAGGAATGGGATCATTAATATATATATATTTAATTACATAGTGTCAGAAAAAGGTATATTTCAAATAAATGCTATTCTTTTTAACTTTCTATTCATCCTGAATCCTAAAATGCTTTATTCTGGTTTCCAAAAAATACTGAGCAGAAACTGTTTTCAGCATTGATAGTACAACGAAACTTTTCTTTGCACCCAAATCTGCATATTAGAATGATTTTTTTATCACATAAATGCAGCCTTAGTGAGCAAAATAAGCTTTGTTCAATAGCATTAAAAAAAATCAAGCTTTTAAATGGTAGTATATGTTGCTCCTATGTAAAAATAATAATAATAATAAAATATATATATATTCATAGAATATATGAATTAATAATAATAATACAGAAATAATATTTAAAAATACATAAAATAAAAGTTTGCTCACTCCCTTTCCCGTTTGTTTTATTTATAGCTCTAACGACTCTTACAATTACAAAAATGTTTTAATTTATACAAATATAGAAAAAAATATATATTATAACTAGTGCTGGGCAACAATTACATTTTTAATCGCGATTAATCGCATAATTGCACAAAAATTGAAATAATGAATTCTAAAGTAGTGTATTGCGCACTTTTGATTTAAATGTACTGCTATATACACAAAAGTGCAATAACATGTGGTTTGCAAAAACTTTAAACAAATAAGGTGCTTTTATACCAGCAGTATTCCCTTTACACAGTATCAATAAAAGTATTTATTTTAAATCTCAACTTAAACATTAATGTAATCAAATCAAATATTTAAACAAAGCTATTTGGCACTGCCAGGGCATTACCTTTTATCTAGCTTGTTAAAACGAGTCCAGTTTTCTTGTTTTTTTGTTCTGAACAGGTATCAACAGGTATCTTGTATCAGGGAGCAGCAGAAACAGTCTATGTAGTCAGAGGTCATGATCACTACTACAGATATAAGTCGACCAACGTTACTTCTCTGATAGTAGCTTAGGTTTGATCATGCCATGGTTTCCCACGTAAGATTACATTAAACAGAGTGAGGTGAAGTGGTCGAGCACATGGTGCAGCGTCAAGCGGGTGCGTTCCTGTGAAACTGTTGCGCTCATGCTCGCCTCACGCACCCGCCCGCCCGTTACCGAAGTTCAATTGTCTATTTTTGTACACTACGCGCAGCACAAATCATTGGAAGAGAGACTGATCCTCGGCTCGCTGTTTGTGAGTTTCCAGAATCTAAATAGTTATCTATAGGTTTTATAGGTACTGTTTAGAGGGCCTGTCATTCACTCGCGGTAGCGCTGTCTCCCTTTCTGTTCACACTGAGAACCTGCCAAAGCCTCTCCACTGCTGGTTTGGGTGGGTGTATATATCCCACCCCTCGTGTTCATGGTTTGACTGTAGGCCTATGTGTAGTCAGAGCCAGTGAGCAACGGACTTTCAAAATAAAAAAAAAACTGCATTAATAAATGCGTTAACGGCTTGCCCAGCACTAATTTTAACATTTAAAATATGGAAGTATAAGTATGTGTCCAAGGTTTTGACGAGGTACTGTACATATCAGAAGAAATATTTTATGCTTAGCGTTGATGCACTTTATGACAGTTAAAGCTTAAAAGGTCTAAAGAAAAGATTCTGAAATGTGCATGCCAGTCGGTCAGAAACTGCCATACTGTGTGGTCAGGTGATGGTTAAGCTGGTCATGCTGTGCTTGTCTAGCAGGAGGAGTGAGCATACAGCATTCCATCTACTTCAGTGTGTGCCCAAGGCACTGGGCCTCTCCTTATTCAGGCCAGGAGCGGCAGTCTGCTGCCCTGCTTACAAAGCAAACACTCTGAAACTCAGCCAAGGAGGAGAGCCGCATTCCAGTCGGTCACCCTACATCCAGGGGCGGCCCATTGAGGTCCTCTAAAGCCTACACTCCTGGCAAAAAAGATATAAAAATTGGGCCAAATGGCAAAATATTAAGAGGTCTTTTAATGGTCCATTTTAATCACAAATCACTGGTCAGATTATGCTGTAGATAAAGCACGGAATAGCCTTCCCCAACTTGCAGACATCTTTTTACAGGGAGAAGAGTCAGTATTGTTCCACTTAATGTTAATGGCTTCAAACAATTCACGAGTAATTGAAAAATGTCTCCCTGTTTGTTTAAGTTTAATAAGAGACCAAATCTGGAATCAGGCAAAAACATGAGCCTGATGGACTTGTTCTCAAGCCACTTCTTGGTTGGTCTCGCATAGCCAGACCTTTAGACTGATGGCAGAAGGTCTGGGACTCCATAGCAGCTTTCATTGGCCAAGGACCACCCAGAGTCCGTCTGACTGACATGTAATGCCTAGTTCAGACTACATGATTTTAAACGTCGGCAGACCGCTATGCTGCAGACTACATGACTTGCTGTAGAGTCTTGAAGTTGTTGTGGTGTTCACAATACGTGACACTACGTAAATGATCTGCAACAGCGGGCCACACACTACACAAGCTGTTCTGTCTCCCAACAACTCTGTTCAGTCCACAAACCACGTTTTGTCACATTCTCCTGTACTCCAAAGCATTAGCATTAGACTTTTCACAAAAGCTCACCAATCCCAGCAGCTAAAAAGGCTCCCCACACAACAACACCTCTTGCTTCATGCTTCATTGTGTCAACGATGCATTTATTATTATATTTCTCAGCAGATTTTTGAAGACACCACTCTGGAGCATCATCATGCCACTCATGTTTCATTGTGATTCATCACTCCACACACAACTTCCCATATTCTGCCAAAAACTTAATTCTGTCTTAGTGTCTCTGTTTTTCTGAGACAGCAATGGCTTTTTGAGTAGTGCATTTGCTTAGATTTTGCACATTTCCTGACCAATATTTTGTGGTGAAGACAATTATTTAAAAGCTCTTTTTTCTTCTTTTTTTTTTTTTACACAGGAGTGTACACAATGGGCCTTGGTCCCACTATAAAAAATCTATCAAAAACATGGAAAAGGAAACGTTTTTACTAACATAAGTAAAGACGGACACTTAAAGACATTACTTTAGTGTAGTTTACCACATTAACACATGTAAGGGTGTTTATTTAGCGATTTGCGTGCGACCTCCGGTTGAACAATTTACAGATTATGTGAAAAACGAGTGTAAACAGTAGTTGAGATTAGGATGGGAACTTCCACTCCCAGAGTCAGATGAAGTCCTGTTTACGGAGTAAGCTGTACAAACAGTCCTTGGTGTGTTTTCTCTGATCATATACAACATGCTCAGAGCAAAAATAACCATGTAGCCATTAGCTCTTATTTTGTTGATAGATTCGTTTTTTTTGTCTACTGTTTATATGTGACGTGGGATGGAGCGGGATTGTTGTGTTGGAGGACGTGAGCCATTACCTGAGTGCTGATTGGTTGAATAGGACATGACAAAGCCCCGTCCTGAACGGTGAGTGGCGGAGATGAAATGCACTGTTGCTTCATTAGTACTCACAGATATATTCCTGTTTGTGGCGGACAACTGCCCACACAGAGGACCTGTGAAACACAGACCACATAATATAAGCACAGCAGATTTAATGCAACACAATCCTGCACAGCTTCACTGCCATAAAAGGCTGACATGTTCATGCAGACTTACGTGACCACGAACCTGTCATGCCACAGAAGAGTGGAATGCAGCATGCAAGCTAGTCATGCTTTTGGTCACATGACTTCAAGGCACTAAAGAACAGCACGAGGTTGGCTCTCTGTAATTTCTCAATAACAACATACTGTAAATGAGGTGGCTATAAAATTACATTAGTTGAAGGTGGTGAAAAACTGTAAATTCCCATGTAATGTTGCCTTTTGTGGGTGAAAAGGTATTTAATATAAATGATTTAATTCATATTTAACTTTATAATAATTTTAAATATTTAATATAGTTTATATGATAAGTCAATAAAGATGGATATTTAATATCAATTATTTATTTTAAATGTATTTTTTTTAATTAAAATTAGAATTATATAATAAAACTATAACAATATAATCTAATAATTATTAGTATTCTAGTTATCATTATAATTTATATGATAGCATTAAAGAAATTAAATATTGGATGATATTTGATATAATTTAATTTATATTTAATTATATCATTATCTTAAACTATATTGAATTATGTTGTTTATTTTAAAATGTATCATTTTAAATATATAATATAATTTATATGATATTCATAGCATTTAAGAACTTAAATCTGGGACAGATATTTAAAATAAATGATTTAATTCATATTCAGTTATTTTATTTTATTCAATTATATTTAATTATGTTATTAACTTATTCTATTTAATTCATAATTATAAAAAAACACACTAAAATGGATGACATCCATTCCATAGCATTTGAGAAAATAAATCCTAGATGAGTTTTTTAATATCAATTAAGATAATTTTAATATCATTATAAAAATAATTGATATGTATTTATATTATAATATTAAATTAGATTTAATTATATTATTATTTTTTACATTTATAATTTTAAATAATTTATTTGAAATCCATAGCATGTGAAAAGTAAATCTTTTTGTCATACTACTGGTGCATTCAGACACCTGGGCTAGACGAATCCATAATGTCTGTGTGAAGAGGGTCATACCCACTCTAGTGGCTCCACTGGTGTCTGTGATGGTAAGAGAGCCAGATATGCAGTCTTGGCTCCACTCCAAGTCAAAGTCCCCAAAGGTCAAGAGCAGAGTCTGGCCCTTCGCTACCCTTAGGCTCCATTCACACTGGGTTTGGTTTGGGTAGGTTCCTGGGAAGTTCAGCGAGGTCAGTGTGCCACTGGTGGGACTGAGGGACTGTAATATCCACACCCATTGCCTAAAGGGAATAAAAGAGAGGGAAGATCAAAATGATATTAACCCGAAAGTAGTTGAAAAGGCATTTTATCTTCGTTGCATGTTCTGGTTTTGTGGTCTGTTTCCACACATAATGAAACCAGAAATGTTATCTTTCATTTATCTTCCATTAATCAAATGTGCTAGTTTTCTCTCTTGGCATGTTTCTAGCCCGTGGGAAAATGAGACAGGGCACAATTACAGTAGTATGAGAATTGTGGGTATTGGCAGGTCGCTGGCTGCGTATTGAAGAGTGGATCGCTAAGCTTGTGTGGCAAGGGGGGCTTTGACAATATCAGTATTAGTCACCCTTGAGGTGCCTTTCCATAACTTATGTTCATTAAAGCCATAATTACAGTAGGGTTTAGTTGATGGCAATGCTGTATTTTAAGGTAGCTTCCACAGTCATGCCCTACCAAGTTCATTAACAAGACATCATCACCGCAACATAACCCCAAAACAATTGGCAACTAGTTTGGAACTCAACTAAATATGAGTCAATGTGAATTGCCAAATGTATCTAATGTTTTTGAGTCTCCTGCCTCCATTTATGGTCTAGACGCTGTGTGACAATGTAGAGCGGTCTGAGTCCATCGTCCGTCTTTCATTCCTGATTTCTCAGTCACCACTGATTCACTGGAGTTAAAGCTTCTCTGGCCCCTTTCTTTCCGCTTTAGGTGCAATTTATCTCCAAATCTACTGAGCCTCTTGTTGCTACGAACAATCTTAATCATTGCATTGGAAAACAAACATGATTTGTAGTCAGGCTGTTAACTGGTAATGCTCAAACAATTCACTCAGTGAGGTTAAAGAGTTGGTTGTTTGACTTGTGAGAATGATTTGATCTACAAATCACTCTTTATACATTTTCAGAAACATTTCAGTCTGTATTTATACCCAGCTAAGATTTGTGGATGAAGCAGTTTCTTGCAATTAGATGTTATTTCAACCCAATCTCATCCAAAAACATAACTATTTTACGAGGTGGCGTTTTTGTATGAATTCATACAATGTGATATCTATGGAATTATAGAAAAACCTAACCCCGTCCCTAAACCTAAACATCAATGGGGCATAATCAGATCATTCAAAAATATATGAATCACGTTGTTATCTTGTGTGTAATCTGTTTGGTTAAATAAAGCTTTGGAGACCAAATAATAACAGAATATATTATGTTGATAAATTTAATTAATTCATTATCAAATCAATTTGAAGTATCCCCAAAGGGCAATTTATTTTGCAGCACTGACAAAAATGTTAAGCAATACAAAAAATACAATGTTAAGAGACAGAAATATACAAAATAGATAGAAAATAAATTAATTAAAAAGATGGATTCTGCCTATAAATTGTGAAAAAGTGATGACGCTATAATATTTAAAGCTTAATGGGCCGTTCACACAGAATGCGTTTTTCCATTCCACTAAGCTACTTTTCCATTGTTTTTCTTTGCAAACGCACTAGATGGCCGTCTTTAACCATTGCTCTCGCATCTTGCATCTTTTGCATCTTGCATCTTTTTCGCACATGACAAGGCATTCTAAAAAAGCAGAGCTCAAGTTAAAATAAGCAACATAAAAAAAAATAAATAAAACGTGTCTCTAGTCTAGACCTTGCACTTTTTTCCATTCCACTGATCTGTATCTCACGTTTTTAACAGCAATAACGTGTTCTGGCCCTAGGTTCATTTGCCCTGATAAGTGCAAATACTGTAATTTCTATCATAACATTGCTTGTTGTCTGATCCAGCCCAGCCCAGCAACACTGGCTCTACCAATGATGCGAGTTTGGGGTGGGGCTATCTGTTTTATTTGACCAATGGCAGGCAGGGTGAGTGTTTAGAAAAACGTGTGAAAACAATAATTTCTGCCATTCCATTTGGTGGTGCTAGTGTTCAGAAATTAGACACAATGGTTGGCTACAATGTAACAAGGCCAGTTTTTTTGTAACCACAGTTCAAAAATCCACAATGATCACCTCATGAAGCACAGCCTAAGGTAATCTGTAGACATTATTTAACAGCAGGCAGACACTTTGATGACATCTGTGCGATGTCTTCGAGTTGAGTTTACAGCAAGGTGTTTAAAACCTGCAGTGATTGAGGATGCATAGACTGGGTATAATTAAGACACTCGCTGACACACAATATAACATTCCTTACAGCTGAGCTACTATGAATGCAGTGGGACCATGGATACCAATCCATCATCAGCGCTACACTATCAGGCAGCATGTAATTTTATTTTCTCGTCATGAGATTTGCAGGCACGTCCCTGCAGGCCTGAGCGCATGGCAGACAGGATGTTCGGCTGTTTAGATTGTCACATCACAATTCCTCTACATCAATCATATATTACAACTGTAAACTCAAAAATATTTGTGGACAAGCTGTTTTTTCCTGCTCTTTTGTGTCCTGGGAAATCCTGGACACTCTTCTATAGTACAATCTCAAAAACATGTCGGCTTCCACTCCGCTATAATAACATCACAAAAAACAGTCAGCATCCCATCTGGCTCATCGGAATGGAAGTATTGTACACGTAGTTCTGGGGGTGGACGTTTGACTGGAAATCATTTTCCTTAGTCCTCATAGTCTGGGATTCCGGCTGTAGTGATTCATGCTGACCCCACACATATTGAGAAATACCATAAACAAAGTCATTCTTCCTAACAGACTCTCTAAACACAGGCAGACCTTGAGCACATCTTCCAGTCCAGCAGTCTGGATGCTGATATGATTGTGATCTTATATGGACAAATATTGCTATAAACATACACACTTTATTCTTTGTGTATATTTCTCAAAATATTTTTTAGAGAATGCAGTCAAGGGTGATTTCTAGCTCATATATTTTGAAATATATATAATATAAAATATAAATTGAACTCCCTAACAATTACTATCGCATGAATTTTCCTTTTTGCACCAGATATTTTCAGGTTTCCCTGACCTGTTGCTCATGATCCTTGTTATAAGTTCATATTTTTAAATGGGCAAGATGACAGAGTGAAGGAAAAACCAACAAGTGCCCAGCATAGACTACATCATGGGAACTAAACTTAAAACATTTAGCATCCCAGTTACATCTTAAAGTTTGTTTTGACAGTGTTCAGAGCTGTAATTTAAAAAAGGGCAGTTACTTTGAAGAATCTAAAATATAAGAAGTATAAGAAATATAAGAAAATATAAGATTTAAAATCAAGGTTTTTGTTTTGTTTACAATTTGTGTCCATTTGTGTTATTTATTTGTTTTGTTGGCTTTATTCATATTCTAAAATGTTTACAAAATATTGTTTATTATAATATTGTATAGGCCTACATTATACATTTTTAAACATTTTTGAGTAATATTTTATTTTACATAAGTATTTAATACCTTCCACAGTATTAATGTGTATAGGCTATGCACAATCTTACCCTTTTGACCGCATACCAACACCAGCGTTTCGATGCTGAGAATAAGCCAAATCCTAGAGAATTCCATAGTATCCAAAGCGTTGCATATCTAGCGTGCATGGTTTCCTTTGGGATATCCCGTCGCAGACTCTATCGTTCAGAGTTTGCCATGAGTTTTAGTAAGTCGTAATCAGTCTACAGCCTCTCACTCTCCTCATCCAAGTTAAGACGCAGCAAAGTAGCCCATCCCCAACTGGGCATGGGTTTATGCACTCTCCTCTTATTGGCCTCGGGACGTGCTAGTCAACTAACAATTCCTGTTTCAATACCTGACTTGTGTAAAGCGAGATGTCCCCCTCTTAATGTTTGTTTTTCAATAAAACGAGATGGTGTTACGGACGTGCATGTAATGAGAAAGTTGGGTGGCCATTGCGTTAAAACCCACTATGCACCAACATTACCTAAGGAAACCGAATTGGTTTAACGGCTGCATTTTATTAAAATATGCACTTGAATTTAATTTAGCAACTAAATTATGTTTTTTATTTTTTGAATTATGGAAATACAACGAACGCCCTTAATAAAACTAAACAAAGAAACTTAATCGAGAAACGCTACATAAGGGACCACGTGATAGCGTTTATGTGACGTCACATAAATAGCTGTTCTAATGAACCAAGTTGTGGAAATGAGGCGGACTTGTGTATGCAGCTACACACAATGGAACAAGAAATACGGGCATGTAAACACTGTCATCTATAATATAAACTCGGTACACAATACAAGCTACGTTTTCAATTTGACCTGAACAGCTTTTAATTTAAGAGACGGCAAGGCAAAATAAGGCTCACCTGACCCCTGTCCTGAGACCTGTTTCCTGAAATTGTTATAGCCTACAAATTATGCACCAACTGATGATAGTTTATTAACTACTTGCCGACAGTATTTACACTTCGTCCCACATAGTTTCTAAAACTAAATACATTTTGCTTCATAAGGCCAAATCACTATATCACATAAAATAGTTTACACTGAAATGAGTAAAAACATCACTAATTGCCTCAGAAATGTAATTGAGTAAAACGTATTCTGTATCAACAGTAGCCTGCTATGGAAACTTGCCAAGGACAGGTCATTAGATTAACTGTTTCTTATACAAAAAAGAAAAAAAAGTGGCTTATGGGGCAGGGAGTATCCAGTACTTTAAGTTGTTGTCCATACATTCTAAAACATTTATTCTATAGGCTACAGTTTATGTGGCTTTATTTTGGCAGAGTTTGACTGCTTAGTCTTCAAGAGCTGCACTTGTAATGTTGTCTGCTTATGCATATGTCTGCTTAAATGGCTGTGTAATTGTTGTAGTACTCCTGAGTCCTGATTTTCATGCTAAAAGAACAAATATAAATACAACCTGTAGACAATAACTTTTTAAAAGTACACTCAATCAGTCATTTGTTACTATGGGAGTAATCTTGAGCTTGCACTGACACCTAGTGGCAAATTGATTCCATTAGTGACAATTGGGGGTGTACGATAAAGAGAATTATGTAACCCCCCCCCCCCACACACACACACAAATACTATTCATATCTCAGGGGTAAAACCTTTGTGAGGTGAAAATGACAGACTGTGCAAGTTTTTGTAACGTAAGAAGAACATTTGCTGCAGCTGTCCTGTGTGTGTGGAGCGAGCATTGGCCACGTGGCTGTGTGTTTTGTGTCATTTTTATCAGATGTGGCAGATGTTTGGACTGCTGGACTCAGTGAGACTTTTAGACGATCAGAGCAATAAAGCTGATTAGTAGCAAATTCAGGAATCACGTAGGCCTAATAGTGAGCATAGAGACCAATTGGAATACATTATGCAACATTAAAGGGAAAGTGCACTCATTTCTTTTTTTCATAATTTATTCACCCTTATGTTGTAACAATCCTGTATGTAGCCTACTTTTTTCTTTATAAATTTACATTTTAGAATCAGAAGACTCATTCAAGTATTTTTTTTAATGAAAGTAGTCAAAAATCTAATTCCAAGTATTCACACCATGTAATCACATATGACGTGTTCCTCAAAAATAAATAGCTGGTAATATTTTTTGGAGTATTATATTATTTACTCATTTATTCCCGCATCTCTATTTCCTTTTGTATTGATGGCAATCAGATCATAAATATGACAACCTCCAATAATTTGCAGTACGCAATTTTTGTACATTTTGGAAAAATAATTATGCTATGTACTATGAAAAACAAACAGTAAAATATTGCTATGAAATTACAATTATTTGCAAGCAAAGAAAAATCATACCTTTTCTCTTGCATAAAAATGTATTTTTAAAAATATTATTTTTAAGCCCTGCACCCAAAATATTTCTATTTCTATTTTTTATATTTTTTAGCAATATTTAACCAATGTACTGTACATTTCTCTTGAAAGCACTTTATATACCTTTAAGGTTGTTACCATTCATTTTCTGGAATAAAAATGTCAAGGCTACCCAATGAATAATCTCATCTAAAAAGTGCAAAGTATTTTTTTTAATCTAATACTGTGTTTGAACTGTAAATATTTATTATAATAAAAAAAAAATATATATATATATATATATATATATTTTTTTTGGTATTAAAGATGTTTTTTATTATGAATTCTAGCCAGGTATTTTTCATTTTTAGAGTTTTTTTTAAAGATGGGTTTTAAATAAAATCAATGTAACTTGCCATTATTTGTGAATACTTCTCACATTCTGAATTTTTACCACCAGATGGCAATGAAATATTAAGAAACAGCTGAACGAGTTGGCGTGACAATCCTGTTGTTTACGGTCTGACATGCTAAAAATGTTAACATATCTGTCTCCCTGACAGATTACAGTCCATGTACGTGTGTATCCTACTTGAAATAGAGATCATTCTGCTCTCAGTACGAGGTCACAACCTTCAGACTGTTTTCTCTCACAACAGTCCAATCTTTTTTTTTTCAAGTGTTTAATCATATAAACAGTTTCCAGCCCCATACAGTATTTATTCTTAGAACAATTTTCCCTATGCACTACACATACGTGCTCACAATGTAATTTTACGTGAGAGGTGCTCTTCATAATCCTCCCACGCTTCGCTCGAATCAAATAAAACTGGGCATAGTCCATCACTCTTTTGTCATTTACCTCAAAAAAGAGGTTTGTGGGTGTACACTCAAAAAAATATTTAACCCCAAAAGTTAAAAGTTATGTATTTCAATTACATGTCAATTTTCCATCCAATTTAATCACATAAATCCAACGTAAAAGTTAGCATTTTATTTAAGCTTCACCATCATGTTCAGTTGACGTGAATGAATTAAATAATTGTTATGTGAACTCAAGAACTGTGATTTAAGGTTGTGTATTAAATAAACTTTACTCATTTCAAATTAATTGTTGTTACTTGCTTTATATAACTATCTTACATTTCCCTAAATCTATTGAATAAACGGTCAAGAACATGTTCAATTTTCAAACATTTATTGTGTGCAATTGCTCCATAAGTCAAAAGAAACATCCATTCTGACAAAAGAAACAAAAACATCCAAGCAGGACATAATATAGCACATAATTTTAGCACAAATGAATGTTTTAGTTTTATGCATCCTCCCAGACAGTACTTTTTGTCTCGTTACACTTTTTAGTTTTAAACCTGTTTTAAAGTTCAAATTTCAACATCAAACATTTTTAACTTGAAACACAAATGTAATTGGTGCCCATCTTCCTAAATATTTGTTAGAACAAATAAACTTTGTTATTGGAGAATTTTTTTTTTTATTATAAAAATGTAAAATTGAAACACAAAAGAGAAGTAACCTTAAAGGGATAGTTCACCCCAAAATATAAATTCTGTCAGTAATTACTCACCCTCATGTTGTTCCAACCCCGTAAGACTTTCGTTCATCTTCGCAACACAAATTAAGATATTTTTGATTAAATCTGAGCGCTTGATCACTCCTCCATGAACTTCGAAGTAATTGTATCTACCAGCCCAGAAGTTATTAAAGACATCATTAAAATAGTCCGAGTGACTTAACCTTAAGTTTATCAAGCGACGAGAATACTTTTTGTGCGAAAAAAAAAAAAAAAACTACTTTATTTCAACTGTTCATTTCCCTCTGTGTGGGCCTCGAGTGAGTTCACGAGAGTCACGACGCTTGCGTGAGAACTGAGAAGAGGACACAGACGGGTCTCGATGTAGTGTTTAAAATGTTTCTAAAGTGTGCATTTCCTGGATGTCCGAATCGTGAGGAAACCAACGAGAAAACGTAAAAGTGCCTTACCAATGCCGCAAAATGAATGGCTTACCTTTCACACTTTCCCTTCAAATGATCGTGAGCGTCATCTACTCAGTTCTCGCGCATGCGTCTCGAGAACTCACTTAGAGGCCCACACGGAAGAACATGAATAGTTGAATAAAGTTGTTATTTTTGGGGGGTTTTGTGCACAAAAAGTATTCTCGTCGCTAAATAAACTTAAGGTTGAGCCACTAGTCACTTGGACCATTTTAACGATGTCTTTAATAACTTTTCTGGGCCGGCAGATTCAATTACCTAGGAGCCTATGAAGGAGTGAGACAGCTCTCAGATTTCATCAAAAATATATCAATTTGTGTTACGAAGATAAACGACAGTCTAACGGGATTGGAACAACATGAGGGCGAGTAATTACTAACAGAATTTACATTTTTGGGTGAACTATCCCTCTAAGGATTATATTTTCCTTTACATACAGGTTTTCAACACTTTTTACATATAACAGGGTTTCAATAACAATTTTTGTTTTGAACAAATAGCACGTTTTCACATTTCAACATTTAGGCCAGAACTAAGTGGCCTACTCACCACCTCAGCTGCCTGATCAAGCTATCCATGGAGTATGCTGCATACCTAGAGAAGATCTCCCCCAAGAAAGTCCGATCTTAGTTTTAGTGGTGGCATAAATAGCATTACACTGTTGCTGACCTCTGTGTCAGCTTTCTGAAGCTGAATTTCAGCAGAACACAGGAACTCAAAAGAGGCCAAGAACGGTTTCTGACTATAACAGTTTCTGCGCTGCTGCAAAACAAGTCATCAGATAAGTTCCTGGACTGAATCAATAGCACAAGGGCTTACATCTCTCGTGTCAAGAGTATCAGAGCTACAAATTCCAAAATGGTGCAGTAGGTACAGTCTCTTGCATGCTGGAGTTAGTGTCATTGGTCCGTCGTAAAATTCCTTTCAGGGCATCACTCTCTTAAATGTTGAAACGTATTCCCAATACTCACATATCTGAAATTCAAAAAGAGAGAGAAAACAACAGACATCACACTTTTGCAAAGAAATTAAACAAGTCAAGTTTAATTTTATTACAAAGAAAAAATATACATACCGTAATTGAGTGATTGTGGCAAACCGGAGCCAGAAATGTTGGAATAGTGTCACATGGATGAGGACTCTGAAATAGCAAAGACATATAAAGTTAGATTTATTTATTTTTTAATATAATTTCAACTCAGCATGAAAAAAAGAAAGCATATTCCACTTAATGGAATCCTATAAACTTTTGAATGTAGATAACTTTCATATACGGTCGATTAAGTATGTTTGTGCAACGTTTTGGCATATTCAAAGGATTTTTCAAGCTAAGTAAAATGTAGGCCTAACTTACGTCGTCGAGATGACAAGTTGTTATTAATAAATTACGTACATAGTTTTTAAGACATTTTTTAAGATATTTGTTTTAACGAGAAATTCTATACAATTTTACCTGTACATAACCTTTATATAGGCCTACAGCACGTTCGATTGACTGTGTTTGTGCAACGTTTTGGCATTTTACAATGTAAAATGCACGTCGAGATCACGGCGCTGTTATCAAAAATCATATGCGTAAATGAATCTGCCTAAATTCTAAGATAATGCACATAGTCAGTCGACAATAAATCTTAGAATATTAAACTGATAAGATCAGTTAACGTCAACACTCTTTATAGTTAACGTTAACTTGAAAGGCCGAAAAAGTTCATTCGTCTGAATTGATTCACGGCGTAAATAACATATTTATTACAAATCAGATCAATTAAATTATAAAAATAGTTGATGTTGAAGTCTTAATCATTTATAAATATAGAAAATATCTTACCTTGTCGAATATTCCACATCTGTTCACGCAAATCGCAGACGCTGAGCCTTGTATCGCGCCTCTCCAACGACTCGACTTGCCGCCTTCAACTTCAGTTCAGTTCAGGTTTTTTTTACACTGTGCGCATGCGCAACATCTGCATTTGTCCCTTATGGCAACAAATCAAGTATAGTGTATGTAATTTGATCAGTTTGGACTTGGATTCATTACATTCATGTTGTATAAAAGTAATTCGCAACAGTAATGGTTATTTTATACATTTTTAAATATATTTTATTTAAATTGTTTCCTTAAACTCAATTAGTGGCAATAATCATTTTTTTGAGTATACTGGTGGCTCCCTTAACAGGGGCTCAAAGTAGTTTTGTGGAGGAAAGCGCACCTGTCTCAACCTTTATAATACTATACAGGCCCCATTCTGACGTTCACATGGGACACCTAAACAAATGATAAACCGCTGCAGTGTGCCCGCCAAAGCAATGACTGAACAAGGTCATATAAGATGGTGACTATTACGCAGTGATTTGTGCCTTTGCTCAAGGCAGGTCCCAGAGATCGTGTATTTGGATATTGCTGCAGTATCAGCATAATTAGGGACTATTTTCCAGGCAAAATAAGCAAACTTTGGGTACAATTAAAGGGATTGTTCACCTAAAAATGTTTCACTCAAGTTGATGTTCCAAACCATAGCAAAAAAGAAAGGAAGAATGTTTAAAATGTTTTGTTTGTACAGTAAAGTCAATGTGGTCCAAAATAATAATGGAACTCACTGACCTTTATTGCATTGACATTTTCTAAAAATATATTTTTTATTTACATTTTTTTTAGTTGAACATTTATTCTATGAGCCATTTTTATGTTGATAGGAAGAGGATCTGCTACTTTGTGGCCTGTTGGTTGATTCCCAACAGCATACTGTACTTTCCCATATTTGAGGTTTCAGCACAATAAATGTACACATGAATGTCATTCTGCTTTAAACAGGTGCATATTTGCTTCAACCTACTCACTGGCATAATTTATTCTTTTTTTTTAAATAGCTGACTATCATCGCTTGATCTGCAGCTGTGAATATTCAATATTCCATGTAGTATTCTGATTGTGATAGAAAGACAAAAAGGTTGCACTGTTCGCTGCTGTGTGAAATTAAATTGGTATGAGAAACATGAATGGATCTGCATGTGGCTATCTGCACCTGCCATCCTTGCTGGCTGCGGGACATGGCTGGACCTTGGGCAGCTGACGGTCAATTTGGCCCTGTTGCTTCTATTCATGGATCAATAGGTAGTCAGTCCTTTGTGGAGCCTAAACAGATTAACACAAATCCATCCAACCTGTGGGACTGCACAGATAAGATGCCCCATAGCTTGTTGGCCTCACAATGGCTATTGTTCTGGAGAACTGGAAACCTACAGTGCGAAAGTCTGCTTGGTTTACCGGCTTGAATTTGCATGAAAAATGAAGAGTAATTTCAATAACAAATCTTATATATGCTGTTTTTTTGCAGTTTTGACAGCTAACATATGCCAACATATATTATATTATATTATAGCCTACTATTCATAGTTAAATATATATATATATATATATATATATATATATATACACACACACTATGTAAAAAAAAGAAGATAGAATGCCTTGTAAACTAATCTTTTTTAAGCAACATTTATATCTTGATATAGGTTTAATTAAGTGATAGTAATACTTAAAAAAAACATTTAAAGTCTTTCATACCGCGTTATATGTACTTTCATACCAAATTGGACATGTTTTTTATCCACTGAACCCTTTTAGTAACCTATTATTGCGGAAAATACAGTTCTATATTAGTGTATATATCTGATATACACAACTCAGAGGCAGCAATGCAACCTTGGAGTCAAAAAAGGATGAAAACTAGAATTCTGTTTTATAGAATGCAAAAATGCATGCCCCTTTTCCTCTCATTTTATTAACCAATATAAATCATTAATTTCTCTGTTATAGAAGCTGCTTGTCTTCAGTAGCCAGGTTAAAGAGATTACGATGAATCATAATGAACACCAAGATGATTCGACCTGAACTTCTCTAAAGCCTCGCATGGGGGCGTCGTTTGCACACTTTCAAGTACACTACGCATACTCGAGCGCCAGAAAGTGCGCGCGGAGAGAAAGAAACATCGCTTCGAACTGTTTATCCTGACGTCAGTTTGAACAGATCGCACTGCCCCCGTATCACTTCACGCGACTCTGAACTGAGCTTCGGCTGGATTTCGGGAATCGATGAACGGGAGTGAGTCCACAACTTCACCATCCAAACTACTGGAGCCACTGAAATGATTGCGGCTTGTTTTCCCAACTGGACTAACAACAGAAAATGAATACCTGTGCATTTCTCTTGATCCTGGCTGTTCAGATTCACGCCGACAGCGTAGAGGGACCAACAGGTAAAGTCCCGTTTATCTGGAGTTTCAGGGACTGCGCACTTTCAAACTTGTGTGTGTTTTGAGGATATGGGAAGCATAAGCTTGTTGTCTTGACAGCAAAAGGAGACTGAGTTGCGCTTATGAGTCGATGAACTTTTCTAATAATGGAGAGCTTTCGTCTCGGTTGTCATAAAAAACAGTGTAGGTGCCATCAAAAGCTGTAAAAAAAAAAAAAAAAAAAATGTTTCAGTCTGTTATTTGCTAACGTTAGGCTAAGACGCCATTCCCTCAGAAGTTATGATTGACGTGGTTAATAGTGTGGGTCTTTGAATTATTGCTATAGTGTATTTTTTCATTCAAGTTGTTCGTAATAATGTACACAAGTGTAGTCTCGTCTGCGATGCTTCAAATCAGTGGTTGAATGAACGAATTTGTGGATGCAGCAGACGTGTTATAAAAGCAGTGAAGTGGATTTTTTTTATCGAATCCAGGTCAGAATGATTAACACTCAATTTGAAAGTGAATTAACCACCAGCATAAGTTGTTTTTGTTTTAACTTAGTTAACACTTTTGGTTTGCCTCATTTTTTTATACCACGAAATAATCGTTATACACGCTTTTTTTCCCGCTTGTAATAGGACTAAGTATTTTACAGTGAAGTATATTTGGAGAGCAGTGTGAAGTACAGTCATGTAACTGAATCCTCTATTCACTTAACTGCGTTCTTTATTGCTGATAAAAAGCTCTCGCATATATTATCCGGTTATGCTTATGAATTATCTCGGCTTGTTTATGAGTTGTTCACGCGCTAAAGCGCCCACAGCGTCCAAGAGCCTATTATCTCATGTCCAAAATAGTTTTCTTAAACATTTAAATGACAAATATGTCTTTTGAAGGCCATCTGAGTTTGGCTGCACTCTTCTGTGTTTTTACTGTATAAGAGATGAATGAATAGCCATAAACGAGCCTATGGTTGTTATCTGGTCTTATCTAGTTTATATCTGACCAAGCTGGCGTTCACCTGGCTGGTTTAGCTGTGTGTGCACAAAACCAGCCTACTGACCAGACTGGGAGACCACCCAAAATCAGCAAACCAGTTCAGGCTGATTGATTGATTTGCAAGGTAATGTGTAGATGGGAGCACATTCACATTTGAATTAAGAAAATATACAAATGCAAATTGTGCACATTTAAATGAGTCATCTTACTCATCCAATGGTGTTTTTTCCCTCCTGAAAAAAACAACAACTGGTAGTTTGCTGGTTTTAACTGGTTTAAGCTTGTCTCCCAGTCAACAGATCAGCCTGACCAGTCTCGGAAAACCAGCAAACCCCGTTTGCATTTTTACATACTTTATTTTAAATGACTTAGTACCTATGTTATGTACCTAAGCTGTTTTCTTCGTGAGGACTGTTGGTTGTTCGCCACAGTTTTTGATTTCAGATTTTACTATCCTCGTAGGCATAACCTGATCCGCACGTACGCACAGATATTATGAACTGCTTCCTCCTCCACACTGTAAGTGGGCTGTATGAAGACATACAGAGAGCAGGTCCAGGAGAACTGAAGGGTGCCGGGTGTGATTGCTCATAATGGACCATTCCCTCTGAGCCAGGCTGTAGGAAACGTCGCATGATTCGGCCAAGAAACTTGACAAACAATCATGATTCATTTGAGGAAGCTATTGATTTTCAGTTAACTAAATGGCTTCCATTTAGCAAGCTGTCAAGTAGCTGTAGGGTTCTGTGACTACTGCTGCGGTCTGTGCATTCCCCTCTGCTCTTCAGCTGCAGTCTAATCCTAGTTTCTGTTGGTTTTTGGCCTGATTTAACACTCTTATTGTGTTTGGCTGCTGTTTCCGCCATTGTTTTTTTTTCTCTTGTTTTCCCATGGTCTGGTTGACGGAAGGTAGCGATGAGTGACCTGATGTGAGATGAATACAGGCATTGTAACCAAGTTTCTATCTCATTTATAGCTTTTCACACCCTCCCTATCAAGCTGCAATGCTGCATGCTTTCCTTTTGTGAGCTGTGCATTGTTATTTTGAGTTTTATAGTAATGAATGGGTGAACTTTATAAGCACTGATGTTGTAGGCTAATTTAAAAAAATAATCAAATGGTTCGTACAAATGCATAAAAGCACAAAATCCTTCAACATTTTAATGAAAAGGTTTTTTTTTTTAAATCAATGAGGGTGCTGATGAGGTTGCTTTTAGGGTTGAACATGCACTGGAATTAGTTTTGAGGTTAATAAGTAAGGTTTAGATTTTTTTTTTAATGTATGAATAGCATAATAATTTCATGGCTGACGTTGACCTCCAATTGATTTCACCTTTCAAGGATGTATATTCTTTTAGTTTCCCTGTTCATAATCATAGATGCTGTTGCAATCCAAACTGTGTCGCTATATGCTGGAACTGACTCAAGCGAATGTCTCTCATAATAAGGGGAATGAAGCACATCATTAGGAGGAATAGGGAAATAATTAAAGCACATGAAGGTAATTATACTAAAGCTGAGACAGAGTGGGGCAGCTTCACATTATCTGCCTAGTGATGGAGTGTGGTTTGACATGATATGCAGTGCTCTTTGTTGGGTTGTGCCACAAAGTTTTAGCCTATTCTATGGTATTGACATTTTGAATAATCTGTTAAAGCCAGATCATATCTGTTAATATAACTCCGCATCATTTTTTATTTATTGCACAGTGTGTGTTGTGTTGACGTGGGATTAGTGGGATTTGACAGATATGGTTCTTTCATTGGCCAATATTGATAGAGACATTGAGAATTAGATTTTCTGAAATTAAAGTGAACTAATTTTTAGCGATGTATTGGATGCTGAATGCAACTTATTTTATCGTTATCAGACTAAGTAAAAAAATGCAGATTATAACTTAATATTATGATTGCCAAGTTATCATACCCCATTATTTCCAGTTAGCCTATAATTAGCCACAAATAAGTGAATTGTTTACTCAGAGCCTGTAATTTTTCCTCCATGACATTTGTGAAAGTTGTGAAAATTTCCATTTAACTTTTTAAAAGAAAGTTTATTTATTCCAATTGATTTACGATTGACCACATTTAAGTGATTGAGGGATAAGAAAGTGTTTGGCACTTGTTTTTAAAAGTAATAAATCATTTTAAATCATCATTTAACTGTAATTAATTAAAATAATTATGTCTGGTGTATTATTTGAGGCATCTGGACTGTATTTATTTATGAGTTTTGTTTTCCTTTCAACCCACAAAAATGTAGATTCATATCAGCTTCAAAATATAATGAATTCTTCTAAGTATCAGCCAAAATTTCAATAGAGTTGCATCCTTGTTAATTTTACATGACATTTTATCACAATTACCACTTGTGGTCATTGGCAAAGTGTAGGCTGGATAAATAGGCTTGGCTGATATCGGTCTGCCACTTAGATGGGTAAATCTTAACTTGTAAACAAGATCTTGAGTTTGAAGTGCTTTTCAATATGATGTCAACAATGTTTCGAAATAGATGAGTTTATTGCAGTAGAGCATGGCATGTGCATCAAGGTGGTCTCCATTTTCCCGGGACCCACTGAAGCAAATGAGTGAGTCATCAATCATGCAGAAAAGCTTGTTATGGTTAAGTTTTGAAAGTGGGGATGAAGTTTTATAGGGATTTCCACACTGATTATGAGATGATACAACATGTCTGAACTTCAATGAGACCGCCCTGGTGCCCAGGTGTCGGCGGGAGACCGTGGTAGGAGGGCTCAGGTGTCTCGGGCACCCAGATATTACGCATCAAACAGTTTCATTAATCAGAATCAACCTGACATCCAAACTCTTTGACCTCATTTAATTGCAGAGTACCTGTAAAACAGGAGGCGGCGAGGACCCTGGTGACCAGAATTTTATTTCCTTAAATTAAGGAAATTGTGTAGCTTTTTTCCTCCCTGCACTTCCATCTGCAGTAGAAGCTCAGAGGGCCTTTATTTTTCCTTTCAGTGTTAAGTGCCACCGAAATAACGAGGGAATGTGTCAGAGAAGGTTTTGAATGCAACAGCTGAGAGCGCTCATTCCCCGGCATCAGAGGCAGTCCGTCTCTTGTCGAGAAATGTTTTCTTTGGACTCGCCTGTCATATATAAGAGCTGCGAGCCGGGGAGGGGGTTTTGGGAAAGGAGGACTGCCAGAGGGCTCTCTCCTCCTCTTCTTCAAACGGCAGAGCTGCTCAGAGTCAACATCTGATGGGAAACGAGCGTATGACAACAGAGCGAACCGGTGCTGGCTTTTCCTTTTGTTGTCTCTGGAAGGCTGCTCCATTCCTCACTGATTTATCTATGGATTTCAAAAAACAGTTCCAATTTCAAGGGGCCCCTGATGGAAATTTGGCTCTAAGAGGATCTGAGACTGGTGTTTAGATGTGAAAATGACAGTGAAATAGATCATCACAGTACAGGAATGCACTTAGAAGCCTCGGCTTGCCCTTAAGTTTGGCGAATTTAGCTAGAGAAAGATCTCTGCCTGGTTAGATTCTCCCATGTTAAATCCAGCCTACCCAGGTGAAGAATTTTGAATTCATCCCGACGGCACACACTATGATTTGTTCTCCTCCTTACAAGCAGTAATGCCTGAGGCTACGCTTTTTTCATTTTCATTTTCAGGAAGCTTTTTGCCTTAACTTTGTTTAGTGTCTGTTGAGCAGCACCACATATCAGAGGATTGCAGGTGTTTACAGTGTGTGGGTGGTGAATATACTTAATTTTAAGCCTAGTAATTTCACAGGTGATGGTAAACAATGATTGAGACCAAAGAGCGTCTCAGCGATGCCTTTTTGAATTATACCCACCCAGGTTATGAAATATTTTCTGCAAATGTTGTTAATTGATATTTAGGAGAATAATTCCATTCGCAAAATAAGAGACTTGCTAAGTCTAACGCAATTTAGTTAAGCTCACCAAGGCTGCAATTGTTATAGGGATGGGCATGTTTTTTACATTTTTCATTTCAACTACTGATAGGTCTCAAAAACGAGTACTCTAGTTTTAATAGTAGTAATAGTTTTCAATTAGTTAATTTGTTCTTATTTTATTACTGTTTACTTGTCTGTTTTTTTTGTAGTTTAATGATTCAAACAAAGCCTCCATGAGCAGTGTGTAAACTTAAAATTACCCAAATGATCAAAACATTTTGAGATATTAACAAATTATCTTTATGAAGGTAAATGGCAGTTTTCCCTGTGGTATCAGAAATGGTATCAAATATCGATATTTTTTCTGTTTTAGGTTTTCTGGATTCCATTTGAATGGTTTCATTAAATTTGAATGATCAAAAAGCCTGTCTAATTAATTGAATTAAAAAAACAAATATTTTTATTTGTATGAAATGTTTTTTTCAGAAATGTTGTCTTGAGTATTTAGATTTTTCTGGCAATCAAATGTAGGCATAAAATATTAATTAAATCTTTTAATCATGAAATTTAACAACTTTTTTGTCATACAAAGCGCTGCACTACAGAGCTTTACTCTTAAAATTAAAACACGGAAGAAAAATTGTGATTATCCCTTAAAAAATAAAGTTTAAGTAATATATTTCTGTCACAATTTCAAGCTAAACCGAACTTTTATTTTGACAAGTTGCAGTGTCGTGCTGAGTTTGTGTCTATAATAAATGACGATAGTTTTATCAAATGAAACGTTAAAATGCTCATGAAGTGACTCAAAGCGGCTCTGAATATAATATTCACAGACACTAGTCTATATTGTGATTTGATTGAAGTGTTCTGACCTTTTTATTAATTCATCAAATTTGACAAATTCCGTTAATGGTGTTCTCATTATAATGTATGGCAGATTGGTGCTGCACTTCTTGCACTTAACTGTATTTTTCAGGATCATTGTGATTCCAGGCTTCACTGTGCAATTTCAAATCCACAGTTTCACTTTATTTGCCGGTAGTTCAAAACGGGGCACAAACCCGAAACTCCCTGCAGGAGGTGGTCTGAGTTCAGTTGCACTAACTGTGGTTCATGAATGTGAAAGCAGCTTGGCTTTCGCACTTGTTCTGGATGTAAAGTAACCTGCGCATGCATTGTAGCCAAATGACGATGTCATTAGTTCAATAAAAAACACGTAGGGGATGACAGTGATGAGGATTTACCTTGCAAATGAGCAAAAGTTAGCGTGCAGTGGAGAGTGAGTGCGAATAAAGTGGCTAATGAGTGGCTCGCAATTTGCTGTCTCTTCAAAAGATCCGCCATCATGCGACGCACATACAGTAAACCCAAGTGTCATTCACTTTTCTGCGCCTAAGGAAACACAATTGCCTATATTGACTCGCTTTCTTTTTGTCATGCGCCATGCCAATTTGTGATGACGTAAGATTTCTGCAGCAAATATGGCCAGTGTGAAAGCCCTTTATTACTACATTTACCTCTGATTTTATACTCTCTGAATGCATTCTTCTTGCCTGTTCTAAACTCATAGTTCTAGAGGAACAGTGTTTGGTCTATGGTTAGGTCTTCTTAGTGCAGGGCTTCTTCCCATGAGAGTTCCTTCTGCTGTTCTGGCCAACTTTGCTTTTTCAGGTGATTTTTTTTTTCTTTTCTGTCATTAGAAAAGCTAGCCAGTCACTCAAGAGTCCCTCTCAGCTCCTGAAAGATCCACTCTGAGAGATGCCACAACAGCCCAGGACATAATTGCACGGAGCATGTTTTTGTGGCGAGGTTTCCTCAATGGACAGCTAATTAAGGTTGTTGAGGTCGGAAACCAGTCATGTTCAATAGAATGCTCAGTGGTGATTTAGGATGTTAAGAAGCAACTGGCTTCTGAAAAAAAGGTTAAACTCAAAAGATTTTAAAATGAGATAAATTAAGATGCTTGGAGACTTCCGTTCTTCCTCACTTTACAAGGAATGTGAAAGTGTGCAACCCTTTGAACATTTTCTGACTAATTTGGATGTAACTTCATTGTTGTTAACAAATTAAATGTTAACTGTTATAAATTATAATTATAGCATAATAAATGGATTTAATCTTTTTTAGCTTTAGTTCTGGCCTTTTGTCTTCATGACCTGTTTTGAAGGTCTCTGCTTGTTTCAGTGCTTTCTTATAATCAATGTGGCCCGGTGGCATTTTCCTTGTACCTTCTCTTTAAACAAATGGGTCGAGCTCTTGTCTGAATCATTTATCTGATTTGCCAGATCCTGGCAAATACGATGATCAGAGGATTCAAAATGCCTCCTCAGTAGAATAGATCTTTTGTATTTGCATGACTCTTTATTCTCTATTCATTGTGAGTGTTTTTCAAGCCTCTCCCTCTTTCGCTATATCTTTCTCTCTCACCTTTCGCAGTATTTCTCAGACTGTGTATGGTGATAAGACTGCCCATAATATTTTATGGCAAAACTTCCCATTTCCCTGACCTTTTAGCTTGAGTTTTAGATTCACATGCTACAAATATCACGTTTTATGGATTCCTCGATTAGCATTTAGTATGTTTGTATGGCTTATGTGTTATGACCTGTATACATAATCGAAGGAATACACACACAGCTGTCACATAACTCTTAGGGATGTACTGATGAGGTTTGTGGTGGAGCTCTTGAGGTTTCTGAATTTCATCTTGGCCCTAGTGCTGCACTGACAGACTGGAGAGATTTACACCAGCTCTTCCCTTATTCTCCATACTCAGCCTCTCGGTGGACCCGTCCAGCAGAGATTAAAGTCGTATTGATCCATGAGCCCAGGAAAGTCCATTTCACTAAGACTCCATCAAACAAGGACCCCCTTTATGAACCATGTGTTTCTGATATAGATATAGAGACATGAAATATAGTGGGCATGAAATATAGTGGGTGAAAGCCATCCAGGCTCATACCTGGCCTCATATGAATGTAATGCGATCATAAAATATCTTGCTCTTTGTGTTGTATAACCCTCAGGGAAGTAGTTAGAATACATTTGTGTTTCCTTGTCTTTTCTTTTATTGTAAATTGGAAAGTGTGTTATTTTTTTTTACTGGGGATACTCCCATACTATTGGCTGAGTGGAATGGGAGTGACTGGGAAGGGGGGGGGGGGGAATCTATGCTTCCCACTATGCAACAATCATGATAAAAAGTTTGCATTAATCTTTCAGAATCTGCAAAATGTTAATTATTTCTAAGTCCCCCTGTGGTGAAAATCAAGCTTTAAATGTTGTCTACATGTATATGTGGTGTTTTTAACATGCTTTAAGACAAACCATGTGCAAATTCACGAGTCACCACCATTGTTGAGTATTTTCTCTTAAAACTGCAGTGACCCAAAAACGTGGTTTGATCATCAACCAGTGGATCTCTGAGCTGGTGTGAGGGAGTGGAGGCGGGGCTAATTTACATATTCATAGAATTGCGTATACTAAATCAGGCAAGGGGGTAGACATTCAAGCTATTTTAAGGCATGATGAATTTGTTTTCAAGGAAAAATCGTTTAAATATGTAATTTTGGTGATCAAAGATGAGTTTTAAGGGATAAAATACAGGGGGACTTTAACAAAATTTGTGGGATCATACAAAATGCATGTTTTTACATTTTTTTAATTTAGTACTGCCCTGAATAAGATATTTTTAAGTATTAAAATGTTTACATATAGTCCACAAGACAAAATAGTAGTGTTGCACGCACGGTGCACCGATACTTCAAAAGTATTGCGATTCTCGGAAATTAAAAACATCACGATTCCTAAATTTATTATTATCAATACTTCGAAGAATGACCACGTTCCAGATTTGTAAGAGACGTTGGTGTGTGCAACGCACACTTCCAGTGCCTCCCTATGGACGTCTGTGTTTTTTCTCCTCACGCACGCAGCAAAGAAGCTGTAGCTGTCATGTGACAAACACTACAGCGATATGGCTGCATGTGCGAGCACAAGTGATACTGTGGCCGCCAGTCCACGACTGCTAGAAAAAGATGACCCGAGGAGGAGTGAAATATGGAAGTACTTTGCCTACCTTGCTGACAGTGACATAGCAGCAACATAGATTTAAAATAATCCGTCATTTTTGGTCCTACAGACTTATGAAAAAATAAACTGTTAAATGTCTAATTTTTTATGTGTCCACTTACAATCGAAATAAAACATTGTGCTTTTGTAAAATAAAGAAAATAAACAGGGTGTGTTTTCTGCCTCTTCATCTCCGTGAACTTTTTTTCTGGTGCACGTCTCTAAACTTAAACAAAACTCAGCGAATACTATTCACCCAGGCATGAGCAATATATCTTTATAATCATTAAAGTGTGTACTTTTAAATTATCTAATTCAAAACTAAAACAAATATTCGGTGTTTATGTAATCTATATAAAAAGAGAGATGTCAGTCGTTATCGTTCTCGCAGATCATTATTCTTCTAATGTGAACACGCTATTGTCCCGGTTTTAAAATAAAGCAATGATATTTGAGTGTTTCTCCCTTTTCAGGAAAAGTATCGAAAAAGTATCGAAATCGCAATTCTTGACTTGGTATCGGTATCGAAACAACAATTTTGGTATCGTGACAACACTACAAAATAAAAGTTGAATTTATAAAAATGACCCCGCTCCAAAGTTTGCACACTTGATTCTTAATACTGTGTGTCATTATCTGGATGATCCACTGCTGTTTTTTTATTTTGTGATAGTGTTAATGAGTTTCTGGTTTGTCCTGAGCAGTTAAACTGCCCAATGTCCTTCAGAAAAATCCTCCAGGTCCCGTAAATTCTTTGGTTTTAGGACTCTATTACACATGATGAATTAGAGCTGGGGGTGAAAACTTTTGAATAGGATGAAGATGTTCCTAATTTATCTTATGTTGATAATTTTATAAAAAGCTATTAATGACCAATACTGATATACTGTAGTCACGATCTTGATGTATTGCGCATCATTTGTCCTTTCTGACAGAATTTGGACTCATTTTAAAGCACATTATCTTATCTTAATCCACCTCTATAAATATCTCCACAAAGGGATGCCAACTTCTAGAAACTCTGGCACTTTTCAGCAGTTATTGGCAGTGAGAATGAGCTCGCGATCACAGATGCAGTCTGTCATACTTGTTAGATCTCATCATAAACACACCCATCTGGTAGGCTGTTCACTTTCCTGTCTTTAGTTTTCTCCTATTTTTTCTCAATGTGACACCCAAGCAGAAAGTTGCCGCCTGTACTTCTGGATACACAATCTGCAGAAAGCCCTTTGTCACTCTCTGGAGATCCTTTGGGTAAATATCGAGTTACAGTCTCAGGCATTGATCTATGAGAAGATTTAGTTTGAATTTCGAAAAACCCACTGAATTTGTTCCCCTGCTCGAATGACGCTGGGTCAGGAGTGGATGTGCGCCAAACCTCCCGACTATTTCCTCCTCTGGCAAGCAAACGCCTTTAACTGCAGCAGCCATCCTCTTTCTCGATTTCCAAAATTTTGCCCAATTACAAATTGTCAAGTTACACAAAACTTGCAGAGTGAAATCAGCAGAGAGAGTGCTACGTTTACGTGCACCCAGTGCTAGCGTCAGCTCTCACTCCTCTGTTGACGCTATGAAATATGAAACCACTAAATGAGAACAGCACTTTCCAGTGATGTTTCCTGATACTGTATGGATAGTTGTTAGCCTGTATAACTGAGTCCTTCCTTATAATGACCATCATAAATAGCAACGCATTATAACACAGCGCACATCCATGTATCACGCGCTCTCTCATTTCATTCAAACACAACTTGCCGCCTTGACTCTTGCATCTCCATTTTTGATTGTATTGAAAATGAAATCAGAGAAGATTTATTGTTTACAGAGTTTAACAATATTGTTGTGATTATCTTGTCTGGACGAGTTTTGTACGCTGTACAAAATGGATTTAACAAGTAAGATTTAAAACATTAATCTCAATTCAATATATCCCCGTAATTATGTGGTAAAAAAAATCGGTATAATAAGTATACAATATACATTATTATCTCTTAAATGTCACTCTTAATTGTCTTGTTTGAACGTGTTCGTTCGTCTTTGGCTCAAACTTTCTGCGAACTTTTCTATGTGGAAGCTTCACGTTTATTTCAGGTGAGTGAGATAAAATATTTCAACTCAAAATAACATTTTGTGCCCAATTGTTTCCCAGACGTAGTTTTGGTTTTGAGGTCAAAGTTATTTGCCTTGAGTTCGCTATGCAACAGTGGGTGATGGTCACACAAGATGACTCGGCAGATTTGAAGTGTAACGTTATTGCAGCAAATTTTTTTGTGCATGTTCTGCAGACAGGGTGACCATCCTCAATTAAGTTTCCCTCAAGACTTTTGTAAAAGCCAAAATATGACCACACCTCAGATTTGGTCCTCTTAAAAGGCTGAAAAATCTCCCGACCACGGTCACTGCCTTCCGCCATTCCTTCTCAAATAAAAAAAACAACAACAACTTTGCGCGCCTGTGTCTGACTATAGATGGGCTTCCGTTTCTCTAATTACCCATTATCCTCTACGGCACGCCGCCATGTTGTGTGTCAAAGCTGTCATGCTCATGTTTACCGCCTTAGTATTTTTGACTGATAACGAATTGTTGTGATAACGATGACAAATTCCTCCAAACCTGGCGACAAGGTGAAGGTTATTTACAGGGACACATTAGACGATGTTTGCAAGGCAAGATATGATGAGAAATTGAGTTATATCGATGGAAAGGATCCTTGCACAATGTCGAAAGAGGACTGGTCATGTAATCCTGCGGCCTACCCCGATATTCAGGAAATGGACATTGCCAAGTATCTCATCCACACCGTTAGTGCGTACACTTTTGACAAATTAAGAGGAAGAAAGTCTCTGGAAGCATACAATTATTTTGTAAGTGGATGGGTACAAGATATAAAGTATGCTACCATCGGAGAAAGGTGTGTTTTGACCGCCCGAGTGCGCCATTCTGAACGTACCACAGACCCTTTTCTGGTGCCCTGGTTGATAGCGGAGAAGAGTGGCAGTGTGATTTGTAGACATTGTACATGCGTAGCCGGATTGGGTGAGGTGTGTTCCCATGTTTCGGCCCTTTTATTTGCCATTGAAGCAACAGTGAAGCTGAGAAACAACAAAACAGTTACACAGGAGAAATCCTATTGGCTACTTCCATCAGCTATCAAAAAGGTAATTTTTTTTGTATGTGTTTTAAATCCGTGTGTTATTCGTTCAATCAAATTTTTGTCCCGCCAAAGTCTTATTTGATGGGTGAGTAATGTAGATGAAATGCTGCGCTTGTGACAGGACCCATGTTTAACTGAAAGAACAAACAGAAAGAGAGAGAGAGCTGGTCGTGCGCACGCACTCCCTCTCTCTTCGGAGCCAGGCGAAAGTGTAAACAAGACTTCACCGTCTACAAACTAAGCACTGTCTAAAAGTTAGTCTTGGGCCCTGCATTGACAGTTCACATCGCTGTAGCCAGGCGGCTGATATCTGCACAGCCCTTATTATACAGTACATTTAGACTCGGTGTCAAAACAACACCATCTGGGTTAAAAAAACAACAGCACAACCTTTCCGTCTCTGTTCCTTGGAGATAAATCACTTTTGAAATATCGAAATATTGTCTCTTCGTCATGTCGGGATCAGCACGATTCGTACAGCCCCACACAACACAGGTGTGACCCATTGCTTCAGGAAATGATCATGCTCCGTAACACAAACGTTTGACCCACTTGACACACAAGATGGCGGCATAAGGAGTTGCGGGAGAAATGTGGCGTCATCGTAAATCTATCTATACGCTGATTTCGCTCTCAAAAGCGATGCTCCGGTGGGAAGAAAACCAGAAGTGTCGCCTTTAATCACAGGAGAGTTGTGAATGTGATGGTGTATTGTTGTGTTTAATGTAGAAATGCGTTATTCTAAAACTGTACATGCATTTCTTTCATACTTTAGACTATATTCAGTGAAATTAATTTATAATTTTTTATTTATTTATATAGGCTGTAATTCAGAAAGAAAAAAAGAAGCAGAAACAAACTATATACATATCCTTTATTGGATATTAACATCCAATAGTGTAAATCACGGCAGCAGCTTCAGGTTGGTAGTCCAAGCATTGTTGTTTATCTTTACTTCCGGGGTTCTTCCCACCGGAGCCTCACTTTCGATTTCAAAATGGGGGCTGCGTGAAATCAGCGTATTGCTGGCTGGACAGTATTTATAGTTGAGTTATTAAAATCATGATAATCAAACACGGTTTTAATAATTATTGTATTATTACAATTGTCTTAACTGAATTATAACTGTATGATCTAACTGTAATTATTCATTAGCTAACTGTATTATTGATAATTAACTAACTGTATTATTCTTTAGTATTCACTAACTGTAGTACAGAAATGTAATAATTAAATGTAGGTAAAAACTAGTGTTCAGCCCAGTGTGTTGTTATTGGCAGCTCTTACCGCGTTCTGGAAATGTCACACCCTTTATCATAACCGCAATCTCTAGTACTCAATGTAAATATTAAGGATGACATCAATTTCAAACCAATTCAAACCAATTCAGACTTAGGAATATAAACAAGTCGTTTGTCCAGAATGGATTTCATGCACGGACTTTGCAAGCACGGATTTCACAGGACACTTCAGAGTGTTTTTTGTAATTTTCTTAATTTTGTAGAACTTAAAATCTAAAATGTCAAATCATTATACTTGTCAGAAAACTGGTAATGCAAACAGTAATCTGTCACAAAACCATTGTTTATTTTCCTAAGGGGCGGTGAACAGTCTTGCAAAAACGAGAGCTTACAAAAACTACAGTAAACTATATCAACATGAATGTTGGCTAGCAGGCGAGTGGAGCAGCTTAGCCGTTTGTTTACATCGTAGCAATAAATAACATTAAACTTATAATTGGAACTTTAAATAGACAATGAAATTAGAAATAATAAGACATACTTACAGATTGTCCTGACAAAGTGGAAAATGATCCATTTCAGGAGAAGCTTTCGTTTCTGGAAGCTGTTCTCCGTAAAATGTGCAGCGCACAGACAAACGTTGGGGTTATAATGTTCAGGAACAGTGTTTAAAATGTATTTGAACCACACACACAAGTTTGTCAGAGCCTTAGGAAGGCCAAACAAATTAGTTTTGGAAACGGCGTGCACCTTGTCCCCTTTTTTGCATATTCCGTGGGCAAAGATTATTTAAATTAGTTGAAAATGAGTTCAAATTCAGTTCTGGGAAATTGCATACTGTTAAATAAAATATCTCCCTTTGGAGTGGACTTTGAGCTTTGTAACCTTGCAGATCTTTTTCATGCTCAAACAGCAACATTACACACTAACTAAAGTTGAAAAAATTAAAAAGCATAATAGGACCTATTGGATGTGTAAACTGGCAAGACAAAACACATGCAGATTATAATCCTTCGCTCTATGCAGGTTAAACTTGTAAATAATCAGTGAATCACATGCATGCCGAACCGTAGGGCCTGGTCCGTATACGGATCATGGATCAACTACGATCCGTTTAACCCCTAATTGCCACCATTAATTCATGTATAGATGGAATAAACGGGATGTGAGCTCTTCTGCCTTGAAATGATAATTAAGGCGTAGGTGGTGTCAGCTTGATTTAAACACACACATTCACACATCCAGATGGATAACATCAAGCCTGACGTAGTCAGGTTCCTCTATTTTACAGCTTTCGGTGGCACCTGCCATGTCACAGAATTTTGAATGTTATTTGAATGGGAAGTGCTCTTTCTGTTTCCGTGGGTGATTTCTCCCTGGTGTGACAGCTGTTCTTGGCAGGTTATGGCATGAGTGCGCCCGGTGTCAGCAGGGACTGCATCACTGTCACCTCAGCAGACTTCTCTTTCACACCTGTCTGTTCTACCTGAGCTCCATGTGCTGTGTCTTATGTGTGCATGCGTGTGCTTCCAGATCACACTTTCAGACGCTGTTTTCACTTTGTCATATTTGTTTACACTGATATATCATGTTAAATTATGTTCACAAGCAGTCTGTAATGATTAAGGATGTACGCTGATTAACGCCTATTCTCAAAACCTTGTGAGCTCCACTGCATACATGGATATCAGCCTTCTAAGGCAGCTAAGCTATTTTTAAAAAAAAGCACTCACAAAATATCATTTTAATTTGATTGATTGCTATAGAACCCCTATACACATCCCTATTTGGAATAGTTTGGCAATCCGCCCAGGCCCATATGCATGTGCATACCCAGACGCTAAGCCACTGAAGTGAACGCAAACAGTTGAGACAGAAATCGGATGTGCATCATTATATTGCATCCGCGCATATGGTCTTAGTGACTGATGCCTACAAATACCTGCAGACTGTCATTAATGTTAATCAAACAACAAAACACCGCTGTTAATATTTAAGGACACGGAACTCTATGGTGTTATTTTACATTTAGGCCTAATTATTACATTTTTGTATCTTGAATACTACAGTTAGACCTTACTTTATTTGTAACTTTGTTGTCACAATCTATGCGTCGCATTCATGGACTCTTTATTTTGATATTCTGTTTTGTTTCCCTTCTCTGTTCAGTTTTGTTTCCCTGGTTTCTGATTATGTACCTGTTTGTTTCTATGGTTACTTATAATTATTAGCGGTATCTTTTTTGCTCCTTGTTATCCCTTGAATACTCCCTTTTCAGTTCAGTCCTCTGTCAGTTGTTATGTAATGCGTTTATCTCTTATGTACCCCCAACAATCTCTTGCATTTATTATTAAAGACTATAAAAAGTATTCCTAGTGTGTGCGTGTTGCTTATCCCTACCAGCACATTACAATATACTTGTAATTATTGTATTTGTTATTTTATTACTGACTGTTCACTTGCCTTTAATAATGTTTGAACTTTATTAGTTTGGCTAATGGTATCGAAGTACTTAAAGTGTGCTTTAAGTAGTAAATGAAAGCAAAGTTATTTTAGTATGTATGTATGTCAGCATATTAAATCTATTAACATATCCACCACCACTTTTTTTTCCCAGTGGATTGGCTTCTTCACAAAGATATACTCTAATTTTGGATCAAAGAAGTTTTCTAAAATGCATAATGATGCTTCTTACCTTGCGAAACAGCCTTCTTGTTTGCAGCTCACTAGGGTTTGGAACAGAGCTTTTAAAATGAAGGCTTCTTTCAGTCAGTATATCCCTGTTATAGAGCAATGCCTCTCTAGAAGCAATACTTTTAAAGTAAAAGCACAGTAACAAGCTCATGTCCACTGTCAATTTTGTGTGATTTCCTGTAGGTAGCTGCATTTTCAGTTTCCCTCTCAGACCATCTTATTCTACACCTACATGCTCCTAAATTCGTGTGGCGTACAGAATGATTTCTCCCACATGGCCTCCAAATAGTGCCGAGACGTCAGTGGAAGCCTTGCCAGCACCCGCTTGGCACGCCAAAGTAGATGTCAAGCAATTTATAAAATGTTTGAAATAATCCATCATATGGTTTTGAATTATATAAATGCAGCATGAGGATAATTGAATGAATGAAGGGGCCAGATGACAGGTGAACCGTTCAGACTCAGGTGTTAGCTGGAGACCTGTGAAGGTGAAGAGTGAAGGATTATTGATCTACGCTTCTTCCAGTTGTCTCCCTCAGGTGTCTGGACTCTATTCCCAGATCATGATCCGATCACCTCAGATGAAGTGCTTCTTCCTCTCCACACTTTCTCATCTACTCTGTCTCTCTTTCTCACAGTCTCTCTTTCCCTGTCTGTCTTTAGTCTTTCCCCTCCCTCTTCCCTCTCTCAGATTGCCCTTCGTATTCTTAGGCTCTGCTGATATCAGCATGCAGCCCTTGGTTGACATCTATAATGCATATGCATGCGCTAGATGAAGCTCGCTGGAGTTTGTGTTCCGTCTTGTGGGACGGTGTCTGTCTCGGCCTGAATTCTGAAGGGCTTCACTCTTCACTATGAACATATTCTCCCACCACCTCTAGTTTTGATTCTTTGTCAAACAGTTCTGGATTTATGCAAATCATTTCACTGTCAGACTTGTAAATTCAGTATTATTAGAGATTGAGCAATATTATTTTTCTAGGACTAGAATATTTTGTGTGTGTCTAATTTTATATTATTGTATATTTATATTTTATTATATTTAATAATAATAATAATAATATTATTATTATCAATATTATTTTATTAGCAATAGTATTATATACAAATATGTACTATTTATAACAAATAGCATTATTATGATATTGTTATTAATAATGTTTAGTAGTAGTAATAGTAGTAGTTTTAACAAATAAATTTTATATTATTATTTTCAAATATAGTTTATTAATATTGTTGTTAAAAATAATAGAAATATATTTGCTACTAAGTAGTAGTACTAGCAAGTATAGCAAATTATTATTATTAATAATAATAACATTACTAACATTAATAATAATTGTAATAATAATAATAATAATTATTATCAATATTATTTTATTAGCACTAGAAGTATTACAAATATTTACTATTTATAACAAATTGCATTATTATATTGTTATTAATAATGTTTAATAATAGTAGTAGTAGTTTTAACAAATTAATTTTACATTATTATTTTCAAATATAGTTTATTAATGTTGTTATTAAAAATAATAGAAATATATTTGCTACTACTTAGTAGTAGTCCTAGCAAAGATAGCAAAATATTAGTAATAATAATACTATTATTATTAATAGTAACATTACTAGTAACATTAAATAATTAATAGTAATACATTGTTTTTTTTATATTGGTAAAAACTATTGGTCAGATTGAATATAGTTCTAATCATGAATAATTCGGTTTATTGTACAAACATCACCACTTGTGGTTGGGGGTTTTTGTGTCTTGGATTTTTCGGATCAGGTCCTCAAGATTTTCACTTCCTCTTGAGAGAGTATAATTCTTGCCTGTAGCCCTTGTAGATCAATGGATTGAAAGCTTTGGTGTCTTAAGTGCTAAGACTGGTGGGTTTTTACTCAACTCTTAGGCCTACACCCCGAGCAAAAGAATTTGGGATTTATGGACGTTTTTAGACTTCTTGTAGGCTTTATGCAAAGATCAAACATGACTTTACACAACAGCACATTTCAGGGCAAAGCTACATGCATGTTGTTTTAGACTTTTACTTTCATGTAAACAAGCATACACAGGAGTAAAAGGATGCCCACATGAGTGTGGCCTTAGAATAGTTCCCATCAATACATCTGGAGGACAGCCATTGTGCCTGGAGCTGAGGCAGCTTCAGTGCTGTGTTGCATGTCCTCCTTTCGGAGGGTGTTTTTTTGGCCTGAGGTCGTTATGGTCACATTTCAACTAGGCTACGTGTGAAATGCACTGGATGCTACTGTGAGTTCTTTTATCTAGAGATGCACTGGTTGACCGGCCATAAATTGGAAACGATTTATATCTCTGGACGGAACTGACTGTCTTCAGAAACAATTCAGTGGCATTTTCTTTTCCTCTAAATTCTGTGGTAAGTGCTTAAAAGTGCTTTGTGTATAGCGGTATTTCAAAGAAACCGCTGTGGTTCCATTAGCACCACCTACTGTCAGAGAGTGACTTTTCATTATGCAATTATTCTTATTTAGCATAATTTCACAAATCTAAAGTCAGACCATTCTGTTTTTGCTTTAAATCTTACAATTGTTCAATCTAATTCAAATTCAAAAACTGCTCATGCTACATGCGTGTAGCATCTTTCTTTGGATCGTGATTATAATGCAGTGGTTGCTTCTAATTTCAAATGGCTACAGATATTTTTTGTTTAATGCCAGTTTGCCTGTTATAGAGACAATAAACAACAACACATCTTCTTGAACTAAGAAAAAAAAATCAGTAACCTGTATCAGAATCGGCAAATTTGCTTGTACAATTAGTAATTAGCTTGTACAAATAGTAATTTGAATCGTCAATGAAAAATCATGAGTAGTCGACTATGATTTTTAAAAATCCTATATTATATTTATAATTATTATAATAAATCTAAACCATTTATCATTTGCCATAAAATTATTGGTTTATCAGTATTAGTCAGGATGTTTACATTAGTGTACCTTTTCTTCCATTTTTTTAACACTATTTTATTGTATACACTAAATAGGGCCTAACACTACTGTAGTTTTACTTACTATATGCACTACGATACTATAAATACACTACTTCAATGCAAAGTATAACTACTATGTGCTTTGGTCTTTGATACTCTTTAACAGTGTATACTTGGTACAATGCAATGATGAAAACAATGCAGCACTTTGAAAAATGTGTTGGCTGTATGCTGATATGTTGCAATGTATTGCATCTAACCAGGCCGTGCCATCTTTTGTTTTCTCTGGCATCATGAACCGCTTTTATTTCTCCCTGGATCCATTAGCTGGTCAGACTGGCTAATTGAGAAAGGGTTTAAGCAGGGATTAAACCGGCATGAGATGTAGGTGGATGAGGGAGGCGAAGGAAAAAGGCTTTGGAAAGAGATGAGTGGCTAATATGGGTATTAGTGCACGTAGGTGCAGTTATTTGGCGTCATGTGACACTGAGTAGAAACAGAACAAAGCGCTGCCGACAATGGCCTCAGTGACTTCAAGTGATCTCACATTCACTGAGGCGCACAATGTTAACGGCTTCCGAATCTCTCATTCTGATCTCGCCCTTGTGCTTGTTCACTCTGGATTTATGTGCACTGCTGCATGAAATGAGTCTAAGATTGTTTAGTTTCACTTGTTCCTCAAGCTAAATAAGTTTAACATTAGTCTTGTGTAGACAGAACTTCGATATAAGGTCCGCATAACAGCTTATTCTGGCCAAGAACCATAGCCTTTTTTTTTTTTTGTCTTTTTTTTGTTGTTGCCTTTTTTAAGTTATTTTAAACCAAAATGAAAAACTTTATTTAAAGTCACCATGTGTTCAATGATTTTATCCCTTAAAACTAATCTTTGATCACCAAAATTACATATTTAAACGTTTTTGTCCTTGAAAAAAAATTTCTTCATGCCTTAAAATAGCTTGATGTAGCCGAACTCTACGCCATTGCCTCATTTAATATACGCGGTTCTATGAATATGCAAATAAGCCCCGTCTCCACTCACTCACACCAGCTCAGAAATCCACTCGTTGACGTGATTGGTTACCTATTTCAGACCGTGTTTTTGGTTCACTGCAGTTTTAAGCAGAAAATACTCAGCAATAGTGTTGACTTATGAATTTGCAAATGGTTTGTCTTAAAGCACATTAAAAACACAGTAGTACAGAATATACTATAAAATGTAATCAGAATTTCTGCCTGTCACTTTACTTTACTTACAAAGTTACTTTTTTAAATAGTTGTCAAATGCTTTTATTTATTCATTTTCAAAAATGAACTTTAAAAGTATGAACTTACTGCATTGTATGACTGATTTATACTGTTAAGACCTTTACAGAGGTCACAAGGTTGCTTTTTTTGACTGCATATCCCCTAATTTCTTCATTGATTAGTGTTGAAGAATGTCTTCAGGTTAGTTTTACTTCAGTAACTTCCTTGTTGTGATTTAGCATGGTGCATCGAGCACAGTTGGACCAGGTTTACTTCGGGTTAACCATGCGGCAGCTGTGTTCTGGTTTTCAGTAGTCTTTAAAGAATGCAGTCTTATATCCACCACTTCTATATGTCCCCTTCCAAACTCAGTCATAATCCTATTACAAAGGCTAGTCAGACCTCAGGACATATGAATGTAACCAAACTTCAGAGGTTTGGCGCATACTTTTTCCTGTGTGTTGACTTAAAACTTTAAATTATTGCCAGTAGAACTCAATGGGACACCACAGAATGTGCATGCTTCTCTTATCCTGCTGCAAGGAGAGATTTTATAATCTTTTATTGAGGATAGGTCAACTAAGGCTGTTAATTTCTGTTGCAGTATTAACCCACAGCTTTACCGAGGCATTGGAAGCCCTGCACCATTGGCAGTGAATTAATGTCTAAGCCCACGTCGTAGCGTTGGGATGCTACATAATGGCATGACTGGTGCTGTGGATTTGTTCTGGTCCACTGAGTCTGAGTGGCGCCAGAGGTTCTGCCCGGCAGATTTCAAGCGGTATTCCAGAGACCAAATCCCGGAACAGACACTGAGAGCAGAGCAGCCCCTAATCTCTTCGTTATTAGCTCATAAATATTTATTTGAGACTGCGTCTAAAGGAAGAGATTTGCTCACAGATCTTCAGATGAAGAGCTGTATTTTATGTCTTTTGACTGCGTGGAGGGGCCTGTTTTTGAATCTAGCAAATTATTCTTTTGTGTCTGGTCTTTTTAATGAATCGGTTGAACTGGTTCATAAAACCCAGTCTGAATTATTAATTAACAAATTAGAATGAATCAGTCTGAGCAGTTCTTGGAGTCAACTCACTGATATAGAGTGAGTTTTTGTTTTTTAAACATTTTATTATCTTTTTATTTATTTAATTGTAATTTTTTACAATTTACAATTTTTGTTATTTATATTATGTATTGATGTTATATTTATAATATATATGTATTTTGTTATTTTAAATGGGAAAAAAAACTTTATTTAAATATCACCGCAGTATTTAGTCAATAACCAGAACCATTGTACAGAATACACTGATTCAGAAAACAGTCTAAATGATTCATTCAGAAATCAGACTGAATTCGGTCTGAGCTGTTCTTGAGTAAACAAATACCTGATTCATTTAGAGTCTGATTAAAAATGATTCAGCTGAACTGGTTTGCAAAACATGAGTGATTTGTTGATGAGCAGTTCTTAAATCAATTTATACATATCTGATTCTAAATGATCCAGGGTAACAATTCACTGTTTCAATGAACCAAGAGATCATTCTTTGTTCATTGAGACCGTGAGTTGTGAACCTGGGTGATTTAGAATACGATATGTCGGAGTTCATTCAGATATATCTGATTCTAAGTGATCCAACAACAACTCACTATCTCAATGAACCAAGAACCATCTCTCCACAATAAATAAGAGCCGTCCGATAAATTTCAGGTTCTAAATGACTTTATTTTTATGAACTGAATCATAGCTGCAATAAACTGAACTTGGACCCATGAAATTGCAATAAACACCCTATTAAAAAAAAATCTTAGTCACACTTTAGATTAGGGTGTCCAGTTCTCACTATTAACTGACCACGACTTTTGCCTCAATAGACTCCTAATTGCTGCTTATTAATAGTTAGTAAGGCAGTTGTTAAGTTTTGGTATTGGGTAGGATTAGGGATGTAGAATATGGTCATGCAGAATAAGGCATTAATATATGCTTATGAGTACTAATAAACAGCCAATAAACTAGTAATATGCATGCTAATAAGCAACTTGTTAAAAGTGAGAATTGAACCCAAATCTAAAGTGTTAAACTTAAACTTAATAGAAAGTCTACATATAAATACCAGACATATATGGTCTGGCAAAGACATGTCATGTAAAAAAAAAAAAAAAAAAAATCTCTTATTTTTTAAAAATCGGTTCTTTACAACAAACTTTTTGAAAGAACCATTGTGCCATAATGAGGCCAGTCAGTAATGTCTGTGGCTTTGCTCTAAGCAGTGAAAGTCCGCAACTCATTAAGCTGCTCACCTTTGCTCCCGGGCAACTTTAAGAGTGTGTATGTTTTTGTGTGTGTGTGCACGTGTGCGTGTATAAGCCCACAGCAGACAGGTTCCCAGGGTGGTCATTAGTGCCCCAGATAACAAATAGTGTTATGTCTGTTTCCTTTTGCCCCAGGGGAGTAAAAAGATTTGCTGTCTGATGAAAATATCACCTCGCTCCCTGGAGCAGACACTCAGTATAACTTCATTAGCCAGCTCAATCCACACATTAACTTGATTACAGTAACTAACTTATTCAGCTGGTGACAATGGGACAATGTCCTTTGCTCAGGCTTGTCAATTTGCCGCAGGGTGTGTCTGTTCTTTAAAGAAGAACAAACTGAATTGAACTTTAACTCAAACCCATATTCAGGGATGAAATGAGGTGTGGATACCCGGGAAATTTTCTGATCTGTCTACTTGTTGTAAATGTAGAAACAATTTATTCATTTTATTTATTAATATTATTGCAATGGGTGGAATTTCAATGGTTGTGTACAGTCTTAAAGGAATAAAGTGCTGCAGGGATGACACATTTTTGTTGACCAAACCCCGGAAACAAGTTAGCATTTAAACACTTGTGTTTTCATCATTCAGAAATCATTGTTTTTTTTTTTTTTATAATAGATTTTTGGGGAAATTTCTGAAATAAGGTCTGTGGTGTGAATTATATTATTTTATTTTATATTTTATAAGGTGCTGTATGTAATTTTAAAAAGCATAAAAATACCATAATATGTTTGTAGATATTTAGGAAACATGCTAAGTTCACATTCTCATTTCTCTGATAAACAATGCTACAGCCAGTTACTCTACTTTGAAATGTGTGTTCCTTGTCGGAATGTCTGTTTTTTTTTTGGTCTGTGCGATCCCGCACGCTGCCCATTTACCCAATAGTATTTTGACACCCAGGGTTGAAAACCGTGTATTGCAGCCATGGAAGCCAACAAACAAATTGGGTCAGAGATCTGTTTCTACCGGACCCAAAAATCCGTGGCATCCATCTAAAAATCTCTATGAACGGAGCATATTCATACATGGATAAATCAACTCATAAACTTACAGTGTGTGTAAGCAGAGCTGCCAACTCTCACGCATTGGCCGTGAGACACACGTATATACCACTAATTTCTCATGCTGAAGTGTCAACCCGGTCGATCAAATGGCTGAAAGATGAGTTTATCTATAGATCTACCTGTTGAGCCACTTGTGATCGACTAGTTATACCGCAAATTAGTTAAAATCTCCCGGAATCTAGAGCGAGCGAGCGTGCATGCGAGACAGAGACTGTGATCCAAATGCGTAACGCACGCATGGCATAGAGGGAAAGTGAGCGAGAGACCTTGTTGTGCAGAGAGCATCAGACACCCTTCACTCTCTACCATTGTAGAAAAGTGAAGCCGCCAATGTCCAAATATGGCGCTGACATCTTGGAGCCCAAGTCCGCGCAGCAGCTAGCATGAAGAGGAGCCGCGTTATCAAGGCCTTGCCCACACTCCTGCAGAACTGGTTAGTATGGTTTATTGCAGAACAACTCATTATGTCAGTGTGAAGAAACAGTTATGGAAATGTAGAAATTAAAGTTGAAGCTCCAATCTCCTCCCGAAATCCCCCAAAAAAGTCTGTTGGTGTCTGTGACTACTTCGCTCAGAGATGCTGTCAATCTCAGCTGTCAATCATGACATCACACCCCTATTTTTATAGCATTAAATATCTAACTAAAACTGAACTTATTTACAAAACTAACAGTTGAACTTGCATCAGAGTGATAAAAACTACCTAAAATGACAGAAAAAATATTTTAAGTGTAATTTGCTTGTTTAGTTGCTCACGTCCCATTTGATTTCATGGAGAAGGCGGGGTTTATGAGGTATACTGCATCCAGCCACCTGGGGGCGATTGAAACGTTTTGGCTTGCAAAAGAACAGTGTTGCAAACAATTCTTACTCAAACGTTCAAGGAAAATGGTTTTAAAAAAAAAAAAAAAAAGATGGACACTGAAGACTGAATTAATGGCTGCTGAAAATTCAGCTTTGCCATATCAGGAATATATTACATTTGAAAATATATCACTTGTATATCTCTGTATTTTTGATCAAATAAGTGCAGCATTGGAGAGATAAAGAGACTACTTTCAAAATATTTATAAACCTTAATGTTTTCAAACTTTTAACCGGTACTGTATATCAATTATTAATCTGCAGTCAAGGAAGAACTATTGCACCATTGTTGTCCCTCACCCAGATCTTGATCCTTTTATTCTGTTTTGGATTTTATTTCACCTCAATACCTCTCCTGCCTGTTGAATATGTCCTCTAAGGTTTTTGAGTCTTGTTTTTTTTTTCCTCCTCTTCAATCTTCCGCAAGCTCATCCGCCTGGCAGAATCCTCTTATGCAGCATGCATGAGTGAACCCTTTGGCCTTAACGAGACGTGTCCTCGCACACTTGCTAGACTGTAAATGAGGTGGCATCCCTGACCTACAAAACGTCCCGTAACTTCATGCCGCCAGCCTGTGAGAGAAGAATTGAGATGTTGATGATAAAAGGAGGAGGGGTTGATTGTGGGCTAGTGGGTGGACTCTTGAATAAAAAAGGTGGTACCTAGGTAAATTCCTTCTCTTTTGTGCCTGAAATAACAGTGCAAGTTGCCTAGCAACAATCTTGAAGTGGGACTTATCTTCAGCAGGGGGAAATCTTCATGGTTTTTTTTTGCTGACATTAAACATGTTGTTGATTATTGGCTTATGCTGAGGGGATCTTGTTTCTTTGAGCAAATCTCTGCCAGTTAGATTCACAACGCATGCATGTTTAAAAAAAAAAAAAGAATATTCCACATGTTTTGCTCCTGAAATTGAAAGGGAAGTAATGCAAATGAACTATTAAGACTATAGGGCTGCACGATTAATCGAAATTAAACCGCACGCAATTTGGCAAAGGCTGCGATTATTTTATGCACAGCTTGTCAGTAGCTATGTTTCAATCACCCTGTTTATATCCACATTTTGAAATATCGCATCAGAAAACACAATTTTTTTGGGAAAAAATCCCTTAATCCACCAAATAAAATTATTAGCTTATGTTCGCTTGAGGTGGTTTTTGACTTGTGCGAAAAAGAGTTAATGCGAATAATGGGATATGGAAACGCATTTGTCGAATAAATTCTGACACAGCGCACTTTATGATGGGAATTCTGTCTCTTTTTATGAAACTGAACTGGGAATTATTTCATCCATAAGATCGAAAAATCTGAAAAAGCCCATCCATTTACCCACCCATAGACCTTCCCCTCAAAGAAATCAGGATTGAAGTGGTCGGACAAAAGAGACAGATTAAAACAGCAGGTGTAAACGGGAATTTACTGGGCCTTTGATGACTTTCATTTAGTTATCTTGCCATATAACAGCTGTAAATGTGGAGTTAGTGTTGGTGTGGAGGTAGTGCTACGTTTTTTTAATGATAGATTGCATTGCATTACATTCATTTTTCATCAGATACCGTTTGTGGTATTATTACGTGGTTTTGGTATTTTAACTTTTACGCTGTGTGGGTGTCTTGAAGTTAACATAAAATAATGGACCTGGTCCGGTTTTGATCAAAAATAATAAACTTTCAAACATTTTAATAAATGCGTTTTCTGTTGTGTTTGGTTTCTTTGCATTTACAGTCCAAGTATGTGTAGACCTTGGCCTCATGTTTAACTTGTGTCACAAGTGCGTCTCTCTTCACTTTGTCTTTCTCCCAAGTGAAGGATACTACCATTTTAGAACGAGGTCAGACGCGGCTCTAAAATGCTGCCTCATGAACTGGAAAGCTCCTGTAATGTAATCAAATGTTCTCAGGGGAGATGGAGTTTTATCAGAGATATGCTAGTGATTCATGGCTCCTAAACACTGAAATTACTGGATTATTTGTTGCAAGGAAGGTTTTGGATATTGCCAGAGTGGTTTCCTAAAGAAGCGTTCTCCTGTCAGGCGAGATGTCTGGGTTGAATACCTCAGCTGTGTGGCTGACCTAGCTGGTCAGAAGTTCATATGGAAGAGAGGCATAAACAAAACCACTCACCTACACTCTCTTTAGCATAAGGATTGTGGCGTCGCCTCTGACCGACGTTTTTTACCGTTCTTTTGCGTCTGTAATCTACCTCATAGAAAATGTGTAAAGAACACACACACACCTCTCTCGCTCACATTGATAAACACTGTAGACACACATGTCTCTTATGTAGCAGGACTTTTTCATCTGACTGCAGCATGCACAAACTGAAATTGTGTTTTGCAATTTTGCTTGGTGCTGTTAGTGGTGCAGAAATCAGAATTACAGCAGCTTTAATTGAGTGAAATCTCATTAGAAAAACATGGGGAAGTTTAAGAACACAATGGAAACCTTGAAAAAGGGGTTAAATTGTGCCTAAATGATTTGGAAAGGCGTTTCGGAAACTTTCATTCCAAAAAGATGGTCCATTTCTTCCAAGATTTCGGCAAGATTTTTTTTAATGTTTTTGAAAGAAAGTCTCTTATGCTCACCAGGGCTGCATTTATTTAATCAAAAATACAGTAAAAAAGTAATATTGTGAAATATTAATTAATTTATTCCAGTAATAGCTAAACTGATTTTCATCATTACTCCAGTCTACAGTGTCACATGATCCTGAGGATTTTTTGAAAACAGTTGTGCTGTTTAATATTTCTGTGCTAACCATGATACTTACCATGATTCAAGATTTTTTGATGAATAGAAAATTCAAAAGAACACCATTTATTTAAAATGTTTTTGTTTGTAACTTTTTTTTGTGTAAAAGTCTGTCTTTAAAAAAAAAAAAAAAAAAAAAAAGGCTAAATGCATCCTTGCTGAATGAAAGTATTAATTTCTTTTGAAAAATGACTTACCTCAAACTTGAAGGTATGTATTATGAACATTTATATATAAAAAAATATATACATATAAATAAAAAAAAATTGTCCATACAATTCAAGTCAAAGGGGTCCAGTGATGTTTTAAACCCCAATGACTTTCATTATATGGACAAAAACATTTTAACCTGTCTTCAAAATATCATTTTGTTCTGCAGAAGAAAAAATAATACAGGTTTGGAATGATATAAGGGGGACAAAATCAATGCTGTTTAAATGTTATTAATATAAAATTGAATGTAATTAATTGTAATGTTTTAATGTTTATAATAGTACTATAACAATAGGATTTTTTTTTTTTGTGGAGGCCACCACAATCACCACTAGATTTACGGTTCCCCGCCTTTAAAATCCCAATTTATCCCCAGGCTAACTTATACTTAGAGTAAATATGCCATTAAATGTCAGCATTTCTCTACCTCCACTGCCCAGCATTAGTGTTTAATTAAAGGACTCCATGCCTCTCTATTTCTCCTTCTTTTTCCCCTGTTTTTATTTAAACATTTGAGAAAAAAAAGAGAAACAGGGAAGACAGACAGAAGAAAATGAGATGAAAACAGACAAAGGTGACTAGAAAGACAAGGAGAGACGAGGAACGAGTAGACTGTCAGATGTTTTTAGCCATTTTGTTTTATTTGGCTCATTTTTTGCCTCCATGCAACCTCATTTGTTTCCCCCTGCATTTCAATAACTGTCCTCAGTCGTGTTATCCCTTCCCCAGCAGGTTCTCACATGCCCCTTTGCTTTTGTCTTCTCATCCTCATCCTTCATTTCCTGCTTTGGCCTTTAGATGTGGTGTCTATGTAAAAGTTTCCATCATTTTTAGAAAAAATCAGTCTGGGAAAAGGATATAGATGAAGGTTTATCTGCTGATCTCATAAGACATTCTGCAGTGTTTTGTGCTTGTGTTTCAGATGTGTACTTTCATTTTTTTATGGAACTGAAAAGCTTATCTTGTTAAACTTTGGCGTGAAACTCGTCTCGCACTGTTGAATAATACCTCAAATCGTGTGGCTTGTTGAGGAAAGGTGTGTTATTACTTTTATAAATGATAGGATTTATAATTTCTGGCTGGCAGGAATAAAACGGATGGAAAAGATCCCTTAGAGATATTTAAGGAGGACACAAGCAATATCTAGAGAACAGAATATCATAAAGACTTTGGGGGTGCATGGGCTCTTTTCACTTGTACCTGCCTAGCAACGCTCTAGCAACCTTCTAGAACATCCTAGCAACTGATTGACATTCCTCTAAAACTATTTTGTGTTGACTTTGACAATACAAAGTATATTTTGCTGATGTCTTAATAGGAAAATTTTAATGCAATTTTGAATTATTGGATTACTAGCTGTTTCACGGTTTTAATTTTTGAGTTTGAAGTTTCTTGTTTTACCAGTAAGCGTATAGGATAAATAACCTATACTAAATCAGGAAAATAGATGAGGTAAAATAAACCATAAATATTGGTTGACACTCTCTTGATTTGTGCCTATAGGTGAAAGTGCAATAAGTCTAATAAAATCTAAAAATAAATTTCTGTTCATTATAATTGATTATAATTTTGAGCTAAATAATCATAATTATATTGCATCATTTAATGCAGCATGACGAAAATGTGACTAAGTTTTCATTGACTAAATCTAGACTAAAACGATCCAATATTTAGTCGACTAAAACTTGACAACAAAAACAGGACAAGGTTGACTAAATATGCTAAAAAGTACATTTGACACAGGACTAAGACTAAATTAACAACATCACCAAGACAGATTTGTACTCGCATTTGGCACTTGGTGAGTGTTAATTTTAGGCACTGCTTGGAAAACATCAATCAAACGTAGATTTTTTTTCCCCAGAAATGTGTCACACGATTGCATTCTCAAACACCAGGCGTCCACCTCCGAATGCAAGACAACATGACAGCATTTATTGCGTTTCGTCTGCACGTTCTGAGGCAAAAGTAATTTATGATTTATGAAACAAGCCACTGTGGCTTTCACGATTGCAGCAATTTCAGCAATTTGCAGCAATATTACAGATATTTAGCTGCAAATTCCCCCAATTTTGTTCTCTTCAACACATGGCATGAATATAGTGCGTTATTCACAAATGTTTTGTGTTAAATTCACTACATGGAAACACAGCTATTGTCCCCCAATCAAATGAAACTGTATGCTGCTGCTAACATGCTGCTTGCTATTTGTCATTTCAAAACCTCATTGAGCATCTTTTTCCTCTGAGGCAGGTTATGATCAGCCCTTAACTCCAGCCTCTGGCCTACGGGTCTTCTCAGTGTGTCCTGTCAGCACTCAGCAGGACATCTATCATGGGTTGGCCAGGCAGGTAGGAGTCTCTTGGGGCAAGAGGCTTGGCAAACAGCCGACTACACTCTGACTTTGTGTCAGTGTCACCGTTTGAGTCATTGTGCTCATCATAACGGTGCACACTTGCAGCTTTGTGTCTGCAGTCAGGAAAGCAACTAAATATTTAAATGAACTACTACATTTTGTCTCTACTGTAAGTGGTTTTAGACCGTTGCGATGTTATGAGGTAATTGGCTCTTTGCTAAGAATGCTAAAAACGTTACTGACAAATCCTACTTAAGCAATTGTGACTGTTTGTTTATTTTTTTTAAAGACAAGCTTTTTTTAAATGTAAGTATAAGGAGGATTTGTATCTTAGGACAGTTTTAAATGCAGTTTTACAGACATTATGGTCAAACGTTGTTGCAGGGTCACTTGTAATATTAACACAAACAGCCTGTTTTTCATTTTCATATCTTTATATAAAGATATTTTTATATAAATGTTCATGCTAAATTAAACCATTTTCATCTCTTCTTCTCAAATGCACATGTATAACATCAGGAAGGACACCTACATTTCAGCGATGATTCAGCGATGATCGCATGATTTAATGCATAATCAGCCAAAGTATGCATATTTATGCAGGGGCCGCATTTTTTCAAATACGCCGCACTTTCGCCGCATAAATTGCAGATTTCAGCGCAAAATATGCGGGGCTTGCATGATTTCATAATCCCCGCATTTTCGTTGTAAAAAAAGTCACATATCTTAGCAGAAAAAGGTTGCGTTTGCTTCACACAAGAGCAGCCTTTTCCCCCTGTTGCCATGGGAACGTTATGAAGTGATGAAAAGCTGTAAAACAGGAAGCACACATTTTATTTTTTAATATTTTATTTATTAATTTTTACAGAAATTGTAGCATATTCCTTTTGTAAAGCTACAGAACTTGTTTGATTCATCAATATTTTGTAAGTTTGAGGCATGTGTTTATTAAGGTCTGAAATAAAACAAGATGAGAACTTAAATATTCTCAGAACTTTCTGTGATGTAGAATGCTCATCATAGGAAATAAGAAGAAATTACTCTTTACATTAAGGTAGTAGCCTAGTGAGAACAGGGTGTTGGGGGAATCACTTTTTTTTCTCTTTTTCATCAAACCGCAGTTTTTGCAAGTTCCCGCAATTTTTTGCATTAAAAAATGCATCCCGCATATTCCATCGCATTTAAGAAAGCGTGCCACATAATCAAGGATTTTTGCCCGCAACAATCACAAAAAAACTCACAAACTGACATTTGCTTCAAGGTAAATTAATATCACTACATTTGTAGTCTTCACATGTTTTAAATCATTCTATCGGTAGCAATTTCTTTTTAAAGATAAAAATGGTGGATAAAAAGTCTTTGTAATGTTCTTTGAAGAATTAATTCCAGCAAATTTAAAAATATAAGTACTATCAAATCAATTAATTGCGTTTGTTTATATGTGTGTGAACGTGTGCAAATATACAGTATATGTATATATATGTACTATATATAATCGATTAATCAATTTGACAGCCCTAAAAAAATCTAAATTTAAATTTAACCGCTTTATGAGCACATCTGACTGAATCTGTTGACTTACACTACCATTTATAAGTATGGGTTCAGTAAGATTTTTTGTTGTTGAAAGAAATTAATACTTTCATTCAGCAAGAATGCATTAAATTGATAAAAAGCAACAGTAAAGACATGTTTACAAAAGATTCTTCTTAGCAAAGGGTCAATTGCATTGCGACATAATCCTTTGTGGATGTTTTTTTCTGTACCTGTCAGTTGCATCTGCTTTGAGCTCAATGTAAATATTGGTGCATTAGGGTCAATGTGTTTGTGTTTATTAGATCACATTGACTTATTCTTTCATCAAACCGCAGAGGCTACCCAGGGCATCGTATTTGTGTGGAGGCTGGGGAACGAATGAGGAATGAGTCAATATCACGATTGTTACGCTGAGACTTTGCCCTGCTCTGGAGAGTCTTCTGGCCTCCATCATTGGCTTGTTAGGGATGCATTTGTCTTCAATCGACCCAGGAGTCTGCAACATGGCTCCCTGTTATTCTTCTCATTCCGTCTTTGATTTTCCGGCTATCTGCTGCTTCTGCCAACCTGCTGGAAAAGATCCAGTCGGTGTCATAGAGGGAGGCAGGAAATAAAGCATTGCACCTTTTAGCGTCACAGCGTGTATCGTGCATATTTAATTACGTCTGGGTCCATACTCAGGAACATGAAACACTCAAAAAAAGTGGGAATCGGAGATGAAATGTTTTTTATTTTTATATTTCTTACTTCAAAGTCTGAGAGTGACTTTGTGGTGGCCCTATAAGAGAGCAAAGGAAACTCGCTGTATTCCCTTTAGGTGCCCGCCGCACCTCCTGTCACAACAGCTTCGTCATCCACTCAAAGGCTCCTCGACGGGAGGTGACACAAAGCGCTATGACAGGACGGCCGTCAGCTCGCATCCTCTGACGTCCTGATCGGTCCCTGTGATTGACAGGTGGGAAGCACCCGCAGACTTAGCTGAGGTTTTCAAAGAGCAGCTCGTTGGGTGACTTGTGTGGGCCCAACGTTTCAATTATCAGCCTTCTCACTTGGCAAGACAATTGGCCTTTGGGCCTCTTTAGCACATTAGACGTGATGGGTGAGACGAAAGCACTCATAAATCCTGCCACTTTTGCTTTCTAGGATCTGATGAACAGTTTTTGGCCCTGCGGTTGCCTCATCAAAGACACCCTTGACTCTGTATGTGGCATTGATATTCCTTAAAACGAATTGGGCAACGGTGTGGCTCAGGTGCTTGATTCATTCTCTGCATGTACTGTCTGCGTGTTTCATGTCCCATGTTTTTATTTAAAAATATTCTAGATTCTGTTTTAATGGTTCAATTAAAATGTAATAATCAAAAAGAATGCCTAATCAATTTAAATAATACAACTTTAACACTATAATAATTAATTAAAACTTTAATAATAGATCTTAGTCGGGGTAGTGCTATTTGTATTTTTGTTAGCATTAATGAAGACAAAACTGGGAGGGATAGAAGTGCTTCGTACTAGGACCTTCATGCAGTGCATGCTATTGTAAAGACTATATGTCTATGCCTCGTTTTTGTCCGTGTTGAATGGTCTAACCTTAAAAATGTATGTAATGAAATTTAGCAATTCTGTTGTCTGTTTTGATGCAAATTTATTATCGAAAGCTGTTGTAATCATGAATTCATTAAACTTTTAACATTTTTAAATTAATAACAAAAAATGTAAGTCAAATTAAATTTGAACAATTCCTTTAATTTTTTTTAGCAACAGAAGATTTTGGTTTATATTAAAACATGGACAAAACGTTGTGTGATTGTGAGCTATGGTATTCCTATGAAAATAACATTTTAATAAACTGTATTTATACATTTGAGAACTGTAGTCTACTGTATAATAGTGTTATATTTCTGCCATCATTTCTTTAAAGTAACTGAACTTTTATTTTGGTGGGTTGTAGGTTGAGTTTCTCTGTGTTGCTGATGATAGTTTTATCAAATGAAATGGTGAAATTCTGGTGAAGTGAACTCAGATCAGGAGATGATGTTCATGTGGAGTGTAACGGCAGATGCTGAAAACACCACAAGCTTATCGCATTTTGATTAAGCTTACAGCTCTACTTTTGAATTATTCATTTCCATTCTGTGACCTTCTGCATAACATACTGTAATAAATACTATTCGTAACACTTTATTTTAGTGTCATTGTTGCATGTCACATGCAGATACTATAGTTTATTAACTATAAATTATGCATAATTACATTCAACTAACCCTAAACCAAAACAAATCATACTCCTAACCCTATAGTAAGTACATGTTGTGACTTAATATTACTCAGTATTTAAATGTATAATTACAGTGTAACAACGATACATTAAAATAGTATAACCATTCAATTTTGTTGTGACTGGATTCCATGATCCGGTCTGCAATTCTTTTGCAATCATTGGAGCCTAATGCGTTGATTTTAATTGTCTTTTTATAAGATGCAACTTGTACTTTTCCTTTTCCATGCTTCTTAATTGTGCTGTTGGAAGTCGAATAACTCCATCAGATGATACAGAAGACTCCCTCTTTTGGGGTGGGCGTCACTTTAAGTGTGCGTTGTTTACTTCTCAATCAGCGTCAGGCTTAATATGATTGCCAGGGCCTGTTTGACTCATTACATTGTACCATTTCCCTGCATGGCTAGGCCCAGATGCTATGCTAATTAGCTCACATCTGAGGGGAGAGAACCCAGGGCTGCAAGCGGACACGGCAGGCCGGTATCAAATGGGTGTGCATAAATTAAGCAGTTTGTCGTCATTATGTTGCACCAAATTTCTACCGCTAAAATATTCAGTACGGCTTTGTGATTAATTTGAAAAGAGATGACACGGATAAGTGGGTCTTGTAATTACTTTGACTTTGAGAAACTTGTTAGCGTGTTGACATTTAATGTTAGTTGAGTTTTGGCACACGGCGAGCAGTTTTGTCCACTTTTCCGGTGCTTGTTCCAATGTGTTGCGCTGGTCACCCAAACATCTCTGTCTTCTCTCTCTCTCTCTTTTTTTTCTTCTTCCAGGAAACCCTACAGGGTTGTTCAATTTCTTCGCCTCTTTGTTCTTGTCCACAGTCCATGTCAGTAAAAGATAGCTTGCATAAACACGGATAGGCTTTTCGGTTTCTTTGCAATGTGCAATTTGTGTCTCATTATACTGGACGCAGCTTCACACACAGGATAACAAAGCCGATTAATAGTCTGTAATTTTAATCAGGAAACTCAATCGTACCGCTCAACAAATGGAATCGCGATGTGTGAAAGCAATTTGAGGTTATTTTCTTCATGGCAGCTCAAAAGCAGTGGGATGGGCCATGCAACCTTCGATTAGACACTGATGAATGAAATGCTTTTCATTTGTTTTGGGAATGATTTACAATAGAACTGATTGTTGAATCATTTCACTGTTTTTTTTAATTATTTATTATTTTCGTTAAGGTACATTAGACTGCTTTCTTAGTCTCAAATTTGCAATTCACATACAGTTTGTGGCTGGGTTTTGATATGTATTTTTGATCTGCACCTACTATAAATATACAGTATTTTTTGACTAAACTATTTTAATACATGGAATTTTCCCAACAGTTAACTTTCTAAGTGGTGATGCAAAAAAAAGTTAAATAGTTCTGAGCTGATTGCCTTAAAGCAACTGCATAGTTTTTATTAATGTGTGGATTATTATTTGTGTCTAACAAGTGATTGAGTTTAATTCATTTAAATGAATCTGCTGTCTGTTTAAGTGAAGCGTTTAAAATCTCTGATCACAGCTTAGATGGTTACATGTATGTCAAGCCTCACAACTCTTTTCAACATCGATAATAAAAAGAAATATAACTTGAGCACCAAATCAGCATTTTAGAATGATTTCTGAAGGATCATGTGACACTGAAGACTGGAGTAATGATGCTGAAAATGCAGCTTTGCCATCACAGGAACAAGTTACGTTTTAAAATGCATTAAAATAGAAAACAGTTATGTTATTTTGTAACAGCATTTCACAATATTACAGTTTCACTTTGATCAAATAAATGCAGTCTTAGTGAGCATAAGTGACTTTTTGCAAAACATAAAAAAATACAGACGCCCAAAAAATACAGACCCCAAACTTTTGAAATGTAGTGTTATATATTCTCCTTTTTTTTAACTTTTCACTCTTTGATTAAAAGCATAACCATGTGTATCCATTGTTCAAATTCACATATTCTTTTCTGCAGTGTTGATTAGAGCCATTGGTGTGTAGCTCTCTCATTAGAAACTCTGCTTGGCCCGTCTCTCATTTGGGGATCAGCATGCATTTGTTGTGCACCTTCTTTATGGTATTTGCTCTCGGGATTAAACTTGAAATTGTTCAGAATGACTCGACTTAACCGAGCTCTAGGGAATGCTAGACTTTGATCAATCATCTGTCTCCTTGCTTGGTACTCTACATGTCGTTGCTTCATTATACCAACACATGGATGAAAACTTGTGCCCCCCCCCCCCCCCCAGCTGAAGGGTAAAGCAGCTCTTTTTATAATGACAAGGTATATGTTTCAGGTTGTCATTACATTTCGGATTCAATGGTTGATTGTATGGGTTGACAGAGTGGGCAAGTCTAGGCAATTCCCATCTAAAGTATTCCGTTACCAGCCCCTTTCAAACTCATCCCTTCCTCTTAGACGGGTATCTACCTGCCCTAGACTGAAAATAAACATCTGTAACTGACTGTTATGCCTCAGAGACTAACCCAAAGGCTCAGTTCGACATGAATGCCAATATTTGTGTAACCCAAACTTTGACATGATAGCCTACAGAGAGGGTGTAAACATGAACTGTAGAGTATTGGAAATCATATTTTAAGTAGGGCAAGCTGCACTCAGATTTGTGTACGTTTTAAGCGCAATGAGAGATTAGCCGCTTATTTGAACTGTAATCGCAGGCTTACCACTCAACCCCAATTCTCCAACACACAGACTTGCTAAATCTTTGCAAAAGTTTTGTTTGTCATTTTTGTTCATTTCATACCGCTTTCCCCTCTCCAAGGGATCACAGCAAGTCTCAGATGCACTAGCGCGCCCATATGGCAGGGAATTCAATTGCAGCTGAATTTAAAAGAAATGTTTACTGCAAGTTTATATTTCACAATATGTTGTTATATTTCAAAGTATGTCTTTGTACGTCACTATTGCAACTTTAAATCATAATATGACTTTATATGTCTTTTCTCACTAATTTCTTTATATCTGGAAATTCACTCAATCTCAAAATACAGCTTTATCTCTCACATTTGTGGCTTTATATTGGCTTTACAACATTTTCTTATTTTTACGTTTGTTTGGGGATTTTTTTGGCTCTGCTCCTGTTATTTTCCAACTGCTAGTGTTTTTATTCAGGTGGTTTGAAGCAGATGCTTTGTTAATACTGAAACAAGCATCTTAAAACAACTTAAGAACTAAGAGGATTAATATTGTAATATGTGCACAGACATCCTGCATTTTTAAGTTTTAATAAGGAAAATGTTTTTTTATAGGTCTGAAAGATGGGTACATGGTGCACGTCTTCTGTCAAACAATGCATACAACCTTGAATTCACCTTAGCGTGTCCTCCGTAAAACTCTTTGCTTTTCATGCAACAAAGATAGAATAATAAATAGATTATTTTGTCTCTTTTGACACTTTGCCTGATTATGCAGATGGTGGAAGCGTAGAACCACATGTGTTGTTTGAAAACTGGTTATTTATAATAAAGAGGCTCAAAGACAGGGAGGAAAATGTTTCTGTTGCATTGTCATAAATGGAATTTCAGACAATTTTCTGTTGAAGAAATGTTCACACATCCCTAGGGACATCAATGACTGGATCTCTCAAGAGGAAGTGGCATTTAAAAATTAGATGCAGCAACAGCAAAATGACATGATTGCCATTAGAAATGGGTTGTTATTAAGATTAGGGCATAATGAGGGGTTGGTCCAAGAGAGAATCTCTCTTTTTTTTCATTTGGGAGAATATTTTTGTAGGACTGGCCAAATATTGCTAAAGATAATAATAATAACCTTTATTTGCTATAGCGCCTATAACTGTACATCTCAAAGCACTTTATAGAAACAAATAAACCATATAAAATAATCCACAATATAAAATTAAAATTTAAGCAACAAAATAACCATATAAAATAATGCACAATGGAAAATTTATACAAATATTAAAATAAAAGCTACCGTAAAAAAAAAGAAAAAAAAGATGAGTTTTAAGGTAAGATTTAAAAATGCTAAGAGATTTTGCTTGCATTATCTCGATTGGTAAAGAATTCCATATTGGAGCTATTGAAGAAAAAGCCCTATCTCCCAAACTCCCAAGCGAGTTAAAGGAACAGTTAAAAGACCAGTTTCCGATGAACGAAGGTCACACTTTGATATCTAATTTATATATATAAATATAAAACGCGTTTTCTAGTAATATGGTATTTGACAAAATATTTGAATATGTTATACATTTCCTCTGAAATATCTTAAAAAGCTTATAGGGTGATTTGTCAGGGTTTGGGTCGGTGGAAGTAGCGAGGACTTAAGTGCAGAACAATTGGTTTTTATTAAATAAAAAAATCAAACAAAAACTACCCCATGGGGCAAAACAAGACAGGTAGCAAGACTTTACAGACTTGGCATGAACAGGACACACAAGGATACCTTAGACAACGAACCCGCACAGGACTGAAAACACAAGTAGAATAAATAGGGAGAGAAAACAAATCAAGTAACGAGGGAGGACAGGTGGAGCAAATGAATCAATAATCAGGTTACAAGATGAGCGGGGTTAGACAAGCAACAGGAGAGCACATGGCACAAGAACACTCAAAAGCCACGTGTTCACACAAAAGATGACATGAACGCACGCAGCCAGTGAAAAACACAAGCTGCATGCAACAGCACAAGACAAAACATTACATGAAAGCACGAGGCCGATGTAAACACAATACGCGTGCTACACAGAAAACAACTACACACTGACAGAAGAGCTTACTGTCCGAGCGAACTCGAAACAAGAACGGGTTACAAACACGCGGAGCATGAATCTCCGAATCCCGACACAGAACCGAAACCAGATTATACAGATGTGGCGGGATCAAAACACCACGCCTCGCACATGTAGCAAGGTATACAGACGAGAGCCCTCGAAGCCGCACGCCCACACAAAGACATGACAAAACAGGAGTGTCAGAGCTCTATCACAAAACCAAGAAATAAACTAGACAGAAGTGACAGAACCCTGACAGTGATTATTATATTATATTATTTAATGTAACATTTTATAATTGTATTTATTTTAAATAAGCATCCACACACACACACACACACACACACACACACACACACACACACACACACACACACACACACACACACACACACACACACACACACACACACACGCACACACTGAACATCACCCAGTTTTAATTATGGAACAGAATTGTTCTTTTTAACCAAAGATATTTGGAAAAATGTGAGGTATGTGTAATATAAAACTTGTTCATCTACTATAACATTAAGCCCTTGCTTGACTTCGCTTGCCTGATGTATGCACAGATAGCGCTAATCTACACGGTCTGTTTCCCGTTTTTAAAACACCATTTATGACAATATTTACCCATGATCTTGCTTATTTATGTTTTTTCCACATGTTTATACCTGTTCTTTTCATTTTGGCCCACCATCTGTCGTTCAGGGTTGTTTCTGTTGTAGACCATGGTGCCGTGTTGACAGCCACACCTGGGTTATTGTAAACCATCCAGTCTTTTCCAGACCAGTGTCACCCCTGTTGTGCCGCCAGTCACCATCCACCCCGCCGACCCCACCTTTCCTGTTCCTCTTCTGGTACGCTGGCCAAAGTCACTCTGTTTGTGGAGGTGACCCCTCAGCTCTAGATTAAGTTATGAATCATCTCCTTAATCTGTCCAGACAGAAAGTCACCCCACAAACTAGGAGATGGACTTCTGCAGCGTGTCATTTGTTAACAGATGGTATAAATCTTACTCTTAAATGCAACGTTAAGTATTAATCATTGCTGGCCCTGTTGCTGTCATGCGAAAAGCCGTGGGTGGGCAAAGTGTGATTAATGGACTCTGGGATTCAAGAAGTTACGTGCGAACGCACCCCACCTGCCTTTTCTCCTGTTGCACCCTCATCCAAACAGGAAGTTGACCTGCGAGAGATAGACAGATGGATCATTCTGGCTAATTAGCCCGAGGGAGGTGCCACATGTGCTCGCTCTCTCTCACTCTCAAAAGGGCTCCTAGATTTAGCTCCTGACACTCCTGATCACGAGCAGTGCTCCACTCCCGTCCTACAAGGAAACCAAAGGACGGACGTTAACGTCTGCATGATGCTATGACTTGCTGAATCAGTCGCCGTTTGCACGTTTGGACACTCAGCGCTGTGGAATATGATGTTGAAAAATGGATGTGTTGTTCTCTCAGTTTCCATATGCGGATAATCCATGTATTGAGGTCATACGCTCTGTTCAGAGGTTGACAAAGAGTATTAGGCATATACTAAGAATAATGTGTTGCAGTTAAAGGGTTAGTTCACCCAAAAATTTCAATTCTGTCATTTTTCACCACCAGCTGACAGAGACTCTCTCCTCTCCAGAGTGGAAGCTTTGCTTTGTTTTTACTTTAAATGTATTTTAATGGGTGTTTTTCCCCTGACATGTTTGTCACATTTTCCTTTTTAATACGTCATACGTGTATTTGTACAGGAATCATAATAACTTCTGACAATATTTTGTCTTTTTTTTTTCAGTTTTGTGCACAGCGAACAGAAGCCATAGTGAAACACCCAACCCCCCTTTTATTAGTCTAGTTTTTTTTTTTTAATTTTTTATAAACGCTGTTTAGAACTGCAATACCCATCATGCTCCCCTGTTTCCAACATTTTTAATTGTATTTGTATAGCTAAATTAATACAATTTAAATAAATGGAAAATAAATGCACAGGAAAAAAGGTCCACACCATAATATACTATAACAACAACACAGATGAATTAATCACTTTTGATTTTTTTTTTCCAGCTGAAGAATGATACAAACATTGACAATCAGAATCCACCTGAAAACTGCAGTGCACTTATAATAAACAGAACGTTATCTTCCGTTAGTGGGCTTCTGTAGTTATCACTATAGTTATTGTTCTAGGTGTGAATGACCCAAAACTGGCCAGCTACTTTCTTCCAAATGACACTTCTGGTGTGACAGCACACTTTGCCCTGTCAAAGCCTTTCATCTCCCCCTCGATGCGGTAGTACCCTTGAGTGCCTCTCTTCTTTCGACCCCGCCCTTCGAAGGAAAAGTCGCTTGAGCCATTTACATAATCAATGCTGGATTGAGTTTGCATAAGCTGCTTTCACCCACTACGAAATACCTGGCAGAGCAGACATCATTGCGCTTAAAGCGGCCTGTCTTCCAGCTCTTGCTGGTGCCACATCCATTCAGAGGCTTGTAATCTCTCCTTCCCTCGCAGAACTCGCTCATTGGATGAGCAAAGCCCAAGGACTCATACGAGCGCTGTCATCTTCAGTCCTCACATTCAGACAAAATTGTCTTTATTGCACCAAAAACACAGAACATGGCACCCACTTGTGCATGTCTTTAGGTGAAGTTGGGTCTTTGCCGCCAAGCAGAGTTTGCTTCTAGCACAAACACATCAAATAACTAAGAGTGACATGATTTCTGATGATTTTTGTAATGTAAATATTTGTTTCTTATCTTTGTGTTGCAGCAAATTCTTTCCGCCTTGTATTTGTGTGGATGTGTGCTCTTGGCCCATGCTCTTGCTCTGATGGTAATGTAATCTGAAGGGTCACTAGGGCTCTGAAGGGGCTCTAGCCCTACCCAGCATGCCTCAGTGGACCCCCCCCCCCCCCGCATCCCTGGACATGGCCAACGTGATGAGAACCACACGGCATAATTACGTTGTCTGAGCAAATCAGGAAGGAGACACTTTCATTCCCAGTGAAGTGTTGTGGCTGTGCCACTAGACATTTCCTCCCCAGCACCATTAGTGAAATCAGCCCTGTCCCTTGTCAGATTAAGTGTTGGCTTGAGCTCATGATTAGTTAAGCAACTTTTGTCCTTTTTTTTCCCCTTGTTTTTGCCAAATTTGGGGATGATGTGAACATTTTTGCTTTGTAAAAGACAAGTCTGCATACTTGTTTGTTTTTCGGGCAATCATCTGTGGATAATCAGCTCCTGATCTAATGGTTTAAAACAGTTGCATCACTGATACCCTCAGAGAGAGAGAGAGAGAGAGACAAAAAACTTTTATTAGTGGTGTTTGCCAAGTCAAGCATCACTATTGGTATTGCTCATACTTAGGGTTGGGAAACAAAAATGTATTCCAATTCTGGAATCAGGTACTTGCAACTACATGCCAACTAACTCTTTAGAGTATTAGTAGACTGTCTGCTAGTGCTGGGTGATAAATCGATTTTATCAATTAACTCGAATGTGTAGTTTACGTCGACTTGTTTGAATGAAAATTGGTTTTCTCTTAAACATCTGTTGACGCTCCCATCTGCTCCCGTAGTTCCGAACAAACAGCATGGCAAATGAACAAGACTGCGGCAGCACAAGCACACCCGTCAAAAACATTTATAAACTGAATCTGCAGGCCTGCCAACTCTCACAAATTCACCATGAGACTCACGCAATTGTCACTTTTTACACGCTCTCACGCCACACATTGACACTGACACCGACAGACAAGACAGAGAAGGTTAGCTATTGATGTGAAACAAATTCTCAGCTCTCAGATTCTGTCAATTTAATTACAAAATTTAAACAATAAACACCGTTTTGGTGCTTGTAAATGTGACGTGACAGATTGCTAACAGATCTCCGTTCAAGCGGCACGTGAACCTATCATCTGTTACTTGTCTTTAGTACTAGTTAATAGTAAATAAACACGAATGATCAATAGGTAATTTGAAAGATACAGTTCAACTTACCGAAATGTAATAAAATCGATCGATCAGTGTTTTTCAACCACGGAAAGAGGTCCATAAAACAGCTGGAGAACAATGTCACGTAACGTTACATTTACCTCAGGGAAGCCATTTAATGACCCATAGCACGTTAGTTGGACTTAAAAAATTGCTATAGAGAGGAGTATTTTGCTAAATATGACAACTATATTACATATTTATAATAATTTTACCTTTATCATTAAAATATTATAACGTTGTTATAAAAAACGCTTTATATTTAATTTGAGATGTTATTTTTAACCCTTAATAATAATACGTTAACAGCATTAGGTGAGATTTTTTTTTGGAGAACAATTAACATAACACATTAACGTAGCCTATCTATTGTACCTAATATTTATCCAAAGGAATCGATACTGAATCAAGATCAGAATCAAATGCATTTTTTACACATCCCCCCGATCCCAATCCACCCATTTTGTTACGCTACGTTATGTTATGTTACATTTTCACTGTTTGGCTTGTTAGTATAAAATAAAGTTAAAACTTGTTTTGAACAATTTCTTTGTCATCTGCAGATTAAATCATAAATCGGATTTTTTGTGAAAAAATTGGGGATTTTATTTTTTAGGCCATATCGCCCAGCCCTACTGTCTGCTTTATATCTGCTGAATACCATGAACAAAAATCAGCATTCTAAAGAACTACCGACTTATAAACTAGACAGACTAAACTACATTTCAAACATTATTAACTTTATTGCGATGCTCTTCAAAAAGACATTCTACTGTCTATAAGTAACTTTGCAACCACATGTCAACTTATTCTAACCCTACCAGTCTACTAATACTCTACTAACACTCTAATGAGAGTTAGGAGACATGTAGGTGCAACGTTACTAAAGCCACTTTCACACAGAGATTCCGGAAAATTCATGGATAAAGTGACCTTGGATTTGACCCCGGGTTCGTTTGATTTTGTTTCATTCACACTGCCAGTGATTTTCCGGAATCAGAGAGTGCATTCACACACAACCCGTAAAAATCCCGTAAAGACACGTGACCTCGATGTGACATGTAATGTCTCAGCAGCGTCTTAAGTTTGCTTAAGTTGAGCTGCGATTTCTCTCTCTCAAAACCACGCTTGTGCATTTTTCCTCTGATTCGATCATAAACTAGCGCATTACAAGTTGACGCAAATACTGAATTAAGTTCTCTTTCGTTTCTTCTTGCGCTTGAACCGAGAAATACACACAAGAGATTGTCAGAATATCCTCATAAACACAATTGGATATGTCTTAACTGAATGTATACAGTTGAGATAGAAAATGCATGTGTAACAGTATGTTGGATCCGTGCATTCAGTCTTAAAGTGACAGCAGCCTAATAGACCTGCTGCTGTCTGTGTCATTAATGTGAATGTTTAGTTGTTTGTGTGCTCTTTTCCCCAACGTTTACCTTTGCTGTCATCTAATGCTCACTTAATCTTTAAAAACTCTTTAATTCGTTCGGTTCACATGACGTCAATGTAGCTTTTCGCTGCCATCTTGACGACCGACTGTCTCAGTAATGCCTGCAATGTGTTGTGCAGGAACTGCAACAACAGCCGAAAGAGGAACCCCGAACTGGTATTTTATTCTATACCAAAAACACATCCGACCCGAAGCGTGCAGCCATGGACCCCTATACAGCGCGCGAGTAACGTTAATGAATTGAGCTCTGTTTCGTGTCTGAATGGACAAATACACACAACATTATGTTTAAATGTCCGTTTTGGAGAGTATTCACGTTAAATGTGTCGGTTATGTCTTAAACAGAGTTGCCATCCAGTCTCTTTGAGAGAGCGAGAGAGTGAGAGAGCGAGAGAGGAAAACAAACAAGCATGCAAATGGGAATTATCGCGGCCGTAACGTATTGTGCGATTAATTGATTTATCGACTATCGCGACAGGCCTAATCCAGATTAATGACAGCTAGCCGTGAGCCGTGGCTAACAGCTGGCAAGCTACCAGCTGAGCCACTTAGCTAGCTAAGAACTCGCTACCTAGTCAGAGCAACTACCACCAAAATCATACATTTTATTTTTTTATTTTTTATAATACCAACATTTCCCATGATTAAATATAAATCCTTGGTGGCCAGGTGCCGCGCTTTTACGTCTTTTACCCATATCCAGCCACATCATATTGATACGCGTCTGTACTCTTGAAAGCCTTCAAGCGATCCCCACTGTATGGGGAGGGGTTATGCACAAGATATATATATCGGAAGGCAAATTGGGCCAAGTCTGGGGCAGATAATAAAGGACAAAAGAAAACTGGGGGTAACAAATAAGGATCGGAGCCTAAAATTTAAATTTTATCCATGTATCTCTGTTTTTCTCTCTCATTCAAATGGTAAGTTTGGGCGGCAATCCCGGGCGAGATCGGTCGTCAATATGGCGGCGTTCTATTTCTAGTGACGTAGGTGGCATCTATGAATAGCATAGTTAAATGTAATCTTTAGAAAACTCTAAATATCCAATTTTCATAATGTACATTTATAGTGATGCCTAAATTCACTTGCATCATTTAGTTTAGCATTTTTTTTTATTTCCTTTTGGTTTAGATATATTTATAAAAACCCACTCAGAACACCATAGCAACACCCTGGCAACTAACCCAACGCAGTAACACCTTATCATTTTTAGGAAATTATCATTTATCATTACCATTATCCTTACCTTATTATTGACGAGGAACGGATAAACTATAGCGATTAGTCATAATCCCACCCACTTTGAAGCGGTACTAACTGCAGTGGAAAAGCAACCGAGCTAAAGCGAACTGAACCGTGCCGCGCTGAGCCGAGTCGTACCACGCAGTGGAAAAGCGAAGCGAGCCAAACCGTGCCGCGCCGAGCCGAACTGTACTGAGCCGTACCGAGCCGTACCATTCAGTGGAAAAGCACCATTACATAAGCAGGTTGTCAGGCAGGGCTCTTTCTATACTATTATGACATGCAATCAGCCCTGTTTGACAGCAAAATATGAGTTGCCAGCTGAGGTCAGTGTTATGTGTTTTCAATGACAAAACCCCAACTGCTGGCATTTTTGATGGAAGTTTATTCATTTCAGGCTTTTTAGTGTAATGCAAATTGTAAAGCTCTGCAGGTGTGAAAATGCCCTACGTTGTTTCTTTAGTTTGTCAGCTGATGCCTGCCTGAACAAAGACAGCAGTTTGACTTGTGAAATGGTCAAAGCCTGAGCGCCTGCTGCGAATTTCAGTCTGAAATTAACATAAAGTGTCTGCCTATGTATTAAGAATAAATAGCAACTATTAAAATAAAGTAACCTCCCTGCAGAGAGTGATTGGCTCAAAGAGTTGTTTTAAATGACTAAATGTATTTGTGGTTTAGTTACGACTATAAAGTAGTTATCATAGAGGCAGGGGGGCACCCCCTTGTGGGCATTATTTATTAAGAGACCTTTTAAAGTGGGCACAAAGTCAGAAGCATGTGAAAAACAGCCAGAAGCTAAATGCTCGTCGGTCACTCCAATCTCTTAACTCCGCAGCTGCAGTTCTTTAATTCCTCTTGTTCTTACATGCTGTTTGAGGTTTAGTCCAGTTGGTGAGATTGTGCACTTGTGTAGCATTTTGAAGAGAAAGTTTGCTTCTTGCAAATCCAGCTGTTATTTTCATATTTTTCTCATGCAGAATCATAATGCTCCTCCTCTGATCTGTATGCTTAAAGGGTATAATAAAGTACACAAAGTTCTGTGATTCACTTCTGTTTGGGCTTTGAAGGCATGTGTACATTTGATTTACAAATGACTTGATTTATTCAGAATGGGATAGGATGTGTATTATGTGGAATTTGTGTATTATGTAGTTTTTGATTTGTTTTTGCTCAACAGTTCAAATCTAGTCTTTCTGACTAGGGATGGGAATCACAAAGAATTCAGTTATTCCATAACAATTCAATTTAATAGTTCTTTAAGTAGCTTTGAGGAAGAAAAGTAATGCAATTCTACTGCCAAATTATGCGATAACAAACAAAAAAATGTAGTATCATCGTTTTTCGCCTGTCTCAAATTCATCTATTTGTTCGTTTGTTCTTTATTTTTTCATCAGTTTTTCTTTTGTTTGTTAGTTCATTCATTTGTTTATTACATTTGATATAATACTGTTGACAATACTTTTTCTATCAAATGAACAACCAATCAATAACTACACTGACTTAAGTCTCACATGCCTTAAGCTTTAACACGTTTGAGGAGGATGATATTTTTGTAAAAAGTAATGCATTTCTAATGCCAAATTATGCGATAATTGGCGCAATCAAAAATTCTGGTATCATTGTTTGTTTGTTCGTTCATATATTCATTCATTAGTTTGGTTGTTTGTTACATTTGTTAATTTATTTGTTCATTCACTTTTAAATAATGATGTTAACAAAAATTCAGTACTAATGCTTGTCTTTAACTGCCCGTCATATGAACAACCAATAAGTAACTACACTGATTTAAGTCTCACAAAATAGCACAATAAGTTGTAAGCTGTATGTGCTTGATTTACTAAACAGGATTGACTTACCCACCTTATTTTGCAATGCAGAGATAAACTATTTTCTGTGAATGTACAAGATTAATTCTGATTCATTAGCCTGTACAGGTAAATAATAGAAGAATATCAAAGTGCATTAAACATGCAGTATTTGCGCTACAAACCAGTGTGTTTGTAATTCCGACAATACACTAAAATGATATACCAACATCAACATCAATATCAAGCAGCATAATGCTGTTTATGCTGTATGATTTGGATTCACTAAATCTGTTGGCTTTGATTCACTCTGATTTGACTCATAAGAAATCAAACTACTGCACTATTCAATTCACATTTATTTGTATAGCGCTTTTCACAATACACATCGTTTCAAAGCAGCTTGACAGAAAATGCATGAGTACACATTACAATTTAGAGTGATCTGTTATCAGAGGTAACTGTTTAAATAAATAAATTTTTCGCTAACATTTCTGAAATACATAACTTAGACAATGTATTAATTTAAGGCAGAAACAATGAGCTCATTGAATTAATGAATACTTGTTTGTTAACAAATGATTATGACATGCAGAAAAATGTAGCATTGGTGCATGTTGATTTAGAGTTTGCGTCATCTGAGGCACTACACCCGCTTGACGCAGTTGCAGCTTGTTAGGACAACAATATTGATAGCTTTTATTGCTCACCACTTAATTTCACTGTGTGTGAATCTCAGTATGATCTCAAAAGGCGTTGTTCTTTATTGTTTGTGGAGAACAGCCTTTCGTATCTGTCAAATTCATGTCTGTTGAACAGTATAATTCAAAATCTGTGTCGATCACTAACCATTTTTTCCGGTTACACAACGTGGATCTGGCTTAATTTCACAGGACACGGGACCCCCAGGGTCAGAATGGATAAAGAGCAAAGCTAACTGCTGCCTATGCTGTCAGTGTTTTAGTGAAGTACTCAATGCATGACAGGACAGAGAATAGGTGCTCGCCGTATAAAATGACTTTGTGTTTGCTCTTTGATGCCACCAGGTGTAATGTGCTACGGCAGCACAGAGAGCGTGTTATAATAGGCAGAGAAATTCAAATTCCAGCTGAGTTCACGTTAGGTACTTGCGATGAGGTTAGCTTTGACTTTGCGACTCAGTAATTGGATAAAATATAAAATGAGAGTCTCTAGAGTCACCTCTGATTAGGAAATTCAATTTAAATTGAAAGTCGGGCTCTGACTTTGTGGACCCTGTGAAGAGCTAGCAAGAGTCCAATCATTGGCTTTATTATCAGAGTAAGATGGATGGGATGTGTTGGGACCACAGCTCAGGTTGAAATATGGGTATTACTCCGATCATACTAGATGATCATAAATTGCTGTTCACAAAACCACAAGGGTCATTTCAGGGAGATTTGGTCCGGGTGAAATATGAGTTGGTAAAAATATTCTTCTGAACTACTGCAGAAAGAAGAGCACTTGCTAACTACAGCTAGTACAGCCAGAGTAGACCTCTTTAAAACGGAATAATTTGGTAGCCCTTTAAAATTCAATGTGGTAACATCAGTTAATACATGGTGCCATGAGCACTTTTTTTTTCATAGCGTATATTAATCTTGGTTAATGGTAGTTGTGTGAGTGTGTATTTATTAATATATAATTGTTTGAAGCTGCAGTCCGTAACTTTTTTGGGTTAAAAATTATCCAAAATAAATTTGATCAAGTACATAACCAGCCAGTGTTCAAAACTATCTGCTTGCCTTAGCTCGATTCAAAACGGTAAGCTTGTAATGTTTTTAATTTCAGTGGTACTGGTGAATTTCCTCGGGAAATTTGAGCATGTCTTTGCGTCATTACGTCAAATCTGTACACATAAAGAAGAAGTTTTGGCTAATAGGCTATATTGCGTGTGAGGATGTTGGAGGTGGAGATTTATAGCCTTTTCTCACAGCACTTGATATTTTTGAACTTTTCAATTTGATGACGGATCCAGTAAGGTTCAAACGACAATCACCAGTAAAAACTGGAGATTCACACATTGTAAAATGCAAAATACTTCAAACTTCGGAGTGGCTAGAGAAAAAAAGAGATTACAACCGGGCCCATGCGAAAACAAGGATAGATATTGGAAGGGCATTAAAATGTAGTCACGCAATGCTGATGTTGTTAACATTAACAATTTGAGAACAAAGTATAATTTGCATGGTTTGACGTGATATGATAAGCGATCGTTAGATTTAATCATCGCGATTTACTGCAATGCTTTTTTCCCCCTTAGTTGGTCAGAACAAAAGTGGATGTTACTTACTTTTTCAAATGACAATTTCTGGTGAAAATTTTTATGTTGGTCACACTTCCAAAAAGTAGAATCTGTGATCGAATGACAGTATCAACACGGCACGGTGACTGACAGCCGCACATTCTCCTCGCCGAGGCACAACCCACGTAAAGTTGATCATTCAGCGAATATCTGCAATTGCAGATTTCAAACAGAGATGGCGACAAAGAGGAAAAACTACGGACTGCAGCTTTAACATTGTATTATGAATTATTTGCATTTGCATATTCATAAAATGAATAGAAACTTATTATAAAGTGTTACCAGTGCTTTCGCCAAAGAGATTCACATTATTATCATAAATAACAAAAAACATTATAACCTACTGCATTAACAATTTGGAGACTGTGAGATGCTATTGTGAAATCATGTTAAATGACAGGGTTTGTCATCTACAGGATGAAATTTGTGCTACTTCATTAATGCTAAGATTCTAAATAATTCATGTTCAATTAAAAATGGCAATGTAATTAAACTATCTTCTTCACAGCTTGCAATAGGAAGTGACTTTCTCATTATCTCCGTGGCAGGCCATTGCTGTGGATCATCATCTGTTCGTGCTTGTTTTTAAAAGTCACACACACGCTGTACAGCAGCACAGCAGTCGTCAAAAAAAAAAGAAAAGGAGACTGGCGAAGATTAATTATCTTGGGATTTTGGAAGAAAGGGAACATGTAATCTTTTCACCCTCTTTTGGAGCTTATAGCACTTACTGCAATCTGAAGTCACCAGCTTCTTTTACCTCAGAGCACAATGTGGTGAAAAATAGGTCAGAGAGGTTCAGCTCTTTTAAAGTCACTGTATTCCCCTTTTTCTTCACTTCTCCGTTGGGGTCACCATAGCGGCTAGTGACTTCCGTTTAGTAAACTTCCGTTTAGTAATTGTCTTCACGCTTGTAAATGTGACGTGACAGATCGCTGTAGCGGCAGGTAAACCGATCTCACTCTTCTTTACTAATTAGTCAACAGACACGAATGAACAATAGGTAGCCTATGTTGAAAGATACAGTACAACTTACCGAAATGTATATCCCTCATACATAATATCGATCAATCAGTGTTTTCCAACCGCGGAAAGAGGTCAATAAAACAGCTGGAGAACAATGTCACGTAATGTTACATTTACCTCAGGAAAGCCATTTAATGACCATAGCAAGTTAGTTGGCTAGAAAAAAAAGCTATAGAGAGTATTTAGCTAAATATGTGTGCTAAATTTACGCAGGAGCATCCCGCTGTTTCCACTACTCTGTTATTTTGTAACATAACCCACACAATGTGATTGGGTTTATTTATAGTCTGACTCGGCTCTACGTCCGCTTTTAAGAATGTGAACTGCTGATGATTATGGCAAAGAATTCGTCCAATTTTATTACTGTGCAAGTAATTGTATGCTTCCATGCTTTTATCATTTCTAAGCTCATCGCCGTCGACACCCTCAGACAAAACAAGATACGTGAATGTCAACATATGTGACTGCTGGCCATTGTTTCATATCATCAATCCAGGAGGTGGCGCTTGTCAACTTCGTAGAATGATGAACAGACAAAGTTATGTTGTTTACGGTCTTCGTTAAATAGTCTTGCCTGTGCTGCCACCGCAAACTAATGTTGCCATTGCTTTTTGCCATTATGGACATTAAAATGAAGTAAAACAGATTACAACCTTTGTTTCAGAGGTGTCCAATAACACCTATGTAAACCATAGACCTAAACACGTCAAGCTGTGAACCGGAAGTTTTGAGCATCCTGCTTACACGCACGCGCAAAGCATAGCGGATAGTTTCGCGTCCCATGAAAAAGGTGAAAAATCCAGATTAGCAGCTGGAGATGAAGTCTGGCTTTAGAGTAACAGGTTGTAGTGAGTTGAGGTGATTAGCTGTGTCTTGCTGGAAAGTGTCAGTGAGAATGCTTGCGGAAGCTTGGAATAGTGCCCCTGTTGTGATATAGGCTACTAAATCTGCTCCTTGTACATTCTGCTGCTAGCTTTGTAGCACCTAGACTGGCTTGTTACCCGAGAGTTGAGGCAATGATTGGCACTAACAAGCCTTATATTTTCAGCCTAGATTGCTAGACTGATTGCTGACTGGATAAAGGTAGACTTGGAAAGCAGGCTGGTTTCAACTGCTTCTAATGCAGACTTCAAATCCTGCTGGGAAGTTCCTGCTTCCATACTACATTCCATTTACAGTCTGTACTTCCAACTTTTTACTTGCAGAAGTGCCGTGGAACGTCATTGAAGTTGGATTTCCAGCTTGGAAATCCACAATGTGTGTGTATAACATGCATGAACATGGTGGCATGTGATGATAAACATTCACTTTTAAGGAAGTAAGATTAATCGGATTAGTCAAAGTACCCACAATACATTTTTGAGATAGAGGTGTAAAATGCTATTATTGCTTTGTAACTTGGTTGATAGGAGTCTGCAAAGAACAACTGCAGAGCTAACTTTGTTGTTTCCATATTTCTTCCAAACATTTTTGGTCTGAAGTTAGAAATATTAAGGAATACCATCTGTGACACTTTGAATGGAATGTAGCATTAGAGCTTGGAAGTTATGATTATACGTAAATGTTTTGGTCTGAAACAAATATGCATTGGCCATTTGTTAATCTTTAACAACAACCAAAATAAGCTTTTAAGCATTTTTAAATCTAGAGAATCATAAGAAATGTATTTTTGTATTTCCACACATGTACATTAGTATTTATTCCAAGATATATCACATTTTTTCATCAGCAGTCCAAGACGTGGAAAAAATGAACTGTACATTCAACATTCATAATTACATTTGTGATTAATACCAATTTTCTTCAGTCATGATTCGTTTACTAGTGATAGGGGAAACAAAGCTTTCCGAAACTTTCGAAACAAAAAACCTTTTTGATAGTGTCCATCACTATCTTGAACTGACATACCCCGAACATGGACAGTTTTCACTAATTGCGTCTTTTTTGTGATTTTGTGTGTATAATTATGATCATACCGTGACTTAAATACAGCATCTGAGTTTGATATTAATCGAGCTTCACTCTAACGTATGTTGTGCTTTGCAATGAGAAATTTGTCCAAGCTGAAGTCATGTATGAGTAATTTTATTTACAAGAAGTAACAGATGGCAAGGAATGCATTCGGCAAGCGAGTCTGTTCTCCTTCACCTGTTCCCTGTCAAGGTTCTGTAGCAGAGCCACTGCCAGTCACATGAAGCATATGGCTGTTGCCCACTGCTCGAACTTTAATTACCCAATAAACCCTAGAAATACAACCATAGAAATGCCAGTCTGCTTATGTTTGGGTTTTTCCAGTTTTATTTCAGCCTGCAGTTTCTGACATAATGCCTGATTTGCCACACGAGTAGACCTGCGACTTGGTTTGCATGGTGAAAACTCAATGGGATCCAACGGTATTTAAAAAAAACCACCAGGAGCTGTTGGACGATGTAGAGCAATAGCGGGGAGCTGAAAATGAAAAGTGCAGGGGCGGGATTTTGGGAATTACTTTTTGGTACTGCTTGTCAGCATCAGCGGAGATTTGACTTTCTAACACCTACAGCTTTGAAGTTGAGAAGCGTGTCCTGGGGTGAGTTGAGGCCTGTGTCTCGACCCTCACCTTAGTGGTGCTTTTAATTAGCTTCTTAGCAGTGGGCTCACCCTCTGCACGGCTCTGCAGGCACCGTAGACCTAAAACACTGCCCCCTGCTGCCAGCCTGACATTTCTCCATGACTGGTGTCGTGCATCTGATGAGTTTCCTTCAGTTCTCACACTGGCAAAGGTTTTTCAGACTGTTGGGTTGGCTGGAGCTCCCTCTTTCATGTTTTTCTTTCTCTCTTTATCCTTTGTGCTCTTATATCTTGAATATCGCAGTTGTTTCTGCTAGAAAAGAAATAAATTAAATAAGGAACAATTGTGTCTTTTGCTAAAGCTGTCACCTAGTGTCAGCTAGCAAAATAGGAAATACATTTGTTTTCTAACAGGTTTCCTGCACTCCCTAGGTTTCCGTTGGTGAGACGAACAGATTGCCCCACCCCCAAACTAGCACCATTGCATTGGTTCAGTCAGTGTTGCCGGGGTGAAAGGCTTCGACAAACAGCAAAGTTTTGAAAACACCTTTAGCACTTTCAGTTAAATCAACCTTCAGTTTGGATGGGGAAAAAGCATTGTGATTTTTTTTTTTTTTAAACATTCTTTCGGTCTCTATTATTTCACTTTTTTTTTTTTTTTTAAAGAGATTTTTCTGAGTTTTAGAAGAGGGCTCTAAGCTCGGAGTTTGGCCCAAACCCAGAGTACCCCCCCCCCCCCCCCCCCATATGTAAGTGGTTAGGACTAGAAGTGTGGAGTAGGGGCGGTGGAGGGATGCTGCTAAACTGTCAATGGATTTAGATGAGATTGCTGAATCTATATGTACCTCTTATCATTTATTGCTGAGTGCACTCGTGTTAATTATCTGATCGTGCTTCTCCCGAACTTTGTTAATAAAACATCATTTGTCAAAATTATCAGCTATCAGGCAGTAATGTCTTTAAGACTGTTGGGCTGCGTCATCATAAGACTCTTATTTATTCAGTGTGAATGCATGTATTTTTCTGGTTGAAAAGACCTGGTGAGATTCAACTACACTGAGAGAAAGTGCAATGCTTCCAGTGTTTTGAGATGTGTAAAATGATAGACAGAGAGGCTAGCTTCAACAGTGTTCTCAGCTGCAGCATTGTGCTGTTCGCGTAATATTTTCACACAACATTAATGGCCAGCTGGCATTTATACAGTCAAAGGTGAAATGCTCTATAAAACATTAAATAAAAACATTTCTCAGTTGGGCTAAGCATAATCGGGCCATTGCTGTCTGTGGGAGTAATATTTTAAAATACTGTTTGTGTAAAAGAGCATATCATGTTAAATTTGCCCTTTAGTTGGGTCTACTAGCACTAAGCATCTAGTTGGCTGTATAACCACGCTCTGTACCTTGGTCTGTTCTGCTCTCATTTACTCGCATGGCTGTCACAATACCGGTCTGATGAGGCCTCGAGAGGATCCTGCTTAGCGTACTACCCATTTCTCATTATACAGCAAAATCTTGCACAAAGTAACAAATGCATTTGTTGGTTCAGCCATGTCCAGGCCATCTAGACGAGTGTTTTTTATTTTATTCCTTCCGGGGCAAATGTGGCAGAATAAAGTGAAGCCAGTCAATGAGATTGTTTGTTGAAAAAAAAAGTAATGTTTTACTTTTTTATAACTATATTCCGCAAGGTTGCATTAAATTGATGGAAAGTGACAGTGACTTACATTCTTACAAAGATTTCTATTTAAATAATAATATTAATATTATTTTTTTAAATGTTATTCATAAAATGTTATATCCCAAAAATATTAGGCAGCACAACCATTTTCAAATGATGATAATAATAAGAAATGTTTCTTGAGCACCTAATCTGAAATTTTTAACGATCATGAGACACTGAAAAAAAAAATTATTCCTTTTTTGGCATACCATTAGTCTGGAACTACAAAAAATAACACCAATCCTGTAGACTTGGAGTTGGAGTTGGAAACAAAGCCAGTCCTGGTGAAATGCTATATTATTGTGATATCTGAGTCTAGGGGTGTGTGTGTGTGAAATGGAGAGAAAGCATTTGAGACGTGTGTGTGTGTTTAGGTAGCAGCTGCTTATTTGGTTTTGCTCTGACTGATTCTCCAGTGAGACAGCATATGTAAATAGATATGTGTGACTTCAGACTGCCTGTTCCCATCTCTCCATCTGTCCATCTCCATGGCTCTGTTTGGATCCTGGAGAGTGTTGCAAGCGATTTCCACTCGTCTAGTGTGTTTCTGTGAGTGTTCCGTATGAGTGCATGCATAAAAATGTTTAAAAAATGTATTGTTAAATTAAAACACTATCTCTTGACAAAAACAAAAGGAAAAAAAGAAAGAAAGAAAGAAGAAAAGATGACTGGGGGCCTTTGGAGTTTGATTTAAGTTCAGGTCATTTAGATTTTGAGACCAAAAATCAACTTGAAGCAGGCACATTTCATGCTAATTGACTGGCCTTTTCTACTATAAAAGTTTCAATAGTAAAGTTCAATATTAAAAGTTGATGAGTGGTATTTAAGTGTTCTAGGTATTAAGTGTTCTAACTTGTGATTGTCACCAGATGAAAGATAAAATGGGTGAAAAAATCCCATAGAGGTAAATTGAAGGAGGGACCAGAATATCATAGAGACTTTAGGATGGTCTATTTTGACTAGAAACCACAGAGAACATCCTAGCAACCTCAGAGCATATTGCTGAAAACCACCCATAACACCTTACCCGAACACCTCAGTAAGTACCCGCCCTGGTATCGATGTGGCCAATTATTTACAGTCAAACATCACTCACAATTTATCAGAAAATATTTCTCTACTTATCTGAAGGCAGATGTTTTCTGTCCTCTTCTTTCCCTTTCTCCAACTAGTTTAAATTTCCACTGAGACACCTTTCACTTGTTCTTTCGGCAGAAACTGATAGATTGAATGCTGTGGCCCCCACTGACTTGAAGATTGCTGTGATCTACCACAGGAGCTCAGAGGGACGTCGTCTCCCTAGCCTTCTAACTAACACGCACACACTGTAAATGTTTTTTTTTGTTTAAAAAAAAAAAAAAAAAAAGCCGCCTCTGCTTATTTCTAAGGCAACTTATCTTGTTGCCAGTTATGCAGACCTAAGGCTGCGCAAAAACACAATTGTTGATTATTTCCCTTGAGATTGTAATCGCACTTATTAATGTTGGTTTATAGAATTTATACTACAATATTTATTTAACATGAAAACTACAGTTTTTGCCAAAATACTATGTATATTATTGTTTGTACAATAAGACTGGTAACTTGTTATTACTAATAATAATTGAAATAAATAATAAAATAAAATAAGTTTTCATTTCTGCTAAATTAATAAATGCAATTAAAATAATTTTTGGAATTATATTTTAAATAATAAATTAAACAGGTTACCATGGATTTTTTTACCCTTTTTTTGACACCTCTCTCTCTCTCTCTCTCTCTCTCTCTCTCTCTCTCTCTCTCTCTCTCTCTCTCTCTCTCTCTCTCTCTCTCTCTCTCTCTCTCTCTCTCTCTCTCTCTCTCTCTCTCTCTCTCTCTCTATTTATTTCATTCTCTATTTCATTCTCTATCTCTATCCCTGTCAATCAAAAGGATGCGGTAAAACATGACCGACTGCAACTCACACTGTGTGTGAAGAAAATCTCTCCTGTTGAGCGACAATAACGCATTATAAGCAGGCTCTATTTGACCCTGTAGTTCAAGCCAGGGTTGCCATATCTGCAGTTTTCCCCTATACTAAACATTATTTGTAGTGCGCCTCTCACCCAATAATAGCAAATAGCTCTGTGCTTTACTTCTAAAAAGAAACAAAATGTCGTCTTTCAAATTCTGTCCATTTTATCACGAAATTGAAAAAATAAATGACGTTTTGAAGCTCTAAAATGTGACGTGACAGATCACTGTAGCGCCTCAGTTCAAGGAGCAGGGTGGACCGCGAGTCTATTCTTCCACTTTAATACAAATTAAACTTGCTTGGAACTTGCTTGTTAACAATATCACTTAATGTTGCATTTACCTCAGGAAAGTAATCCGTTTGTTAGTTAGCTTAAAAAAGTAGCTTAAAAAAACTAAAGAGGAGCTTATTTACTGTTAATTATCTGTGTATGTTTGAATAAATTTGCCATGAAGACAAGTGCTTATGAAACCTTATATGTGTAACTGAGTTGTATACAAACATTTCAGCTTTTATTTGAGTGCAAATATTATATCTGGAAATAAATAAAGTTGAATATAATAGCTCTGTTGTTAATTTTAACCTAATATATTATAGTGTAGCAAATGAGAGAGTTCTCTGTTTGCAGCGTTATGTGGGAGAGATTTTTTTTTCCTCTAAGAAAAAACAAACTATCGGCATCGGCCGATATCATTCTGAATAATCGGCTATCGGTATCGGCTCAGAAATTTCATATCGCTGCATCTCTAATGTAAGTACACTAAAAAGTACTACTCTACTCTAAAAAGTAGTCAGAATACATTACCTAAAATGTGTAACCTAGATTATGTTACTAACTACAATTTTCATCATGTAATCTGTAATCAGTAACAGACTACAATTTGTAAGCAATCTTTACTTACAAGTAAATAAAATTACTTACAAATTGTAGTCTGTTACTGATTACAGATTTCATGATGAAAATTGTAGTTAGTAACATAATCTAGGTTACACATTTTAGGTAATGTATTCTGACTACTTTTTAGATTACGTTTTACCTAACTTGTTTTAAACGGGCCATTACATGTACCATACTGAAATAAAAAAAAGCAAAGAGAAAGAAAACATATGATACCAACGTCATAAAGTGCATTAAATATTACATTATACAAGGGTTTTCCAAACTCAGGTTAATGTAGGTACTGCAGTGGGTTCATGAGTTAATAAAAAAATAAATAATTAAATCACAGGAAGTTTAGAAAATTAGGGAAAATAATTTAATTGTTAATTATTTACTGCCATTTTGTGAATAGAATGTAACTGTAATCTGATTGAGCAATTTAAATTGTAATATAAGTGTGATGAGGGGGGCGTGGTTTCGCGGAGTTTGCAGTGGGGGAGCGAGGGAGGAGCCGAGCGGTAAGTAAGTAGGTCAAGTGCAAAATGACGAACACCTGTGTCTGATTGCAGTAATTGGCGTGGGGAGACCGCATATAAACCGGCTGGTCCAGAAGAGAGAGGGAGAGAGAAGGACTGGGGACTCTGAACAGAGAAACAAGCAACCAACTGCCAGAAAGTGATTGTGGAGTGGAACGGTCTGGGCCGAGGCTGAAGCTGGCGTTGATGGTCTGGCCCGCCCCTCCCGGTCCATCCAGCTCCGGAACAGCTCGCGGTCCTCCTGCTGGGCTCGGAGGAGCGCCTCGAACCGACGCTCCTGTTCCTCCTTAACTGCCAGCAGGGCACGGTGTTGTTCTTGATGTAGACCCGCGAGCGCGTGGATGACATCCGCAAATGGGGACGGAGGCTGTCTGGCGGCGGCTTCTTCTTCCATCCCGGGTTTCGGCACCAGTGTAACGAAGGTTCTTTGTTGGGGATGAAAGAAGACAAGGGTCGGCGTGACGGGGCTCGAACAGTTTTATTTCAAATAAAAGAAAGGCAAAGTAAATGTGCGCCACGTGCGCGGATAGTAAAAACAAACGAAAAATCCTTTCACAATCACTTTCTGGCAGTTGGTTGCTTGTTTCTCTGTTCAGAGTCCCCAGTCCTTCTCTCTCCCTCTCTCTTCTGGACCAGCCGGTTTATATGCGGTCTCCCCACGCCAATTACTGCAATCAGACACAGGTGTTCGTCATTTTGCACTTGACCTACTTACTTACCGCTCGGCTCCTCCCTCGCTCCCCCACTGCAAACTCCGCGAAACCACGCCCCCCTCATCACAATAAGATTATTACGAGTATGTATTTTTTTATCCAGATTACATGTAACCAGTTATTACCCAGAACTGCCTAAATAAGGCATCAGTTTGTCAGCTTTGGTATCGTTTTTCCGCTTATATAGAAATCGATGCATGTGCTGGACTATTAGCGAATGGCGAACATGAAACCTACTGGGACAGAAGCTCTGGGAAGATTCTCTCTTTATACACTTCTCCCAGATATACTGACTCGCATGAGGATGGGAATCACATGGGAAATAAGTTGGAACTCACATATTTATACTGCACAAAACAAGCTGAAAACTGTTTTTGTAGTGGTCTTTTTATAGCATAAAAATACAAAACTTTTAAGCTTAAATAATTCTGTAAATAGCAACAGTGGTGTTTAATTTTATCTACTTCTGCCTGACTGGACTTTAGTTTCCCCCCCTTTTGTGTGCCATAAGATTCACATTTTTTCCTCAGCATATTGGTAGATTGCATACTCCCAAGATGTTGCTAGCTAAAGTTTGGGTTTGTGTCATTGGAGCGAGGCCTCAAGCACACATCTGATTGGCATCTTATAGACGTTTCTACAGCAGTTCTTCTCAATCCTGATCCTGGCAGCCCTCCAGCACATTTTAGGGGCCTAACTAATCTGAAACACCCCATTCAGGTCATGGAAATCCCAATTAATGAGCAGTTTTAGTCATGATTGTGTGTGTTAAGGGAGAAATCCCAAAACATGCAGTGTTAGTTGTCCTCAAGTAATGGGCTTGAGAACTGTTGAGAAATGTTAAAAGAAGTATTCATCACTCTTCTTTGAAATCTCTATATTTTCCCTTATGTTTTAAAAGAAAGCTTTTGGCAAAGCATTGATATCCACAGCTTCCTGCACTATGGTGTTTTAAATAATATATTTTCATTAATCAAAGTCGATGTGCTCTTAGGTGGAGTGCAGAGACAAAAGATTAGCATAGTAGGGGATGGGAAAGAAGAGATACGCTAGTCGCTGTATGACATGAGCGTAATTTCACACCAGTCCAGATACAGGCCTATTAGAGAGCTGCTTTGAACGCAAAATGACTGTCACACTTGACAAATTTGCCTTTAAGAGGGCATGTCTTTGCAAAGAAACTTCAAGTAAATTCGAGTACAGGTGCACGCACAAGCTGAGAACGCAATAAAACATTAGTAGCCCTGCTGATATGAAAATGGAGCAAAACTGCTTTTTGAGAAAGTCTATTAACCTCCAGACAGGCTTTCCATCTATGAGCTATTCTTTTGCCAAAGCTTGAAGCTCTAAACTGGCAGTTCTTGCTCTGAATATTATGACTTGCAGTTGCACCCGCTTCCTGTGACTGAGAAGTGCAGTAGGTCTCGATCCACAGCCATTGACCTGCAACAGCTGTATTGACACAGGAAGTCCTGCAGGTGCAAGGATGAGCTCTGCCCACACTGGGCTCCAGCCAATGAGATCTCAACGCTGCATCTTCTTATTTGGTATTCTGACGGTCGTTCTGGGCAGTTACTCTGTGTTAATTCTGAAAGCACTGCCAGACAGACTTCTCATTTGGATTTTGTGATGACTGTCTTAGGGGCACCTACTTCCACTTCCAGCCTCAGGTGCTAACGTGCTAACGTGCTTCTCAACCTCATCAAGTCAAGCATGACAGGGCTCTGGAATCTTTCGGTTAAACTTTTTAGATGAACCCTGAAAATGATTGCATTTTTAAAGTTTAATTTTGTCATTAAATGTTACGATGGGTGAGGTAATGCGGTAATATGCTCTTATCATTCTCTAGTTAATTGGACTTGATTGGAATTGGTCTAGTTCAGGGGTGTCCAAACACAGTCCTAGAGGGCCACTGTCCTGCAGAGTTTAGCTCTAACTTGCCTCAACACACCTGCGTGGAAGTTTTAAGTATGCCTAGTGAATTATTGGATTAGCTGGTTCAATTCTCATTAATTACTCACCGTCTTGTTGTTCCTAACCCGTAAGACTTAAGTAGGGCTGTTATCAACCAAAGAAAATCTTAGTCGACTGAATTCCTGAAATTTCAGACTAAAAATCTACTAAAAATTACGCTGGGAAAAAAAACAAAAACAAATTAGCTGCGCCCTGTGCGCTGTACTTGGTAGCCTTGTTTTCCGCCTAAATGAGTTATAAATAAACATAAAAAACTAGTAGGCAGTTTGCAGTATATTAAATTGTTTTTGACCTTATTATTTTGCACTGAAATGAGTCTGACACACAAGATCACCTGCACCTGCGCAATATCATAGCCTATGATTGCCGAAAATAGTACTATGTTGTCAACTAGTGATATCATCACAAGAACTTTAGAGGAATATGCCACATAATTTAGACAATTGTTTTTGTCATATGTATTATAATAACTGACAGACACTATCATTTCAGCCGCTCTGTGAAGCCACTCTGTGCAGCTGAACATGGGAGCTCAGCTTCGCGGCTGAGACACAAATAGACTATTAACTTTTTTAAAATGCTGCCACACTGCCGATGTCTTTGTTGACATGGTAAAAGAGGACTGACTATGAATTAAACGCTCTCACAATTAAATAATATTCAGCAAACCTTCTAGTAGCCTACTTTCTTCAATCTGTCTCTCCTCTCCAGTGGGTTGGGCTAATCCAAAAGAAGTGAAAACAAGGGGGTGTTCTGAAGACAGACTGTTACCTGTGAAACAGTGGTGCTCTGAAAACACCCCCATTAGCAATTAGTGCTTTCCACCTGATGAAATGAACGCGGCAAAACTGATGAAATGGACGCGGCAAAAAATCGACCAATCAGAATTTTGGTCGAGCCAGAACATATCGACCAATAATCGACTAATCGACTGGGAAATTACAGCCCTAGACTTAAGTTCATCTCCGGAACAAATGAAGATCTTTTTGATGAAATTTGACTCTTTCCGTCCCTCCATTGACAGCTACGCAACTACAACTTTGATGATTCAAAAAGTTCATAAGGAGATCGTAAAACTAATCCATGTGAATTGAGTGGTTTAGTCCAAATTTTCAGTAGCTTTATATGATTATTTGAAAACAGTTTTAATGTACATCTTCCGATTGAGTAGTTATCATTTACTCACCCCCAAGTTTTTCTGAATCTGCTGAACACAAAAGAAGATATTTTGAAGAATGTTGGTAGCCAAACAGTTGATGGGACCCCATTGACTTCCATAGTATTTTTTTTTCACACTATTGATGTCAATGGTGTACATCAACTGTTTGGTTTTCAGTTTTATTTCAATTTCTGAAAATGGACAAATATAACAATAACAAACAAAAGACATTAATGATTGAAAAAATGTTGTCTCAATTTGGATTTCAAATATGTACTTAGGGTAAGGTATTGGATTTATTGCTGGTCTCAAGTTTGAAATCCTCCATAGTGGATGCGGCTAACGGTGAGGTATTTTCGGGATCAGCCATTCGGTGGCACTATGATAATAAGACCCAATAAGATCATTGTATTTTTCTCAAAGTGCTAGTCTACAGTAGCACATCCATCTTTGACCTATAGTTACATGCATTATGGAAAGAATCTGTGATACTCTGAATAGCTGCCAATTTGTGCGAGTTAGGGCTCCCTCATTAAAAGGTAGGAAATGAAATGCATTCATTGTGAGCACTAAGAAAGGATGAATGGACTTGCAGTAGAGTGGCAAGAGACTTCCTGGTTCAACACAAACAGTGTTTGTCTTTGTCCTGATTCTTGGCTGGGTCTGTGCGCCAGGATGCTAATGAGGCTAGCGGAGGAGCTAGGGTGAGGCCCAGACAGCCACGGCACATTCCAGCCACGTGCCTAAGCAGTGAGGGAATGTCTGCTTAGCACAGGAGTGGATCTAAACGTCTGGCGAAAGAATTGGGAAGCTAAAAGCTAGTTCATATGGGTTGGTGTCGTCTCTCAGTGCTCACGAGTAAATCAAAGAGCTGGTGCTCTTTGAGGAGAGAGGCAAATTTCAAAACCCTTTCATTACTTTTAACTTGGTTAAAAATGAGTTATTTCAGAAGTAGGGCCATCATGCCTGGCTGTTAATTGACAACAAATATTTTTTTTTACTTCAGACAGCTGTCTTTAAGGAAAATATAAGAAACTCGCTTTCTTGTACCACATATGCCGTTATCCATTGGTGGCAGGTGACAACTGATCACAAACAGAATGTGTCACAGTCACAGTGTGGATGCCTGCAGCTATGAGTGTGCACAAAAAGACATGGATGATGTGCCAAATTGCGTTTGAGATGCAGTCGCTTTGATTTAGGATTACCGAACATGACTTCATTGTTTACTAAAGTTTTAAACATTATACACAAGTTGCTATTAAGAGTTTTTTTTTGTCTGTGTAACATAGTAGGAGCCAGTGCACTGCAAAACAAAGAAGAAAAAAACAAAAACAAAACATGAATCAATTTTATAGTTACACCCTGAAAACAGGAAAGGCAAAATTGTGGTTGACTTTTTTCCCTTAGAAAATATATGGTGTATTCAATTTATTTTTCTTGTTTTATGTGTAAACCTCAATAAATGTTATGCTAATAATAAAAACAAAACTATTTGCCAATGGTATGAAAACAGGTCAGATTATCTTAAAATTTTGCTAACAATCTAAATATGTAAATACAATTACGCATATAAATACTTTTAAATCAGGAAAAATATTGAATAGAGAACTCACACAACTCAAGGTGCTTTTTTATTTATTTAAATGCGAATAAATCCATCTTTTGTGATTTGTTTACAAATTTGATCTTTTATTTATTTTACAATTCAGGAATTTACTGCCAATGCTATAAAGCTAGGTCTCAAAGTGTGGCACAAGAACTCATTTTAAAGATGAGGTGGTGAGGGATGTCACAAACCTCATGAGAACATGTCTGGGGAGGAGAATCTAATTTATGAAAAAAATTAAAACTCAGAAGGTAAGTTGAGGTTGCACATTTCAAAGTGGGACACACTTTAAATATCCCCTGGCAAGGTAGTGCTAACCTGGAAGCATTGTTAAACAAATTGCCTCTCTCCAACATTACTGCTCTAGATAAATCTGAGACATTCCCCTGATCCTCTGACAGCATCCTATTTGTCTTGTACCTGCACTTTTCTCTGTAGTAGAAGCTCGGCTAGCTAGCAGATCCATAAAACTTCTGAAGATACAAAATGTTGTGGTACAGATTAAATCTGTACTGTTTTCGACAGATCCACTGCGTCAGATTTAGTTCTTTGATCTGTATCATAACTTCTGGATTTCAGTTGAGGTGTGGTTACATCTTTAATGGAAAAGTTAACGTGCTCCCAAAACATAACACTGTCTGTTTGATGCTAAAATAGTCAGATTTCTGCCTTTTCTGTAGCTTCCTCAAAAAGCTGATCCCTATGTTGATTCATTTTGCAATAAGATAGGAGTACTGTGATTCGGTAATCAAATAATCAAAAATATATTGGATAACTTACAGTTTAGGCACATAATTGTTAGTTACTGTGCATTTTTGATTTGCGCAACAAAATAGTTTTAGTGAAGCCAGTGCAAAATAATCTGAGCAACACAGTGGTGATGTTTCATTCCTAAATGAATCAGTCTGCTAATGGATTCAATGACTCACTCATGAAGACTTGGTTTGTTTTCATGAGACATTGATTTTTTTTTAATTAATAATTTAAGTGAATTTTCCAGTGACTTACACCTAGGCTGTGTCCGAAATTGCATACTTCCCTAATCCCTACTATATAGTTGGGATTTTATGTACACATAAAACAGTATGTGAAAGTAGTATGTAAGAATTCATAGGCTGCACCCAAAAACTTCCGAACTTTCTGCACGCCCGAATCCTGTGCTTTCCATTCGGTGATAGTTGAGCTAGAAAAAGAAAGATGGTGTCTGAAAGTTGCGTTTGCTGGTCAGTTTATGTGCAAATGTAATGGTTTTGACCAACATTCTCCACTTCTGATGTAATTTCTTGCGAGAAACTACTACTGTAGTAAATACATTTTTGTTTAGTTCTCACCAAAGCTCACTTTATTTTGCTGTTGTAACGATTTAACTAAAATATTAATAATCAATAATAACTGGTTATAATTTATTATGAATTAAACCCACCTGTTTGTCCTGTGAACACTCAGCGTTTGTTTATTTAAAATTGTTTATTAATTCTAAGAAATATTAATTTCCGGGGAAGGGAAATTAATATTTCATTAATATTAATTCAATTAATATTAATTACCATGGAGTGGTAACCACGGAGTGAGTAAGTCGGAAGAGTAGATGGTTGCTCATTCACTAATGGAAAAGTTGCAGTTTTCCTCTGAGTTGGATTGAAGAAAATACAGTCTGACTCTGTTGGGAGAGTGAAGGAATAGCAGGGTGTGGTCACAGCCTGCCGGGGCCCAACTTGCTTACCATGTCATCAACTATCTGATATTCCGATTCTCAAATACGTGTAAGTGAGTGTTTTTGGTCGTTTAAAAACGGGCGCCGCCATGTTGTCCTGTCAGTCGGATAACCAGCACGTGATTTCATCAGTTTCTCCCTAAATACATGTAAGAAAGTGGCCGGTGAAATGTGAGAAGAATAGAGTAAACTTTATAGTTTCTTCCACTGTTTGTCTGATATGAATAACACACGTCGGCAAATTATATTTCAATAGATTGTTATTGCTGCTGCCACAGACATCAGAGTGTATTTTACAAACTCCAAATGTATTGTTTTACTCGTGCTTATGTGTATTTACATTTCTGAAACCTAAAATAAACATTATGTGGTTGAAAACACTACATAGTTGTGATATATAACAGCGCTGAACACGTCCGACTCTGGCTCAGCGCCAGCCAACGCGCGAAAGCACAGTTTGAATCTGGAAGTTATCCTACGTCACTGAACATTCTAAATCCCATATGTCATTTGCGACCGTGTTCACAGAGGCACAGAAATAAAAATCCCATATAAGGGACCGTACTGCTCCAAAAGTTATTTGTAAACTATAACAAATAATTGTGTCTGATTGGTCTCAGTCGTTACACTGTAATCATTAAACTGTCACGCTGTCTCAGAAGTCTGTCCAAAATCAGTTTTGTGAGGTACCTTCGTGGGCAAACGCTGCTTGCAGAGTCATTGCCTATAAGGCAGCGGGGCAACAAGTCAGCTGTCAAGTTTTCGGATTCAGCCATAGTGTTCATAAAACAGTTGGCGAAAAGTTTCCAGATGACCTACCACTTCTGGCGATATTGTGAAGTATGCATCCAATGGACACTTTACTATCCCATGAGGCCATGGGAGAGGTATGCATACTCTCTTTGTTGGCCATGTGAGAGGAATGCATACTCTTCAACACTTTGTTCCACACTTTGTATGAATGGCAGTGAAGCGACACAACTGTGCTGGTAGATCATTTGATAGTGACAACATGTAGAGAATATCCAGATTATAGTCATACTACACACATTCATACTATATAGAACATACTTTTTTAATGGTCGCTAAGTAATTACTTATTCAACATACTTTAAGTACCTATTCAGAAAGTATGCAATTTCGGATGCAGCCCTAGACTGTCATTTAATGTATGAATCAGTAATTCTGAACAAATCCATTGGGTGAATCGATGTAATCCACACAAAGAATTACTGGAACAACCCCACCACCGATCACAGATTTTATTAATCTGAAATGAATCAGAATCTTCATCTATAGTTTTGGAGCTATTGATAGCCTGACTGCAGCAGGATTCATTGGTACAATATGTCCTTAGAGGGTTCAGACAAGCCAATTCTTCAACGTTTTGATGAATGCTAATAACAGCCTAACTCTCCAAAGGGAACTTGTTCACATTAATAAACAAACAAGCGGATGAGCCTGCACACACAAAAGCCTCCATGCTCTAGCCAAGCTCAAGCCTGATGTTTTCTGTGTTGTTGCTGTGCCAAATTATATTGTAATTACTTATTGGAGGCAGTCATGACAAGGCTGGGTCGAGGGGCTGCGGGAGAGGAGCAGAGGAGGACTTGATTGTTGCCGTTCAGTCATGATGGTAAATCGTTTGTGCTTGACTTCAAGAAAATGTGCATTGATGGAAATAAAAGCAGGGCGTTACACGTCGCTCTCAGGATCTTCTAAGAATGTCTCAAATATCTTTGGCTTTGCTAGGAGAGGAGTAATTGCCAAAATAAGGTGTCAGTTTGTCAGCTTTGGTATCTTTTCCCACTTCCACAGAAACGGATCCCTGTACTGAACTGTTAGCGAATAGTGTAAATGAAACTTACTAGGACAGAAGCTCTGGGAAGTTTCTCTCCTTCTTTTTCTTACTCATATGCTGGCTCACATGAGTAATAGGGATCGGAATCGCAGTTTAAGGGTTCTTATTCTGATAACGATTCTGCAAATCTGATTCTTGAAATATTACGGTAACGATTCTTTTAGTGTTTTTGAGTAGTGAGATTAGGGCTGGGCCATAAAACGATAACGATAGTTATCGCGATATCATTTTTCTCGATAAAACGATATCAAGAGTTCGATAAATGTTCGATAATGTTTGTGCGCCAAAAGCGGAACAAAACTCATCTGAACCGCGCGCCTCACGGACCGCTTATCCGCTCGGCTCAAAGTCCAAACGGCAGCGCAGCGCGAGCTCACTAGCAGACGCGTTTACTCTCATCGTCTCGTCACGAGATCCAGTGAGAACGCGCAACGATACAGTCAGAAGCTTTTCCGGCTACAAACTCCCATCATTTACCATGGATTTACTGTAACGTTAGCCTACTAATATTAACTGCACTATGAAATGTGGGATATACATATTGAATTGTATTATATTATTATTGTAGACAATGTATTAAAGTACTAATGGAATATAATTACAGTATTTAATAATGTATTTAGGCTACTGTTTTTCATAAAAATACCATAGAAACCATAAAGTAACATTTAGCCAACATAGTGAGGTGCTTTTATCTGTGGTTATCATGATCTAAATGCATGATGCTGGATGACCAATGGCTAATTTTAATTAAACTCAGTCGGAATATTACATTTTACCAAATAAAAATTAGCACATGCAGAAACTAAGAAATATTTTTTTCTATTAAGATATTTATTTTGTTCAGGAAAAATTAGAAAATGTTTGTATGTTCTACCTCAGATTTGTTTGTCATGATATGTTCTGACAATAAGGAGTAGTTTAAAACCACAATTAACACTCTGGTTTCTACAACTTTCACTTAGGAGCAAAAATCTGCTTGAAAGAAATAAAGATTTGACGTTTATCGTGATAATTATCGATATCGACTGATATAAAAATATTATCGTGATAAATTTTTTGGCCATATCGCCCAACCCTAAGTGAGATGCCTTTGCAGCCCAATAACTGGACCTTTGTGCTACACAACATACTGCACAAAAACCATACTTTTGGTACTTGTGGTTCATTGAGTCGTTTCACTTATTCAGACTATTCAGGGTACTTGTAAATTGTTCTTTGATTATAACAGGAATGTTATGCAATTGCTAAGTGATGTCACAAATTTGTGCATTAATATAGAATTCAACTGATGTGCAGTTTTGTCACAGGTGTCCAGCTTTAAATATAATTTAGCTATTGTATAATATTTAGAATTTATTACCATTTTGATTATTTGTCTTTAGCTCAAATAATAAAGCTATTTCTTTAATGCCAGATTTGTATTTTATATGTACACAGTAAGAAATGCCCCCAGTATTTGGTCAAAATACAGTAAAAAGTTATTTTAAGTTGTAATAGCCTAATATTTCAAAATATTGCTGTTTTCTGATTCAATGTTGTAGCAATGTTCAGGGAAGAAGGAGGCGGGAACCGGCGAACAATCAAAATATACTTTATTTAAAATAAAACAAACAAACCAAAATACCGCCAGCAGCCCCTCGCCGACGACTGCTGGCTAAAGTAAAATACAGATACAAAAACAAAACACAACTAAAATACAGGCTTGTTCCTCTCTCGATCATCAACGTCGTCGCTCCTCCTTTATGCTTCCGCTCCTCCGTGAGAGATGCGAGACCGGTGTGCTACCCAGGTGTTGCTCATTAGCAATCGCACCACCGGCCTCGGCCGTTCTCTCACGTCCCTCGGCCGTCCTTCGCCACAAATGTATTTAAAAAAAAAAGAAAAAGTTACTTACGCCTGTGATGAAAAGCTGAATTTTATGCATCAATACTCCAGTTTTCAGTGTCACATGGTCCTTCAGAAATCATTCTAATATGCTGATTTGGTTCTCAAGAAACATTTCTGATTATTATCAATGTTAAAAGCAGTTGCACTGCTTAATATTATTTGTGGAAACCGCGATCATTTTTTTTTTAGTATTTATTTTAAAATTAAAATCTTTTTAACATTGTAAATGTCTTAACTGATGTAAAGTAATATATATATATTTTTTTTTTTTACTTTTGATCAATTTAATGCATCCTTGCTGAATAAAAGTACTTTAATTTCTTTAAAAATATGTTTTTGCATAGTAAGCCCAATAATAACTCCCAGATATCGGCCACAATGAAATATTCTTGTCTATTATCCTTTTGAAATGAAAAAATCCAAGTAATCAATTGTTGTACTAGCCAGATTTAAAACCCCTTCCCATTTGGCTGTTGAGGGGACAGGCCCAGAGGTGGCAGTAAAGAGGCAGTCAGTTATGAGGGTCACCTTGATGTCATTGTTATTGTCAAAGCCATTGCCAGCGTGGTTCCTCTCCCCTCTGCCCTGTCTGCTTTGAGTTGGCTCTAGTCAGCAGCACATGACTGGGATTTGTAGACTGCCCACTGCTGCCTGCTCTTTCTCACACTACAAGGCTAATGTGAGGGACCACAGCAGATGTGGCGAGGTGCTCAGGCTGTGGCACATTAAGCCACTGCCCTTGGGTCGTGAATGTGCGGCATATTAAACGTAACGTGGTGCCGAAATTAGTTGCAGGCTGAGTTTAAGAAGTCTCTGATGGATTAGAATAATAGTTTGGAATAGTTATAGAAAGCTTAAAGTATTAGGCCCTGTCCCAAATGGCGCACTTTCGGTTGCGTGATTTATGAAGTCCACGAGACCATGCAGTATCCCATTTGCCATTTTAGGTTTCAGAAGGGTTCTCGTGAGATATGCCCCCTTGACCCCGTATTTAACTAGCAGGAAGTTTGTGAACTTTCAAGAACTGTTTGTGAACATTATTTAAATGAGACTTTTGTACTGGTTGAAATGTTTTTTTTCAAAAGCAAGTAGTGATTTACTATTGTACTGACAGTCTTGTCAATATTATTATATTTATTACATAATATTTTAACATTTCATATCCCATGTCTATTATTGTTATAAGTAGTAGTATTAAAAAAAATATAAAAATATATAAGACTTTTTTGTTAAATTCATAAAACTATTTGATAAATTATACTGACAAGGCTGATTGTAGATTTTGCAACTTTTCATCATCAATGTTATTATTATTATTATTATAACTTTCTGCTTTGCCAGTTAACATCTACTGACAGCCTTTTCAATATAATTTTTAAAATTACATGATCATTTTTATTAATAAAATTGTATATAATGCATCTATTAATAATAATAATAAATAAATAAATCAATACTTTAATAAAATACTTCTATTAAAATAATATTTAATAATACATAAATAATAGTGACCAGGCTGGCAGTATATTTGCAACAATTAAGCGGGCAGAGTTATCTTTGACCATTTAATTGGTCCTCGCTGATATATTGGTCTGTCATAGGACTTGTGTTTGTGTTGTAAATCTTCAATCACTATTGATGATTGATTGGTAGAGGCGATGGGTAGACGTGTGTCCTTGTAGATGTTGTGTGTGAGAGCGGTATGTCTTGAATAAAGGAATGATTACTTCGGCGAATGGCTGACTAAGAGCCGGTGTTGTAAATGTATGTGGGTGTGTGCAGTCTGGCACCTCTCACTCGGCAAAACCAGAAAAGATCACAGGGGCTCGCATGATGATACAGAGCCCCAAATAACACACGACTGCTTAATTAGGCTGTCGGGCCAGGGGGTCCTAGTATGCCTGCCTGCAGCCACATTAACTGAGGGAGTCGTATTGTAATTCACATTTCAGTGTCAACAAATTGTGGATCAAATGCTGTCGAAATGTTATTGCCCCGGAGGCTTTTAAATATACGGCCAGACGCTTTAAATAATTCATGTACAGAGACTTGTCAGGTTAAGCAGGAAGCACGTATTCGTAGCCGTTTAAGGTTTTTAATGAGAGGAAGTCATGGACTTGAATCAAGACTGATAACATGTTTTGCTTCTCTCTGTTCCTCCCTTGGCAGCGGGCTGCACGTTTGATGAAGACTCCGACCCCAGTCTGTGTGAGTTAGGCCAAGGGGAGGAGGATGACTTTGATTGGCAGCTGTTCCGCGCTCACGCCTCGCCACACTCCACCTCTGATCTCCTGCGCGGTAAGTCTGCCCAGCATTGTCCATTCTTATTCCACCAGTTTATTTCACACTGTGGCGCAAACCGTTTCACGCCCATGGTCCCGTCCATCTCAGATGCCCTCCTACCGGCCTCATCAGAGTGACAGGCGGAACGATGGCCGCCATAGCAGCATGCTCTTTATTTTGTTTCTCGTTTTATTTGTAGTTTTGTAAAAATGTAGAGAGTTTTCTGTGTTAAATGTGTTGCTATCTGGAACTACTGAGAACATGTAGCTGATATTCCAGTTTTGTTGATGGGCTGCTCCAGGACAATTAATAGAACTCCCTCGGACACATGCAAATCAACTTTGACCAGTCAAAACAAGCGAGCGACATGAGAAAGATAAAGAGTCGGATCTATAAACGGACATCAGCAGGTCTCGTCTCTCGATGTCTTATTCTGTCCATGTCAGCCGGCGAACAGAAGTGATTAGGAAGTTGGCCCTACCTGAAACGAATCGATCCCGACAATCAATGAGTTCTTTGAAATGTAGCCCATCCCGAAACGGGAAGTGTCAGAGAGATGTGCACGGCCTGCTGGGAAGGGGCTTTTATTGAGAGTCATTGTTGAATTTAGATCAAAACAAGCAGAGGGAGGCAAGAAAGTGCAGAAGTAGTAATTGGATTAGGCGGCCACCGGTGGTAAGACAGTGAAAGAGACAGATGGATCGCTGGGACTTCGATGCGAGGAGAGATAGAATGCCGATGACACAGTGAAACAGATAAAAACTTGGTAAGGTTTTCAGCGATGAAGTAAAACACTGGGGACCTGGATAGAGAGGCTTGTGAAAAGCATATCTCAAGGGGAATCTGAGCCAAGCTCTATAATCTACACAAGTTTGAATGGAAGGTCAAAGAGGAATAGGAATTTACTGACTGGGCCGGCTGTCCTTAATCTTTTTTGAGGAGACAAATGGTACTACATTTGTAGTGTACATTTATAATACAATAATAATAGTTTATATAATATAATATAATATAGTATAATATATAAGTGCCGAGTAATTGAAGAAGGAAACATGAACTAACAATGAAAAATACTTAGTTCTTATCTTAGTTACTGTTTATTGCAACATTTACAAATACAGCTAACACTTTATTTTACAGTGTCATTATAGTAATAACTATAAATTATGCAAAATTACACGCAACTAACCCTAAACCAAGCCAATCCCTAATCATAACCCTATAGCACATTACTTAGTACATAAATGTATAATTACAGTGTAATAATGACACCTTAAAATAAAGAGCAACCCAAATACGTTATTTAAATCAAAAATTGTATCTGTTTGTATTATTTAATGGACGTGAACTAACATTAACCAAGGTTAATAAATACTGTAACAAATGAATTGCTCATTGTAAGTTAATGTTAGTTAATGCAAGTGGTACATTTTCAAAACTTTTACAAGTCTCATAAAATACAAACAAAAATGCAGTTTTAATGATTATTTGTCACAAGAAAAGTAAATTATATATATAGATAATTGAGATTTTATCAAATAATATTATGAAGTATTATTTATTTTGTTTTATATATCATATTTATATATTTATTATATATTTTTTTAATTACAAACTGTAATTGGTTTTCATTTCCTGACCTGTTATGACAGCTGTGTTTGACCTTTTTTTTTCATTCAGCATTTCTAAGGGTGATTTGATGCCTGTATCTTGTATCATCTTCTGTTGAAGTAAATGATTATGAAAATTACTAAATTGAAAGATCACCATTTTTCAGTGATTAAAGCAAATTTTCTCATTATATGTTACACTAATCTTGTGATTTGAAGTAATTGTTGTGTGAAAGGAAAGATTTATGCTAATGAAGCACTGCAGCAGGTTTTGAAATAAACGACTGGCAGTGCTACAAGTGTGATCAGTTTGAAGTGAAGTCTAAGAGAATTTTCCACGCAATTGTGATTGGTACCAAAGCCAGTAAAACAAAACTGTAACTTGTTTTAAATATATGAATGAGTCATTAGGATATTTGAGGATGATGGAATCCTCCACAGTACATTATAATCAGCATTCTAATCATATGCAGACCCAAGACACTTCACCCGCAGTCACAGGCGCTGTGCAGTAATTAATACATTTCCCTCTGGGTTTAATTAAAGCCGGCTGTCTGTCGTGTGACATTCACTCTGCTCCGAGGGCAACAGATGAGTCTAGGCATGCAAAGTTTAAGTAGGTGAGAATGATGTCACACCTTGAAAACACAGCAGGAAGTGTTTGACTGTGTGAATGTAAACAGACACTGACATCGCTCATTCACCCTGCGGTAGGAGTTTATCGTATACTCTTACGTGGAGAACCCCACACTGGCATCTGTAGTGGGCAATGAGGCATTTAACCGGCAGATTTCTGATCTTCATAACATGGGGCAGATTGGCTTTGGGAAACTAGGTCAGAAACTGCCATGGTACTGAGTGGCAAAACGGATCCTTTCATGTTGTTTTCTGTGTCAATATGCAAACGTTGCGCTCTGATGCACAAGGCCAGTTGTATTTTCTCAGTTCTTAGTGTTTCAGCGATTCTGTCACCATCACCCATCTTAATTCAGTGCACAACGCTGAGCTAACTTTTGCTTAGAAGATTACAAGAGGATGGGGTGTTACTCTGGTCCCTGTGTGTGGATAAAACGGCACAGTTTTCCAGTGATAACGCGTATCTCTCTGTCAGGAGACAAATTCAGATTTTCTGTCTGAGGAAGAGGTTTGCGAGGGGTGAAAAGGGGGTTTGAATGCCTACAGGGAACAAAATGACATTTTCACATTTATGCATATAGATTTTTTTTTCTCTGTCTCACTATAATAACAGGTCATATTTGTTATGAACAGTTTGGTATTGTATCCTGTTAGAGGCCAGCATGGGTCATTGTGTTACTCAAACCTAGGGTTGCACGATTTAAATCTTGATCTAAATAAAACCAAAATCAGGATATGGTTTAGTACAATTATCAAAAAGCAAAGGCTGCAATTTAATTAAATAAATATATAAATAAATATAACCGGCTAGTGAAAAAAAGAAAAAGAAATTAAGACGCCTTAACTTATTTAAACTAATTAAATATATTTAATATTATTTAGTAATATTTTAAATGACTAATTATATTAAAATAGTAAATATAATATTTATATACTTTTTCATAGTCATTGATAATCACAATTTTTTTAAATCACATTTTAAATATCAATTGCAATTTCTATAATATATATATATATATATATATATATATATATATATATATATATATATATATATATATATATATATCCCCTTCTAGAATCTAGAAATTGTGGTTTTGTTCCTCATGTTTCACTTGTTGTTTAGTTGCTTTAGATAAAGGTCAATCCATAAATGTAAATGTTTCCATATATAGTTCTAGAAAAGAATAATAAAAAAATATATACATACCCTATGATGGTACATTTTCCACCTAGGGAAAAGTTCTTAAAGGCGTATTTCATAGACTGTATCAGTATGTCTTTGATTTGAATTTGGGTTTAGACTATCATTCTTATAGTTTGACTTCAACCATACAGCTCTGTTTTATTTACTCACCAAAGCCAATTTTGACATATTTGGTGAGTATTAATTTTAGACAGGGCAAGCAGAGTAGAGGCACATACTCTTGAGGTCAATCGGTTAACATTCATTTGCAAAGAGATTTTTTTCTCATCTGATCATTAATTTGAAGTCAGTCACACTGCAGTCTGATGTGTTCTGAGGTGAGACCTGCGTCCTACACGCTTGAATCCAGTGGATCGGTTAGAGACGGGAAGACCTCTCGGTCAACGTGGGAGGCAGAGAAACCTGCAGCACTTCCGATAACCTAATTGGTCCTTTCTCTCCTTAAGCTAGGCCTCTGGGTCCAGCAGAGATCTGCAGTAATCTCCTCACCGGAAGGAGGTTCCCACAGATATTAGCGCCAAAGCCAGGCAATTCTCTGGGCATGTTGTATCTTATTACGTCCTTCCTTAGTCAGAGAGGCACCAAGGCACACAGCGCTGATCAGAGACCTGTAGGTCTTTATTACCAGCCGCCCTTCACCTTTCTCAAACAGCAGGCTCGTGTCCCATCTGCACATTATCCACACTCTGATGCCCAGGCCTTATTCATCACTGATATGAGAGACCACAGGGGCCCCTGACAGAGGAAGTTGGTGGGTAGACACATCTGGTGGAGTTGTAGGGTCATTATCAGACCTGGCTGGCTTCCCTCAATGATCTAATAAAGTTTCCTGAAGCCCCGAGCTGCCTGCCTCCATCCACCGTCTCTCAATCACCGACTTCTGCTCTGGGACTCTCAAAACTGCCTCTCGACACACGGATGGAATGGAGTTTGTAGTGCACTGCAATTATTTTGAATTAGTCGGCATGTTTACGTTTGAACTTGTTTATGACCAGGGGCCATGTTGCATAAACATAGCCGCCAAGTTACTAGTCTGGTCTAATTTAATTCTGAAGAGTAAATAGTCAATCTACATTTTCATTTAACTGACTTAATAAGACCAATCTTAAAGAACAACATTAGATGACTAACTTGTAAGACTAGTCTAAGCATTTTATGCAACCTGCCCCAGGTCTGCTTTGGAAGGATGTTTTAACTCGCTGGGTTTAAACACTATTCTATTTCTATTCTTATTCTTTATAATTTTACAAATAGTTTTTTTTTTTTTGGTTAAAGCGTTTTATTCTGCATGTTCATAGTTATCATTTCATTTTAAGGACATTGAAATAGCTTGTTATACAATTTATTTTAATAAAAATATTTAGTAAAAAAAAATTGCTTTTTTATTTTTTTTTCACCAAGGCTGCATGTATTTGATTAAAAATACAGTAAAAACAGCAATTTCAAATATATGTTTTCTATTATAATATATTTTAAAATGTAATTTATTCCTTTGCTGACTAAGCTCATTTTTTCAGCAAATGCTCGAAATGTGATTTAAAAAAAAAAAAATAATTTAAACAATTTAACTGTTACTCCAGTCTTCAGTGTCACACGATCCTTCAGAAATCAGTCTATGCTGATTTGGCGCTCAAGGAACATTTATTGTTATAATTATATCAATGCTGAAAACATTTGTGTTTGATGAATAGAAAGTTTAAAAGAACAAGATTTGTTTGAAATTTTGTAACAAAATTTTTACTGTCACTTTTGATCAATTGAATGCATCTTTGCTAAATAAAAGTATTAATTTCTTACAAAGAAGGTAGGTATTGCGGACCCCAAACTTTTTGTAGTATATACCCCCATGCCAATTGAGAAATCTTTTTTTTTTTTTGCAGTGATTTACTTGACTGTGATTAATATTTTGAATCATATGAAAACAATGCATTAGAAATACAGGCATTGAGTAAAAGGCAACGCTGTAGTTTCGGTGGTAAAAGAATGCTTCACGAAAGTAATCGGTAGCTCTGCCAGTGTATATACCATCTCATCTGAAATCAGACTCACCCGTAGCACTCAAAGAATTGATTAATCATGCCTCTTGTTCAATTTTTCAGAAACTCTTGGATGAATACAATGATCCTCCGCTTCTCTTTTGAGCTTTCATCTGATCAGAGAAGTGTCTTTTTAACCGTCTAAGCCCAGAGTTTCAAGTTTTACATTTAGCACCTCGTAATGGATTCGGCTCTTGACAAAGGTCCCGAACAAAACCTCACCATCCATATGATTGAAATTCCATCATCAAAGTGCGCATGAGATCAAAGCTTGATGAGTATGGTACTAAAATAGATATGTTGCTATATTAGATGGCTGAAGGCTGATTGAATAGAATTTTATTGGAATACTGGCCAATGTTTTTATCAACATTTTTTCAGTACCGTATGAAATATCAGTTAATTTATTTTATATATTTTTATGGATTAGTTCTTTTCCAGAGAGCTTGTTTGCATTCTGGGATTGCGTTTTTCCACAAAGGATACATGCGTTGCTGTTTAGAATCTGGCCAAAACAAAAAAAAATGTAAGGCCATGTTTAGCTTAAACCTTAATTATGAAATGGATGCTGTATGCAAAGGATGTCCCAAGCTTTTCCCGAGCTACTGATTTTCCTCATGGTTAGGAGTACAAATTATGCATATATTTGATTTTATCAAAGGGTGAATTATAAATCCATCAGGCTTGTCCTGTGAGAGATTTGGTGAAACGGAATGAAAATTATGTGTGGCAAATAGGCACCACTGAGATGGAGGGTGAAATGGGGAAATGAATTGCTGTGTAAATCTAACAGGGCAGACTAAATCCAGTTGTATTAGGAGGCAGATAGCATAAACCACAAAGCCAGGCTCAGACCTATACTCATTCACAAGAGTTCATATTTACAGCCACACGCAATAAATAAATAGCAACATCGTTCGTATAACAAGGGGATAAAATAAAGGCTTTTTCACCTTCAATGAAAGGCAACACAACTGTGTATCTCTGTTAAGATGCTTTTTTTTTTGGAGGAGCTTGTTTCAAATGAGGTGAAATTGACGGAATTTAAAGGGTAAAATTAAATGTTTGCATTTTAGATCCATCCCTGTAAAAGTTGGTAGCTTTATGCTGCAGATTCAGGTTTTTTATTTTTTTACGGGAGTTTATAAAGAGGCACACATTGTCAAAAAGTGTTTATGAGGCAATATATGCTTATTTTACACTGTATAGCTGCACAATTATCTGTACAATAACTTCACAATTAAGTTGTATATATCCTTTACTGGATCATAGTTATGCCTGCAGTTCTTAAAACAGAACTACAATTCCCATCATGCATTGCGACATTAATACTTTTTGCAAACTACTGCTGTTTACTGTGTTATTGATGGTTGTGTTGTATTTGTTGCCTCTTTAAGGTCTTTGTTGTGTTGACTGCATCTCTGTTCTTAAATAAATGGTTGTTTAGTGTTGTCGTCATAGTGGTTTGTGTGTTGGATGTTAAGAACCCTGCAGCCCACATCAAATTTAAGCCCACTTAATTTCCACGTCGTCTTTATATTCTTTACAGACATCTATTGTTTGGTTCCCAAAATTGTTGTCAGGCTTGTGCAAATGAATTAAAGTACCAGCAAAATTCCCACTATGATACTTGTTTTTCGTGTCTCACACATTATTGTAAACAAGATTTACTTCAAATGTGAGACAAAACCACACAACATGGATCAGTTATCATAGAAATAGCGGAGCTGACTGGATCCGTTTACAGGCGCAGGACGGATCTGCTCAGACCACAAAACCTTAACCACTTTAAATAAAAATACATTTCTGAAACTACATTATACATTACATTAAATTACCCTTCACAAGTTTGGGCCCAGTAAAATTTTTATTTTTTTAAAGAAATAAATACTTTTTTATTCAGCAAGGATGCATTAAATTGATCAAAAGTGACAGAAATAATCTGTAATGTTATAAATTTCTTTACTATGTAAAATAATTGCTGTTCTGAACTTTCTATTCATTAAATAAACATGAAAATATCAACTATATAAATTATCAACATTGATAATAATAATGAATGTTTCTTGAGGAGCAAATTAGCGTATTGGAGTGATTTCTGAAGGATCATGTGACACTGAAAACTGGAGTAATAGTTAATTTAGTTAAACTGTTTAAATTATTAAAAAAAATTCACAATAATAATAATAATAAAATAATAATCTAGCAAGCTGATATCTGCACATATATATGCTGAAATATGAATTCAGAGCTGGTCTTTTGTGAATAAACATGGTTGATGTTTAACGGTGTTTACTTTAATGAGGGCACACATTGTTCATAAATCAAATAAGGTCACAATTTTAGATTACAGTCTTTAAACAAGGCATATAACACTTTATTTTACATTGTGCTTGTTACACGTTACATGTAGTTACTATTTGTGTGTGTGTGTGTGTGTGTGTGTGTGTGTGTGTGTATATATGTATGTGTGTGTGTATATATATATATGTGTGTGTATTATATATATTTGGGCTTTCAGTAGATTCAAATTAAAACCCTTTTGTAAAAAATTGATCAAATTTTTATCATGAAATTAAGCATCTCTGAAATTTGTTCCAATCTAATGGACTAGGTGGCCATTTTGGAGCCTGAACCGAGTCTTAAATTTTCTTTGTTTTGAAGTTACAGCAGAAAACATCCACAGGGACTAGACATTAAGCTAGGCGACGGCATAGCTGAGCATGTACTATGCTAATGTTAGCCCCCCTCTAGCGACAGCCTCCCTGTAATTAATGTTGTTTTGCGGCTAGCAGGCAAGACCTTTCAGAGTAAAGAGGTCTGTTTAACTGTATAATTGAGACTGAAGTTATGACCGTAACCTTCAAATTGCCTGTGGTGGTGGTCACCTTGACCATGTCAAGTAATATCTGCTTGCAAGCAGCTTATCTTTTGATAGCTCAATGAATAAATAGTGTGTTCGAAGGACTGCGACGTTAAGATGGAGGATGTAGAAAGAAGGATGAAATAGCGGCATAATGTGTCTAAGGGTTCTGCTCCAGTGCAGAGCTTAACCTGCAGGCAAAACGGCTGGTTGTGTTTATGTTGTCATGCTTGCTTAGCTGTTATGCTAAACAGCATGGAGCTCTGGGACAACCCCCTGATCATGCTTGCGCTTGCTCTCTTTTTACCCTTCGCCTGCTCTCTCTTTCCATGTCACCGACATGTTATCTTTCAGTAGAATTCAGAGCTGCACTTAAAGCCATTTCAGATGTGACATTATACTAGCCCTGTGAAAAGCTTGTCACATAAAGAGCTACCCACGTCTTTCTGGGCTAATTTAAACTCTGTCTAGCTGCGTGACACGAATTAGCCTCTGACACGACACACAGCGTGATTGTAATATAAAAAGTTCAGTGTTTAAAGATGTTAAACTGATTATCTTCTTCATTGTCATGCTTTTTTTTTACTTTATAGGAAACGTCTGCTATTCTCTTTATAGGATAGCCTAAAGCTGGTCTTGACTACTTATTCTTATGGTGTGATATTATATATCGTGACCAAGCCACAGTCTTAGATTATTTATTTGGATTTAGAGAGATTAAATGAATGCTGCAGGTTTTGAGTTGGGCATATATTATGAGATCTGCTGACTTGGTTTTTTTCCTGATGTGGAAATGGTGTTTTACTGCTCGGAGGTTGTTTTTTAATCAAGGGTTGAGGAGAGTGCCTTGGGGGGCACTGGAACCATTCGTGTTTGAGCGTGGTGTAGATGCTGCCTAATACAGTCAAAGCCCATCAGTAATTCAGTGTCCTGGCTCACTGGCCTCACCATTAGGCTTCAAGGCAGCACATAAAGTGTGTGAACACATTGCCATTTATATCAGTCTATGGGCCTGTGCACACACACATCTGACATTTAGTATCTCATCAGCATGACAGATTGTTCCACCATAGAAATATTAGAAAGTAAAACACTGAATCCATGAATCCGCTTTATTCTCACTGTGGTAATTGTAAGCGTCTGTACATAAGCAGTAATTAGTCCTCAAAGCTAATTTTTGTTTATATTTCGTTTTTTATATATATATATATATATATATATCTAAACTGGAAAATTAATGTTACTGCAAGTGAAAACAGTTTTTAGAACATGGTAGAAGATTTCTAGCTGTTTATAAACTGGTTGAGCAGCAACCATGTTTCAGAAACCAGCTTGACCACCTTAAGCTTTACTTAAGCACATTATGAACCATCTATTAGCTGGTTTGTTGCTAAGCCAAGATTGTCTGCTAACTTGCACCAGTCAATGACCAGATTTAGCCAAATAATGGTTAACCAACTTTGACTTGCTAATGGTCATCTGCTATGATCATCTGAGACTAGCTGTAGTAGTGACCAACTAATGGCCATTTTGTACTAGCTCATGACCATCTTAGACTAGTTAGTGAGTATCTTGGATAAACCAATGAACAATTTGTACTAGTTTATGACCATCGTAGACTAGTTAGTGAGTATCTTGGATAAACCAATTAACAATTTGTACTAGTTTATGACCATCTTAGACTAGTTAGTGGACACACCAGTTACCATTTTGTTATAGCTTATGACAATCTTAGACTAGCTAATGATAATTTTGGACAAGCTAATGACCATCTTAGACTAGCTAATGATAATTTTGGACAAGCTAATGACCATCTTAGACTAGCTAATGAAAATATTTCATAAACTAGAATGATCATCTTAGACTAACCAATGGCCATCCTAAACAACCCAATGAGCAGAATTGACTAGCTAATGGGATTTTTACTAGCTAATGATCATCTTAGACTAGCTAATGGACATTGTTTTGCTTGACAGTGACCAGCATAGACCAGATATTGACCAGCATATAATAGCTAATGATCATCTTAGATTAGCCAATAACCAGGTTAGACTAGTTAATGATCAGTTTAGACAATTTATACCATCTTAAACTATCTAATGACCAGTTTAGACTAGATAATGATCAGTTTAGACCATATAGAAACCAGCTGTCATGTTCCAAAAAGTTGGCAGTACCATCTAAGACTGGATTTTCCAGCAGGGAAAACAACAACAAGATGAAATAATTCAGCTGATGGTTGTTTGGTTATTTCTGTCTCAAGAGATTTTGTTTGAGATGAGAAGTCTTCTGAGTTGGAAATGCTGGTTAGCTCATACTTGTACACAAGGCCTTCATTTTCAGTGAAAAGTTCAAGTAGAATATTTGTCTTTTATTGCCTCACATGCTCTCTTTTTCCCTTATTCCTTTTGCTCTGTTCTCAGGTGCAATCTATTTTGGGAAGAATTACCATAATAACACACGTCGCGCGAGACTGGCTGTCATTGTAATTGATATCTAGACCGGCTGCTGGGCGGAGCCATTTGCATATAATCACTTTAACTGATATGATAATGAATGTGGTGGTCCTGATGCAAGCCGAAAGTCTCTCTGGAGACGGATGGCTATTACTCAATAAGTAATATATTATTCTATGAAGTGAGACTTTTGGCACAGCCACACCTGGATAGATTTAAAAAGGTCCACCTTGCTTATATAAGCAGTCCTCTTCATGTTTGTACATGTTTTCTCGTAACCTTAATTACTTGGCCTTGTTCACCCAGATCTCTCTTGAGTGAGTTGTGTCCTTGTTAGCCACCTGGAGTTTTTGCTTTTATTTATGCGACTCCCGGTAAATCCTCACTCTACTGGTGTAGTGTAGGAAGTCGGAACAAAAAAGGGTTTGTTACTTCTGTAGATAAAAAAACAACAAAACTAAACCAAAATCACGGATACAGTAAAATTATGACAATTATGGTACTTCCTCAAATCAGAGGTAATTAGGCACAGTTTGTAAGTCCTTGGTTCAGGTTTCCCACAGAACTGAAAAAAAAAAAACATCTGAAGCCTTATAACTAACACAACCAATAAAATATTTTAACACGCACATTGTACTCTGTTGATGATACAAAAGGGAATAAATTTAAATATTTAAAAACTGTTTTTGACCATACAGTGAAAGCCAATGGTGTCACAAAAAACTTTTTAAATTTTTTTTTTTAAATATTTTATTTTGTATTTCACAGAAGCAAGGAAATTATAGAGGTTTTGATTGAGTTGAGGGAGAGTAAACGATAAACAGAATGTTCATATTTTGGGGTGAAATATCACATTAAGGGAGGAAAACCTGTGAAATTAAACTCAAAGCAAACACATTTCCCCCCTTTGGTATCTGGTGGGATGCTAAAAGGGAAAAGGTGATACGGAGAGAATAGATTAGAAAGTGAATTCAGAATTGGTTTGGGAAAGGCTCTGGTTGTAATGCAGTCATCCAGCTTTCTGGCAACTCTCTTACATGAGTTCATTTGTTCCTCGAACACACTTCTTCAGTTGACCTTCAGTTAGCCTCAATTTCTGCTAACTGGCAGCAGCAACAAGCTGAGAGCACAAAAACACTCCACTTCAGAAAAACAGCCTGAGGAAGTTTGAAAAAACTCTTTGCTTACAAATCTCATCTTGTCTGAATTACAGTTGAATACAGATACAGTTTATTATCAATAAAAATGGTCTACTTTTCAGTGATGTCACCCAGAAATGAAAATTCTGTCAATTTACTCTAATGTCGTTTCAAAACTGTATGCCTTTCTTTTGCGGATAACAAAAAATGATATTTTAAAGAACTGTTTTTATCCATACAACGAAAGTCAATGGGGTCCAAAACAACATTGTACTGACAGTTTTTTTTTAAATCTCTTAAAAATATATTTAATTTTTATTTTGATATAAGTAATTAATTAACTTCTTAATTATTTTATTTCAGGAGCCCCCAGAATTGTTACACTGAAGGAAAAAAAAAAAAAAAAAACGGATTTTTAACAGGTTTTTGAAAGAAGTCTTTTGTGAGTTTTGTGACCAAGGCTGCATTATTTGATCAAATCAACTTTCGATCAATTTAAAGGAATAGTTCATCCAAAAATGAAAATTGTGTAATCATTTACTCACCCTTATGTTGTTCTAAACCTGCATGAGTTTTTTTTTTTTTTTTTGCTTCTGTTGAACTAAAAAGAAGATATTTTGAAGAATGTCAGTAACCAGGACAGTTGACGGCAGCCATTGACTTCCGTAGTATTTTTTTCCTACTATGGAAGTCAATGGCTGCTTTCGACTTTCTGGTTACTGACATTCTTCAAAATATCTTGTTGACAGAATTTTAAGTTTTTGGTGAGCTATCGCTTTAATGCATCCTTGCTAAATAGAAGTATTAATTTCTTTCAAAATAAATAAATAAATAAACAACTGACCGCAAACTTTTGAACGGCAGTGACCATTTTCAGATTATACTGGTCTTACATGGCACCTAACCATACTAGCTTACATTGCTAGCAATGACAAAGAAATGAGCAGGTTAGCTAACATTGTTGAATGAACAAGCAGATATGCTCCTGCTGCTGGAGTAATTGACTTTCTCTCCTCTGCCTTCTATCAATCCAGGACTCTGTTGTTTTTTGGAAGAATGGAGGTTCTGTGTGAGAGAAAATGTTGGCTGACTACAAAGACATGCTGGTGTCATGAGCAGAGGGAGGAGCACAACCGACTGCAATTAACTGAACACAGAGAGAGAACATAAATGAGGATTAGAGAGAGAGAGAGAGAGAGAGAGAGAGAGAGAGAGAGAGAGAGAGAGAGAGAGAGAGAGAGAGAGAGAGAGAGAGAGAGAGAGAGAGAGAGAGAGAGAGAGAGAGAGAGAGAGAGAGAGAGAGAGAGAGAGAGAGAGAGAGAGAGAGAGAGAGAGAGAGAGAGAGAGAGAGAGAGAGAGAGAGAGAGAGAGAGAGAGAGAGAGAGAGAGAGAGAGAGAGAGAGAGAGAGAGAGAGAGAGAGAGAGAGAGAGAGAGAGAGAGAGAGACAAAGGGAGTGAGACAAAGGGAGTGAGAGGTCCAAAAGAACGAGATAGGAAGTGTAACGGTTGACGAGAGCTAGAGAGTGAGAAGGGGGGATTAGAGGAAGTCTGTAGATACGACACCAAGGAAGAACAGAGGATGATGAACAGTGAGGAAGATGCTGAGTTCCAAGACAAAAGAGCAGAGAGGAGTGATAACGCTGCTGAGCATAAAGAGGGAGAGAGAGCGAGAGATGGAGCTCTCTGAGGGATTGGGAATAGGAATGCTGAGAATAAAGCTCAAAGTTAAATATAAAAAATGAAGCACAAGGAAAACTTTAAAGAGAATATTTTGTCTGTTTTTCCACAAATATGACAAACACTGGCTTTTATGCCAAGATAACGTGATTGTATTGAGCGGCTAGATTTGGAAAAACGGTGTGTTTTTTTTATTTTTAGGTTGAGGTCTTGTGCTTGTGCTGATACATAAAATTCCTTTCAATGTGAATGTCACCAAAAAGGTGTCTTTTTTAAGATTTTTTTGTTTTTTTGTTTTTGCGTTGGAACTCAATGGCAACTAGTTGAGTTTGAGAATAATTGGTCAATTGATTTTAAGTGCCACTATTATGCCATTTTAAATGTTCTTAATTTTGCTTTGGGGGGCTCCTACAATAGGTTTACATGCATCCAAGGTAAAAAAAAAAAAAAAACTCATATAATATAAATTGCACATTTCTCAAAGAGTATAAAAACAGTTCATTGAAAGATTCAGCCTCTCTAAACCCCTCAGTTCCGAGAGCTTCATCTGCTCTGATTGGTCAGACAGCACAGTCTGTTGTGATTGGTCTACCGTTTACAGAGCGTGTCAGAAACAAAACGCCTGTTACCATATCTGAATTTCAGCTTCGGAGACTTCCTCCCTATTTTGCTTGATACACAGTGATACAAACGATGAGGTCGATTTCTCCATCCTTTTGAAGTGCATGCAATGTGGATTCACAGGGCTGAAAACAGCATCTTCTCGACATGTTGACAATACAAACCGAAACTCTTCCAGGCCTCAGGTACAACTATTTGAGGATGGGTCAAAGTTGATGTGGTTTACATGCAGCCAATGAAGAACATAGGCCGACATTATGCAAATTTGTTACATTGTTACATAGGCTTGTAATAGTGGTGCAACGGATCATCATTGATCCGTGATCCGTCCGGATATCTTCGGTTCGGCACACACGTGATCCACGGATTGATTTATGAAAAAAAAAAAAAATTGTGCGCATGTTCAGTCCACACAGGAATGGAGGAGCTTGAACGCCCCGTGTCATTTAAATCCCCTGTATGGGAGCATTTTGGCTTCCGCGTCAAATATAATGATGAAGGAAAGAGGTTAGTGGATAAAACCGTGACGGTGTGTAGGCACTGTGGCACAAGAAAGCCATATGACGGTGGAAACACATCAAGCATGGCCATGCATTTGAAGCGACATCACCCCGGTGTTTCACTGACAGGAGTGAAAACGAAGGCTGCTCAACAACCGCTTATCACCGCGGCATTTAAGCAGCCCCTTGTTGCATAATCAGACCGGGCTAAAGCCATCACAAACGCTATCGGTGTGTTTATAGGTGCAGACAGGTGGCCATATTCGGTTGTGTTTTTTTTTTTTTTTTTTTTTTTTTTGCTGATCCGAAAAATTATCCGATCCGAGAAACAATCCGAACCGTGAGTTTTTTTTAAAATCCGTTTCACCCCTAGCTTGAAACAAGAAGTAAGACTGGAATTTCTGACGACTCTTTTCAGCAGTTCAGAATCGATTCTCTTTTAGGAGACAATAAATGTATTTGTCGTGCGCTTTGATCTTTAAAACGTTGTAAACCTTTTACCTTGACAAACAGCTATATTACACGCTGCGTGAAAGGTAATATTCGAAAAAGCATAATAGGGGCACTTTTCAAAACCAGTTGGGGGGAAATACGTTTAGATATCAGGGGAAAAAACAGATTGAATTTGTTGCAAAAATTGTGAATATTGAATTTAAATGAAAAAAGAACCTGTTCTAAAATTCGTATTTTAAATTCTTGCACGGTCCAGGCTAAGAATAAACGCTTTAAATAAAACAATCAAATTAGTTAAACAAACGTGCAAGGGACAGGTGATGTATAGTAAAGTTATTCCTATTCTGTGGAAACCTGCTGCAATTTCTGCAAAGTTCTGTGCATGCCGATTACTAGTAAAAAAAAAAAGTTAAGAAAAAAAAACCTGCAGAAACTTTTGTTGACCTTAGCTTTAAGCTAGTCTCAAAGTCTAGCTTCACTGTCAGTGCTCCCTCCAGAATCCGAGCACTGTTTGCGGTGCAGCCGAACAGCAGGACTCTCAGTGGAACCTCATTCAAACGCTCCCGACTGCCACTACAAATGACTTCTGGGAATCCTCCAGCGGGAGCTGTCTAAAGTGATCTGCTCTTGCTGAAGCGCCACTAACGTGGGCGCACGTGAACTCGAGTGTGGAATTGTAATAATGCCATGCGTACAGCTCCAGACCGACAGTAGCGAGACATGGAATAATGAGAAACAGGTTCACGGATGTATGCGTCCGTGTTTATGCTCACACATACAAATACTGTGGGGCTTCAGCAGTGCCAGACAGAGACGTATGAGTTTTTATGTATCTATCGCAATGCTTTCCATAATGAAATTTAGTTTTACAAAGAGAACAGCTGCCTTGTAGTCACCTTGCTGGGAGTTACTGTCTATATATATATAAAATGCCAGTTTCCTTATAGGATGGAGCGATGGTGACTAATCGAGACAATGTTTTTCGTTTTAGTCCAGTTCAATGTATATTCATGTTTCATTTGATATTTACAGTTTATGTGATAATAGCATATGGAACACCATTTACCTTAGGGCTGGAATACACTTCATGACTTTTGCTCAGATTTTTGCCAATTTTTGCAGTCTGGATAAATCAACAGTAGTTGCTGAATGTCTGTTGAGAGATTTAACAGAAAATCGTGTAGTGTATGATGGCCACAGACTCCAGTGTTTTAGCTTCAGACTGTGATTCCATCCAGTCGGAGGATATCAAAACATGTTTTGATATTTTGAGCCGATTTTAGAACACACATCGTAGTGTATGACGCGTCACTACTGAAACCAAAGCTGTCCTCTATCTACCAGTGTTGCATATTTTATATATGCATATACTGACAACTTTTATTAAAATAATTTTTGAAAAATATTATTGAAATATTTTAGTTAAAAAAAGAAAAAAATTTACATGTTTTTTTATGTTTTTTTTAAACTTTTTTATTTCTATTTTATTCAAATTTGATTAATTTTAATATATTTTATGTCTTTTTTATTATTTCTTTTTATTACAATAAAGTCTCATCAACAAATCCTAAGATTTGCATACAGGGGTAATCAGCCAATCACAGCAACTTGGAGGTCCTCTCTTGCATGTCATTTCACCTCAGTTGCTGTTACCGCCATCACATCATTTTTTAGGAATTCACAGAGAACGTAATGAATTAAAGGGAAGGCAAACTTGGCATTACTGTTAGAACAGTGTTAGTTTAGTAAAATGAGTGTTACATTTTAAATCAAATGTTTTGTAATATCGTTTTTTTTTTGTACTGTTGATTATTTTCTCATCCATATTTATTTAAGGACGTCTTCCTCTGGCTCCTCTGCGGAAATATCTTATTTACTCAGAGTGGGAGAAGTAGAAAGTCTGAATAAAGTTTTTTTTTCTTTTCTTATCCCACTCTTCCATCTCATTTCATTCCATCAGGAAGAAAGTTTATATGGATAACTAGCTCTGTTATAGCCTCTGGGCGAGTGCCATAATGGCTGCATCATTTTCATGTCACTGCTTGCTAATTTGCAGGTGCCCTCTGGAAGCAGGAGTGCTGTTGTCACATTTCACAGGACATTATTCGACATCCCTTTGAACTCGCTGTATAACAGAGATGATCCAGTCCATCATGTCGATCCACTCTCTCCCTTTCTCCCCGTCTGTCTGGATGGACATTGAAGTGGTTTGGCAGGGTTTACCCTTGGAGTAGTTGGGGTCATCATGTTCGGTCATGCACATGTCCTGCTAGACATGGCTCAGAGACAAACAGAGCTAGATTTAGCTTTATACCAGCAGTTCTGTCCCCTAAGTGCTCTTACACACCCCTCTAGAGAAGAAAAGCCCTAGTGGCCCCTGTTCAAATCCAGGGTCATTTTCCCTTTAACCTAAAAGCAGTCCCAAACCTCATTAGAGCTTCTCTCAGGGCCTCTTGTGGACGGTTGTCTGCTACACTAATGGCCCATGGAGTGACCAGAGGATACGATTTGAGAGATGACCTCTGACCATACATGATGTAACGTAGTGTCAAGGTGATCTTACAAATTAGCATCAAATAGTATTAAAAATATCTAATTAATATCTAGGTTTAAGGTAACTATATTTATATTTCACAATTGCATCTTTGTTTCTCATAATTGCTTTTTTTTGTGAATATTTCTCACTTGAAACTTTAGGCTATATCTCACAGTGTGTGTTATTTCTTTGAAAAAAATTCTATAATGTAATATAAACCTTACTTAACTTTGTTTAAAATAAGAAGGTATAGATACAGTATATTTAAGAATTTTTAAGATTTAATATGAAGTTTTACTTGTCAAGTAAATTTAAGGGGACTGACTTTATTTTTACTGAAAAATGCTGATTAAGAAAATATTTTTTGCAGCGTAAGCTCCGATATCCCATCATTTAGCTAACACAATAAAACATGCTGATCTTGTAGGGGTAATTGAATTAGCCATAGATCAACAGAAACAGATATGAGAACGTATTCCTCATTACATTGCATTGCCGGTTTCAGCTGCCCTAGTCTATTTTTGACTGTAGAGGTGTTATAGAGTGGCTTTGTTATCTTTGCTGACGATTAGACTGCAAGACAACCAGGATTTATTGGCCCAGTAAGGATAACAATTCATTACTAGACGAGAACTGCAGTAATCCTATTTCCACAGGCCGTAATTGGGTCTCAACACCCCCCTTCCCCCCCATCGGCACTACCTTGAAAAGTGGTAGAGAAATCTTTCAAAGTGAATTTGAGATGAAGCTTAAAAAAATCCCCAAGTATCATGCGTTTGTGTAAAATGAAGTGAGGAAAAGACGGCAAGACTGGGACCTTGATGAGCATACACTCAAGCTCTTGTGAACCACAGTGACACTGCGCTGCAGAGAGCAGTTTGCCTTTGTTTTAAAACGCGAGGCTTAACAGGCTCACCGGTTCAAAGACTTTTTCCTTTATTGCCTCCGCCTGCCTGTTTGCCTGCTGCCATTCTGCTTTCTGTCTCACATAGGCGTATTCACACTAACTGCTTTTTACTTCTGTTCTGTTGTTCTCTGTATGTCAACCCACACTCAATCTCTCCGCAACCATATGCTTGTTCAAAAAAAGAATAGCACTTAACGCTGTCTAGTATAGGTTATTACATGATTACATGCATTGAAAGCACGGGCCGCTTATTATTCACAGACGGAGGACGACACATAGGCTTCAGACATGAATGTAATATCCTGTTCCCTTCTTTTCGGGCCACGTAGACTGTAGTGAGACAATTATTTGATGTCGTATTCCTGGTGACAACTAAACAAAGGCTCAGTACTTGGCACACAATTTCTAAATAAGCACTTTAAAATGCAGTACTCCAGAACAGGGGTGTTAAAACTGGGCTCTGGTGATAAGTTCAGAGAAATATAAGTGATTTTGTGAAAAATCAAATGTAATTTTACATTAAAGTTTCATACTGTTTTCTGGTTGGAAATCATAATCATTAATTATTTGAAAGGCACCATACAAAAAATATTATTTATATATAATTTTATATAAACATTATTATTATTTTATTCTGTCGACTATTTTATAGATTTAGAATATTTAAAGTCTGAATGGGTCTTCGTTCATACGATCGGTATGGATTTTTTTAATGCTTTAAAAGAAGTCTCTTATGCTCAGGAAGGCTGCATTTATTTGATAAAATAATTCACAATATTCCTGTATTTTTGAAGGATTTTAATGAACTGTTTTTTGTTTTAATATATTTTAATGCCATTTATGTCTGTGATGCCAAATCCGAATTTTACTCCAGTCTTCAGTGTCATATGATCCTTCAGAAATCATTCTTATCAAATAATTTACAAAACATTTCATGTTATTATCAATGTTAAAATATACATGTAATGTACATTCAATATTTTATTAAGTGGGTCCCTCGCAAAGGTGTCATCATATTTGGTGGCCCATGGCATTAAAAAGTTTGAAAACTCCTGCTTTAGAAGACAGCGGAACATTGTGTGTAATACTGTATGTTATGTGTTTCTGCAATCACCTTTAAGTTGATGTTTCTCTTTATTTTTATCTACATTTTTCTAATTATTGGAATTCCATAGTCCGGCCTCAGCAATAATAAGGGTAAATAAAATAATAATAATAATAAATAAAAAGCCTATTTCACAAAAATAGCTAATTTCACATTTTCCTCTGGCTGCTAACGTATGGTTAGATCCGTCTGAAGCCTGCCGTCTTAGCAAGATTCATTTTTGTAATAAGCTAATAAAACGTATCCTCAAAATGTGTTAAAACAGGAAGCTTAACCCGCTAAAGGCTACATCAAGGAAAACATTCTTGGCACTTTGTAGGGTAAAGTGGGGTGTAGGAGGGGAAGAAACATTATGCTTAAGGGATTGTGGAAATACTCTGATGTAAGGAATGACTCTCCTCTTATATGCATGCTCTTCAATGACCCTATTTCCATATGCATGTGGAAGAGCTATTGTCAGTATAGGACACAATCACGCTTCCACATAAGAGGTTCAAATTAGTCAGCTCCATCTCAAGCTTCTGGGAGCACTGGAGTCATCATCTGCTTGTTTGTGGCCTGACAAGAGAACTCTAGCCTCCATTAAACGTTCTCATGACATTTTAAATGTGGGCTGTTCTGAGTCATACCTTTTAGAAACAAATGCCCTCATCACGTCGTAATAAGCTTGTTTTTTTTTATCTCTCTGCAGGTTCAGACATTTGATCTGCTGTAACTAGCAAGTATAAAAGCACTTGCTTGCGTTCTGTCATCATAACAGAAACAATGAGCTGAAATCTTGGCTCGATAAAGTGTGAGAGAGAAGCTTTAAATGGGAGAAATCTTCTAAAGCGGAGAGCTCTGTGTGTCATTAGCCGCTATTGCATTACAGATTTGTGCAAAACTTTGCGATATTTTTAAAATGTCGATTAAAAAAAACTATTGCGAAATGACGGTGTTTCCATTAACCAATGTTATGTGACTAAAATGTAATTTTTTTCTCGCGCGGTAAGTCATTCCACAAATCATGACAACGGATGTTAGTTTACTTATATCCCAGCCTCCACACTAGTCATAATCTTTAATTGAAAAGCAGGTTTTTCTCCTTATCTGCTTCAAAGTCTTGATAAATTGTGGCATTTCTTTGTTGTTTAGAATCTAGTATTCCCGTAATTCTTTTGTCTTTAATGAGTTTAATAAAGAACTCTCGTCTTCTGGCCAAACATACCGCAGCATCTTTAAAGAATGATTGACTTTTACGTACGCCAGGTGACCTGTAAATGCGGTTTTGCAAAATTTTACTTTTTCGAATTGCCTGAAAACCACCTTTACACGTTAGTGTAAAAACCTTTTTGCCTTATATGGGAGTTTTTGCAAAATTGACGTTTCCATTGGGCGTATTGAAAATTTTTGTATTAGTTTTCCATTGTATTCCGCATCGTATTCCATTGAAATTCCATTCGGTATTCCATCTGGTGTATTTTCAATTCTCAATTTCAATTTGCGCAATTTGAAGGGTAATGGAAACGCGTCTAATGTGTTCTACATTTGCATCTTTTGCTATTAGCGGATATCTCTTCCTACAATGTTTAGTAATATGCGGTTTGCCATTGTTTTTTTTAAATGTTTGCTGTTTTATTACTTGCATTTAGCAAAAATGTATGTTTAAATTTAATGCTGACACTCTAATTAAGATCCTCATTGTTTTGTGAAAGATGAATGTAAATTGTAAAAATTAAGTAGATTGTCAGGTAATTAAATATTTAAAAATAATATTGCTCCCTTAAAGCTTAAGTGTGTTAATGCTTTTTTTTTATATAAAGGAGTGAATGAAGAACATGAGGTTTCTCAAATGGAGAAAACAGCCAGAACAAAACAATCACAACTACCAGTTTAATATGCATAAACCATTTGTTGGCTGATTTCCCTAAAAGGTGTAAAAAATGGCCTCTGTTGCGTTTTCATAACATTTGAGAATCCCGACCTGCCCAGCATAGCAACGCTGGCTCAACCAATAGTGTGAGATTCGGGCGGGGATATCTATTGGACTGGCCAATGGGAACTGTTTGGGTCCCAATAACAAAACAATCAATAATAAGTTTGTTTTGTTACATATTGTAACTTCACTGTTTTTTTTTGTGCATCTTTTAGTTAGTACCTTTACTGTAACTACTAAATTACAAGTAGCTTGTAGTTTGGGAAGCTGTCTGTTTGTGTGAAAGGTGAGGCAAACTGGAGTTTGGGTTAGAGCTTCACTTTTACACATTGTCTGGTCTGTTCTGATCATGTTAGCTGGTTGACTGTTATGTGGAGTGAAGCCGCGACTAATGTTCTGTCTCAGTGAGTAGTGCGTTGATGAAGCCAAGCTGCCATGATTGATGTTCCAAGACTGTCTCATCCATTTTTAGTGTGATGGAGAAAGTGTGTGGGGGGCAGGAGGAGACTAAATGAAAAGAGAAAGATGGAAGGAATAGAGAAGGGAAAGAGTGGGTCTGTCTGAATTTGCAAATGAATGTGGAGATGAACAATTTCAAATATAGCCAATTGGCTTATTGAAAAGGGATATACAGTGAGGAAAATAAGTATTTGAACACCCTGCTATTTTGCAAGTTCTCCCACTTAGAAATCATGGAGGGGTCTGAAATTGTCATCGTAGGTGCATGTCCACTGTGAGAGAAGAAAAAATATCTAGAAATCACAATGTATGATTTTTTTAACTATTTATTTGTATGATACAGCTGCAAATAAGTAGTGGAACACCCGTCTATCAGCTAGAATTCTGACCCTCAAAGACCAGAAATGTCCACCTCCACTCCATGTATTATCCTAAATTAGATGCACCTGTTTGAGGTCGTTAGCTGCATAAAGACACCTGTCCACCCCATACAATCAGTAAGAATCCAACTACTAACATGGCCAAGACGAAAGAGCTGTCCAAAGACACTAGAGACAAAATCGTACACCTCCACAAGGCTGGAAAGGGCTACGGGGAAATTGCCAAGCAGCTTGGTGAAAAAAGGTCCACTGTTGGAGCAATCATTATAAAATGGAAGAAGCTAAACATGACTGTCAATCTCCCTCGGACTGGGGCTCCATGCAAGATCTCACCTCGTGGGGTCTCAATGATCCTAAGAAAGGTGAGAAATCAGACCAGAACTACACGGGAGGAGCTGGTCAATGACCTGAAAAGAGCTGGGACCACCGTTTCCAAGGTTACTGTTGGTAATACGGTAAGACGTCATGGTTTGAAATCATGCATGGCACGGAAGGTTCCCCTGCTTAAACCGGCACATGTCAAGTCCCGTCTTAAGTTTGCCAATGACCATTTGGATGATCCAGAGGAGTCATGGGAGAAAGTCATGTGGTCAGATGAGACCAAAATAGAACTTTTTGGTCATAATTCCACTCGCCGTGTTTGGAGGAAGAAGAATGATGAGTACCATCCCAAGAACACCATCCCTACTGTGGAGCATGGGGGTGGTAGCATCATGCTTTGGGGGTGTTTTTCTGCACATGGGACAGGGCGACTGCACTGTATTAAGGAGAGGATGACCGGGGCCATGTATTGCGAGATTTCGGGGAACAACCTCCTTCCCTCAGTTAGAGCATTGAAGATGGGTCGAGGCTGGGTCTTCCAACATGACCATGACCCGAAGCACACAGCCAGGATAACCAAGGAGTGGCTCTGTAAGAAGCATTTCAAGGTTCTGGCGTGGCCTGGCCAGTCTCCAGACCTAAACCCAATAGAGAATCTTTGGAGGGAGCTCAAACTCCGTGTTTCTCAGCGACAGCCCAGAAACCTGACTGATCTAGAGAAGATCTGTGTGGAGGAGTGGGACGAAATCCCTCCTGCAGTGTGTGCAAACCTGGTGAAAAACTACAGGAAACGTTTGACCTCTGTAATTGCAAAACAAAGGCTACTGTACCAAATTTTAACATTGATTTTCTCAGGTGTTCAAATACTTATTTGCAGCTGTATCATACAAATAAATAGTTAAAAAAAATCATACATTGTGATTTCTGGATTTTTTTTTTTAGATTGTCTCTCACAGTGGACATGCACCTACGATGACAATTTCAGACCCCTCCATGATTTCTAAGTGGGAGAACTTGCAAAATAGCAAGGTGTTCAAATACTTATTTTCCTCACTGTATATATATATATATATATAGAGTCACTTATTCAGACAAACCAACAATTAGTCAACTAATCCGTTTCAAGAATTTCTTAAGGTTTTAATGAGTGTTTTAGCCTAATTTGTACTTTTCTATTAGTATTTGTTTTTATTTTTTATTTATACTTTTTTAATTACTTTTTTTTTTTTTTACCTGAAACAAGACTGCACAAGACATTTACATATTTCATAGGTTGTATCTTGAATAGAAAGACATTTTGTCTTGATGCACTGGCAGTTTTTTTTTACTTCTTTTTTTATACTGAATTTATTTTTGATGTGATTTTTATCACATATTTTGTCTTATGAATTACTGTCTTTTGAATTTTCTGAAAACAAGTCTTAATATCCAGCCCAGCATCTTATGCAATGTTGATTCTTAGGAAGACTGATCTTGTTTCAAGGATTTTTAGGTATTTAACTGGAAAATTAGTGAAAATACTCATTAGGAGTATGTGTATAATTAAGCTGGGTTCAAATGACCTTGACTAGACGTGTTTCTCAGGCGGCGTTCACAAAAGATGCGGTCTTGCATTCAAAATAAGGAACAGAGTGCACGGGTCTTGTTCAAGAAGTTTTTTTTTTTGTTTTTTTTTTGTCGTGACGTGTATAGCTGTGTGTATAAACCTAACAAACAGCTAAACCATGCTAATTACATCACTGCTGCCAAAAGTATTTAAATACTAAGATATATACAATAATCAAAATAAACTAATAAATCTAGGTAAACTAACCAACTTTCACTTACAGATCAGTTAGTTGTTAGTTGACATCCCTACATAACAGCATTTTAAGTCCCAGAATTCCACATTTCTTTGGCAGTGCAAGTGATTTTCCCTTTTGTCTCGTTTTCTTTGGAGAGCAGAATGGTAGTCAGGTGGATGTCAAGGCCTCAGACACAACACCCTCCTCTGGTATGCCCATAAAATGAGCTGCTTAACCACGGTGAAGGAAAGAAAACATCTTGCTGTTTTGACTAGATGGTATGTTTGCAGTTTGAACGGCAGAAATGTGAAGTTTAGGTGCTTTTTGCTGCATTGTTTTTGTTTGTGTAAACAGAGGTCTCTCCGTTGTTGTTTCAGTAGCAGTAGAATTTAGTTAGAACATGTAGTGACAGACAAATCCCATCATGCTCTTGTATTTGAAGGTGACGGAAGACAAGTCGCCGGAGCGCGGTTGCTTATGGTAATGTTGGGGCATTATAGTTGCTGTGAGACTCAGTAACAGCACACTGAATTGGGGGATTTCGGTGACCCAATTATTTTGTTGCGCTGTGGGCTCCGAAGTAACTCAATATTATATGCTCAAGCAAACCAGGAGGAAAAAAAAATCTATAAATCACATTCCAGTGCATTTTGCATAAACCCACACTTTTCTAATAGAATATGTATGAGAGTCGAGCTCTATTGGAAAATGAAACCTGCATCTAATCGTCTGGCCAAGTTATTTCCTGCTTCAATATTAGCCAGCTTCTTATCTAGTCCAAGGCCTGGCGTGAGAGGATATGCTCTGCTTTCCCTCGCTCTTCCTCTCTCCTTTTCCTCTGTTTTCTCACTCATTCCCTTGATCTCTCTCCTTCTGTCTTTCCTCCATCTCATTCTCTGTCTTTCTGTCCTCTATCTGGCTTTTTAACATCTTCTGTGGCAGATCTACAGCAGATACACGGCCTGAGCTCTCAAAAGCCTCCAATGAGGCACAATCTGCTCAATTCCTGCTAAAAATGTGTAGTTTAAACCATCAAGAATTTCCAGACTGGACTAGATGTTGTTTTTTTTTTTTTTTTTTTTTTTTTTTTTGGGCTGGTTTGTGGTGTTTGGTGCTGGACTAGATAGACCAGTATTTGCCTTTTTTGTCTTTCACACCAGAAAGGGGGAAAAACTATTATATGCCTATAAAATTCAAGATATTGGGGAAAAAATGCCACTGAATGAGTTTTTGTCTGATATTTATCATATCCTCCTGAGACCCAGATTTTTTTTAAATTTTTTTTAGTTTTTTTCTTCATGTCATCACATTGTTTAGAGCATAAGAAACAAATGCTAAAAAAAAACATTTTTGAAAAATTATATTTTATTCATATGTTATGCTATGTCCTCAGTTGTTAAAACAATGAAATTACATAAAATTATATGTGTAGGCAAAAACAATGGGATTTTTTGGGGGTTTCAGGATTTTTTTAAACCAAAAATTTGTATAAAGATGATTCTCAACTATGTTATGAAAGATATAACGGAATTAATTGATACACCATTTTACTTTATGCAATATGTGGGTAAGATGGGCATAACTTAATATTCCCATTCAATGCAATGTATCTATACACTGTATCTAATTTGCACATTAATGTGTTCTTGTACCAACATTTAATGAAAAAAGAAGTAAGAATTGGAGTAATAATTAGCAACATTTTTATAATAATATCTAATATTTCATAGGAATATTTATGTATAATTTATTTACATATTCACTTGTTGTGTGTCCCAGAATGCCTGATAAACATGCTTTAAGTCCTGATGTGCTCTACAGTGGACATGTATCAATGCCCTGTTCTGTAACAGAAAGTCATTTTTTGATTTGAAACCACATAACGTTTTCCTGAGATGTTGGTTGATGAAATACAATTTGAAAAGTAGTTCGATTTAAATTATAATTACAATATATTATCATATTTCCATAAGAGTGCTATTTGATCACTAAAATAATGTCAGACATTTTTAAAGACCAAGGAGAAGTTGTTTTCAGGGTGAAACCTCCAAACATTTGGTATCTCTGTAAAGCCCTGAATGTGCTCTTTACAGGACAGCCAGAATAACACTATAGTGTTAACATAACAGTGACATGCATGGTGTCTGAGAAATACACTAAAATATAATGTCCACTACAGTGGACAAAAGTCTATTCCTGGGTCCCAGGAGGATATGACATTAAGCAATATTACACTTGCAACACCTATTTCAATAAAATATTTGACCTACTGGTTTTATGTAACAGTTCACTAAATAAGAAGTTATTATTGTGTTATATTTTAGACACTATATTGTCTATTTTTGTTACCTATAAAGCCATAGCAGAGCGATTTTGCATCTCAGCAGTGTTTCTGCTGAGTTTCTGAATGAATTTCTGTTTTGAACGAATTGGGGAACCAATGATTCAATGGCCCATTCATAAAGAGAACCATTTAATTCCTAAATGAATCAGTTGTTTGAACGAATCGAATGAACGACTCATTTAGACATTTACCGCCACATACTGGCAGTTGTAGTTTCTTATTTAGAGTATTTTTTATTTAAAAATTATATTCCATACCATTAAAAAAAAATAAAGGTACAGTTCACCAAAAAAATTAACATTTTGTCATAATTTACTCACCCTCATGGCCGTTGTAGCCTAAAAGTTTATTATTTTTGTCACAATGTATCAAAGCTATACTTTTTGTAATGTCTATTTGATGCTTTTCTCATTTAACACAATAATGATTTATTTTAAATGTATCCGTTAGGGGTAATTTCTTAGCCAAATTTGATGTGTTATTAGTTTTCAATTAATTAGATTAGTTAATCACCACATTGTGTAATTAATTAATTAATTAAAAAATGTAATCCCTTGACAGTATATCTACAGAATGCCACACATAATCCTAAATAAACTCCATATTTTACAATCTGCCCTTTCTACAGTCTTAGACGAACTGCTATCTTTGCATAGCGGGGGTGGGGGGGGGGGGGGGTGGAATTGCTACACTAAAACAAATTAAATCATATTGATTATTTCAAAGCTCGAACATGGGAAGCAAAATGTCGTTGGAGTAAAGTGCTTCAGAGTAGAGGTGATGTTCTGTGGATTTATCATCCCTTCATAATGATAAGTGAAGGTGCTTGCGTATGGTTTTGCTGACAGCAGTGGATTGCTTATGGACCGAACACCACTCTAGTTTTTCCCAACCAGAGACCCTCTGTCTGGGAGTCTGTATATCATGGTTTAAGTCATTGTCCAGATTCTCTTAAACCACACCTAATGCCTCTTTTCTTTGGAGGTATTTCCGTTCAATGCTAATTCATGTTTTAGTTCCATTTGATGTTTACAGTTTCTGGACTGAAGGCATATGGGACATTTACCTTAAATAAGTAATTTAATACTTTGTTGATACTCAAAATGTTAAATAAAACCACATTAGTTAGGTGATAAAGTGTTTCAATTAGAGCTTTACTCAATGCACCATCTTAAAGAAGACTGTTTTGTTTCTAGCGTTTACAACAATGCCTGTATTGTGTTCCGCTAACTTTGATCTCATTCTTTCAGCGGTGATGGAGAGGTTACTGTTGGTGTTTCATGCTTTGTGTTGCAGTGTTTTACCATTTGACATCCTAGCAGAAGGAACTGCTTTTTCATAGAGAGCTTTGTGTAGCCCACTATGCCTAGACTTCCCTAATTAATTCCCATGAGGCTTCCATGGTCTCCGGCAGTGGTGAGCAGCAGCATCGTGCAAGAATAGGTGTGTGTGTGTGTGTGAGAGAGGGAGTCTTGCTTTGGTTTCATTCTTAGTGTGTTTAAGGGATGGGAAGTGTCAGCCTGGACATGTGAGTATTCATAAAAGTGACTGTTCGTAAAATAAAATAATGCCATAATTTACTCATGCTCATGTTGTTCCAAACCTGTATGACTTTTATTCTGTGTAAATCAAATAATAGTCTCCTCTAGCCAGATAATATTTGCCACAGGAAAAACATAGTCATATGGGTTTTGGAATGGCATGAGGCTGAGTAAATGATGTCAGAATAAACATTTTATTCGTTAACTATTCCTTTTAGCTGCAGAGTGAGGTTCATTTTTAGTTTGATCTCTTGGCAAGTGTAGATCGCTAGACATGTAGATCAGAAAGACCCACAAATAATTGACTGTTCTTACAGTGCACAGAAACATCAGTTGAAAACACCTTTTGCAAAACATCAGGGGAGGAGCCCCTGCATGAAACATGCAGTTTCACTGCATAAAATAAAATTCTTAATCAGTATTTTTTGTCTTGTTTCAACATTCTCGAAACAACATAAATGTGCCTGAAATATATATATTATATTATAAATATATATATCTTTGTGTATGTGTGTGTGTGTGTGTATACACACACACACACACACACACACACACACACACACACACACACACACACACACACACACAGTATTTTAGATTTCTTTTATTTATTCATAATTTTTTCAGTGTAAAGCCCCGTTTACACCAAGAACGATGACTATAATGATAACTATAACTATGAAGTTTTAATAATCTTTCTAATTCTATGAGAATAGGGAAGTCCACAGCACACCTACAATAAAGACAGGTAGGAACGAAATTGCTGGAAAACTTTCAGAGCAATTTTTCTCCAGCTGACGATCAATAAAAACATAGACAGCTGACCAGAATCTGTTCGACTTGAAAGAGTTTGAGAATTTAAAAATGACATACCTGCAGTGCGCTTATAATAAACCAAACTGTACAGTGTTTTGGTGTGAACGCCAATATAGTTATCGTTCGTAGTGTGAACAGGATTTATGCTGAAAAAAATAATTAATTAGTATTTGTCTTTATTGTTTTCCCATTTAAAAAAAAAAACTAGACTAGACAAGATCAAATTACTTTTGAAGCAAAATTGTGTGAAGATGTATGACTTGTTTCCAAAAAATACATCTAGAGTTACGTTTATTTTTCTTATCCCTCTGGTAAACATATTTTTGCTTTTTTTATGCATAAATCTGAATAATTTTGAGTTTTTTTTACTTAAAACAAGGAGAGAGAGAAAAAACAATGCCAATGGGATATGAAATATACATCAAGATAACATCCTCTTTTATTTGGAATAACATGCACTGGTCTTTGTATAAATTTCATAGTGTTTTATGCCATGTTAAGCACATTTCTGGTCACACATATAACTCATTAACATACAGGAGTGATTAATTGTTATAAGACTTCAATGGATTTAGTGAGGTCAAGTAGACAACACAACAGTTGCTTTTTTTCCGCATCCTATATTTTACGAGTCGTCGTCTGAGCCTGTTTGTCTGGTCTCCAGCCCGGGCTCAAGGCTGAGAGTGCGCAGCCTGTCAGAATGATGAGTGTGTCTAATTGAGACGGAGCACTGCTGGCTGAGCCGAGGGATTGACAGTTAATCACAGACACGTTAAACTCTTCAGCACACGAGGAGCGCCTCCTCCTGCGCCGGCTCGTCTCTCCCGCTCACCTCCGCACCCCACTATCTGCGGCCCGTCTTTATCTGCGCAAGATTTATGTCATCTTTGCGACAGCTCGTTCCTGGCATCCATCCATCAGGGTGTAAAAGCCCCTCCGGTGGCGTTACGTATACCAACCCCGCATACTCAAACCACGTCAGTGCCAGAAACAGACAAGCCATCTTCTCATCACGCGTACACACCCACACTTTTAAAGGCTTCAATCGCTCCTTTGCTTTGCTATTATCAAATGTGCCAAAAATAGAAAATAAGTCACCGTTTTCGATGGTTCAGTTTTTGCAGGACATTTTTAAACCCCTAAAATGCCACATACTTTACACAGGAATGCTTTTCTGAGTCTAAGGATTATTATTTTGGGTGAATGACAGCTCTATGGTTGAAGAGGTCTGGTTTTAATTGCTGACTGAAAACTAGGGAGACCAAAACAGCAAGCACACTAAAACTACTTTTAAATGATGTATGCCTCCACCCTTTGTCGTTTTATTTTCTCTCTCAAAGGCATAGGCGAGTTAAGAAACAGCAGCCAGCTGTGTTAAAGGCTGCTTCTTGTTGAATGCCTTATTATGCTGATTTATCACTATCGATTTTAATTCCGCCAATAGTTGCCTCAAGCTACATAATTAAAATACTGCATTGCTGAGCCTCCACAGAGTCCCCCAAGATTTGTGTTTTTTTCTTTTCTTCAATATATAATGCCTAGTGTGCATTCACAGGCCTAAAAGGGCAAAAAATGGATGGGCCACTGGAACAGAACCAGGGCTTAGTTTGGCGGTGCTTGGCGCAGTGGAACATGTCCCCTAACTTCAGGACCTGGAGCTTATATTTAGCACATGAAGTGTCAGCGGTGCTGTTGATCTCAGCCCAGATTTCGAGCATGCTTTTGCTTCCGGGCCTCAAGGGCTCTGGGAAAGGTGCACTTGGGATACCACTGTCAGAGCACGGATGTGAGAGGGTCAGCAAAAAAAAAAAAAGTTCTACACACACTCATACTATATAGAACATACTTTTTTTAGCGGTGAGATTACTTATTCAAAATAAGTACTTATTCAAAATAAGTACCTATTCAAGAGATCATGCTATTTCGGACGCAGCCTGATCTTCACTCTATAAATCATTCAAAAACACTGATTCATTCAGGAACATAACAAGTGACTGTATTTGTGAGTAAAAGATCTGAATCATTCGCGTGATTGATTCATTCAAAAACACTGATTTATTCAGAGTTAAATCAAATGACTCTCTTTATGAGTGAGTCATTTGAATCATTCACTCATCTAATTCACTCAAGAACAAAGATTGATTTATTTGTTAATAGCTTTTTTCATTAGCCAAAACATAAGATATTTAAAAATATAAGTTACTCAATATAACTTTTTTTTCATGGAACTGTTGTAAAATTTCTCTAACATTTACATTGAAAAAATACAGGTTGTGTTGCTCTGTCTGAATGATTTTCCCTTTAGCTTTCTGCTACAGTCATTAGATGAAATCTGATAAATGTGGTCTTTTGTAATTGAATTCAGGGTCTGGAGACATACAAAAACACTTATGTCCCTCAGACAGGGCGTGGATCGTGCGTGGTACACAACAGCCTCGCATCCGTCCCCTTCCCCTCGATCGCAAGCTGACCAGAGGACGTTTCAAAAGGTCACTGCGTATAGACAGTTTCTGCGAAGCATGTTTTTCCCCAACGCCTTTGGCGACAGCTACCAAAGAGTCAGCAGCTCCTGATACGGGCTTATCTCCCAACCAGCTCCAGAGGGCACTGGCTACACTCGGTCCAGTCACGCTTCAGCTGTTATTTACTCCTTTTCATAGATGTGGTTTTGTTTTGTCTTCATCACTCTGTTTCTTTCTCCTATAGCCTTTCAGAGAAGTCTCTCTCTCAGTCTCCCGCTCACCTGGAGCTTTGTATGCATTGTCTTGTCCCCTGAGAGGCCGGGGTAATTGCGGCCCACCCCTCTCATTGCCGATTTAAAGAGCTGGAGCTCTGCCAGTGGATCCACCTGTGAAGCAGCGTGTTGTTTGGTTAAGGAGGTTATGTTTGTCTCGAGAGGAACCGAGGGGCTGAATTGGGAATAAGAATATCAGTTGACTCCCTTTGAGGCGATGTACTTTTCAAGTCAAGTCTTCATTCTGTCATTGCTTGTTCTCAAACAGGAAATACATTTTTAATATGCTTCTGCTAACAGTAATAAAGGAAAACACTGGCAAACACTTTTCAAACTTGCTTTAAGATGTTTGCCTGGTTATATAACAGGACAAACATCAATTAATTATTTTTCCATCATTTACAGTTGGATAACATTTAGATAAGTGCAGAATTTTTCACAGAAGAAAACATCATTCACAAAATAAAATCCACAACAGAGCAGCCATCTTTTCTTCTGCTTTGAGCTTGTATTTAATAGACATTTGATTTGATTCTATTTCTATTTGATTTTGTCTATTCTTTTTGAATCTTAATGATTTAAACCATGTATATTTGGTCAGTTTTTACTTTCATTGGGTGTTTATGCAAGTATTATTACTGATCTTTAAAAAATATATATATTTTATGAAATATTTTATATTCCTGTACGCATCAAATAGTTATAAAATATAATGTATTATTTTTCCTTTATTGGACAGTGCAAGTCACTCACAAACAAGATCCTTATATATAAGGATATTGTCCAAGGAAGAAAAGGGGCAATTAAGAATAATTCGATACAATACCTTATTTTTGATCATTCAAACGTCCAACACAACAGCATATAACATTTGTAATGCCAATTAGTTAAATACCCTCCCTGTGTTAAAGTCGTTTAATAGCATTAAACACATGTCATTAATCTCATTAGTTGTGTCTTATTGTTGGCACCATGCATCCTACCCAGCTCTACCCACCCATTAAACTAGTTACTGTATACAGAATATAAGTGGGTTGGCAGAGGAATCCCATAATAATTTTCACAGGCATGATGTAAAAGTTCTTTTATGTTTTACATTGTGTTTAGTGGAATTAAATGACATTCAAACCTTCATTCAAAAGCCAGTGAATGCATAAGGAACAATGAGACAAGATAAGAAAGCTGACAGAAACAAGCCAAAGTGACTAGAAATGTATTTATTAACATAGTGGAGCACAGGACAGGTCTGTAGACAACAAGTGATCTAAAATTCAAGAGAGAAACAGAGTGATGGGGAAGTCTGAATAGAGATTAGGCACTTTAGGTATTGTGTCACACCCAGGAGTAGAAAACCTGTCATGGGGCGCTAGGCTGAATTTCATGGGAGAGAGAGAAAATTGATTTTCTTGCAACTGAGAAGGTTTGACACTGTTAACAGCAGCTTTTAGGTATTTCTTTATTACTACACATGCTGTGTCTTTTTCTGATATTGCACACTTCAAGCAGTAGTAACTCAAAACACAAATGCTGCTTTTGAAATAGATACCATTTGATTATTGTAATAAAAATGAATGTATAAAAAACAGCCTTAGGTCAAATATTTATTTTTTACATGTTTTTACAAGTTCATGAGAGCAGGGAATTGAGATTTGTTGTTAAGACAGAGTTTGTTACAAATTGTCCATGATATGTATCGGTTGGAATTGTATTGGTAGTGATGAATGAATTTCATATTTGGTCTATTGGGGTCATTCCAAGAATTGGCTTTCTGTTTCTTTCTCATATTTTCATGCTTAGTGTACCACCACATTAAGAGGACCTGCGGTAATTGCATTTCAATATGAAAACTTGGCCGATTAATGAATGCTAATTAAATGTTTCCCCACTCAATTAATGAGACGTTTAATTTGATGACAAAAAGGCGTAATTTAATTTATGATGGAACATATTAGTGGCGTTACTTGCATTATAATCACTAATAAATTAAAATGCACATGATGTCAATTCTGTGTATAAACAGTTACATTGGCGGACATTCTGTGAAGATGTGGAAGAGTGTACAAATAAAGGTAACTTATGTGTGTCAATACATTGTATCGTTAGTCATTTGTCCGATATATCAATCCATATCGATGTACAGTATTGTTACTACCCTACTAAAAAGAAGGGCCTGTTGTAAGTGTTGAATGCTCTGCTTTATGCTTTCATAATGTTTCATAGTTTTCAAGTGCTCTCACAACTATTAAAAATATGTTAGAGGTCGTAATTGTGAGTAATATTCACCAATACTTGTTTTTTAATGTGTTGTATTTTTTAATGCACTGTTTGTCATTCCAAAAACATGTTTGAAATGATGAAGGAATGTGATTACACAACAGGGTTTAAAATATTCATTTGAGATGAAATATTCATTTGTGTGTGTTAATTCCAGCACACACTCTTGCATAGTAATTGTGTCTTTAGGGGGAAAGACATCAGCGAATGTCAGCCATGTGGAAATGACATGAGATGTTACCATCAGAAACAGAATATGAATGGTGAAGGATTTCAGTGCTTTTGCATAATTGCAAGTTGAATCTTTTTCTTTAAAAGACAACCTTTGTCTCTTTTTGGGGTTATAAGTCAGAGAATATACCTTGATTTACCTTGAGTTGGTTTACCTGTTTGTACACTTCATATTGATCTGTCATAGGTTGAAGTAACCTGATCTTCTTTTGCTGTCCATCTTCAAAAAGCATCCCCACTTTAATGTGTATGTGAAGAAAGAAAGCCAAGGCAGAATGCCTTAAATTTCAGCTGACCTTTTGAGAAAGGCTGAAAGACATGGGAAGAAATGAGCACAGAGGCTATAGGAACAGGAGGAGCCTTAAACACTTTAAGAAAGCGAGATGTGAGCATGACTACTTCTAAAATTGAAGTGGGAAGAGGACCTATTGTATTGATTCAACTATATTCAGCACTGCACCCCTTCACCTCTCTCTTTATTCTCAAACACGCCTTTGAAGCCTCTTGATGTCAGAGGCGAACAAAGCCCAGCTGATGGGGTCAAATGGAGGAAAAAAAAGATGCTCTTAAAAGTTCTGAGAAACAGGAAAACAAAACAAAAAAAAAGGGCAGTTCTGATTTCTGTGAATATGGTGCACTTTGATGTTCCATGACATTAAATGCACAAACCCCATGCTTTTTTTGTTGTGATACCTGTATTAGTAATATACAAAACAATATCTAACACAAAATTAGCCTAGCCTGAAAAGCAGCTAGTTTAAAGCACATTAAATATGTGTTTTTTTCATCATCTCTGCATACAGAAATTTAATGTGATTTTTGTTTTCTACGTTTTCATGTTTGGACAAAGTATTGTGTTGACTGCATTCATCAAACTCAACCATTTAACCCTCTTACCCAAGTTATTGCTAGAAACATTATCAAACATTTTTAGTCAACATTTGATTAAACTGGCTAGCCCTTACTCTATTTCATTTCATTTCTAAGTTTTAAGTTGCAAATTAACTGGGTTGCAAAAATTTCACTATGTTCTACCTTATTCATTCATGCAAAGTGGCAAGTGCCGTTACCCCAGGTCTGACCCTGCTTCTCTTCCTTTATATCTCTTCTTTTCCGTTTCTAATAATCTTCTTGTTTTCCATTCCGGCTTTATCTTCCGCCTTTTTTTCTCTCATTCCTCTGACCATTTAAGGCCTCAACTTTCGAGTCCTCTTAACTTTTTTCTGATTGCATCTGTCAGCCTTTCTCTCGTCCACCTCAACGCTGTCCTTGGTCCTTTCTTCAAGATAGCATCTCGGTTAGCTGGCGAGTGGCTGTTTTCCTGCGCTTCACCGTTTGAATGACGATGGGCTCAATCACTTCAAATCTCGTTATGTATGTTCCTGCGCCCTTGGGAAGGGTTAGCAGCGAATGGATGGGACTTTATCAGATTTCACCTGCCTTGGAGGCATAATTCACCAAAGGTCAGCTTATGTTTGATATTTCTAGTTTATGTGAACAGTATGTCTGGGCCGGTGTGTAATGGTGGCTTCACAATGAGGTGAGTAGTCAAAGGTTAACCTGTGACGCTTTCAGTGTAAATATCAAAATGGCAAGAGGGACGTCTGACCTTATTGAATGGATCAGCTGGAGGTTCTTTGCTCTTCCTGGTGAGTTCACATCAAAAATGCCCTAAAAGTACACAAAGCTTTGTTTTGGCACAGTACCTAGTGCTTTTTTAGTCTTGGTCCATGTGTATTGTTTGTTACGTCTGACATTGTATCTTTCATCCTTCCAGTGCTAATGGAATTCACACAATCCATTTTGCAAAAAAGAAAAAGGTTGAAGGAGAAAAATAGACATTGAAGGTTAGAAGTTCACATCGTTCACAACGGAGAAAGAAGACAATGCTCTCTTAGACTTGACGCTGACTGACAGTGATTAGGGTGACTCGGTTTTACACAGAATAATTGCTAACCTGGAGTCATGCTAGGTAATAAAATTTTGGGTCATTTTCAAGGATATCATTGAATATGTATGATCTCTAATGCATGGAATGATATATGATGTCTATCTCTAATACAACGAGAAGCTTGATCCAACACTGCTTACGAAAGACTTAGTTGAAACACAGTGTTAATGTTTTATGTATTCCACAAATTACTGTGAACCGTGGAATCGTCTTTACAAGAGTATTTTATTGACTGCTCTTGAGAGTAGCTTTGTAACCCAATTAACCTTTGAACAATCACCAGAAACATTTTCTTTTCGAGCGATAAGACAGAATCAGTTTACTTAATTACAGACACACTGAACATATCTAACAGTAATCATTTTATAAATCAAATTATCTCAGCTCGAAAGAGCTTTTCTTGTGTGTTCAGCCTCTGTCAACACTTTTATTTTAGCACCTTTGACAGGATCGAGTTTTTGGACGAATTAACTCAACAACAGTAATAGACTCAAAGTGAGGACACAAACCTAATCATAAGGCATTTGTAAGACATGTTGTTATCAGAAAGTTTCTTCAGAGCAAAGTTCTCTAAAAATGTACAGGTTTAAAATTATATGCGTTTTCACTGAACTAATGAATCACCGTGTTACACGCAGTTATGGATCTTTAATGAAACTATAACGGATGTTAGAGGCTGCTGATAGAGGCTGTAAGTACACAATTCTGGGAACAAAACGGATCTTTTTTCCTTGACAGTCATTTAAAAGTCTGACAGAATTTTTTGGGTAACAACAAAACAACATAAATATGTATATATAAATAACAACATACATTTTTTGAGTGATATATACAGTGTACAATTGTACTGGAATATACATAAACATACACATTTATCACACCATTTCAAAATGGCAGAGCCAAAATACTAGCTTCACATTTCTTCTTTATGCCTCTGGTACACTTGTAAGTCCCTTACATATTTTTTTTTTTGTTGTTTTTACAAACTGAGGGACAAGCCAAAATAATTTTCTGTCTGCCACAGATGCTGTTGATAAAGCTTGTAACTGACCCTTCACGTGGAGCTTGATTGGCAGGTAATCTGACCAATCATACTTCACCATCCGGCTGTTACGTAAATATACAAGGATACAAGATGCAAGTAAAACTCTTTATTGAGTGTAAATAAAGATGATGGTGATGATGAATAGTCCAGGTGATGCAGGCGATGGCGCAGGGACTTCGGTGGTCAGACACAGAGTGATGGATGAAGTGCAGGGTGCTCTGAAGGGTGACGACGAAATCCAGACACGGAACAAATCCAACACGAAGAAAACCGGAACACAGGAACTCGAGACGGGACACGAAGCACAGGAACAGGAACAGGTAACACGAAGACTTCATACAACGATCTGACAATGGAAGTGAGAAAGTGGTAAGTATTTATAGGAAGTGAGATGAGTGGCAGCTGGCACTGGAGAGTGATCGCAGCTGGATGCTGATTGACTGTGACGATCCGGACACACCCACTCACACACATGTAAACAACAAAGCACGAGACTAGAGAGAGACACTGGATCCATATACCGTGACAGTACCCCTCCCCCTAGGAACGCCTCCTGGCGTTCCCAGGACTCCTTACCTGTCGATTGTAATCATCGATAAGGGAGTGATCCAGAATGTCTCTAGCAGGTACCCAATATCTCTCCTCAGGACCGTAACCTTCCCAGTCCACCAAGTACTGGAATCCGCGCCCCCTCCGCCTTGAGTCCAGCACACGATTGACCGAATAAGTTGGTTCCCCATCTACGAGCCGCGGCGGGGGAGGAACCGGGGTAGGCGGATTAATGCGAGAATGAAATACGGGTTTAATTTTGGATACATGAAAGACGGGGTGAATTCTCCTGTACACCGGAGGGAGTTTGAGGTAGACTGCCACCGGACTAATGATCTTGGTGACAGTAAACGGGCCAATGAATTTGGGAGCAAGTTTATTAGACACGGAGCGGAGAGGAATGTTCTTGGTAGAAAGCCACACTTTTTGACCAACGACGTATACGGGAGGCCTAGACCGGTGGCGATCGGCTTTGGCCTTAGTGCGCAACCCCACGTGGAGAACAGTCTCACGGGCTCTAGTCCAAGTGCGATGACACCGCTGGATGAAGGCGTGAGCAGAGGGGACCGCGACCTCGGATTCCAGACTAGGAAAAATTGGTGGCTGGTAACCTACACTACACTCAAACGGAGATAGGCCCGTGGATGACACTGGCAACGTGTTGTGGGCGTAAATGAAACCACGTCTGTCGGGAGGCCATGTAACTGAAAGACATGGTCAACGACAATCACCGCTGTCTCCTTGGCTGAGGGTAATTTGGGCAAGGGAATGAAATGAGCCGCCTTTGAGAACCGGTCCACTACGGTCAAAACTACCGTATGACCCTGGGAGGGTGGGAGGGCGGTAACAAAATCTAGAGCGATATGGGACCAGGGTCTCAAAGGGACTGGCAGCGGTTGGAGTAACCCATCTGGGGGTCGATTGGAAGTCTTACCAGTGGCACAAACTGAGCAAGCCAAAACAAAACTGTGAATGTCACGAGCCATGAGCGGCCACGTTGGGGATTCGACCTCCCATACGAGTGTGGAGATGAATAGATTCTCCGGTAAAATGCACTCGGGAGTAGACGGGCGTTCGGAACGATCAAAAATGTGCGATAAAGAATCGGGTTTGATGTTCTTAGAACCCGGGCGGTACGAAAGAGTAAAATCAAAACGACCGAAAAAAAGTGCCCACCGAGCCTGCCTGGAGTTTAACCTTTTAGCAGTCCGAATGTATTCCAAGTTCTTGTGATCGGTCCAAACGATAAAAGGTACCCCCGACCCTTCTAACCAGTGACGCCACTCCTCCAATGCTACCTTGACTGCCAACAACTCTCTGTTCCCAATGTCATAATTGCGTTCGGCAGGGGATAGACGGTAAGACGAAAACGCGCAAGGATGCATTCTGTTGTCTGAAAGAGAGCGCTGGGATAACACTGCTCCTACCCCCACCTCTGACGCGTCGACCTCCACCACGAACTGACGTAAAGGATCAGGGGTTGTCAGAATGGGGGCTGAAACGAAGCAACCTTTCAGTTTAGTAAACGCAGCCTCGGCTGCGTCTGACCACCTGAACGTCGTTCTGGGGGAGGTCAAGGCGGTCAGAGGTGCGGCTAGTTGGCTGAAATTATGAATAAAACGTCTGTAGAAATTGGCGAACCCCAGAAATCTCAGCAGGGTCTTACGAGACTCTGGACTTGGCCACTCTACCACAGCCTTGATCTTCTCAGGATCCATGCGCATTCCCTCAACCGACACAATGTATCCTAGGAATGGAACAGACTGTGCATGAAAATCGCATTTCTCCGCCTTGACAAAAAGCCCATTCTCTAGCAACCTCTGAAGCACTCGTCGGACGTGCTGCGCGTGTTCCTGGAGAGAAGAAGAAAAAATCAGTATGTCGTCCAGGTAGACATAAATGAACTGATCTATCATATCTCGCAGCACGTCATTGACGAGTGCCTGGAAGACCGCTGGACTGTTGGAAAGCCCGAAAGGCATAATCAAATATTCAAAGTGTCCCCTGGGGGTGTTAAACGCGGTCTTCCACTCATCCCCCTCCCTGATGCGGACCAAATGATAGGCATTACGTAAATCCAATTTTGTGAAGATGGTCGCTCCCTGCAACCTCTCGAAGGCTGAAGACATCAGCGGCAAAGGATAAGTATTCTTTACCGTGATGTTGTTCAACCCCCGGTAGTCAATACAAGGTCGCAGAGACCCGTCCTTCTTCCCCACAAAAATAACCCCGCCCCCGCTGGAGAAGAGGAAGGGCGGATGAACCCTGTTGCTAGAGAATCAGAAATATATTTCTCCATGGCCTCCCTCTCAGGTGTAGAGAGCGAATATAACTTGCCCTTGGGCGGAGCCGTACCTGGTAATAAGTCTATAACACAGTCATAGGGACGATGCGGAGGGAGAGAAGCAGCCTGAGACTTACTGAACACCTCCTTCAGGTCCAGATACTCTGCGGGCACGTTAGATAGATCCACTGCCTCCTCCTGCAGCACAGGGACAGAAACAGACGGACAGGCAGACACAAGACAAGACTTATGACACTGATTACTCCATGAAGACATAGACATGAGTTGCCAGTCCACTTTAGGGTTGTGCAGAGTGAGCCAAGGATGACCGAGGACAATGGGTGCAAGGGGGGTGTTCAGGATATAGAAGGAGATGATCTCAGTGTGGTTGCCTGATGTGGTGAGGGTGATGTCTTCTGTGGCAAGCGTGATGTTGGGAAGTGTTTGTCCATTAAGTGTGTGTACAGCAATCTGATGTGTGAGAGTCTTGAGGGGAATCTTGAATTGACGTGCGAATGAGTGATCCATGAAGTTCCCTTCTGCTCCGGAGTCCAAGAGTGCTCGACAGTCGTGTGTGAGTGTTGACCACCTCAGTCTTACCTGAAGGAGGGTAGATGTTGATGAGGTCTTCTCGGCGGAGATCCCACCCGATAGTAGCCTCATACTTACTATCGGGCTTGCCCCTTTTACCGGACAGTTGTAAGCATAGTGTCCGGTTCCACCACAGTACAGGCAAAGGCCCTGGGACCTCCGCCTTTCCCTCTCCTCCCGGGAAAGCCGAGCTCGACCCACCTGCATGGGCTCGTGATCGTTGACGGGGCTGACCGCGTCCCCGCCTCCAACTCGTGCCCCCTCGGCTCCTGCCAGAGGGCGTCTACTCATGGCGTGGCCACCAACTGGGGACAGTCGGGCGTCAACTCTGAGAGCTAAAGCGATGAGTTCATTAAGAGACTGGGGCAGGTCCAAAGCGTAGATTTCTCTTTGGACGCGGTCAGCCAGCCCATGCAGGAACATGTCCCACTGCGGCTCCTCATTCCATTTGCTCTCCGCTGCCAGGGTCCGGAACTCGACTGAAAAGTCCGACACAGATCCTTCTCCTTGACGTAACTCAGCCAGCATTCTTGCAGCTTCTCTTCCGCCGGCCGTCCGGTCGAAAACTCTTTTCATCTCAGCGGAGAGCACCATGCCTGGAATGAGGTGCAGCATGGATCGTCGTTCTCCCACACGGCCGTTCCCCATAATACCGCTTTCCCAGTCAGGAGGGTTAGCACAAAGGCGACCTTGGAACGCTCAGTCCGGAAAGTCTGAGGCTGGAGCAAAAAATGCATGGAGCACCGGGTTAAAAAGGCTCTGCAAAATCTTGGATCACCTGAATAATGCTCTGGGGTAGGTAGGCGTGGCTCCGACTGGGATGGGTTCTCCGATGGTGTGGGAGGAACGGCCGGTGTGGGCGGCGCAGTGGGAGCTCGTAGCTGTTGGATATGCCGAGTGAGCTCGGACACCTGCGCCACTAACGCCTGAACAGCGCGACCAGAATCGTTTAAATTTTCCTCTTGGATGTCCAGACGAGTCATACTTTTACTTAAACAGTCCTCCATGGTCGGCGCTCGTGTACTTGCTGTATCCATACTTGGTCAGATCGTTCTGTTACGTAATTATACAAGGATACAAGATGCAAGTAAAACTCTTTATTGAGTGTAAATAAAGATGATGGTGATGATTAATAGTCCAGGTGATGCAGGCGATGGCGCAGGGACTTCGGTGGTCAGACACAGAGTGATGGATGAAGTGCAGGGTGCTCTGAAGGGTGACGGCGAAATCCAGACACGAACAAATCCAACACGAAGAAAACCGGAACACAGGAACTCGAGACGGGACACGAAGCACAGGAATAGAAACAGGTAACACGAAGACTTCATACAACGATCTGACAATGGAAGTGAGAAAGTGGTATTTATAGGAAGTGAGATGAGTGGCAGCTGGTACTGGAGAGTGATCGCAGCTGGATGCTGATTGACTGTGACGATCTGGACACACCCACTCACACACTCACACACATGTAAACAACAAAGCACGAGACTAGAGAGAGACACTGGATCCATATACCGTGACACCGGCATTTTGTCCGACGAAGCAGTCAGGAGAGATAGTGGATTAACATAGGAGGATTTGAACTTGAAAAACGGAGTGTACTGATGCCTTTCCGCGGTTAAAACAACATTCCTTCTTATGTTCATTCATGATTATTTGATGCTATAAATGAACTAGAAGGAAGAGATGATCGGATCACGAGCAGCTTTAACTGAGGCTCTACAGCGATCTGTCATACACATCAAAGAGCCACAAAACTGTATTTGTTTCAATTTATTTTAAAAATGACCAAATTTGAAAGGTGAGACTTTGTTTAATATGTTTAATATCAAAAGTAACTGACAAGTAACCTGGTCTGTCCTGTCTGTCAGTCTCCTGTCTGGTCCGCGATGGATTTCTCACTACGTGAGAACATTAGAGCGGCGTAGCTTGTAGCGACAGTAACTAGGGGGGCGGGCCTTTGCGAAGGGTCAGTTATCCTGAAAAAAAATTCCCTTAATGCTCACGGTTTAAGAGAAATGAAATATTGAATAATCAACATTTTAGTCCTCTGGGAGAAATTGTAGCAGCCACCCTGGCTTTCTGAGGTTTCAGGCTGGCTCTGAAAGATTGGATTCTGATCTGATGCAGGAGAAGAAGATGGCGAGAAGCAAAATGTCAGCACCAATATATTGTGCTTTGCCCCACTCCCACCTGTGAGAAAGACACGGACAGGGTGCCAGCGTACTCAGATGGTTTCTGGGGCCTCTGGCTGAGAAATATGGTCAGCTCTGTTGTTTGGGTTCAGATTCAATATGATATGACGAAGCACAGACTCTCCGCTGTGAATTCAATCAGCGCATCCTTGAGAGAGTTCTGGAGTGTGCTCTCAAATGTCGCCATGTGTTTTTCCACTGTTTTAGTGTTAGCGTTTTTGAATGTGCTGGTTGCACTATAATAAAGCAAAATGAATACATCTATTTGGTTGTCTGGTTCTGTCTGTTCAATCTGTACATCTCTCAATCACATTATCTATAAATGTATTAATGTACATTTCTGTTTTGGTTGCACCTAAATAGATGCAGAAATGTTTTAGAAGATTATGATAGCCAGAAATTATATTCACAATCTGTGTATTAGTGGTGGTGGGGATTGTTATTCCAGTAGGTGGCAGCAAGTAAAGGTCTTTATGAGTCATCGAATCATTTATTTAAATGATTCATTCAAAAATGCAGATTAATTCAGGAGCTAAGCTGCTGCTCGTTCCACGGAGACTTGTTTTTGAAAACGTACATTTTTAAGAAGTAACTAGATAAGTGAGTACGTGTGTACTTACTGCAGTGTACATTGTAGAACAAAACGTCAAAGAATCGTCAAGTTATGTTCACCACAGGCTTTATTTTACTCATACCTTTATAAACTCCATTATAAAACACCATAGGAAAACCTCAAAGGACCCAGCGGCGAATTAGACTTCCGGGGTCTGACGTCCTTCACCCCTCTATTGAATATGTGATACCAGCTGTCAAAATATTTATATTCACTATAGAACAATGTCATATAAAAAGAAGTGCTGTGCAACGATTTATTGTGATTAAATCACATCCAAAATAAACGTTTGTTTTTACATAATATATGTGTGTGCACGGTGTATAATTATTTTGTAAATATAAATACACACATGCATGTATTATATTTAAGAAATATTTGCATGTACACTCACCTAAAGGATTATTAGGAACACCTGTTCAATTTCTCATTAATGTATTATCTAATCAACCAATCACATGGCAGTTGCTTCAATACATTTAGGGGTGTGGTCCTGGTCAAGACAATCTCCTGAACTCCAAACTGAATGTCAGAATGGGGAAGAAAGTTGATATAATTAATTTTGAGTGTGGCATGGTTGTTGGTGCCAGACGAGCCGGTCTGAGTATTTCACAATCTGCTTAGTTACTGGGATTTTCACGCACAACCATTTCTAGGGTTTACAAAGAATGGTGTGAAAAGGGGAAAACATCCAGTATGCGGCAGTCCTGAGGGCGAAAATGCCTTGTTGATGCTAGAGGTCAGAGGAGAATGGGCCGACTGATTCAAGCTGATAAAAGAGCAACTTTGACTGAAATAACCACTCGTTACAACCGAGGTACGCAGCAAAGCATTTGTGAAGCCACAACACGCACAACCTTGAGGCGGATGGGCTACAACAGCAGAAGACCCCACCGGGTACCACTCATCTCCACTACAAATAGGAAAATGAGGCTACAATTTGCAAGAGCTCACCAAAATTGGACAGTTGAAGACTGGAAAAATGTTGCCTGGTCTGATGAGTCTCGATTTCTGTTGAGACATTCAGATGGTAGAGTCAGAATTTGGCGTAAAAAGAATGAGAACATGGATCCATCATGCCTTGTTACCACTATGCAGGCTGCTGGTGGTGGTGTAATGGTGTGGGGGATGTTTTCTTGGCACACTTTAGGCCCCTTAGTGCCAATTGGGCATCGTTTACATGCCACGGCCTACCGGAGCATTGTTTCTGACCATGTCCATCCCTTTATGGCTACCATGTACCCATCCTCTGATGGCTACTTCCAGCAGGATAATGCACCATGTCACAAAGCTCGAATCATTTCAAATTGGTTTCTTGAACATGACAATGAGTTCACTGTACTAAAATGGCCCCCACGGTCACCAGATCTCAACCCAATAGAGCATCTTTGGGATGTGGTGGAACGGGAGCTTCGTGCCCTGGATGTGCATCCCATCAAATCTCCATCAACTGCAAGATGCTATCCTATCAATATGGGCCAACATTTCTAAAGAATGCTTTCAGCACCTTGTTGAATCAATGCCACGTAGAATTAAGGAAGTTCTGAAGGCGAAAGGGGGTCAAACACAGTATTGGTATGGTGTTCCTAATAATCCTTTTGGTGAGTGTATATACTGTATATATATTTAAACATAATTTATATTATATATAAATATTGTATATATAAATTAATTTTTCTTAAATATTTACATGCATGTGTCTGTATTTATACAAAATAATTATACACAGTACACACACACACACACATAATATGTAAACACAAAGTTTCATTTTGGATGCAATTAATTGCGATTAATCGTTGCTCAGCACTAATAAAAAATGATGCTGTACTATATCTACTAGATAAAAAGCTCTAATAGTATTTGCTTCTAGTGTTGGACATATCTGGATGTTGGATGTGGAGTTTATTGCTATTTGATTTATTTTACATCCCCAGTGTTGGGAATAACGGCGTTTAAAAGAACGGCGTTAGGTAACGACGTTAGTTTTTCAGTAACGGGGTAATCTAACTAATTACTTTTCCCGTCGTTACAACGGCGTTAACGTTACTGGACGTTAAATGTGGTGCGTTACCACGGGCGTCAGTTTGGTTTGAAATGTGCTGGGGACAGAGACACATTCGGAAGTGCATTTTCAGAAATGCTGGTACAAACTTGTCAAACTGTGCAGCCTCTCTGCTCAACCACTAAATAAATCAATTGATCCGCAAATGTTATATGAGTTAAGTGGTCTAGTGGTAGATCATTTACCAAGCGTCTCAGAGGTTACGGGTTCGAATCCACACTTGTATAGTTGTTTTTTTTCTCTCTCATCAAAACTAATTAAGTTCAGCAGGGACACGTTTGTGTGCATTTTATTTTGTGATTTCACCGGAACGAATAGTCTCCACAACGGCGATAGATTGAAGCGCGCGTCCGAGTGAAGACTGTGCGTGACCGCGCGAGCCACAAGAGAACAACTATCCATGCAACTGATAGCAGCGGGAACGAGCGCTCAGCTTGATTGCAAAAACAACACATTTTAGCGCTAGATCTCTTATTTAATAGCGAACTAAATGAATGCTCTGCTAACTGGAGATGTTTTATTTAGTTGTATTAACATCCATGCCTCAATGTTTCAAAAAGTAGTGGGTACAAAATGACTCATGACGAAATCTGGTGGGGACGTGTACCCACCGAAATCGACGCCTATGTGCGTTACTATTATAGACAGTAAAGGTTACTATGTAGGCTATTGATTGAATAAACTGTAATCCGAACGCACCCCGTGGCTCACACAGCTAGTGAGGAGGTGGGTTAATGACGAGGTAAGCGATTATGATTGGCTAAGGCAGAGTTATGTTTCCTGGTAGCCAATCAGATCCAGTGTTTTTACACATGCCAGCACAAGCGCCACACACACACACAACAGCTAAACAGAGATTCGGTGAAGCAGCAGAGATGGCGAGTCAGGAGCAATCCGATGAAAAGTTGGCATTTTCAAGGTGCAATATAAGCACTACTTCTGTTCTACTAATTTCAACTGACTTGTGAAAACTGCTAAAAAAAATTCTTTTTTTTAACAGTAATGCAAATAGTTACTTTCCCTGGTAACGATCTTACTTTTATTATAGAGTAATTCAGTTACTAACTCAGTTACTTTTTGGAACAAGTAGTGAGTAACTATAACTAATTACTTTTTAAAAGTAACGTTCCCAACACTGTACATCCCTAATATATCAATTTGTCCATATATCTGTCCATCTAGATTATTAATCAGTATTGAGAGCTTTAATTAGCCATTTCATCAAAGTCAACAGCTTTACCTTCATGGGCTGGAGAAAATCAACAGTACCTCATGAACGTCATAATTCCTTGCTTACAGTGACTCTCAACAGCTCCTCTGTGGGTTGAGGTGCATGTTTAATACAGCTAAATCACTCTTTATCTGTAGATTTAGCGGTGCTCCCTCCTTTTCCATCCTTCGTTTCTTACTTGTGATGTGTTCTTCAGATGTCTCCAGAGTGCAATATGAAGAAGCCTTGAGAAATATAATTAACCAGAATGCCTTGAGAGAGCAGGGCTTTTCACACATGTACACCCAGACATTCATAAATCAAGGGATGTCCTAGGTGCTTTGGAGAGGGCCTGGTCCCAGAGCCATTAGTTATTAGTTATGATCCTTTTTACGACTTTTTTTTAAAGTGTGTGTACATGTGATTTTCAGACTTGAACATTTCGTGCTAAATTTTGCTTGAAATATGTGCTTATACCGTTAAAATAAACGGCATCTGATTTGATGTTTATTTTAATACAATGGTATTCATACATTTTTATGTGAGGCTTACGTTCAAAGCCCTTTTTGCGGCCAGTATATATTTAATAAGCTGTTATATTCAGTACATGGTAGATGAAAGTGTCCCCAACACAATGGCAGCTTTTGCCCACTGACTAGCTGATTTCTACCTGCCATTTCAACTTGACTGTAAAGTCTCTTTCTTTGCTTACTGTAATTCATAGCTGTTAACCTTCAGCTTAGGAAAATTATGTTTTCTCTTCAATCAAGTTTCTTTTTGCTGTCAGACCATATAAAAACTCCTTTGAAACCAAGGCAACAAGGACAGCCTGTTCCGGTCTCGTATTTTTCATGTGAATCAACACAAAGACCTTGGGATGGATGACGGTTGTCTACTAGACGCAGGGGCATTTTGTTCGGTAAGCAGACAAACACTTGAAGGCTGGCATGTCTGATTAGGGAGGACAGAACAACCATGGTTAGAAGTTCTTCCTCGTGTATGTATATGAATGGTTCATATGTAATTATTCACTCAGCCTCAATTTGTAAATGGAGCTCCTAACCCCAACGTCCCACTGTCCTCTGATTAATAACAAGCAGGCCGAATGTTGTTTTATGCACTTGCATGTGAGATTGTGCTCAATTAAGGACGTTTGACTATATAAAATCTTGACTTTAAACCTTTTATGTTAAAAACTTACATGTTTTTAGAATGGACTTTTTTGATCTTGAAGTAGACATGCATATATGTGATGGTGTGAATTTTTTTTTAAAATATTGTGTATGATGTTAATGATATTTTTCATGTTTTGGGGAAAATGTTGGAGAAATATTGTCTAAGAAATATCATCGGACACATTTTAAACTCGCAAGCTGCTTGAAGCTACTCTTTGGTCATTCTATAAACACATATCTTCAAACTGTCAGTGTGCGCACCTATCCTCCTTTCTGTAATATTCAAATGTTCAAATGTCTGGTGTGATGGTAATGACAGGAATATTGGTATTATGTAAAAGAATGTATTGAGTAAACTGTATATACACTACCATTTTAAAGTTTGGGGTCTAAGAATTTGTTTCTGATGCTCATCAAGGCTGCATTTATTTGATGAAAGTAATATTTTGAAATATTATGGCAACTTAAAATAATAATAATATTTTTTTCCCCTATTTCTTTTTTTCAAAGCTGTATTTTTAGCAGCCATGACTCCAGTCTTCAGTGTCACCTTCAGAAATCATTATTATTTATTCAAGTTGAAAAAAGTTGTGCTGCTGCTTGATATTTTAGTGGAAACAGTGATGCAGTTTTTTTGGGGGGATTATTGCAGTATTAAGTATCAAGAAAACAGCATTCATTTAAAATATAAATCTGTTGTAACATTATAAATGTAGAATGGATAAACTTTTTTTAAAAATCAATTTAATGCATCATTGCTAAATAAAATATACATTTCTTTCAAAAAATAAATCTTACCGACCCAAATTTTTGAATGGTAGTGTATATATTTGTTCATAGAATAAACTGTTTATGTTAACAAAACAAGTATAATCTATCCTTGAAACCAAGAATGATTGTTAAAACATGTTTTATTTTCATTATATATATATATATATATATATATTATTTATTTATTTATTTATTTTTTAATATCTATAATATTTTTTTCTTTAAAACCATCCTAGGGAACAGAAAAGTTCCCCTAATTGAAGAGTCATATACAGTATGTTTATGCCTGTTTTGAGTTTTTGTGCCTGTTGCTATACCAACACCTCACAAATTTCTGTCTTTGTACAGAGAAATTTTGCATTTGTCACACTCCGCAGAGACAGAGAGCCTCGAGGCTAAAAAGAGCATGAAAGACATTTTAGTATTCCGTGCTGTGTGTTGTCTCTCTCTCTGTGTGCTCTGTATTGAGAGAGTAATGCCAAAATTGTCATCCTTTGTGAACTCACTGAAGGGAGAGATAGTCTGTGGAAAGAGACAAATAGACAAACAAGAGCTTTTGAAAAGTAGGAATGGGAAAACTACACAGAAGTTTTTGAGTAGGCTGTAATACAGCAGATATGCTCCGCAGAGAAGCTGGATATTTATTTCCCCCTCAATTTCTTTTATTCGATCTGAGCTTAGTGTATATGTGCCTGTTTCTTTAATCGGGCATGCTCTAATATGCACTAAAGCTCTCCACAAATGTTTGTAGCCACACAAAGATATTAAATGTTTTCTTATTCAGATTTCTGTTTTATACTATATTTTATGACCGAAACACGAAGTGACTATGTTAAACAAATAGTAAAAAATAGAATCTGTCACAATTTACCTTCCCTCATGTCACTCCAAACCCGTATGACTTTTTTTTCGTCTTTCTTGAACATTAAAGAAGCATTATTTCCCATATAACGAGAGCATACAGTGGATGTTAACCTCCACAAAGGATAAAAAGCAAAATAAATGTATCATAAAACAGGTTCATATGACCCGTGTGCTATATCCTCGCCTTGTGAAGGGATATGATTGCTTTGTGTGAGGAACCATTTAAAATTTAGGAGTATTTCTTTTAATAGTTTACATTTAAGTGTGTATGTTTGTATGTGATGGCTCTGACCTTTGGCTGATTCTTCCTTCTTGCTGTGTTGTCTTCCTCCTCAAGGCTCCTACATGATGGTCAACTCCTCCCAGCATGCAGCAGGGCAGAGGGCTCAGCTTCTGCTGCAGACGCTAAGCGAAAACGACACGCACTGCGTGCAGTTCAGCTACTTCCTGTACAGCAGAGACGGCCACAGCCCGGGGGCGCTGCGGGTTTATGTCCGGGTCAACGGTGGGCCGCTTGGCATTCCCGTATGGAATGTCTCAGGCTCACGTGGACGACAGTGGCACCAGGTGGAACTGGCCGTCAGCACTTTCTGGCCAAATGAGTACCAGGTGAGCAACATTATGGTTTAGTGACTGTCTTTTCTGGTTGGTTACACAAACAAGGATGTTTGTAAGTTATTCTTTCTGTCTGACATTGATTGATGTCGCATGCAGTATATTTATGGATGTGTTTAAATGCTTAATTTACAAAATGGAGGATGTTTTTGGTCACTAGATGAGGGTAATGGTACTCTCCAAGGGTACTTTTAAGAATTTGTGTAACTACCATGGTATATATCAAAGTAACATGGAAATTCTACTGGAAACTGAAGCTGGTCCTAGTCAAAACTATTTATCAGTTGGTCTAGGATGATCATTAGATAGTCTAAACTGGTCATCAGCTATTCCAGGAGAGTCATTAGAAAATACAATTTGGTCTTTAGTTAGTCTAAGATGCTCATTAGATGGTACAAACTAGTCATTATCTGGTCCAAGAGAGTCATTAGTAGGTCCAAGTTGTCCAAATGAGGTCTAAGATGATCATTGATTGGTACAAACAGCTCATTAGCTAGTCTAAACTGGTTATTAGCTGGTCCAAGTGAGTTGTTAGTTGGTCAAAGGGGCTGTTTACGCAACACCATTTTCAACTAATGTAATGTAAATGTAAAACTTTGTATGCGTTAATTTACAAATTTTCATTTTGGGTGCCTGAAAATGCAAAGTTTTGAAAACGGGTTTCAAAGTGCACGTTTTTGAAAACGGTCTCAGTGTAAACAACAAAAACACAAATCTCTGAAGACGATGATGTCATGCACATGCATATTATATGTTCAGTCAATAGTATTTCATTGCCATTTAATGTGGTCATGAATGCCATGTGTGAATTCGTGTGAATGGGGATTGGGGATTGTTTTGACAATGGTGTCGTCTGTACGTGGAAAACTCAAAGGAAAAACTTCTAAGTTTTAAGCATATTGTTGTCGTGTAAACGTACCCTGAGTTAGTCATCAGTTGGTCAAAGTCTAAGATGCTCATTAGTTGTTACAAACTGCTCATTAGCTTAGTCTTTGATGGTCATTAGTTAGTTGGTTAAAGCTGCTCATTAGCTAGTGCAAACTAGCAAACCATCTTGAACCAGCAATAAACCAGCTACCAGCTAGTCATACCAGTTTAAGATGGTCAAAATTGGCTGGTCAACAAGCTAATGTCCAGTTTAGACCAGCTAGAAACCAGCTTTTACATTCTAAAACATTTCAGAAATGTCGGATTCTAAGCTAATTTGTCATGTTTGCCTTGAAACTGTATAGTATGCCACAAATGAACAATATGACTGACAGCGGTTGTAATCTCAATGGCAGACCTTGTAAACTGTTTTTTGACTATGTGCCCTTAAAGTTGCTTTGACACGAAGATATTATATCAAAGCTCGACCTACAGTAGCATACACAGATGTCGATTATCCTCACAAACAGGCATTACGCAACCAGTGATGGGGCTACTGTCTTATTAGTCATGCCCTTTGCACTGTTTAATTAGCATTGATCTCGGCATGAATTTAGGTCAGTGCTGTAGGGCTTGGACAAGCCCACAATATAGACCAAGTCAATAGTGTTGACACGTCTTAGTCATCTAGTAACCTAATTTCCTTACTCTGTACCATTACGTACGAGACACAATCTACCATCATTGCTTACGAAATGACAGCTCATTCACGTTCCGCAAGCCGATCAATTGGTGTCAGTGGTCAGTCTACAATTGAGCAGACGCAGGGGGCTTCATCCATAAATTCAATTTCTCCTTTCTACAAACTCTGCACAGCTGTCAGAAAGCAATTAAGTTGAGTAGTGTTTGCTTTATCGTGAACTGTCAATCTCTCCAACCTAATTAACTTTCACATGCCAGTGAAAATATGTGGCCTTCATGTGTAAATAATAGTCCTCCCGCCAGTCAACAAGATGTGAAGGTGGAGGGGACATGACAATAGGGGGAATTTGTTGTGTTTGTGTATGCCTAAACAGTCGATTTGGTGTCGCTTTGAATTTTGCTGAGTGCACATGAAGAAAACCTATTTTTCATCATAAACCAAGTATTTCAGCTGGCTAGCATGAACCTATTAGCTCTTGGTATTGGATGGTAGAATGCGGTTCATAAAGCATCTTTATTAAAAGAAGCTGTGTATGATTACGGAATACATTTTTGTAAGCAACATACATGTCGCTAATAATTTGTTTTACCTTAACCTTTTTAGTGATGCACTGAAGTTTTGGCACCCAAAAACATTCAACAGATGAAACGGAAAAATGTAATTTTTGGTCTCGGCTGAAATTGTTTTGGAGAGCTGAAATCATTGACCAAAACAGTGGCTAAATCTGAAATCCCCCCCCTATACCCTTATTTGTAGTGGTGTCCGTATCCATAGTGAATGTTATCGAGTGCACTCATTCTATCCCACATTGCACTGCAATAACGATGTACACTCAAAGGCTGTCCGTATTCGCTTACTCGTTTTCATTCACTCCATTAAGTGAACTGTATTTTTGGACTAACGTTGGGAATAGTGATTTGGGGTAAGGGGGTGATTTCCGATTTCACCATCTATTTTGTGCACATAACATGGATAAACTGGGATTAAAAATCCAATGAAAAAATCCCCAAAAATCATGCTAGAGTATTGATATTTAAAATGTCTTAAATAGCGAGGTGGCTTGTTGCCAAAAATCTTTACTATGACTGGCTTAAATTATCACCTGAGAACACAAAACTCTGAGCAGTTTACTGACTTGCCCAATTACCCAAACTCAAACACAGAATGAAAACTTAAATTTCAGATTTGATAAAAAGTGTGTTTAGTTTAGTTTTAGAATAGTTTGTTTGTTTATTACTACTTTTTTCTCTTAAAAGCAACATCACAGCTTACGATTGTTGTTAATGTCTCTGCATGTTTTTTTGTTTCAATAGCCAATGATTTTGTAATGCACATTCAAAAACATCACGTTTTTTTGTGATTATCTTCTTCAAGATAATTAGAATAGCATTTTTGGTTATACCTGTAGCAGGTAGCTAGAAGGCTAATCAGTTAGCAGTATCGCAGTTATTGCATACTTGAGGTATGCAAAGGCAGTCAGCTCACCAAAGCTAGCTGAAAATGTTTATTTGACCATTCCGCTATGTGTTATGTGACAATTTAAAATAAGAGGGAATGGGAATGTTAACAGATAGCTTTCTCCAGGTGTTATAGACCTTTTGTGTATCGCTAATGATACACTGTAAAACACTTTTACTCTAATAACAGCACGGAGGTTTTGTCTTTTGTCATTAACAGTGAAAGAGTTTGAATGCAGTGTCGCAGACATCTTGCTTCTGTATTTTAGAACCAGTGGCTGAACGACTGCCATAATAGTTTGTGCATTTGATGAGGTCATTAGCTTTCTGTTTCTCAACGTAGTTTTCACACAACGGGGTGTCAGCACACTAAAGACGGCAGACTGTCCTGATCAATGGTAAAACCAGAGCTGTGCCACAGTCCCAGCAGGTTCCACATTAAGGCAAGTTTGCTAAAACTGAGCCAATTTTTGGATTTGTTATATTTTGAGACCATTCCGGCGATCTTCCATTCAAACCGTTAGCAGTTGCCCGTAATTAAATTCTCTCTGTTTATGTGTACTTAGTTGCTTTGTGTTTTTCTTTTGTCTGTATCGTGTATCTCTGCCTTTCCTTTGCATTTCCTGCTGACTCTGTTTAGCTTTTCCTGCAGTTTCTGTTTTGTGCCCTCATATACCTCCTTTCATTCATTTAGCTGCTTCTCAAATCCAGCTGGTGTCATTTTTCAGGGATAGTCTTGGGTAAGCAAAAAGATACAGGAATAGTTCATCCGAAAATGCGAATCCTACCATTCCAGACCTGTATGTGGTTATTTAGGGGCTGTCGTGATCCAGAAGTACATCATAAATGCAGTCCATAGCCCTATTCGGACGAGATTAACTTTACAAGGGTAGATAGAGTAATTTAATATTAATGGCCAGTTCGCACGGGATAAGATATCTCAGTAAAACTAGTAGAAGTGGGAGGGGAAACTTGATTTGCGCATCGCCGTCAACCTCCTGTTGGTGTAATGTATGTATTATGTTGCTTCCTGATATCACGTGTGCAAACACATATAACTTATATTTTATTTATACTGTATATATATAAAACAGTTATGTCCGGTTGAACGATGTATTAATTAACTTCAGATTGGATTGTATTGGTAATAGGCACTTACCTAAAATATGTTTCATGCCTCTAACAAGTGGGGGGGTTGTGGTCCTTTATGGAGCTTGACATCCCCAGGTCACTATGAACTGTTTTTGTTGGGCAAGATTCATGTTTCACAGTAAAAAAAAAAAAAAAAAAACTTATTGGATTTCTTTTGTTTTCGGATTAACTATTTCTTCAAACTGAAGAGTGTTTGTGAAACATTGTTTATCACTTTAAGCCAGGCATTTTTCCCCCCAAGTTTGAGTGCATAACAAGGGTAAATGGAGCTGTGTGTCCATCTCTCTGTCATCCTGGTCTTTTTCCTGTAACACAGAGTCAAACCCATGAACTCTTTTAATTTGCCTTGAGGATGTGCCTAGACCTTTGCTATCAGACTCAAAAAAGCAGAATCACAGGCATGTTGCATGTCTCAGTTTGTTTTCCAGTGTTGTCTTCTGTGGATTCTTGTCCGCTTACTGTGACTGGCTTTCCTATATTCAAGAGCGAGAATAAAACATTAAGTTGGTTCTCTAATAAGTCTTAGGCTAGTATTGTCTTCTAAGACCCTTTCAGCCTTGATGGCAGCCAAAATTGCCCAGCAATTGCCTCATGACTCATCACAATAAGGATGAAAAGAAAATTGAACAAAACGAGTACATAAGAGAGAAAAAAACATTGTCAGTCATAAAGTAATACAAAATGAATAAAGGCAGAAATATTAGCGTTAAGGGCAGCATAGTGACATTATACATTTGTGTTTCAGCCAGTAAACAAAAAATAAAAAACCTCACTGGAAAGCTTCTAAGAAGAGTTCTCCAAGGACCAAATGGCTTTTATCTATGACGTTTAAATATTATCCAGTGTTTGTATCATTAGCCTGTCTGGCTCATCTAGGAGTGATTGCTCAAGTATAAGAGGTCCCCTTCTTTTGAGAACATGATGACTTTGCTTTCACAGAAAGAAGTGAGTGCTAAGAGATCAGATAACCCATACAACACTGTGATTTCCCAAAGCTAAAATCAGTAAACTGATTATTTTCATGGTATTAAATCCTTTGCTCACATAACAAGGCCACCCAGGCTCTCTATTTGGAAGGAGCTAATAGCATTTTTGTTTGACTCTTGTTTTGCCTTATAATTAATGGTTTCACACAAACTGTTTATTTCCTCATAACTGTAATGAATGGATTTAGCCGATAATAGATTTCTGATAAACAAGCCCACAGGTTTACTTCATGTGACAATGTTGTCCACACTGGTTGCTTCTTAGTGTTGTGTGCAATTCAGAATTAAACTGACAATTCCAATTCATAGATTGTTATGAATTAAGGTATATTACATTTACAGTGTAACTTCGGTAGTAAATGTAGATGAACAATGTTTAATTGTTCTCCATGATACCTGGACCAATAAATTCAGGTTCATTTGTCATCAAAAGTTTACCGGATTACTCATTTTCTTTTAAAAAACACCCTACAGATTATACTTTTTTGTATCTCTGCCCATGGACAGTTGGATCAACAGAGGGTTATTTAAAAAAAACAGTTATTGTGAGAGTAGGTTTATTACTAAAAATTGTATCGTACTTTACTCTTTAAACAGAATTATGGTAAAAATGGAACACTTTGGCCACAGCTTTCTTACCTGTACGGAGGTTGGGCGGAACTGACAGTTTCTTTCAGTTTTCCCCTCTGTTTGGCCTAAAACACTGTTTGTGATCATCTAGTTTGAAATATTGACTACAAACACTGAGGTTTTTCAACATTTTCTGTTGTAGCATTCTCTCCATATTTAGGATTCTATGCAGCCTTTATCCATTGCCTACAACGCGTTGGATCCTTCACTGGAAACCGAAAGTAACTTGCTCCCTGCTGCTAAACATTTACTGTTTGAATTGAAATGGTCAACACCATTAAGACTAAAAGTTTGCTAAGAAGTATTTCCTATTAAAGCAAGTTGGTATTTTACTCTGGTAAGCGTATCCATGGCAGTCTGGTGGGAGTATCCTTGGATGGCCACATGCCCAGTGCATTATGGGTGTCAAAGTTTTCCTACCTATTTGGCAAAAGGGAAGACAACAGCTTTTTTTCTCCGTTTACTCTAGTCATGTAGCACCGATTTAAACTTTTTTAGCCTTTTTGCTGTATAGGCAGCCACGTTTTATTGAAAAGCCCATTTTGCCAGCAGTGAAGTACCCCTTTAAGGAAGTAGAGTAAAATTTAAATGAAATTCAGTGAAAAACAAAGTGAATTTTTTTTTTCTTCATGAATTTTTCAATATGAATTAAGTATAAATTTCCACAAACTGTTCTAATAATCAGATTCAGTGATCACTACTACTATTTACGATACAGTGATTATTACTACTATTATTCTTATTAATAATATTGACATTTAGAAATTGTATTATTAGTATCATCATCATTATTCTTATTATGAGCTATATACATTTTAATTTGTATTATATAATTTTCATTATTTTAATTGCACTTACTTTCATTTTAATGTATACAATCAATATATTTAAAGTTAGCTAAAATCAAGAAGATTTTTTGGTGCTTGATAATTTATGATGTTGAGCAAAACTAAAATCCACTCTGCTCAGTTAATTGTTTTGATAGACATTTCTCAACTGACATAGTTCAATACTAATTATCATAATTAGTCAAAAGTAAAAATGTCTCAACTTCTGTCAGTCTAATAAAGTTCCTGCATTCTGCATTTGATTTTGTGTCTTTCATGAGCTTCGTACACCGAATGGGCTGTCTTTCCCTATACATGTAAAATGTGACTGCGGCCTGTCTCTCATGATATGATGGGCCCCTACGTTTATGTGTCACGATATACCATATTTCCTGCTGTCTGTCGTGTTTGAATATCAATAGAGAGAAAGGAATGGAATGAAGGAAAATTGAATAGAGATGGGGAGAGATTGGGATGAAGAGCAGAATGGAAATGGGTAGGGATCACCTTGAGTTTGAAATATTCGAGTTGAAATCTCCCCTGTCTGCCATGCTCGCTCATATATTTCTGCTGTTATTGGTGAAGGTGTAATAGATAGTGGGAACTTGTTATCAAATATTAAAGATGTTATCAGGCCTGCCAGGACTGCCAAAAAGAATCTAGCTTCAGCCCATCCGTACCTTTCTGTCCGTATATCGTGTTCTCTCTCTCTCTCTCTCTCTCTCTCTCTCTCTCTCTCTCTCTCTCTCTCTCTCTCTCTCTCTCTCTCTCTCTCTCTCTCTCTCTCTCTCTCTCTCTCTCTCTCTCTCTCTCTCTCTCTCTCTCACGGGCTTCCAATTAAATTCACATCACATCAACAAGTCTGTGTATTTGTCTCTCCACCACGTTGAACAACAAAGCTGAAGCTACGAAAGGGTGATTGAACCTGACACATTCTTAAGAAAATGCACAAGAGTGTAAATAATAAAAATTGATGGTGGGTAGAAGGAAGAAATGTAAGACAAAAGAGGACATTAGGTCAGATCCATTAATAATAATAATGTAGATGAATAAAATGCACAGGATGGATTCACTGCATGAGCAGACAACAATGCATGCTTTCGAGTTTCATTATTTTAATATTTTCTTGTTTTAATCTGTTGACTGAAAACATGCCAAATAAAGGGAGGTCTATAATACCTGGAGAAAGATATTGGTTTGTATTATCATCTTTGCTAACAGTTTAGTTTTAGAGTCATTCACAGCTATTTGTATAAAAGGCCACCTGTTTGGATCTAGATGTTATAGTTGCTACATCTGCCAGTATGGGGCTAATTGGATCAAGCTAATCAGACAAACCTTGACCCGTTGGTTAGGTCTGGATCATTCTGAGGAGAACATGTCCTTGTTAGAGAGCCTGGTTTGTTTGTGTCTGTCCTCCTTGATTGCGTCCCTTCACATCTATCTTCTCTCTTACTCTCTTTCTCTTTGAGCTCCTCTTGTTTGTTCTCTCATCAACCAAAATGTTACTTTGTGCATTTTAACCTTTTCAACTGGTGCGTCTATAGCTGTTTAAAATGTGTTTTTATATTAGAATGAAAATAGGCTATCTGACGTAACAAATTGTAACAAACTACTGCAGTTTCAAGTCTGTTTCATAATTTATGTAATAAGATAATAGTAATCTTAATAGGAATTGGTAGTTGAAATGCATAGTCATGCCATATTGTTGGAAACTCTCAGTAGATGTTTGCTCTTATGAGTACATACGTGTTACTATAAATAAATGATCAGTTTCAATTATTGATTGTTATTCCACTGTTGGGAACAATGTATTAGAATGTAATCATTGTAAATGCTTTCTATTACTTAGATTCAAACACTTTTCAACCAGCTTTGCAATTTGTTCTTTAATAATAATAATAATAATAATATTCTATAGAAATTGGGTCACACTTTAGATTAGGGTCCAATTCTCACTATTAACTAACTATAAACTACGACTTTTACCTCCATAAACTCCTAATTACTGCTTATTAATAGTTAGTAAGGTAGTTGTTAAGTTTAGGTATCGGGTAGGATTAAGGGATATGATTAAGATGTAGAATATGATCATGCAGAATAAGGCATTAATATGTTCTTATAAGTACTAATAATCAGCCAATATCCTAATCATATGCATGCTAATAAGCAACTAGTTAATAGCGAGAATCGGACCCTAAACTATAGGGTTACCAGAAATTGTATTAACGTTTGATTTATAGAATATACATTTAATCAAATTAACTTTCATTTTATGTATAAAAATCAGTAGAGAATAAATATAGGCATAATTAGTCATAATTAATTATTTATTATTCTTTTCAGAATTATATAATTTAAAATAGTGGTCATCATTTAAGAATAACATTTTGTGGGGCACTGTAACACAAAAATGCAGAAAAAAAAGCTAAATTGAGTGAGAAATATTTTAAAGTATTGATTATACTTCTATCTTTGTATCTGTCATGTCTGTTTTGGTTTTGTTTTCTGTGTTCTGTTCCTGTTTTGCCAGTGTTCCTTTTGCTAGTTTATCTCCATGGTTTTTAATTGAGTTCTCACATGTTCCTAGTTCAGTATCATCCCTGTATTTAAGCCCTTTCCTTTGTTCTAATGTCCGGTATCGTCAATGTTATGTTATTGTCTTTTCTTTATCTCCTGCGATCTCCTGAGTTTGCCGTTGTGGATTTATGGATTAAAGACAGTTTTTTTTTCGTTGTGCGCTTCGTTAATCCGATACATGGCAATCTTTCTACCTTGAAAAACACACATATGCCTTTTTTGATGTGATCCATTGCTGTCACAACACGTCTTGCTTATTGAAGGACTATAGAGATGATCATCTCCTTAGCAGAGTAGGATTATATAGGATTCAGTTCAGCCCTTGCCATACCCAGAAAGAGTTTTTTTTTTATATTCGTCATAAATCAGAGAGATTTGTTCCGTGAGTCTGCATGAGGGAAGTATAGCCACTGGTTAGAATTAATGTGATGCGGGTAGAGGATTTTAATAGCATAAGAATGCTTTAAAAAAAAGGAAGAAAGTGATTTGGTCTTTTGTTTCGGAGGACTGATGGCATGTCAGCAGCAGCACACCCGTGGAATGGTGAGGGAAATTCCAAAACTCATTGTAACCTCCCGTTGCATCATCCTGCAAGACTGTTGTCAGATTATTGTGGTTATAGCAGTCCTTTCCAACAGGAGATTAAAGTTACAGAGCCTGAGCCAGCGCTGGCTGTATATTCTGCTGTCTGGAGTCACTTTCCTCCTCTCTTCCCGCCAAGCACGTCGTGTTTTTTAGATCCCAATCAGAGACATCCACATCCATCTTCACGTATGTCGGCGCCGTCTGAGGTCAAGGATAGGTCAGGAGCATGAAATCATGCTGTTCCGTAATGAAATAAGAGGCTTCTGACAGCCTGGAATGTTCTGCTGACCAGGTAATGGGGAAGTTGAACATGGAATGAAGCGCCGCCATGACAGCTCTGAGAGATACTGCCGTCAACTAGTGCTACGGCTGCAAAACATACAAATCCCCTTTCACTCATAGCAATTAACTCCTGGATAATTCTACCCATTTTTGAACATTTTTTGACAGGTTTCTTCAACTTCAGACATGTTTACATTAGCGTTTAAAAGTTCAGGGTTTTCTTAAAAAAAAAAAAGCTGACTGTTGTGCGAGCGACAGTGATGAGATGTTATTACACACTGAGAGTATGTTTGCTCTTCTAACTCTGCTTTGCTGCCGACGCCTGAAGGTATTGCTTAAAAAAAAAAAAAGATTCTAGTAATGTAGTAACCAAGCAAAAATCACAGCTGTGAATGAACGTTGTGTTATTATCGTTAACTAAAACTATTAAAAACATTTAGAAGCTGAAATAGAATAAAATATGAAAATTTGTTGAATGCACATTAAAGATCAAAGAATCCTTAATGTGTAACAACTTTTTATTTTTGTTATATAAAGGTCACATTAAAACTGTCTTGAAAACTTTTTCTGTCTTTATTTATTTTTCGCTACATGTAATCTTTTATGGATTGATTATATAGTCGTATCCTTTTCCTAGAACCAGACTTTCAATTTGTATTATGAAATGCATCATAAATGAACTAACAGTTTCAATATTTTGAGAAAATGAATCATACAATACCAATTAAACTTGCGATTTTGTCACAATATGCAAAAAGTGTGAAGGTAGTATTTAATTGTATTAAAAATAGCCTACATGCTATCTGTGATATCAGCCTCAGCAAGACCATTTATTTCCTTCACATAATGCCATTAACCATAATTCATAATTTGAGATGACTTTCAGGAGTGTGAAAAGTGTTTAGGAGAGTAAGTTAAACAAACACTCTTTTATGATTGAAAACCAGTGTTATTTTAGTTTATAATAGTTTTATAAATATTTTGAAACAGTTTTATATTTTTTGTCATTTTATTATTTAGATTATTTTAAATTTTATTCTATTATTTTATGTGCTTTTTATGTAATTTTATTAGTTTAAAAAAATATTGCCATTTAGGTTTATTTTATTTTTATTTTTCAGTTTTAGTTAGTTTGTTTTTATTAATTTCCTGTTAATGATTTTAGTGCTTCAACTTACAATAAAATAATTTCAGGTTATTGCCAAGGCAACATTTCTCATTTTCGTTTGTTTTGTTTTCGAACGAATATTTGATTCTATTTCAGCTTCTACATTTTTTAAATAGTTTTAGTTTTAGGTAACGGTAATAGCACAACGTTCATTCACAACTGTGATTTTTGCTTGTTCACTAAACCGTAAACAAACAGTATTTTTTTTCCTTTTTTTTTCTTTCTTCTTTTTTGGAAGCAATACCTTCGGGCGTGGGCAGCAAAGCAGAGTACAGTTGAAGAGCAAACATAGCCTCTGCGCTCTCGATGTGTAATAACATCTCATCACTGTCGTTCGCACAATATTGATTTGATTTCATTACACTGGAGCGACCGTCCTTTACTCACAGCCTTTGGCGAGTGTGAAGCATCTCTCCCGGTCCCCGGGGACTCGTGCCCCTTACGCTCACATTATGAGCCGATGCGTCTTTGTGTGCGCGCAGCATACCGAGTGAGAGCCATGTGTCACAGTGCACACAGGCCTCCTGATGAAGCCATTATTTCCTCTATAGGCCTCAGGGGCCCTTTAGTGAAGTTGGCATCCATTTTCTCTCTCTTTCTCACTCTCTTTACTTTCTTTGGCATCCTTTTTCTCGTTTTCTGTTCTCAATGACTGTCAAAACTTGTGCAAAAAGATGAATGATGTTCTTTTTAGTGTAGTTGACAGACTCGTCCTTGTTTTCTCTCACTATTTCGTAATTGTTTATTTAATGTAAGATTAATGAAGCACAATGCACATGTAAGACAATAATTAAAATATAGCGCAGACAGCCCATTAAAACACTTTTTGTGAGTTTGATTGAAACTATTATGATGGTGTTTAATAGAGACCCTTTTTTGTTGATTAATATTCAAGGCATCACTTATATTTATTTATGTATTTGCTCTTTATAACACTCCATATTTAATCGTATTTAATATCCAGTCTTAAAACAAGACTAATTTACTTGAGAAGCAAAATTGTGTAAGATAATAAGATTTGATTTTATTGGACTTTATTGAATAAGACTTGATTTCAGAAAATAAATCATGAATTAAATGTATTTTCCCCAAGATGATTTACTGCTATGTGCAATCATTGTAATTTTGTTACGTCAAATGTTGAAACTACTCTGATTTTAAAGGCCAAATAAATTTTTGCAGGTCATATTTTCCTCTTTTTGTGTTTTCAGATATTGCTAGAGGCGACTGTGGACCGCAGAGGCTACATTGCAGTTGATGACATACTCCTATTGAACTACCCCTGTTGTGAGTAGCACACAGCTGCCATTATAGTGCGAGGGTGTATGTGTGTTTGTTTAAGCAGCATGAAAATGTGAAGGACTTTATAAATGGCCTTTAGTCTAATATTGTTATATGTCTATGCTATTTTGGGCCAATTTGCTGGAGCAAAAAACAAGACAAAAAAACTATTTACAGGATTATGTTAAGTAAGTAAGTAAAGTTTATTTATAAAGCGCTTTTCACAGATAAAATCACAAAGTGCTGTACAAAAGGATAATTAAAACAAACAATATAAAATGTATGTACATATGTAAAATTAAAGTGACACTAGTGAAAAACCCATCAACCAAAAGCCTTCCTGAATAAACATGTTTTCACAGCCTTTTTAAAAGAGACAACAGTGTCTGCCAGACGTATGGACAGGGGTAGTGCGTTCCACAGTTTGGGAGCAACAGACTGAAATGACATGTCCCCTCGGGTCTTAAAACGAGTCCTAGGGACTGTAAGCAAGTTCTGGCCAGAGGACCGGAGAGTGCGGTCAGAGGAATACGGCTTCAAAAGGTCCAGGATGTAATGTGGGGCCTGACCATTTAAGGCTCTGAAAGTCAGCACTAAAATCTTAAAATCAATCCTGAATTTTACAGGGAGCCAATGGAGATCTAATAAGACTGGTGTGATTTGAGACCTTCGAGGGGCACCTGTTAAAATTTTAGCAGCAGAATTTTGAACAATGTGCAATTTGTTCAAAGCAGACTTATTCATACAGATAAAAACAGAATTGCAGTAGTCAAGTCTTGTGGATATGAAAGCATGAATTATCATTTCCAGATCCTTCTTTGACAACATTTTGCGAATTTTAAGTAGCCTATTACATTGCTGCAATTAACTAAATACAATTAACCAATTAATAGAAATTACATTTTGTGTCATTTGCATGTATTTCCCAATGGTTGAGCAATTAGATAAATAGATAATAATTATGATTGTCAAATGTTAAATTATTAAATTATAAAGTCTGATATCTATTTATGTAACTATGTTGTCAGTGGCATTTTTAATTTTTACAAAACTTTCATGGCACCCATAATATTTTATGTTATGAATATCTTAACATAGAATATGTCAAAAAGAATAGAGCACCCGCTTTATCAAAAATAAATTAATAATTTAAAAAAATTATGAACACTTTTCATTTAAATGTTTCATTAAAAAAAATTCAACATTTTGAACAAAAAGAAATCGCATTTTTAGGAAATAGGAAATCACATTTTTGTCAGAGAGTGGATCCGGATCGGATTCAGAAGAACAATGATCAAAACATAGATGGAGTAGATCGAGTCCATCAACACCCTCAAAGCTTCACAGTCCTATACCTCTTCCTGGATTCGACATTTGAATGAATGAATGAATCATTCGAATGAATGAATGAATGAATGAATGAATGAATGAATGAATGAATGAATGAATGAATGAATGAGGCATTTATATAACGCTTTCATATGTACTACTGTACACCCAAAGCACTTTACAATCATGTCGGGGTCTCTCCTCAACCACCACCAGTGTACAGCATCCAGTTGGATGATGCGACGGCTGCCACGGTACAACAGCGCCAGTGCGCTCACCACACACCAGCTATAGGTGGAGAGGAGAGAGAGTGATAGAGCCAATTCAGTGGATGGGGATCATTAGGAGGCCATGATTGACGACGGCCAATGGGTGGAATGTGGCCAGGGCACCGGGGTTACACCCCTACTCTTTACGAGAAGTACCATGGGATTTTTAATGACCACAGAGAGTCAGGACCTCAGTTTTAGGTCTCATCCGAAGGACGGAATTTTATACGGTAATGTTAGGCAGTTTTGGTTTATATGCTGTTTAATGTTTGATGATTGAGTTATTTTATATGTGCATATTAAAGGGGTGGTTCGGAATTTTGGACATTGGGCCTCAATTCCAAGTGAGCCTTAGTGTTATTTATCAGTAGAGACATTTTTTAAAAAATTTTCATCCAGTCGTCCCAGTTGCATAGTTCGCCGGTGCTAGGCTAGCGCGAGTCAACGGTATCTTTTAGCATGCCATTAAAAACAGTTTTACCCACTCCACAGTACACTAAAAGCAAATCAATTATAACGCTAGACTATCGATGTAAGTGTCTGTTTAGAGAATAATGTTAGAAATCAAACTATCCTTTTCATCGCATTGCAATAGTTATATTGTTTTACCTATATTTATTAGCACAGTCTACAGCAGCGGCGGAGTGATATGTTACCTAGGCAACTGAGAGAGCCGGTCCACACGACAATCACGCAAGTGTATTTACCTGCCGCTGACACTCATCACTACAGAAACAGAGTATAATTACTACTAACCGGAGCAAAGTAAAATTCCGCCACTGCTGAGAAACTAGTTCCTGTAAATGTAATGCAATCATTAAGATGAAAAGGATAGTTTGATTTCTAACATTATTCTCTCAAAAGACACTTACATCGATAGTCTAGCGTTATAATTGATTTGCTTTTAGTGTACTGTGGAGTGGGTAAAACTGTTTTTAATGGCATGCTAAAAGATACCGTTGATTCGCGCTAGCCTAGCACCGGCGAACTATGCAACTGGGACGACTGGATGAAAAATTTTAAAAAATGTCTCTACTGATAAATAACAGTAAGGCTCACTTGGAAATGAGGCCCGATGTCCAAAGTTCCGAACCACCCCTTTAAGCAATGTTTCTGTTGCTTGTTTCTGCTTCTTCTTGGCCTGTGTTTTGATCTGGAGATTCTGTACTCTTTCAGAAGATGCGTAATAGTGCCGCCTACCATCTAACAGTGAAAACATGGATGACCCGAAAATTCTGTTAGTGGCGGGAAGCGTTGTGTCATAAATGATGGAAAATTCCGTCAATGGTGGGGAAAAAGTTAATTATAATAAATTATATAGTTATATGTATTATTTCCAGCATGTACTGTAGAAATTAACATCAGCCATTGACAAAATCCAGATTCAATCACTGTTTTTATAGTAACTTTTCTAACATGAAACATGACGCTGTGAGATTTGCATTGCTCTCATGTACACTACAACTTTCTCAAGTACATCTTCCTATGCAGGTCCAGTTCCACACAGATCTTCCTGATGGATCTGCAAGCACACATCATTTGGGTATCAAAGTCACTTTTGTTCCCAAATTCACCTTTCATCCTTGTTTCAGTACAGCTTTTAGCTTAGCAGGATACAGCGACATGGTTTCTTTGATGATTTAAAAAATCTAGTTTCCATCTTGTGTGAAGAGTCTGAGGAACAAGTTTCTTTATGTAGACCATGTCACACTTTCCCATTCCAATTTTAGGTCAGCTTTAAGAGCGTACACAATGTTTGTAGCATGAATGATTCATCAGTGCAAGTTCAAAGAAGTTTGTCGTTTGGATAATGTAAACCAACTGCCAAATAACTATTTAGTCAACTATACGAGACGCATAACAAATTAGTAAGCTCTTTTTCTCAGGAGGAAAATCTGAGAAGCAGGAGACTTAAAGGTGAAGTATGTAGATTCTGCGGCACTAGAGGCCCCTAGCAGAATTCGAAAAATAAAGCTTATTTTCAAACTCCCTTTCACATGTTGCACCTCCCCCAACTCCAACATCACAAACACAGGTCCTTGCGATGTCATGTTTCGACACGTAAAAGTAAGCTACTTTCAATAAAAGGTCCAACATATTAGGAACACTTTTAGCTGTGTTGCTATGTGTCATGAGTAAGCAATCGAGGAAACTAACACTATGTAGAGTGTATGCAAGTGTCTTGCTTATAATTATCCCAATAAACGTATCTGCACCGGGCACATTGTTTTTTTACACATTTTGTTTGAGGCCAAGTAAACACTCTAAACAGGCCCTGGCATTTGTCTTTCTGAACGGGTGCATGATGTTGCTGTATGGTATTGAAGAATCCTTTATAGCGCATAGCATCTGCATCACAATGCCCTGTTCACTTTGACGTGTTTATGGCCTGTTTAATCTTTGAAGGTCTAAATGCAGTAAATTGCAGTAAATTACAGTAAAAAAGCTGGTTCCACAGCGACTAAGCACCCTCTGGCTCCGCCTGCTACAGTAGCCACGCCCCAAACTCTCACTATTGGCCGAACTGGAAAGTGATTGACGGATCTGAGCTGATCTTAAGTTTTGATGATGCTCAATGTTTACACTTTTGGGAGAGATAAACCCATGAATGGCATACTAATAGTAGTAAATGAATAATAAACTGGGTTAAGATAATGCATTTTAAAATAAATCTTAAATAGCCTACTTCAACTTTAATCAAGTCTCCATTTGCACTCTGGGAGTAACAATTGGGGTATATCAGCTATGTCATTTATTTTTATGCGGGTGCTACTATTTAACATTCACTATTCAGTGCATTCATCAGTATTCTGCATATGTACTGCATTAGTTTGTGGGAAGCTGAACCCTGCTGGTTGCCGGCATGCTGAGATAGCCTGCTAGCTGCCGGACATGGTAGAAAACAAACAGATCAGAGTAGGGAGGAGATGTTGCAAGGGAATGTGTGATGTGTTCGGCCCTCCAGTGCAGTGAAGACTCTGTGTGTGCGGAGCTGTGATTTCTTTTATTGCCGAGGGGGAAAGTAGAAATCCTTTAAACATCCCTAATCCAGCAGAGCTAGAAATTAGTTTTTAGTATGCTGACTGTAGACTGGACGTTAAAGTTCTAATGGTAGTATTGAAGACTGGTGTTGTTTATTAAAATCGTTTTATGTATGACTTACTGGCTGTCTAAATGACTAATTTTGGTAACTGGTGTCAGAAAAAGACTTTAATGGACAAGCTATTTATGCAAATTCTTTGGCCTACAATCTAGTTTAACAAGGTGCTAAAGGTGGTGTGAGTATTTACATTAAGTCATTGTCATTTTTTTTCATCTTTTTAGACTTGTACTGTATCTAATTATATTTTTACAATACAATAATTTACAATACAGATTGCTTCAAAGCAGCTTTACAGTGATAACAGGAAAAAAATGCAACAATGTTTGTTTAGGCTGTACAGCAGATCTAGAAGAAAATACTGTAATAGTCCAGCTTAAGTAAGTTCAGTGGTGGTTCATTTTTGTTGTATAAAAGTTATTAATTTAATTCATTTATCTATACAGCCGCTCTAGAGAAAACAGTGATGTCATCGTCCAGCTCAGTTCAGTTCTCATATAATGCAGATCAATAATATGGTTAAATATGAAGTGTCCCCAACTAAGCAAGCCAAAAGCCAAAGGGGACAGTGACAAGGACCCAAAAATCAGCTGGCAGAATGGAGAAAAAAACCTTGGGAGAAGCCAGGCTCAGTCGGGGGGCCAGTTCTCCTCTAGCCAATGAACGACCAGTGTATAATTATAGTAAGATTTGTTTGGATTTTTTAAAGAAAATGTACAATTGTATTAATTGGGGACACATTAATTTGTTCAAAACTAGAAATATTGGGCAGTCCCAGAAGAGTACACCAGATCGCAGTACATCTAGAATCAACCTGTAAATTCAGAAATGGCTAATTTCTCATGCATATTGCGTTTTAGGCCATGTTTGTGCCTACTTTGCACAATTACTTTAGTGAATCGGGTGCTAGAACAATGCAGACTGTGTGTGCAAATAATAAATGATGCAGCGGGTGCGATTCATTCTTAGTGAATCCTGCCTAATCTGACTGGCTTTTATTAAAACAAGCTGCTTTATACGATAACAACATGTCTGTATATTTATTTGAGAGATGCAAGCCTTTTCTAAGGCCGATTCAATAGGCTCCGACTCAGCAATTATCAACTATAATGGTTTCTCATGTGCTGAAATGTGTTTTAGTTACCAGCCGATAGGGATAGGTGGCACACCGCAGAGATGCGGTCTTCACTCCAAGTTAACAATCCCTTTCACAACCCCTGAGGGACACCTTAATGCTTTTAAGGCTTCATAACACTGTAGTGATATTTATACATATTTAAACAGAGAAAACTGACAAAGTACTATTAGATGGTAATAAAGTGCAATTCCAAACAAGCAAATCAACAGACGCTGTGGTCATGACAGCTCATCTCTGCTGAGTCTCCTAACACCCTCTTCCTTCGCCCCCCTCCCCACTTCCTGCAGGCGGCAGATGGCATCATCTAAGCCCCACTGTGCACATTAAATAATTAAAACTCTCATCAGGACCTGGACACACATTGTCGTGAGTGGCATTGCGCCAGACTGTGGAAATCACCATTTGGCAAGACAAGTCAAAAAGAGTACAACGATCGAGAAACCGAGAAGGTTTCCTTCTGATTCTTGTGTATTCTCTACACATCATAACCTTAGTGTTGTGGCAACTGCAATATATATTAATCAAAGTCTTCATGACTCGAACGAGCATATTTAATAATCTAGCTGACAGATTTCCAATCCCTTTTCATATTTCCTTGCCTTGTGATTCATGTTGACTCATAAAAACCTGAATTGAGCATCACACAGTAGAATCCACATTGAACGCGTGGCCACCCGTCGACTACAAACAATGTAGCTTGGGCCTCCGCCTGGTTTTACAAATAAGATAAACAATATACGCTCAGAGTGGAACAGCATTCTGTTATATCAGACCTCATAGCCTATTTATCTCCTTTGATTGACAGTTTTCAGATGTGTGCAGTGCGGGTAGGCGGTTTATGGTGATTTTATATACATCCTTAAGAATATGTTTTTAGAACTCCAACACAAGCCTGTGAATCTAACCAAGACAGCCTTCTTATGAAACCTACAGTATGGGGGAAATGTATTTTTTTTTTAAATGCAACCATTACCGTGCCAATAAGGAAACTAGCCAAAAATTAAACAAATTCACATGGGAGATTGTAATAGAATAAAGCAATTTTGCAGCTCAAAAGCATTAAAATGGTTCTTCTGAAATAAATCCTTGTATTGTAGGGCAAAGTTTTACCATTGACTGCATTTTAGTTATTCTTGTAGTTGTGGCTACTGAATCAAAAGTCTCGCACATTCACATAAAATCGCTCACTTCGGCATTGTAAATTGGATATCGAAACCATGTACAACTTTTTTTCAGTAAGTGTATTTTTAATAAAACATGCATGTAGTTGAATTGGTGGGACATTAAAAGTGATTATCATCTCTTATCACCATGCAAATAGAAACAGTTCAGTAGTTCAAAATATTAAATTATGCATAAACTGTACGCTGTTTAAGTAACAATCAAACTGTCAGGCGTGCAGGGCTGGCTGCGGTTCCCATAGGAGCTCTCCTCCGCTCTCAGAGACTAAACACTGTTAACTAACACATGAAGCTATTCATGTTGCCCGAGGGCCTTTTTACATCTGACACCCATTCAAAGAACTGATTAAAAAAATTTGCTTATACATTAGGAACTAGAATGTGGAAGCCATATTTAATAGAACCTCAGCATTTATCTGTTTGTTTACCTTTTTTGCGTTTTGCTCTTGTCCACCTTCTTGTTTTGGTAGGCTTCAGCACTTGTGTCAGGATGAGCAGTGTGTCTTCTGCCACCAACAGGCTCTAAAATTGGTTTCTTCATACAGTGTGTTTTGTAATATAATGTGCAGACAATGAATGTAAAATCTTGGCTGCACCGTCTTTTCATAGGGGTGTCTATGCACTTTATATAGCAGATTGTAGCAATCTTGCACCTGTATTTTCTCCTGGGGATCAATAAAGTATTTCTTTATTTTTATCTATCCTATCTATCTATTTCTTTCTTCTTTTATCCTGTTTAATCCCTGACTCTATATATTCAGTTGAAAAAAAAATGTCTTCAAATGAGTAGATATGACTTTTAAATTCAAAAGGTCATATTTCAGTTTACGTTACGTACCAGAAATGAGCCAGTTGGTTCAGGCATGATGTTGACAGACAATCAGCAGAAATGCTAAATCTTTTTTTTCTGTTTATGTCATAAACATGTATTTTAGTGTTGACTTTAAGCATGTTGTAAAGTGCGGAAGTGTGGTCAGCATCACTGTGGCATGCACACTACCATTCAGAAGATTAGGGTTGGTAAGATTCTTTTTAATAGAAATCAATACTTTTATTCAAGCAAGGATGCATTAAATTGATCAAAAGTAAAAGTAAACACTTTTACATTGATACAAAAAATGGGTAACACTTTATAATAACTGCACGCCATTAATCATTAGTCAAGCATTAGTCAACAGTTAATTCGTAATTTAAAAATCATTAATAGACTTTAATAAGCAGTTTATAAATACAGCTATAAATGCTTTATTCTTGATTTGTATATCTATAATGTGTTTAATAATTGTATTTTCATACTTTAATAATGATCAATTTATCATTTTTAAATGAAGTATTGCATCATTTATAAACCAGTTATTTAAGAGTTGTCAGTGGTTCATAAGATTACTTATACAGTGTAAGTAAATGATTAATAAACTATTTAAATGTACATTCATACATCTTATTATTCAGATACATAGTATTAGTTACTTAGTGTGTTAATAAATGCTTTATTAACATGTATTTCTACGGTAATTCAGGGTTGATTCGGGTAGTTATAAAGCATTTAGTAGTGGTCAGTTAACTATGTTTGTGAGCTCATCTAAAGTGAGGACTCTTCATGCCTTGTAAAGCATTTACAAAGGAGATTGAAAGGCTGTTAAATATTTCTATGTTCTGTATCACTGTGTTGTGTTTGTTTAATTTTTCTATTTATAAGATAAATGAGTCTTTAAATCTCCTTTGTAAATGCTTTGGCACGAACAGTCCTCACTTTAGATGAGCTCACACACACAGTTAACTGACCACTACTAAATGCTTTATAACTACCTGAATTTACTCCATGTACTTACACTTTCTAAATGATCTTATGAAGCACTGACAACTCTTAAATAACTGGTTTGTAAATAATGCTATACTTCATTTAGAAATTATTAATTAATCAGTAACAAATTATGAAAATACAATTATTAAACACTTTATAGATATGCTTATAAATCAAGAAAAAATCATTTATAGTCGTATTTATGAACTGCTTATTAATGTCTATTAATGTTTTATAAATTATTAATTAACTGTTTACTCATGCTTAACTAATGATTAATAGCGTGCAGTAATTATAAAGTGTTAACAAAAAATGTTTTTGAAAAAATCATGTTATCATTAAGGCTGTATGAATTTGATCAAAAATACAGTTTAGCATCATTACTCCATTCTTCAGTGTCACATGATCCTTCATAATTCATTCTAATCGGGCTCATTTGGTGCTCAAGAAACATTATCAATGTTGAAAACAGTAATATTTGCTTTACATTTTTTCAGGAATCTTTGATGAACAGAAAATTCAAAAGAACAGAATTTAAATCTTTTGTAACATTATAAATGTCTTTACTGTCAGACTTTTGATCAATTGAATGCATCCTTGTTGAATAAAATCCAACTGACCCCAAACTTCTGAATGGTAGGTAGTGTATGCTGATAATTATTACATTTTTCCCCATTACTTTGGATATTTTGTTGTTATTCTGAACCCCTTATGTCTCTGTGCTCAGATAAATCTCCTCATTTCTCTCGCTTGGGAGACGTGGAGGTCAACGCTGGACAAAACGCCACTTTCCAGTGCGTAGCAGCAGGACGTCCCTCTGAAGCAGAGAAGTTCCTGTTGGAAGTGAGTATAGATTGATTTTTATGGAGGTATTTTTAGAATAATGGAATAATTATCTAAAGGCTGAGGTTGCCATCTGTCGTGACTTACTGAAAGTCAACAAAATTTGCATCAAATGTGCTCAAAGCACCTGAATTTTACTGTTTTAAAAGAGCAGCATTCTTATAGGGTACTGTAAACTTTAAGAACACTTTTGTTTAAATTGATTTTGTTCTAAAACTCTTATTGTTCCTCAGGTGCGATCAGAGAGGCCATGTTTATGAAATCAGATTAAATTTTTCTATTTGTCATAAAACAAAGCTTTACTTGTCAACCTTTCAGTTACATTTCAGATCTTTAAGAAAATGAGTTGTAAACTGTAAATCTTCAAAAGCAAAGCCATGTAGAGATCACTCTTTCTTCGTCTTCCTTTGTAATATAATATAATTGTTCTGAGAGTATTTTTAGGATCTAGCATGGTCTTTGGAAGGAACATTTCCAACTGCCCTGAAGTTGAAGCTGAAGTTTCTGGCATCAAAAGGTGGAATTGAATTAAATGAATGATTATGTTGCATCAAGGTCAAGGACAGATGCCTGTGGTTACAAGCTGTCACAGCGACGCAAGATTTTGCAATAATCAATGTCCTCAAACCCTCTGAAGTGCTCATTCCTCCCCTAAACAAAGCAGGAGATATATGATTCTGTCTTCACTTCCATTTTGTATGGATGTTTTCTTACTTCCTCTGTCTGTAGTTGTAGCTGCAGCTTAGTTTCTGCCTTTAATCATAGATATCGTACTCTGTAAATGTACAATTTTACCTTTTTTTGCAGTGTGGTCCTTACATGTATTACAGTGTGACATTTTGGTGACCTCTCTATTTTACAGTTTATAGCTGTCATTATGTGTGTGTGTGTGTGTACTTTAATGGGAAAATATTGTTTAACTCATTTATTTTCCCTATACACGTATGTATGTGATTTACAAAGAAAAGATATACAGTATATTTAACAAATATTTTTGTGTTTATATATTGTATATGTGTGTAATTTTTTATATATGCTGTATATATACCTACACACATTACCGACCCCAAACTTTTGAACGGTGTATGAATAGTAAAATTATGTGTATTAATGTTAAACATTTTACAGTATATGGTCAGGTAACTTAGTTTTAAGTAAACATTTTTTAAACTGATAACAAACAGGGGCATTGTTCGAATTCATCTGTAATGTGTGGCACGTTTAGTACAAACAGATTGTCCCCAGCTCTCTTACTGTATGTTTTCCCTACATGTTTGCCTGTCTGGCAGTTCACTGAATGTGATTGCTAGGTTGAATAAAGACAAAGTGGCCCTCAAAGCCAGATGATTGTACGTTTGGCTTTGTTTTATGCTAACCTCAAATTTGCAGCCATTGCCCACACATTACCCTTACATTCAGGTCTGGTTTGTGTGGTCTTGAACCACATTGAAAGCCTAAACACTTTAGTAGCCCCATAACAAACAAACACATAGTTGTGTAGCAGCCACTGACCTCCTTCTTGAAGTGCTTTCTGTTCGTATGAGTGCACTCAACGCTCATTTTGTGTCCTTGGTATTCAGAGAGGGGAAAATGCGAATGCGTTGACATCTTGGATGGGTGCTATTCACACCACTGTCTCGCTATGATTACCTGAGCTGCAGTGAAAGGTTGCTGCTATCAAGTGTGGTTTTGTGTGAGAGACGTGTCTGGTTCCTCACCAAGCTCCACGTAGCAAAGTTAAGCGCAAGACTTCTTTATGTTTGGTCCTTATTTCTGGTCCTTATTATTCAGATGAATCATACTTCAGTGTCCAACTTTTATTGCTACTCTTTCAACATAAATGTAAGCTTTGCACTGTCATTCATCTGCATGAAATGGCGTCATTGCTGCACTTACAGTAGTATACACAGAGTAAAAGTAAAAAGCGAGATTGCATTCGAAAGCAATTTCAATACCCCGCATATTGATACCGGCTCCTTGATGCCTGCATATTATATACAATATAATATAGAGTGTGTCGATTCCTTTCCGGACATACGTAGTATTTGGCTTCGGGCACATCCCACTTTTTTGTCCCTTTTGGAGCTTGACAGCCTGTTGTCACTATGATATATGTGTGTACCTTAAATATAAGATGCATAATTGATAACTTTGTCAAGTAATTGGGCAAATGCAGTTTTAGTCTTGTTTTGGCTGAGTATCTGAGTTTAATGACAAATGGCTTTATCTCAGAAAAGTGCATTGCTCATTCTGTGTTTATATAAGTACTTGGCAGCGTATGCTTGGTGAGTAGGCTGTAGCGTGTTTTCATGTTTTTCTTCTTTTCTAGCGGCACAATGGTGAAGTGTCCTCAGGTGGTTCTGTCAAGCACTTGGGCCGCAACCGCTTCGCAGTATCCTTTCAACTGGAGGACATCCAGAAGCCAGAGCAGGACCTCTACCGCTGCGTCACGCAGTCCTCCAGAGGCTCCGGCGTCTCCAACTTTGCTGAACTCATTGTCAAAGGTGAAGAGCTTGTTTTCTTCCTTTATTTTGTCCTTTGTGTCTTCATTTTACTGCACATAATGCGCACATCACAGGATAATGGGATTCTGGCTTTTTCTATTATAGCCTTGCATTCTCACATCTTAGGCTCTTTTGTTCTGAAATTATCAGTTTTGTAAAACACCTTTGTGTGTCTGGACTTTTGTTTGCAGTTGGTATTTAGGAAAACTTAAAGGGGTAGTGCAAACCAAAATGGTAATTCTGTCTTTATTTAAGCAACCTCATGTCGTTTTAAACCTGTCTGCTGCTTTTTTTTCCTGTTTAACAAGTCTTTACATACATAAACTCAAGCTCCAAAAGGATAAAAAGCACCATAAAGTAGTCCATTCAAATAAAGTCATACAAATTAAATTTAACTTGTTTAAGTTGAATCTTCACCTCCACTGCAGCTAAATTCAAATACAATAGGGTGCAGATTTGATATTATTGAAACCCCATCTACATATTGCTATGTAAATAGGGTGCTATATTTGATTTGACAGCTGTTCTTGATCTGTTGCAGATTTTCAATGAATCACATTTTTTTTATACATTATTATATAGTCCTTTTTGGAGTTTGAAAAAAAAAATGGCATAACTGTTTGAAATGACACTAGGGGTAAATAATGATAATTTTCTTCTATCCATTTCGATCTGAATTTGTGAGATTCCATTTATTTGTATTTATAGAACATTATCAAGGGTCTAAAGTAGTACAAAACATTTCCTGAGAATAATCATGATGATTCAGCATCGTATTTAACCAAAGCAAATCTCCTCCCTACTTGTAATTTCAACCATATAACTTGACACCTGCCCATCAGTCTACAGTGGCAGCTTTCTGTGTCCACCTTTAAACCCTGGTCAGATTGATATTCCCTTAGCAAAAGGAGAAGTCAAGGGTGGAATAAGGATAGGGATGGATGGAGCCACGTGGGTTATTCAGCTTCCATCCTCAAGGCATACTGAGAGAGGCTATGAGATAGCACCATGCTAATCCTATTGATAGATGTAGCAGCACGGATTATCGCGAATTTAGAAATACGGCTTTACTGTATATCACAATTTGACCTAGAAGCACAGAATTATAAAACCTTTAGGTGGTTTTTTAATGCAGTCATAACAAAACTAGAACTGAAAAATCACAGGTAATACCCTCAGAGATCCTACAGTAAAAGAGAAACTTCGAGCTATTCAATTATTTTTTTATTTCTCACTCTGTTCATTATTTAACTCTGGTTACACACTTTGTTTTATTCTGTGATCTGGGTAAGAAGGAAGCAGAGTCTTTGCAATGATATTTTTGAGTCCTAATGGGTTTTTATTTTATTTTATTTTATTTTATTTTTCTCCTAAGAGAAACACTCTTGTTGTAGATTGCATTTTCCCAGCAGATAACGTTCTAATTGGCATGTTTTCTTGCTTGTGCTGCTAGTGATTGTATAAGAGCATCTGCTAAATGCCTTAAATGAAACCATATCACGGGATAAAATTGTAAATGTTCTCTAGATCTTGCCATCAAATTCAAAACTCATTTAACATGCACTGTTTTTAGGGGTCTGACTAATCAAATGTTCAGCAAAGTGCTTAGATACAAAGCGCTTGCTCTTGTGGCACTTGTCACATTGACTCATTACAACTCCATCATTATATTTGTACCAGAGCTGTGGGCAGAATCCACTCGGGAACATCGCAGTATGAAGCATAACTTATAATGAGACCCGCTTGCATCTGTGCCTCTATGTTACAGAGCTTTAAAGCCATTTCAGACTATAGCTGCATTCCCTCTGCAGCATGTTATTGGCATTGCTTCCTCATGGCTTTTACTTCGACAGGAGGTCCTATTTAAAATGCATTACTGCACCTCAGTTAAGCACGGCAGATTGCCCCCACCAGACGAGTCCATAAAGCTATAGGCCCACATTCTAGCGTGGCAGCGTTGATGCAAGCTCATTACGCTCACCTTAAATTTTCCTTTCCCTTCGCTCTGATCTTCTCCTTGTCTTTTCCAAACTGCCCTCCCATGCTTGCCCCCGCTAACGAGAGGCTAATCAGTCCTTTAATTAGCTTGATCAACTCATTTCACAACTCACTGTTCCTCAATGGGCCCATAGATTACATAGCAACAGGGCTAATGCAGATGAGCCAGAGAGCTAATGAGAATTGTTCTCAGTCAGTCCGTAGGGTTCAGATCTGTTTTTCGCAGTAACTCTGAACTCTACTCTGGCGAAAGAAGCTTTCTCGGAGTGGAATTAATAATCTGCCCTATCCAACGCTGGATAGAGGGAGAATCATGAAGAAAAGGCGGCCAGTTTTTATGTCTCCTCTCATATGAAAGTGGAGTTTGAGTTGGCTTTATATTATTCTTTATTATGCCTTTCTCTGACAGACAAGATGAGCTTTATTACTCGCTGCCATCTCATATCTCTCCCAGGAGAGGCTTTCTCTGTCCCTAGCTGGATATTTGCCATCTGCAGCTGGCCCTAAGAGAGAGAGCTTGCAGACACAGCAGACCCGAAGATTAGTCATGGGAAAAGCCAGCACTGATATCTTTTTTTTTTTTTACATTGGACCCTTTGCTTCCATCCTTCTAAATCAATTTCTCTCACTAATTGTTTGATAACTCAAGACCCTTTGAAGCTCTAGTGATTAGTCAGGGTTTAAATATATATGCAAAAAAAATAAACGTTTTACCTTGCAAATCAAATAGGAGATTTCCCTTGTTATTCTGGCTACTGTGTATCTGCCCGCCAAGTTCCTCAGTGGGCTGGATATAAAAATTTACATTTATATTTATGCATTTGGCAGACGCTTTTATCCAAAGCCACTCACATTGCATTTCAAGGTACACATTTACATTCTTATCAGTTCTTGCTTTCCCTGGAATCAAACTCATGACCTTGGCGTTGCAAGCACCAATGCTCTACTGTTTGAGCTACAGGAAAGGTAGTTCTCAAAATATCACATTAAATAGCATGACCTATCTGTACATATCTGACGTTCTTTCACAGTCTACAGTCTTGCACATCTGTTGGTTTACTTATAGCTCTCCCTTGAGGACCTGAAAGAACCAGCTATTGGAGGCTTAATGTGCATGGCCAGATTGGTATTTTAACTCTTGAACCTTGCATTTAAGTTATACCATTTTGAACCGCAAATGCTATTTCACCTCATGCCAACTGTTGTCAAGATAAGCTTAAAAACTGGGTAAAATAGATTAGACTGATTCAGGTTAGAGTACTTTAAAACATTTCATATATTCCTTCTGGGGATTGCTTGAAAAAGGCTAAAATATGAACATATTTTCTTCATACCTTGAATAGAGTTTTACCGTTATCTTCTCTGTTTCTATCACAGTTCCCCCATCTCCCATTGCTCCGCCCCAGCTGTTGAGAGCAGGCTCCACGTATTTGATCATTCAACTAAACACCAACTCCATCCTGGGCGACGGCCCTATCATCCGTCGGGAAATCGAATATCGGGCCAGCCAGGCACCCTGGTCGGAGATCCTTGGAGTTAACATGGTTACATATAAGCTCTGGCACCTGGATCCAGATACGGAGTACCATATCAGTGTGCTGCTTACTCGGCCGGGTGAGGGTGGGACAGGGCCATCTGGACCACCCCTCATCAGCAGAACCAAGTGTGCAGGTGAGTGAACGGAGAACTTCACTTTCATTACAAAGTCTATTGAAAATAGATTAATTTAATGTTGGAAGACTGTGATGAGAAATGTGATGATCTCATTTCACTGTGATGATAAATTAATTAAAATATCTAACTCTAAGCTTTCCATTTAATCTTATGTAGGGAAAAAACAATTAAGAGCTCTCTATATATTTATAAACTAGTGGTCAAAACAGTGGAATAATATATATATATATATATATTTTTTAGATGTTTTTAAAAGAAGGCTCGCGTGATCCTTCAGAAATCATTCTAAAGGGGGTCACACACCGGACGAGAAACGTAGTGCGTCACGTCTAGGACCGCTCGAGGTATCGCACACTGGACGCGCACTTTCTCAGTTTATGGCCAGCAGTATTGTTATGTTTAAGGACATTATGGAATTAAGATAATGTCTGTAATATGTTTTGATTGTACTGTACAATTAAATACAATTGTTTCTATAGTCTGCAGGCTCTGAACACTTCACCTCAGAGCGTCCGTTAACTGAATGAATTGAGAATATCATCTAAAAATCCGATAACATCAGCAATTTTCATTCAAGCAGCTGATTTCTGTAAATTAATGTAAAACTAAATGTATATTGCAGCACTGGGTGAAGTCAGTATATACATTAAAGTATATACTGTGTACACTCATAGAGAATTTTGGCGCTGCGCTTCTCGTCCGGTGTGCGACCCCCTTAATACTCTTATTCAGTGCTCAAGAAACAATGTTTAAAACAGGTGTTGATTAATGTTTTTGTAGAAAAAAAAGAGTATTATTAAAACTATTATAATTATTAAAATGACTATATTTCAAATAAATATTGTTCCTTTCCCTCACTCCATCTTGCTTGTTGATGAATCCTGAAAAAATGTATCACAGATGTTTCTCAAACTTAATAATTCCAAACTTTTGATTGACACTACCAGTATATTCTTCCGATTAAATTTTCTCATAATTTTCCATTAAAAACCCATATTGATCAACCACTAATGGAACAACCAACGCATTCTCATCCTTTGGCGTCATATAGGTGACGCCATATGACATTTCGTTGAAATCATACGCACATGGCACCCTTTAGCGTCAATATAACACGCACTGTTATGGGTAGGTTTAGGTCTGGGGTAGAGTTACGGTTATGGCGCCTTGGGATCTGCGTCTCATATTGAAGCTAAAGGATGCCATGTGCGTCAGATTTAGACGAGCGTCACATGTATGACGCCTTGGGTTCTGCGTCTCATATTAACGCTAAAGGATGCCATGTGCGTAAGATTTCGACGAAATGTCATATGGCGTCACATGTATGACGCCTTGGGATGAGAACGGGCTGGAACAACATGTGAATTTGGTCAAGTGTTTCATGCCGGTTCGTAAAATATATCAAACTAACTTTTTTAAAAAGTAGATGATTCATTTAAATTTAAATGTTCTGAACTGAAACTGCCGCCATCTCTCCTGTGGCGCCTTCTTGTGCCTGTCAAAACAAACAGCGAGGGGTGCGGTAATGCATGGTTCTACCTGCAAATGAGAGTCTCTGCCACGTCCAGCTGTTTCAGAACTGGAAAGGGTGTGATTAGGAAGATTGATCTTGTTTTTATCCGAGAGGAAAAGAGAGTGAGAATGCAGGTTGAGGATTCGCCCCTGGACCTGGTCAACATGGTAATGGTCACCATTTTACATCACATCGTCTTCTAAACACACACATGCTATCGCACAAATCATCGCCTTCCTTTTTAAATGACACATCACAATCATTCCCAGCTTGTTCTGGAAACCAGACACCTACCATTCATCAGCCAGCAAGACAAAGAGAGGCAGCCAGGTGAAACACGGAGAGCGGAAGAGCATGACAACACAGGAGACTTCAGAATGACATAGCAGGGAGAAAAAGACATCAGCAGATAAGACGAGAGTCGAAGCGAGAAAGATTTGTCTGTGAATCACTTGGAGACGCGTTTTAGTCTTAAACAGCTTTTGTCTCTAAATGGGAGGCGGAGAAAAAATGAGGAGCAGACATTCACGCTAAATATTTCCAACTGTTTCCATTTTCTCTTCCACATTAAGTCTAGATTGAAATTCTTCTTTAAATGGAGTATTTGCATCACATTCCCAGTGGTGCCTCGCTGCACATGAATATTGGGGCTTTTTAAGCTGCTGTCATATTTGCTGAACTATTGAAGATGTAATTTTGACTCAATAGTAGCACATCATTGGGATTGGAAGTAAAATGAGGTTTTCTATACTCCGTTCGTGCTCAAATCTCCTGTGTATTCTGCCGTCAACTGAATAGAAGTCGAAGATATAATTGAGTGCTTGGAGAAGTGCGTTAGTGGGAACGCCATGTTGTGTCAGAGGCTATGAGTTTGATTTGTTTGACAGCGCTTGCTCACATACACTCTGATGACTTATTAATCATTGTTAAAAGAGGGTTAGCATCTACAGTCATGTGACTCGATATTCCGATTAGTCTCCAGGGAACTCAGTCTCAAAAGAATATTAGCTGCTGCTACAAGACAAGATCTTTGTGTTGTAGCATCATCTTCAATAGTTTATATTTGAAACAGATCCATTCACTGAATTTGATGAAGGGTTTTTGAATTTTGATGTACCTAACACATTAGCTTTGCCTGTCAAGTGTACGATTAAATTTTATTCTGCTCACGAGACTTGATGGAGCTCTCAGGTATGTTTTACTTGAAGGGATTGTTCATCCATAAATTGAAATGCGTCAGCTGAAACATGGCAGTTGAAACATTATTATAAATTTCTTCTTTTGTTTTGGAGAATAAATTTATACAGATTTGGAATGACATGAGGAGTGTAAATGATGAAAGAGTTGAAGAGTCTCTTTAAGTATAACATTTTAGGCGTCTCTTTTAAAAATGTATAGGCAGCATGAAATGAAAATTTGATATCATCTATTCTCTAAATGCATTTTATATGTGTTATTGTGAACAATTCATCCATGCATGAGTTTTGATCTCGTAATGTCAAAATGTCATAACTGGACTTTTCAGGGAAAAGATCTCTGGTGACATGCAGAACTTTTCTAATCATTTAGTCTACTTAAACCCTGTCCCTTCAATCTCACATTTGTCTGACTCTTCTTTTGAGTTCAACGTCCACATCACAAAATTCAATCAACAATTGTTGCTGATGCATAGAACCAAGCCCCGCTCTTCATTTTCTTGTTCTTTTTAGATAATGCGTTACACTTGTTTGTACCTCACCATACGGAAGAAAGTATCTGTCACTACCTCCATTTCATTGTCACTTTATAGTTATAAAATAATTATGATGGCATTGTGTATAGATAATTTCATCAAGAAATAGTTGAGGTCATTTTGAAATCTGCCTTGTGATTGTAGATGTTTTAATCCATCTGACCACAATCTCTTCTTAAACTACAGACATGAGATTGCTTTCTTGTAGTGTCCACTTGCGCTCCATTTAAGCTAACTGGGAGAAATGGGTTAAAATATTGACTTTGCTGAGAAAAAAAACACCCAGCTAAGGTCTCACATATTGGTTCTTAGCTAGTCTCCCATCCTGAGTCCTGTCCTGAACCACTGAAACCCCTTTTAAACCAGCCAACAGGCAAGCCAGTCTAGCTAAAACCAGCAAACTAGCTTAGGCTGGTTTAAATTCAGCACGAAACGGAATTTGTGATTGTCTTTTCTTGCCTATTATGATGTATATCTGAGTGAAACAGCCTTCAAAAAAGAAAATTGGGCGAGGCTTGATTTTGTCCATCAGGAATTGATTGGATTGTTGGATCATTGTGGTTTTCTATTGCAGCGATATTATGTGAGTGACAGGTTGTCCCACACTCACACCGAGAAACACATCATCAGAGAAAATATGTCATTGCAAAAGGGAGGGAAAGTTATTTTGATTAATGATCGAGCCATACGAGAGCACATGAATTATAAAAAAAAAAAAAAAAAAAAAAAAAAAGAATATTCCATATAAAAACAAGAATTGTACATTTTGATTTCATGGTAAGGGGGCTTTCACACTAGCACTTTTGGTGCGCACCCGGGTTCGAATGACGTCAGAGTTCGGTTCGTTTGGATGATGTGAACGCTGTCTTCCGAACTCGGGTGCGCACCCGCGAACCGTACTCGGGTCCGCTTAAAAAGGTGGTCTGGGGTACGGTTCATGTTAACTCCAGTACGGTTCGCTGCTGATATGAACGCAATCAAAGTGAACCGCTATTGGTGACGTATAATGTGGTCGTCAGTCTCACACTTTCAAAATGAGGTTTACTTTGGTCTTCCGATGAAATTGAAACTGAAACCTTGTCATTGAACGCCTTTTCATTTTGCGGTTACCAAGTGGTTACCAAGCAACACGATTACGCACCAGCTGCAGCTTGATGGCGCAAGCGTACCGCGGTTCGGATGCAAATATATAATGTGAACACAGTCCATCGGGGGCAGGGGGAGGGGGGAGCAACCGAACTCGGGTTCGGAACAGGCAATCGAACCAAGTGTGAAAGCCCCCCTTAAAGATGTTTTTGTCAATTCAAGGTTACGTCATTTGTTGTTTTTCTTACCTGCGGATTGTGGCACTTCTCTTTATCTTTAGGCTGAGCTGCTATTATACATCACAAACTCCCACTGGTCACATTTTTTTTGGGAGATAGAGTCTAGTGTCAGCTCATCTGTCTTCATCCAGCAGGTGAAGCCACCTACTCTGTTACAAAGGTGACTTCAATCATCTCCGGCTTCACATGATCTGCTCAAAATGGCCTCCATCCAGGGATGCCATTAACGCCTGTAACCCGATGCTGTCAATCTTCCCTGTTAATATATTCCTAGCTGGCATCTAACAAGATCTTATTGGTTTATTTATTTGTATGTTTAGGCTCACCTTGTATGGCTTCTCCCTCTTAGCAGCTCATTTTTATTTATTTTTTCAACTGCAAGAATTTTAGATACTTTTACTTCTCCTCCAAAAAAAAAAAAAAAATTGGAGGAAAGTGAAATGAATGATGGGATGACTGGGTTGGTACTGGCTGCAGCTGAAGATTGCATCCTGGTGCGTGGCTTTTGGAAGTGACCTACATAAAAATGATGAAAGCAGGCGCAGTCCTGTGTGGGCATAGCCAGGGAACTGCTGGACATTTCACAGAACACGGCCAGGTGTGCTTGATGAGGCGTTGTTGTGATTAGGAGCAAGACTTGATGTGAAGGAATGTTTTTTGGAGGAGAGGGAGATTAGAAAGAGGAAAAAGATGGAAGAATGGGACAAACATTGCACTTCTGCCACAGTCTGGTTCACAGATGGACCTCCACCTGCCACTGGGTCTCTTTAGGTGTTCCTCGGAGTGAGATATACTCTGGACTGTAATGACTTAAAGGTACATTGCTCCCAAAAATGCAGATTGTGTCATCATTTACTCTCCCTTGTGTGGTTCCAAACCTGTATAACTTTTCTGGTAACACTTTATTTTAAGGTGATAGTTAGACATTACTACATGTATTTACTTTAATAATAAAAGTAAATTATGCATAATTACAAGTAACTAACCCTAAACCAAACCCTAACCTTAACCGTAACTATAGTAATTACATGTATTTAATTAATATTACTTAAGTACAATGTAACTGTGCCACCTTAAAATAAAGTGGAACCGACTTTCTTTCTTCTGCAGAGCACAAAAGAAGATATTTTGTAATATTGTGGCCGTGCAATTAAGGTTGATGGGTGTTTTGGACCCCATAGACTTTTATTTTATTCAGGAACAGTTGAAACATTATTCAAAACATCATCTTTTTTGTTCTGCAGAAGAGAGTAAGTCAAAAATGCTAATTTTCTCATCATTACTCACCCATTCCAAACCTGTATGAATGACTGTATTGCATCAAAAAATGGAATGCTTTGAACAATACTCTTTTTTCATGCAATGAAAGTAGATAGTGGTCAATGGCTGTCAACCCTCAAAAGGCCCAAAATGGCACAAAAAACATGTGCTGTATAAGTTTTCTGAATGAAAAAAAAAGTATTTTTTTGTGTGAGGAACAGACTAAAGAGCACCAAGTTTGGATTCTGTGATTACTGAATTTGCAAGTATTGAGATTTTTAGTAAATAATTATTTACATTTCAGTCTGTATGTTCACATTCAGTCTGCAATTGTATGACTTCAGTAGACTTGGAATATCCTGCATGAGTCATATGGACCTGTTTTATGCCATTTTTATGGTACTTTGTAGTTCCTTTTGCGGCTAGACAGCCACTGCTCACTATATACACTGCCGTTCAAACATTTGGGATAACTGTTAAACAAAGAAAGAAATACAGAAAATGCATTTATAATGTTTCAATATATTTCTATTTTCAAATAAATGCTGTTCTTTTGACCTTTCTATTCATAAAAGCATCCTGAACAAAAATGTATCATGTTCAAAAATGTATCAAAAATATTAAGTAGCACATTGGATTTTAACATTGACAATAAAATGGCTATTAAATGTTATTATATTATATATTTAAAAAAAATATTAAAATAAAAAAGTTATTTTAAATTGTTATAATATTTCACAATATCGAAAGACTGGTTAATGATGAAAATAATTTTTTGGGTGAATTGTCCCTGTAACATATAGCAGCTTATTTCTTTCATGATTTTTATTTCCATAATTTAACACATACGAATGCTTTTACGTACATTGATTAAACTCACTCCCGTCCATCTCAATGTAAAAGGTTTTACTCCAAATATCACAGAATTATGTTTCTCATTCCTTTTCCTTTTACAGCCCAATGACCAGAACTTCACACCCATTAGTTTGCTGTATAACGAGGAATGAGCTTAGTTCTCTCCGGACTACCTCGTGTATCAATATTATCTAGTGTAATGGGACAGAAACCGGTCTTGTTTGGACTTCCAGCTGCCCGTGAGGAATTGACATGCTGCCCCAGGCCTCTGGCTGCTCTCTCTGGGTTCGGTCCCATCTCTGATGGGTGCCAAGGAGTGGGCGCTCGAAGCGCTGCTCTTGGCATCCAGACAAAGCCTTCGAACTAGGTTAAGGGAAGTAGGGTGGCACAAAAGGCCCTTTTGGGCTCCTCAAAGAGCACAGTGTAGACTCTTGGATTGTTATTTAAAGATGGCACAAGCCAACAGCATCCCATTTGTTTGCTTTTAACTAACAATCAATAGTTCCATTAAGACGACCAACACTATTCTGGTCGTATTTCCTGTGGAGGCAAATGGGACCTCTACATTCAATGTGTATTTTCGGAAAGGAATATCTTTCATTTGTGTAATTTTCAGGTCGATTAAGTGCTTCTCTTGATAAGAAACCCAATCGCACTGGAAGTTAATCTAAATGTTAATCTATGAGTGAAATGAAATGTAAATCTAAATATAGATCTTAAGGAAAAGGTATGGCAAAAGCTCTCTGATGTGTGAGATATTTCAGGATTAAAATAGCTTAATGTCACGAGTGAGATTCTACAGGAGAAATGCTGAATTAGTATTATGTGATCCATACGTGTTCTCCTCTGAGGACTTCAAAAGAGAAATACATTTCCTCTGATTCAGCCCCGCTGTCCTTACGGTCTCGGTGCATTAGCTTCCTCGCTTTACCCTTAGTAGTAAACCTAAATCTTAAGAGTATGTCTTCTAAGCATCGGTTCAAGAGGAACAATAAAGACCTTGAGCCATGACTTTACACAGGAAGTGCTCACTTCACATCTCCTTTGTTGTACCTTCCCACTTGGGCCCATTAGTCACCAGGTCCCATTAAAAGAACAAAGAAATACAATACATTATGTGGAGATCTATTTGACAAAAATGCATTGATTGTCTTTATAATGGACTGTGACAAATGCGCTCATTGATAGTGGGGCTGGATGTCCTTGGTTCACCCTCCCTGCTGTCTGCGCCTCTCTGTGAGAAACACTAAGGTTCCTGTGTACCCTACAGACAGTGGCTTCCTCTGTCTCTTTATATCATATACGCCAAAGGTGGTCGCTGATCTTTCTGCCCTCGGTAAATAAGAAAGTACGAACACAGATGTGAGGTATGCCAAAAATAGTTGGCCTAATGCAACGACCTTGCACTAACGGTAACTGGCAGAACTGAATGTCCTTGAACAGGGCTCATGGCCCCTGGACGGTGTGTAGGCAGATACTCGATTTGCTTAGCGACACAGAGGCAAATGGCGGGAGAGAGAGTACAACCTGCAGCCTGTGGAATTAATTAACGTTATTTGGCATGAGTTGTGTCCTCATTAGCAGGTGGTCCATCAACCTTTTTTGACCGTGGTTGTGCCTCCTACCTATGGTGGGTGGGGTAGGTGAGAAGTCTTATGACCTGGTGATGTCTCTGTGGAGATTTCCTGCTTTTTTGGCTTATGTTAACAAAATGTTCCACTGTTTTCCATTCCAATAGAGCCCATGCGGGCGCTGCGTGGTCTTAGAGCCTCGGAGATCCAGTCCCGGCAGCTGACCTTGCAGTGGGAGACGCCGGCCTTCAACCTGACCCGCTGCCACACGTACTCCGTCTCCTTGTGCTACCGTTACACGACCGCTGGGGGCGGCGGGGGGCACAACACCACAGTGAGAGAATGCCTGGCTGTGGAGCACAACACTTCGCGTTTCACCCTCAGAGATCTGCCTCCTTTTCACACCATCCAAATACGCCTGGCACTCGCCAACACCGAGGGCAAGAAGGAAGGGAAGGAGGTTATGTTTCAAACTGAGGAGGACAGTGAGTAGTGGAACTTTCAATGAATATTAATCTGTATATATAATTTGTTGTACTTCTGTTGCAGTGGCAGCTGTTTTTCAGGAGTGGGGAAGTGCAGATGTCTTATGAATGGCAAAATGTGTAGCATTCTGTAACAAAATGTGTTATTACTACCACTTCAGACTACCAATAATCAGTAACATAATTGTCCAAGCTCAGAACTGAATTTTTTACAATATTTACAAATGGCAGTAGGCAAAGTTTGCCAAGTCCTGGCGATTTAAGTCTCACCTAGCCAATATATAGAGAACCAGGCTTCAAGCAAAATAGTGATTGAAAGCAATCAATAGAAATTTTCCAGTTAAAGTAAACTGTTAAGGAATCTGTCACTTTTTTTTTGACGGAACGGACAGACAGACAGATGGATGGATAGATAGATTTACTTGTGGAGTCTTCTGAATAAATATGTTTCTCTTAGATCTGTTCAACATCACAATCATAAAAACATTCCCAAATGGATTTAAAATTAATTTTTAATAATTCTCTTCAGGGATCCGAGCATGAGCAGGTCAGGGGAGATTTTTATGCCTGTTTCTGCGCTCAATCCAGCCAGCACAGGGTGCAAACATTTTGGCTGAAGGACAAAAAAAAAATTCTGAGAAAAAATTTGAAACTCAAGCGTTTCACCCAGACAGGAAGTATGATGAAGTGAGAAGGAGGAAAGAGAGTGCTAAATTATCAACACTCCTCTGAAGCCTCAATCAGCAATTCTTTTCTTTCATGGCCTGTCACAAGAAAAAGTGATTGAGTCAGCGATTTTGACTCAATCTGAGTGAGCGTGTTATTTTCGCCACTGGCTATCTCTGCCTCACCAACTATCACCCCACGCACACACACTCTGTGCACATACCCAAGGGCTAACAAGGATGGCTCAGTGACAGAGTACAATGTGCTGTAAAAACATCTGCTGAGCTCAGAACGTCATCTGTCTCTAGCACCCTTTCCACTTCCTCCTCATTCTCTCTTCCAGCGTTTATGTTTGTTAATGAACCCGTGTTAATATTAATCAGCCCAAAAAAAGCCATGTCATCAACTGCAAGTGTTGCCCTCTCTACCAGACACACAGGCTTTGTATATCCTGCTGAGAAGTCCAGCTCCGATCAGCATGAACTTCTATACTGCTCCCGGCTGGTTAAAGCTGGTTTTATGGTGTGGTTGATTGAACGTCGTAACTCCTGCTGTTAATTTGTAAACCTAAACAATGAAGCTAATTAACCAGCATGGCCTCGCTGGTGAATCTGGTTAAGCTAGTTAAAAGGATGGTACACTCATAAAAATTAAAATTGTGTCTTCATTTACTCACCCTCATGTTTTTCCAAACTACTACTCTCTGTAGGGCTGTCAAGTTCTAAAAGGACAAAAGAAAAAAAAGAATCATGAATGTGATTCATGTTCTTTCAAGCATTCTAAATCCTGATGATAGCTTTGTGTGACAAAAAAAAACAAATTTATATTATTATGCACTGAAAAGCTATACTGTTCAATAGGATTCAAATTGTATTCAAGTATGCTGTGTGAAGATGTCAAAGGAGATTGGTTCTCATTTGTCTTGTAACCAATCGAATTACATCAAATTTGAATATGCAGAAGAGCTAATTTCAGAGCTACAGTAGAAGGCAAAAGTTTCTGTGAGTAAAGATTGAAATCACACAAAGCTAATATATGGCTTCAGAAGACTTAGAATAGAGGGCGTGAGTCATGACTATCATTACTACGATATTTATATTAATATGTTATTTATTTGCTATTATAGTATTTATTCATATTTTAATTAGCTTTTATTTTAATATATTCAATTTTAATGTTAGTAATTTAGTTTCTGTATGTATATATATATATATATATATATATTATGTTTTTCATCTAAGAATTGTTTTATTTTATTTCAGTTTTATTTCAATTAACAAAAACTATTTTTAATATCTTTAGTTTTAGTTAACAATAACAACATTGTATGAACACAAATCTTGTGTTAAAAGAAAGTCATAAAAGTTTGAAAAGATAGGAGAGTGAGTAAATGATTACAGAATTTACATTTTTGAGAAAACTGTTCCTTTAAGGAACTGTTAAGCCTGATGGGGTCCCAAACAATTCAGCATTCAAAACACAACATATACTGTTCTTTATAGTAGGATTCCCAGAGCCTAAAAGCCCCCAGATATACTTTATGGATCATCTCTTTGGTTCCATATCATTTATATTAGTTATAATGGATGAGTCTATGTAATATGTTAATAACATAACAGACCTGCTTTTATAATGACAACGGCTGTAATGAGGATATTAGAGTTGACCTTTGGGGGACTTTAAGCGATTAACCTTCTCCCTTTGAGTAAATGCTAGAGAAATTACTATTCCAACAATGTAGGATCCAGAGGGTCTGTATCTTCATTCATAACCACCAGCTTCTTCGGTTTCCCATAGTTCCCGGTGGCATTGCTCCCGAGTCTCTTACCTTCACGCCGCTGGAGGATATGATCTTCCTGAAATGGGAAGAGCCGGTGGAACCCAACGGCCTCATCACGCAGTATGAGGTATGTGCTTTCTGCTCTTTACCGCAATCATATCCATTTCTCTCAAGCTGAATCCTTGGAGATTCGCTCTGATGTGTCAGCATTTTTACCAGGTGAAATATCAATGAACCACAAATCTTTGAAAGACAAAACCTCCCACTGTGTGTTAAAATTGGACTGCCAGTTTAAATTATTTATGAACGTGCCTCTAACACATGATCCTCTGCATGCGATTGCACACAGACCTGACTGACAGTGCGCTGTATTAGTGAGACCTTGGAATGTGAGTGTTTTCCACCCCTGTAAAATTCAGAGTTTTAGTCTAGTTGGCAAGGAATGCTGAGTTGTTGGTGGTGTTCTTTCTCAACTCAGTCAGTGACAGACAGAAGTATGTATGAAGTCATGATTTGGACCTGGAACTCTGCATGCTGCCAGAGACACAAGAGCCACCAAGACCAACCCTGCCTCTAATTGGTCCCTACTGCACCAGCCATCTGTTAGTAAATGACAGAAAGATGCCTCTATCTAAAGTTATATATGCTGTCTCCTACACTTTTTGCCAATTTAGAAGCTTGCTTGTTTGAATTTGTTGCCATGACGTCATCATCGAACAGCGCCATGAACCTCATAGTGCCTGGGGTTAATTGCTTTGCTTAAGGACACATTGATAATTGCTCATGGCTCAGCTCTCGAGGGGATTGAATCAGCAACCCTCCAGCCCCGAGCCTTAACCAACACACCACAATGTTTTATGAATGTGGCTGCTGTGCTGTAGGAGCTTCTGGAACCGTTTTGGAATGATATCAAGAAGTCATTACTGAGGTAGTGTCACGTACAACCCATAGAAGATAGTAGAAGAATTTAACTATAGAAGATTTTTTATTAAAAGGAAGTGTGCTTTGTATATGATAATGATCAACAAATTATCAAAATTAAACACACACACACACACACACACACACACACACACACACACACACACACACACACACACACACACACACACTGTAAAAATGAAATAAAAAAGAAAGGCATTTTGCATGATAGTTTGCATGATTTTAAGTTGAGTTTATTTTTTTATATTTATTATTTATAATATTTTACGTTAAATTAAAACTTAGAATTAGTTGAATAACTGAAAATCTGTTTGCTTTTCTATCCATCCATCCATCCAACCATCCATCCTTCCTTCTCTCCATATCACTGTTTGCTTGACTTTTTTAGTTGTTTTTTTTATTATTATTATTTATATTATTTTAATGAATTTAAACTAATAACTTTCTTACTAACTTACAACTTATATGATTTACAAATTGTTCTATTGCACTACTGCTTGAAGTAAAACAAAAAAAGTGACAATATTTAATTAAATATCTGGTTATTTTGATTATTTACATCTGGGATCGAAGAATTAATTTTTTTACAGTGTAGTTTTGAAAAATTATTATCATTGTATAATTGTACTCTTAAGATGAATACTTCAGAACTGCAGCAAATTGAAAGCTTATGCCTTTGTCCCAAAAAGAAGGATAGCTAACAGTCTAATAAAAGCCCTTAAACTGTTTCTCCATTCTTCCGTTCACTGCACACAGATTTGGCCTGCTCACTGAAAAGGTGGCCTCCAACAGCCAGCATCTGTCTCTCTGTTCCTCTGTTCCAGAACATTCTCACACTCTTTCTCTTTCTGGTCACACTGCCTGCCTCAGTGTCACCTTTCTCCTCACTCATGATTCAGGCTCTCAGTCAGTCACTAAAAAGTTGTGAGAATGCCACTTCTGTCACGCTCCAAAACACACATCTCACCTCAAGAGGAAAAGTTGCTTTTGTTTGTGGAACCGTCACTCGGCTCGGCTATGGCCCGAATCGAGATCATCACATTTTTTGAATGCCATCTCTGTCCATCAGGAGCCTCCTTTCTTACTATTTGCACTTACTGAGTTATCTCTCATTGATAAGTTGCTTTTCTTTTCTCCCCAGGGCATAGCTACCAAAGTTGCCCCAAGGAAGTTTTCTAAAGGGGATTTAAAGACTTGACCTATAAAGTGGAGGCAAGGACAGATTTTCAGGCTCAAGGAGATACAGAGAGATGAAGGGGGACAGAATAAGAGAGAGGCAGAGCCTGGAGAATTCACTCTCGTTTCTCTCAGATTAGCACATTGTCCACTTTTCTCTGAGCACTGCTGATGAAAGGCTCGCAGGGCGCTGTGTTCCCCCTCAAACCTTCCCCCACTGCTCTCATCCATGCCTCATATCTTAAAAGAGGCCTGGTACAGTTGCAGCTAATGTTTCTCAAGTCCCAGAAGCCCTCTGCACTGTGGAAAAGCAAGCTAACTCACTAATGCTCTGCATGCTTGATATCATAAAGTTTGTGAGACATTTGCACTCCATGTTGAGCATTGATTATAGTCCAGCATGTACTGTACTGATAGTACAGTATAGTACTTATTATAATATAGCAAAGGCTCTTTGTTTTTACTGATAAAATTGGTGTGAATTTGAATTCAATTGGAAATTGAATTTAAAAGTTATATTAGAAGTCCATCCATCCATCCATCCATCCATCCATCCATCCATCCATCCATCCATCCATCCATCCATCCATCCATCCATCCATCCATCCATCCATCCATCCATCCATCCATCCATCCATCCATCCATCCATCCATCCATCCATCCATCCATCCATCCATCCATCCATCCATCCATCCATCCATCCATCCATCCATCCATCCATCCATCCATCCATCCATCCATCCATCCATCCATCCATCCATCCATCCATCCATCCAATAGTTCTTGTTAACCTTTAAACAAGACTTTCATATTTTAAAACTGTTTCTAGTTAATCGTAGTTGAATTTTATTGAATTTACATTCGATTTTTTTTGCATCTATCCTTCCTGTTTGATACTCGATTAAATTAAATACTCTGCAAATGCACACCAGATCACATGTTGTTCAATGTAACATGAGGCCAAAAGTCCAAGTTCGCAGAATAGGTTTACTAAAGAAATGAATCGTTTACATGGTGACCGAGCACACTGAATAATTTTTCCTATTTCGTGTGTGTATGTGTAAAAAAAAAAAAAAAAATATATATATATATATATATATATTTTTTTTTTTTTTTTTTTTTTTTTTTTTGCACCATTTTGACTTTGTTGTGTGGACTTTGTTGTGTGTCATAATGTAATTCAGTAAAACTTTTTTGATAATGGATCTTGGATAAACTTTTGGCATCATGCTTCACTGAACTTGAATGTACACTGAATGTGGTTTGGCATGTGGACTTTACTCTTAAAATTTCTTTATTCAACATACAAAAATTCTATAAACAAGATAATGATATCAAGTAACTTAGTTTTCAGGCTAAATTTGTCCAGATAGATTGTTTTTTTACTCGTCCAATATATATATACAGTTTCAAAAGAAGTCATAGCTTTGAGCTTTGCATTACTGCAGGCAACATAGACTGGAACAGAGTATTTGAGTGCTGTGATAATATGGTACCATCACGATTATTTTTTGCCGTGAAGATGATAGTCTTACATGCCCACTAGCTCCCCGCTGATATTTATGAGTAGGCTACCACGTATTGTTTATAAAATAAATGTTTGATTTCATATATGAATCATTTTCAACCCACTCTGAATATGGATGTCAGGGTTAGCAAACTTTTATAAAACATCGTTTGATATGAACTACCACACACTGAGTCACTGTTTGTTCAGTTCCAAAACAACAGTGATTTAATGAAAATATGATTTATTTAAAAGGTTTTAATATGTGCAATTACAGATCAGCTACCAGAGCATTGAATCATCAGACCCTGGGATTAACGTTCCAGGCCCGAGGCGCACTGTATCCAAGTTGAGGAACGAGACGTACCATATGTTCTCCAACCTGCATCCTGGCACCACCTACCTGATCTCTGTTCGGGCACGCACCGCCAAAGGCTTCGGCCAAACAGCTCTCACTGAGATCACCACCAACATCTCTGGTGAGGACTGCATATGGTTGTTTTTGGGGGCTTACGTGCAAGAATGTGTGTAAAACAGGGAACATCCACTTCATATCCGATCCATCAGTTGGCCCATAGTGAGTGCGGTTAAATGTTTTCTGATCATATTTCTTCTAATTTCTAGGGCTGCCCTTGAGTTTCAGGGCTGAAAAAGAACAATATATGTAACATTGCTAACATTGGTTCTAGATTCCAAACCATAATATTGAGCCTTTAAAATAAACTAAGCATTTAAGCACACGCATAAAGCTTGCCGCAACACACCAGCAAAAGTAATGATTATGAACGTGTTGGGTAAAAAACAAAGGAGACTGTCTGAACAATTTAATAATTTATTAATAAATAGTGATTTCTGAGTCTATGTCAGCTGAAAAGATGTAGTTGACGATGCTGACTCTGCGTCTCCACAATATAGTGGATGTGCCTATAGAGAGAAATGTTTCAAATAGATTACATAATCAGAGAATATTTCTTTTCAATTTGAATTGGTTAATTTAAAACTAGACATTTCAGTATGTCTAGACATACTGTATTTCTTATGTCTGTGAAGCAAGTAGGACTATATTCTGGGTTTCGGTTAATTTTTTTGACACACTCCAGCCTGTTTGTTTTCTTTATTTTACCAAAGCCACAGTTTTGGTGTTATTTTGAGTGTGCACAAATTTTGAGTGAAATTTCACAGTTTCAAACATTGTGTTACTCTTATCTGCATGACCAAACATTTTTGTATTTTAATTTCTTTACACTGCTATTAGGAAAAAAATTATTGCACCACCGGGAACACTTGGATATGGAAGTAAAATAATGCCAAATGTTTTTGAAACAAAAAGCCTGCTGAATTGCACTACTTGAAAAAATAGGCATTGCATTAACTATGCTTGCATTTTATTGCATTGTATTTATAGGACTTGCATTTTTTATTGGCTCATATTTGACATGGTTGAATATTTAAGATGTGAATATTTCAATTCAAAACTTTTCAAACACATTTTCATTATTAAAAATTCAATAATCCATATTCACCCTTCATATTTCACATCCAACATATTCAAACTTTTTAAAAATACAACCTATAATATTCAACTCATTTATAGAAATATAAGTGTATTTTGTTCACTTTATCGCGGCGATGTGCTTCAATACAAGGGTTTCCCTCAGGATTGCTGGAATATAAAGCGCTTAACGTATCTTAATGGACTAATACAGTGATATAAAAGACCAAACTCGCACCTTATTGAGAAGGCTGCAGGCTACTATACTGCTACAGCCAAGCAGATGGACTCAGAATATGAACTTAACGCGCAAAGTCTCACGCAGTGAGACAAAGTCTCACGCAGCACTCACAATGTTAAATCATAAATCAAACGTAGCTATGTACAATAACATTAATATGTCCAGCAATCGATTTAAATAGTACATTGGGTTTCATCTGTCGTGTTTAATGAGATCTAATATGTTGTTAGTGCCGAGAATTTTTGCCAAGCGTGTCAGAGAGGTTCTGGGTTCAAATCTGCACTCGTATAGTTTTTTTCCCTCATCAAAACCGATTATATTTATCAGTGGCTGTATATCAAGCAGGGACACGTTTGAGTGCAGTTTGTTTTGTGATTTCACCGGAACGAATAGAGAAGAGAGTCTCCGCAACCGATTGAAGCGCGCGTCCGAGTTAAGAATGTGCGCGAGCCACAAGATATACTGTATCCGCTCCACTGATCGCCGTGGCAACGAGCACTTGATTTCATAAACAACACATTTCAGCGCTAGATCGCCTCTTATTTAACAGACGAACGAAATGAATACTCTGCTAGTTAACTGGAGATGTTTTATTTAGGCTATTTGTTTGTATGTAGGCCTACATCGTGCTGCGAGAAGTGGTTTCAAAAGTGGTGGGGACAATATCCGCCCGCAAATTGTGCCTATGCATATCCTGCTGGCATAAAGTTGGCTTGACATTGGACATTCGCGCCTAGGGACCGTCTCTAAAGTTACACAAAACATTACACACGTTTCTAACTTCAGTAGCAAACTCATTTATTTGAATACATGTCAAAACTATAAAAGGGTGTGCATCATGCCTGACACCTACTACTTTTCTGTAAGTCATTCTCTCCCAATGCTATTGAAGTTAGAAACGTGTGTACCAATGTGTAACTTTACAGACGGTCATTAAATTTGCGAATGTCCAATGTCAACTATGCCAGTTTATCACTGGGAAACGCTTAGTGTGAAACTTTGCGCGTAAATTTCATATTCTGAGTCCATCTGCTTGCCCTATAGCCATAGTAGCCTACAGCCTTCTCAATAAGGTGCGAGTTTGGTCTTTTAGATCACTGTATTAGTCAAGCTACGTTACGCGTTTTATATGTCCAGCAATCGTGAAGTATTGAGGGAAACCCTAGTACTGCAGCATATATAAAGATATAGGCCTAAAGTTAAGTCTACTAAACAACCAAGAGAAATATGTCTACCTCAAATGTAGGCCTAACATTTGATCTGTACACCAGCATCGGGGGAATAACTTTATAATCAAGTTCACGGTAGAGAAAGATATCACAAATACACTTACATTTCTATAAATGAGTTTTTTATGAATGAATGGCTTGCTCTTACTGTTGCTCGGTCTTCGTCAACAACACGCGCTTGCACCCTCTGCTGGTGAGCTAGATTTACAGCAGATGGAGATTACTCTCGGTAATCCACTGCTTTTCCTGCAGTTCCTGGATGTCAATGTTGAATTTACTGTCGAATTTGAATCACTGAATTTGTTGAAGCGAATTTGTAAAGCGAAATAAAATGGACCGAAAATTACCTGTTGAATATTATAGGTTGTATTTCTAAACAGTTTGAATATTTTGGGAGTGAAATATGAAAGGTGAATATGGATTATTTATTTTTTTAATAATGAAAATGTGTTTGAAAAGTTTTGAAATGAAATATTCACAGCTTAAATATTCAACCATGTCGAATTTGAGCCAATAAAAAATGCAAGTCCTAAAAATACAATGCATTAAAATGCAAGCATATAATGCAATGCATATTTTTTTCAAGTAGTGCAATTCAACAGGCTTTTTGTTTCAAAAACATTTGGCATTATTTTACTTCCATACTTGGATATCTGCCAATAACATGAGAGTGAGCAGCCATGTGAAGTGGCAAACTTTAGACTACTACCTGTATGTTTCAAATGATAAGTAGTCGTAGTTAAGTCGAGGAATGTTTGGCGAACGTTTAGATTGCCTTCCCGACATACGGTAATTACCACATGGACCAGCCGTGTTACGATCACGGACTGCATGACTTCACCACTTCCTGTGGATTTTTTCCCTCTGCGACTAACCGACTAATTAAAATGTGGTCGACTATTAGGGGGCAGTGCTTGTAATTTCTGAACACACTTCAGGCATACTTATTTTACTGGGTTTTATCCAATTAAACATACTGTTCTTCATGCTAACGTCACTTAAAATGTAAGTGCTACTGCTGAAATCGAATAATTACTCTGAAAATTGTTTCATTCTGTCATGATTCTGCCATCATGTTCTTGATTTTCTTAGTCTTGTGGCAGGATCATGGGAGAACCATGTTTTGTGTACAAGCGCATGGCCTGTTGTTTGGGCCATGTGCTTGTGTTGTCTCGTTAGATACCCCGCCCCCTTGTTATCCTCGTCTTGTCATTATTACCTAGTCTGTGTCACCTGTTCTCGTCTTGTCATTATTACCTAGTCTGTCACCTGTTCTTGTCATTAGTGTCTCCCTTTATTATCCCCTTGTGTTTGCTGTCCTGGGCCGGTTTATTGTCAAAACTGCGTGTTACTCTCTGTGAGTACATTGTCTGTATCTGTATCCTGTGAGACGATTAGTACGTTTGTGTAGCTGTTTGTTTTCTACCTGTCTAGTCTTAGTCCAAGTTTAGCTCCCTAGTCTTGTCTATGTTTTGCCCCCTCGTGGGTTTTGTTTTCTGTTTTGTGCCTTAATAAACCCTGTGTGTGAGCATTCAGTCTGCTTTTGGGTTCGTTTATCCTCAACCACATGACACATTCCCTTCTAGTGTTCATCTTTATAATCTGGCCTCCGAAAGAAAGTATTTTAACATCTGTAAAGTGATTTTAGTTGGCATTCATGAAGTGATTTCACTTGCCTAGGCTATGGTACATGAAAGAAAAAGCTTTATATGTTAAATGCATCACAGTGATGCACATTAGTAAGAAATAGATAAGAAACTCTGGTTAATTTAATTGCTTTCATTCTCCTCTGATGGACGGTCAATGACCTTTGCATCTGTTCATCTGCTGTGAACAAGAAATAAATAACTTCAGATTCAAAACAGGTGCTGCAATTTCATGTCTGAATGAAAAATCTGAATGTTTATAAGGAGTTTTTATTTGAAATTGTAAAAATGCAGAAGGTGCTTTTGTTTAGCATTACAGGAGCAGAACACTTCTGCAGTGTTGTGAAATGAACGTGTGCGTGCACGCGAGTGTTTCCATGCACCCTCAGATGCACCAGATGAGATCTACAAACTGTTGATTGAAATGCCTCAGATGTTTCAGGATTTCTGTCTGAGGTACAGAAATATATGGCAGTGGTTGAATAGACTGGAACAAAGTGAAACAAAAGCAGGTTTCACAAAAAAGGAAAAAAAGCGAAACTCCAGAGTTTCCGGTTCATCATCCTGCGCTTCAGGTGCACTATTGATCTCTGAAGCGTGTTTGTGCGCGTATGCCCATATCGCCGCTTAAGAGCCATTATGTATTCCCGAGCGGAACTGAGGAAGTGATAGTGAAACTGAATCACAGCAGATGCTCAGAACCCAACAGGCCCTTCAAGAACATTACACGTTTCCCCTCGCTTCAAAGAGAACTGACATCACTGTCATCCTCACCATTCAAAAACTAGCCGGCTTACAAAACAGCACCATATGTTGCTGTCAACCAGATTCAGCTGATGCTAAATCAGGATTTTTCAAACCCGGACTGATGCAAAGCGATGTATGTTAAGCCCAGCGTTTTATATGCTGGTAACGATGGAGAACTTCTGTTTTTTGGCAGCAGTGCTGAGGCATGATTTGTTGAAGGAGAAACACCATATCAAATAAGAGGATTTAGTGTGGTGATAGACATTAATCTGCCAATATTTGGTTGTTTTGAGATTATTGGCATTGGCCCGATAACTCTGTCTACTTGACCGATTAACAGTCGGGTTGTTTCACTATGCATCAGGGTCAAAATCTGCCAATGGATAAATAATTTGATACATTTTTGTTGTTGTTGTGAATTTTGAGTTTTTTTATTTTTTTTTATTTTAGCATTGTGTGTGCATTGTTTTGTGCATCAATTGCATTTATTTATTTATTTATTATTAATATGATGTCCAAAAGTTTGACACCACTTGGGATTCAGAATAACATGCATATTGTATGCATATTTAGCTTCATAATATGATAATCAGGTTTTACACAAATTGTGGAGTTCATGCAGTTTGAGTGATGCTAAGAAATACCTTTTTCAATAGATTTTTTAAAACTAATTGTTATGCTGATAATTAAATTTGTAATGGGAATATACAGTACCTCACTGTATGTTATTGCCATTATTGGTATCTGCAAGAATAGAAGCTTTTTAATTATAAATACTAGAGCTCATTCAGTTCCAGGACTCTAGAAGTCAAACAGGGACTGGGAACAGAGACAGATGCATTACACCCTTATTTCTGTGCATTTCAGTATGCAAACTACACCTCAGAGAAAAGTGTTGCGGCATAGACACGTTGATGTTGTTATATCGATAGAGACTGTTTGACTAGATATACTATAGCTTGAAGTTTGTATGTCTGGACAAAAGTACATATATGTATGTAGACCAGCATTATATTATGCTTATGTGCTATAATATGCTTATTATGCTTTTGTTTTGTGTCTGCAAGTACTCAGATCCATCCGAGGCCTCATTATTACCTAGGTCCCCTCAAGTAGCTGCAGTTTTCCCACCGCTTTTAATATCATGATCATTGATTTCGCAGATTGTTTGCCTTTGTTTATCTGCTCTAATTGACTGCTGATATTAAGGAAAACGTTATTGCTCAACACGACCATCTCGGGGGAAGGATGCAGTCCAGACTCAAATCCGTCTAAATGAGTTTCCCCTTTATTTGTCCCACATGCACAGCTTTTAATTACACCCTGAGATCAAGACACACAGAGGGATGGGTTTGGAGGAGAAAGCGGAGTTCATATGAAGTGTTGGTTGTTGTCGTGAATTAGGGCGATCTTATATCAGTTGTTTTGTGAGGTTCATCTAATTAAAACGTTTAGCTAGTTATGTTGGCTTTTAATAATTGGCGTAAACTTCACTTCGTTGAAATGACAGTCAATGTACATAATGGATTTGGATCCCGAACCATTTCTTTTTGACTGTTGAGCTCTTGATTTTTTTCTTTTTCCCATCACTCTGACAAACTCAAGTTTACTTCTGAAGAGTTGGTTAAAAGGTTTTAGGAAGATGTTCTCATATCATTCTCTCTCTTTTGTTTTTTGGTCTCGCTTTGAAGCACCAACATTCGATTATGGAGACATGCCGTCCCCTCTGAGTGAGACAGAAAGCACCATCACAGTCCTGCTGCGTCCAGCACAAGGCAGAGGAGCTCCGGTCAGGTGAGAATGACATCATGTGCCTTAAAGGGTTAGTTCACCCAAAAATGAAAATGATCCCATAATTTACTCACCCTTAAGCCATCATATGTGTATATGACTTTCCTCTTTCAGCCAAACACAATCTGAGTTATATTAAAAAATATCCTGGCTCATCCTAGCTTTATAATGGGAGTGAGTAGTAACTGAGATTTTGAAGCCCAATAAAGCATTCGCAAAAAATACCATCCATCAAAATACTTATATATACAGTATATATATATATATTCTATTGAGGTTCTCAGTATATCCTAAATATGAGTTGGAGTACTAGCCTTGTTCTACAAAAAGGGTCACTTATTATTTAGTTATTGGATTTGATATGATTACAAGATTGCTTATTAAAACATCAAATGATATGTATTTATAAATATCATCGCCACATAACCCACCATTGTGCAACTTGTACAGAACTAATAAATAAATAATTTATACAAAATAGATGATGTAAATACATAATGGCATTTTGATGTTAATCAAATGTAATAAAAGATGAAAGAACAAAATATACATATTAGTTAATCTAATTAATATATATATATATATATATATATATATATATATATATATATATATTAGATTAACTTGATGTATCAAAATAACAAATTAAATCTGAAATTAATAAACTGATAAATATGATTTGATTTGTATGTTCTATTTTTATATATTTTTATGAATTATAAACTGGAACACTTTTTTTTTTTTTTTAGGAAATGATTTATTTGTGGTAATCAACATTATGCCACAAGTGCTGTCAATTGACAACTTGTATTGACCCGGAATATTCCTTTAGCAATGCATTATTACCATTATTGCTATAGTATTATCATTATCATCATAAAACATTGTTGTGTGTATGTATGCACAGCACGTATCAAGTAATCGTGGAGGAGGAAGCTGGTAGGAAGGTGAAGAGAGAACTGGGGGTTCAGGACTGCTTTCCCATTCCTACATCTCACGGTGAGGCTCAGGCCCGTGGAGCTCCACACTACTACACTGCCGAACTGCCCCCGAGCAGCCTGCCTGAAGCCACACCATTTACTGTGGGGGACAACCACACCTATAACGGCTACTGGAACACCCCCCTGGACCCCAGGAAGAACTACCTCATCTACTTCCAGGCCATGAGTAACTTCAGAGGCGTAAGTGTCAGAAACTAGTGCTATGTCTCATTCCGATCCCTTGTTCTCAGTATATCGTATTTATTTATAAATATCATCGGCACATAACCCAACATTGTGCTATATCATCGTCCATCGTGATGGCTGACAGACATCAAGATGTTTAGCGGGCATCGCAATCCCCCCCCCCCATGTTTCCATGGTGACGCGTCATGCTTGGTACGTGATTCACCACAGCCAAAATAGCGCAATATATGACAGATGTAGCACTTTTACTTCTAAAAATCCCTTATACCATGCCATCAACTATCTTCTATTCCGATTCTCAGATATATGTAAGTGAGTTTGTTTTGTCGTTTAAAAAACCTTTATAAATTATCTTGATCTGTAATGTGTACACATTAATATTTCTCCCCTCTTGGAACGCCCCCTTAAGTTGCGTTTAGGAAACTCTTCAGAACTTCAGAATCCAAGAAAGCTGTTCAGCACATCAACCATAGTGAAACCGTTGTAAACTATTGTTTATTAGCACTTCTGTTTGTCTGTCTCAATAAACACACAGTACTATCCAACCTCTATTTGTGGACATGATACTTCAGCATTATATGTGTAAAATACTACGTGTTGTATTCCGAAAGAGCAAGCACAACAAATGTTTTCCCTGGATGCATCCATCTTAGTTTTCTGACCTGTGTACTGGAACGCGGTCCACTCGAGTGTGACGTCATTCCCAGCTGCGACATCCCTCCTCCGAGGTAAATGGAACACAACGCAGCATAATTCTAAGAGCATTTTAGTGGAAATTATGACACAGCCCTACAAATGTCCTACTCTCTGGGCAGTGCCCTTACTTTTAAAATAGGGAGCGTTTTGAGACACACACTGTTGTTTTTCTGCATCTTGAACATAAATGTAATCTGTTTTTGACGGAAATGTTATACCCTGATCTGAAACTTTATTTTTACACACTCCTACAGATTGTTTGCAGTATGCACAGCGGGAGATAAAGTGCAAAACAGGGACCTACAATAAATAGTGAGAAGCACCTGCAGCTAGTAAATCTGCAATTAGCTGGATGTACAAAAACATTATATCATTGCTCATTCTTACAGGATGTTGTTTTTCTTCCATTCTCTAACTGTTCAAACCCATAAGATAGTGTGTGTCTCAGTCCCTATATTAAATTAATAAGAGAGTATCAGCACAGACCAAGCTTTGGGTGTCCAGGCCTTATTCAAATGGGAAAAAACAGCCCCTGTGCTCCCCTTCCATGCCTAGATAAGAAGATAAACAACAAGCAATATCGTCTCGCTGGCATAAACCACTTCACAGGGATAATTGGGCACAGGTGCAGCTGATCAGAAATACATCAGCTGGCAGTTTATGTTGTTAGAAATGTCTGGGACTCGGAGACAGAATGAGCTCGACGGCGCAAGCAAAACAGAGCCTGGAAAACAGCCGGGGAAATGGGAATCTCTGGCTGTTCAAAAATCTATCCGGAAAGGTGCCAAATTAGTTTTTAAATACGAAAAAAACATTTGTCGGAAGCAAAATATAGATTGCTTAATAAAGCTTTTGATTAAATCAGATTAGTACTTTTCCAATGGACGGAAATATAGTTTAGCCTACTGTCCATGTTCGGTGGTGCTACTGTAATGTAAATATACATTGCCTTGCGGAAGTATTCATGCCCCTTCATTTAACCCCCAAGTTTTCTCATGTTGTAGCTTTATGCTGAAGGGGTATGAATACTTCTCCAATGCTCTGTGTTTATGGTCCTGATTCTAATTAATTATTCAAATGAATTCATTATATTCTGACACAAAACATTTAATACATTTTGAACCATTAAGTTTTGCCAATGTATACAACTAATAAAACCAGAATATAACTGCAGTATAGAAAAACTTGTTCTGTTGCTGTACAGGAAATATGTGAATCATTGTTTCGGATCAGAGAATAAATTGTTGAATCATTGTTTTTTATCTGAATTGAGTCTAAACCAATCAATTCACTAAAGCGAATCAGAAAAAAATATTTCAACTACTGTCACACTTTTGTAAATTGAAAAAAGTTAGTAGTGTCTTAGTTTTCCCCAACACTACTGCATGGATTGTGAATAAAACAATTTATACAGTAACTGCACAAGTCAACCTCCATCTTGACCATGACAGAAACTTCTCTGACTTTTGCCTTATGGTTTCATGGTTATTAGTTACCTGCCGCACTCAATTATGCACTATTAAACCTCAGAGCATTTCAAGGTTGTGGGAGTAAAAATAATTTTTAATGGTCCATTTAGATTTGACACCAGCAAGCAAACCTCATGCTCAAAAAGATGTGGGTGACATTTAGAAGAAGGTTATCACATTGGCTCAGCACCTGGAGAAATGGATGAGCCAGCTTGGCTCATTCCACTCTTCTGAACAGCAATTCAGAAACGCAAAACTTGGATGGACTTTACCTACACTATTACACAGTTGGTTTTTTTGGCAGCCTTGAAGGAAAATGCCTCTAGATGACCTATAGTACAGACAAACTCCCTCCCCGCCGAACCCCTCAGGGCTTCTCATTCTTTACAGACTGAAATGCACCTGTCAGCCAAGCCATTGTGACTCCACCTCCCCTTCGGTTTCTCTCCACTTCAAACCGTACGTCTTGGAAACTGATCGCACGGCTCGGCCTCCTTTGGGCTCTGCTGATTTACTTGACCGACCTTTAGCTAAATATTCATTTTTATTCAGCTTTATTTTATACTGCAATAACTGCCGTAAAGGCTGACAGTCTAAGCTAAAGAGAACGTAGCTCAGGAGACTTAACTAGCATTTAGCACTCCCCTGTTACCAATTTGAACCATTCTTTTTTTCTTTTTCTTTTTTTTTTACCTGACTGCATATAAACAATGCTAATATACTTTGCTTTGTCTCGTGGCCAACTTTATGGTTGAAAGTGGATTTCAAAGCTTTTGGCAGCTGCACAAGAAAGAAAGTCCTCTGCTGCATTTTTTTGGCCGTTATTCTGACAATTAGTCATTAGAGAGCTGTGAATGCTGTCTGGGCTTCATGTAATTGCTTTCAGTGATAAATAAATATAAAGATGCTCTTAATACATCTTTGATTAGCCTGGTTAAAACCAGACCATTCTCAGTTGTAACTAAGTTATGGTCTGGCAAAGCGTCAGAGACAAATCATTTCCAGAGGGGCGTCACCAACGGACGTCGCGGATGGACCTAAAACCAATCAGAGCGATGAAGGAGATGACGTATGCAGAGCGGCGGAGAAACATCTTATGTTTCTTAATATACAATAAAGAATATTGTTCTTTGCTCGGTTTTTAACAAAAAGAAAACCTTCAAATCGCTTAAAATAGACGCGACTGCGGCATCCATCTTTGTAATATAGGCTACAAAATCTGCTTCAAAATCCCAGCGCTGTCGTCATCGTGTAAAGCCCGCCCCAACGTTTCTGATTGGTGCCTCGATTTTCCAACGGATTGGAAATGGGCTTGAATGAGCTCTTTGCCAGACTAACTTTCAGAGCAAATCTAAATTTCCCTGAAGTTGTCTGAGTTTTCCCAGGCTAATCTTTGATTCTCAGCTGTTTAGAAAGGTTTTTCTTCCTTTCTTTTCCTTTTTTTGTCATCCAATTCCTTAACAGTCCTTAGAGGCAAAACACAAAGATTGTAGCTGCCAAACGCTCTCTTCCACCCATACACACAGAAACACTTTTCTTTTTGTTTTTTCCTTTTCTTTTTATGGTACGAAACACTATAGGACTGACCAGCCAATTTCAATGAGACTTTTTCCCTCTAATTGGCATCTTTTGCTCTCTGTTTTACCAGGATGAATGGCGTGAACTGATGCTGATGTTTCTCACTAAAAGTATGCCTAGGTCATATTTATAATTTTATAGTATGTATATAATTTGTTATTGTTAGATTATATTATTAATTTAAAACTCATACAGTGTAGAATGAATGGCATGAACTGATTTTTCGGACTAAAATATGGTCCTATTTCACCCCAAAATAGAAAAACGCATTAAGTAATATAAAGATTATTTATAATTTTACAATGCATATACATTTCTTATTAATACGTTATATTGTTTATGTATTTATAATACATATTTTGTGTGCATGTGTGCAAGTTATAATTCATTAAAAAAAGATTTTTAAACCTAATTTTCATTATATTTTATTTTTTATTTTTTCCTACTTTCAGTGTTTCTCATTACTGTATTCCGTATTTATTACTGTACATACTGTAATACATTGTTTTTATACAGTATAAAACAGCATATAGGCATTACAACTACCGTGGTATTATACCTTACAGTTTAAACTATATATATATTTTTTTCACTTTTCCCTAGATTTGTCCTTTTTTTCCCCCCTCTCTTTTTCTTGCATACCTCTTCTACTTCTGGAACCAAGTAGGAGCTTTCTAATAAGTTCCTTTCCCATGCCTCCCTGGGCCTGTTATATTTATAGTGCTCATAATTCATTTACTTAGCTTGAGTTTACTGACAGATCCCCTTTTGCAGTGCCTGCCATGACCGTTCCCACAAATTTGATTAAATAGAGCAGGGAAGCTTAAAGCGTTGTGTCTGCGTCTGTCTGATCAAAGCCCACTGGCTGTCTCTCGCCTGTCATTTGGGGTCAGTCTTTTCTCACACGCATGGTGAGCTATGAGTTCTTATGGTGCGACATCTAGGACCGGCTCTGTGCTTGGAGAAAACAGGCAGTGTTTGCTTTATCCCTGTGATATGCTCTCATGGGAGAGTGTGTATTGGGAACCATGGCACACTTGCATCCCAATGATGGCTGCTGGAGCAGATAAAGATGGGTTTCTCGTAAAGCCTGGATTGGCCTACATGACATTTTTAAGCGTGGGAGTGGAAGGGGTTGCTAAATTATCCATGCGTGTCCCTCTTCCCTCTTTTGAAACATCAGTGCAAGTCCGTCTTTACCCTTTTCCCCTCTTCCTGCCACCCTTCCTTCCCCTTTTGTATGTTTTCCGAGATGATTTAGGGTTATGGTGGGCTTTAGGAGCCAAGGCAGTTTGAAATAGGTTTTCAATTAAAAAAAGCAATTCAGCCACAGTTTAAGCAGAGGCCTCTCACTCCTTTTCCGGATGGGAAGATTTGCATAATTGTTCCATAATGCCCGAATTAGCATCTGTAAATCTTAATTTGATAATGCATCTTCTTGTCGAGGTGGCAGGCCGGAATTGGATTATGGGCTTGGATCTCATTAGCGCTTTTTGACAAAGGTCGTTTTCATAACACCAGTATGTCATCAACTGCGATTTCGAACAAATTAATTCCTTTTTTATAATTCTCTCCTGGCTGGAAGTCATTCCCCCCTGCCTCTTTTGTCCTCTGCTGCCATTTTCTGTACATTAAAGGCTTATATCTTATCAGCACACACTAAAAAATACACACGAATAGGGTGAGTGAGGCACAATGCTGTTTTTGAATTTATTTTTTACTCTTTTACTGGCATTCATGCTGTTGTTGAATCAGCAAAAGTCAGTGTGTGCCCATTTGACATCTCATCAGGTATCGTGCGGTCTTATTTCTGCCGTTTGACTGTTTCCCACAGCGTGACACTGCATCTCTCTTCTCTTTTCTCACAGGAAACAAGGATAAACTGCATCCGCATCGCCCGTAAAGGTGAGTTATTCAATGCTGATGCTACAGAACTTTCTTGTACTGTGCAGTTTTGTACTAAATCGTTTTTTGAAAGACAGGTTGAGGTGAATTTACCTACTGTATCCAGGGTCGATATCAACGTATTGAGAATTAACATAAATTTAGAAAATGTACGGCCTAAAATATTTCTTACCAGCCATGAAAGTATATTTTGCATTTTTTTTTTTTTTTTTACAAAATATGTTGTTGTAAATTTAATAATGGGATTTAAAGTCCCCCTGTGGTGAAAATCAAGCTTTTAAAGTTGTTTATGTTTACGTCTTGGTGGTGTTTTTAGTGTGCTTTAAGACAAACCTTGTGCAAATTCATAAGTCAAGACCATTGCTAATTTTTTTCTCCTTAAAACTGCTGTGAACTAGCCTGGGAAAACCCAGACGAACTTCCGGCAAATTTGAGATTTGCTCTGCAAGTCAGTCTGACCAAGATTCCATTCAAGCCCATTTCCAATTTTTCCAAATCGAGGCACCAATCACAAACGTTGAGGCAGGCTTTACACGATGACGTTCGCTCTGATTGGTTTTAGGTCTATCCAGTTGCACCCAGAGGCATTTGAGCAACGTCCATTGGTGACGCCTCTTTGGAAATGGGCTGTGAATTAAGCTTTCCTAGACCCACTCTCAGTTAAAACAGAAGGGTCTGGTGTCAACCAGTCTAGCAGTAAACCAAAGACAGTCTCAAAAAAAGCTTTTTGAAATTGCAGTTGTTCTCTACGTCACAAACAACCTTGTAACCAATCACGTCAACGTGCGGACAGGCTTTAGCATATCATTAACTGTCGCGAAGCAGGGGAGTCTCAAGAAGCCAGGTTATCGCGGTATTTTTTTCTGTTGATATGAAAAATCGGTTCGATTTTGCAATATAGCGGGTGAATTGTGTATATGATGTTGTAATACAGGGTATATGATGAATTATATGCCTTTCTGCACTGACGTTCTAAGTTGTTCAAAGCATTTCTGATTTTTAGAAGGCAGATTGAGATTGCGAACGGGAACATGGTTTGTGTAACATGTTGACATTCATCGTTATCATGTAACTCTTTGATAACGTCATCAAGCAAAAGGCTAATCATATTAAATATATATTTTTGACTTTGACGGTAGGATCATACTCATAGATGATTCTAAGGATCATAGAATGGTAGAAAATATGGCCATAAAATCAATTACAACTGTCCTTGACACATTAGTGGGAAAAAATTACAATACCTATTTAAAAAATGAAGAGAATGCAAAGAGTTAAAGTATGATAGAGTGGCCACAGATAGTAAAACTTAAAAATTGTAGTGGATTGGATGTAGGCCTATGCTGTTATTCTGACTGCACGAGTGGAGGTTATTTCTCATCTTATATTTGCTATTCACTTATTCACAATGTTACATGCCTGAGGGTCACAGCTTTTCTAAGATGTCATCAGCATTCGACTTCCAGATCCCACTGGAACTAACAGTTTGCTGCAGGCGTGCACCAGTGTTGTTTTTAGCATCAGAGACATCAAAAAGAGAACACTTGAATGGGAGAAATTGTTTAGCTAAATATGGCAACTGTAGTCCTCCTTTAGAGTTCAACGAGTCAGTTGCCTTATTGATAGAGCCACTGCAGCAACTGTAGGAAGTCCTGACTTAATGTAACATGATTGTTAACTCTAGAATGTTTATGCACTTTAGCAGGACTAGCCTGAAAAATACAAATTTTAGTGATTTAAACTTTTTTTTTACATTTATTTAATGATTTATACAAACTAAGTTTATGAAGTCATTGTTGTCAGATTCTATAGCTGATTTGAAATGTGTTATAAGAACTTCTCAGAGCGGCAGAATACAGATGACAGACCTGTATTTTAGTCCTTAATATTGCATTTACACAGTTTTTTTTATTAACAGCATTTTCCGTATAGATTTTTCAAGTGTTTTACCCGTATTTTAAATTACACATTGCATTTGGTTGTTTTTTAGTGTTAAAGGCATATCTGTCAAATTTACAGATAATTTTCCTGTACCTGTACACTTTAAGAACACAATCCATAAAAAAAAAAAAAACGATATGGATTTCCCCATTCAAGTAGTGACTGAGTGATCTTACTTGGCCTAAAGGGACGCTGCTTGGTATTGGTTTCAAAGTGGTTTCCCTCTTCCAGCTCAGTAGTCCAGCTCTATGATCATTGCTCAAACCTTTCAGAGCTGTACCACTGAGAAATACTCCACAATGGTTCACTAGCTAATCTTACATGTGCACTTTTTCCCCCAAGCACTCAGATTTCCAACCTGAGCTGCGAACGTCCGTGAATTCCCTAAAGGGCACAGTGCACGGCTTTGGGATGTGTATTGGTTTACAGTGAAATTTTGCGTCTAGACACACACACAGATTTTTCCTTTATACATACCCCACCCCCTTTCTCTTCTGGAGACAAGGGCACTAACGGAGAACAGGTCACTCTTTCATCATGTTTGTTTTGGTTGCTTGCGGTTGGGGACTGGACTGTATCAAAGCAGATTTGTCTGGGGCAGGCAGTCTAGGCAAAGACACGCCGCAGCACGTAGGCAGAGAGAGATCGGTTTTCGGGTCCCTGTCCGGTCAGGAGACAGACCTTCACATCAAACACCCCTGATGGAGACACCTGTGCCTGTCAATACATGCTACCATCTGTCAGGCCCCTCAGAGGAAGATGAAAAGTTTCAGGAGGCATAGATTCCTGTCAAGGCAACAAAAAAGAACTGCACTCCCCTCTATCGAACGACATCAGGGTTCAGTACGAGCAGGGCGGTATTGTAGTCTTCAGCGTTTGACGTTAGTGAGCACATCCTCCCGCTTAAATCGGCCTAGATTTCTTTTTGAGACTGAGTGACTGAGGGTGCTGACTAGCCTTCTGCATGAAACCAATAGGAGGAAGTGGACATTTTATGCCAGTTTTGTCGTCCCATCTGCTCAGTGGGCACAGACAGATACACATTTGGGATGTGGGCTAACACGGCAACATATTTATGAACAGAATAGAGCTCTCTCGACTTTCCCAACAGGAAAGAACGATTAAACAAATTAACAATGCGCTAACAAACAGAAGGGCAAGAAACAGTTTCACTGTGTTTTATTCATTTATTAGGGTCTCTCAATGACAAGAAGGAATCCAACTTGTCAACAAAATTCGTAATTTGAGGCTGTTAACTTTGATTGGGCACATAAATCTCCTATGAATCAACGATCAAGGTCCAAAAGAAAATTAGCACCCTGATGTGCTCAAAATGCAACCGAATTGCATAGTCTTACAAAACTAAGCTGCCAAGACTCCAATTTCCTTGCACAGGTGACAGTTTAATTAACATTCCCTTGGCAATCTTCACAGAACAATAGACTTTCGTTGTAACTCCAAGTGCTAATTTCCACTTTTGGTGTGCTCAGCAGGTGCTCACATTAATCTTGAAACAAATTTCATGCCTGTGTTAGGCTTAATTGATATTCTGAAAGGAAACTCAGCATGGCGATAAAAATCTGATCAGGTTTGCATCAAACTTTACTGGATGTTTTCCCATCTATATTTTCTGTGATGAATATATTTAATACCTCATTAAGAATACCTCATGATTTAGCTGATATTGTGAAGAGTATGCATGAACTATGCATATTATGCACTTGTATTTTATCTTATGTTTGGAGTATTGTACCTGCATGTTATCATAGGGTTATTATGTTGACACAATATCCTATATCATATTTTTATCTAATTTAGGTTTAAATTAGCTGAAGTTAAGTGAAAAAAAATTAATTGTAATCTAATGAGATTTTGCTTCTCAATATGCTAAGATATTGTTGCTGGGGGGAGGGGATATTGATCAATATCAAAGAAAATATGGTGACACTTTACTTGAAGGGGTGTACATAAGACTGACATGACACCTTCATAACCATGACATGACATATGTCATGAATATGAAGTAGGGTTTATGCATGTTTATGACAACTGTCATTAAGTGTCTTTCGCTCAATAATGACATTTTGAATGCAAATATGACATTGTTTAAGATGTCTTTGTTATGACATCTTGACATAAACCATAACATCATAACCTGTCAGTGTCTTTGTCATGACAACTTGACATTAAATTAAGTTAAACTGTCATGTGGTTGGTTTTGACATTGGCTGTCATCAGTCCATTATAACTGTCATGAATATTTTTCGTGACCTCAACTACAGTGGTACAAATTGAATTAGTCATTAAACAGTTATAATGGCTTCATGACAGCCAATGTCAAAACCAACCACCTGACAGTTTAATGTAATGTTAACCAATAAAGCTAAGTGGTTTCTTAAGTTTGATAATTAATCTGCTATGTCATGTTTATGACAGATTGTGTTGTCTTAGTAATGTCAAGTCAAGTGTATTTATATAGCACTTTTCAAAATATAAATTGCATCAAAGCAGCTTCACAATATCAATCAAATAACATAACAATGTTTGTTTCTTAGTGAAAAAACATCCACGTTTGGTAGGGCTGATCAATGGTATTAATGCTTGGTTAATTATTTTGAATATCCCCAACTGAGTAAGCCAAAGGCAACAGTGGCAAGGAACCGAAAAACTCCATCAAGTGACCTACTGGTGTCCTAAAACTCCATCAGGTGACCTACTGGAGAAAAAAAAACCTTGGGAGAACCCAGGCTCAGTCGGGGGCCAGTTCTCCTCTGGCGTTTATGAACTAGAGGCCGGATTTATAGTAACTGTAATTTGATACAGAATTTTGTTTTATTTTATCACTTCGGGGTGGGTACGCGAACCGGAATCACAACGTTTTATCTGTAGAGTGGGAAAGGGATCCTCCATAGGGAGAGGCTAGTTGGCACTTCAGCACTGCGTTGTCATCGGGTCCAGGCAAAGCTCCTAGTCAGATCTGGATACGGCCTGGATCCGGTAGGCTGCGGGAACCTCGGGATAAACAAAGACACTAAAATTAGCGTAGATGCCATTCTAGTTATTATGATGTAACGAGTACATCAGGATTTAAGGGAAGTGTTCCCAGTTCCGGCTGACCTAATCTATGCAGCCTAACATTGAATTATAGAAGTCTATAATATATTATGTGTATGCTAGGTCAAAGAGATGTGTTTTTAGTCTAGCTTTGAACTGACAGAGTGTGTCTGCTTCCCGGACAATGGTAGGAAGACTGCTCCAAAGTTTTGGTGCTAAATAGGAAAAGGATCTACCGCCCGCAGTCGATTTTGATATTCTAGGTATTATCAACTGGCCCGAATTTTGAGATTGCAATAGACGTGAAGGACTATAATGCGTTAAGAGCTCGCTCAAGTACTGCGGAGCTAAACCATTTAGTGCTTTGTAAGTAATCAACAATATTTTAAAATTTATACGATGTTTAATAGGCAGCCAATGCAGTGTTGACAGAACCGGGCTAATATGGTCATATTTCCTGGTTCTAGTAAGAACTCGAGCTGCAGCGTTTTGGACCAGCTGTAGTTTATTTGTTAAGCGTGCAGGGCAACCACCCAGTAGAGCATTACAATAATCTAGTCTTAATGTCATGAAAGCATGAACTAATTGTTCCGCATTTGTTAATGAGAGCATATGTCGTAATTTAGATATATTTTTAAGATGGAAAAATGTGGTTTTACAGATACTAGACACGTGACTTTCAAATGAAAGATTGCTATCAAAAAGCACACCCAGGTTCCTAACCGACGACGAAGACTTAACAGAGCAGCCATCAAGTGTTAGACAGTATTCTAGGTTATTACGTGTGGAAGTTTTTTGTCCAATAATTAGAATCTCTGTTTTTTCAGAGTTAAGTACTAGGAAATTACTAGACATCCAATTTTTTAAATCAGCTATGCATTCCGTTAATTTTGTGAATTGGTAAGTTTCGTTAGGTTTTGAAGAAATATACAGCTGAGTATCATCGGCATAACAATGAAAGCTAATTCCATGTTTTCTAATGATATGTCCTAATGGTAGCATGTACAGAGTGAACAGCAGCGGCCCTAGTACTGAGCCTTGTGGTACGCCATACTGAACTTGTGATCGATAAGACATCTCTTCATTTACTGCTACAAACTGATAACGGTCAGATAAGTATGATTTAAACCATGCTAGTGCAATTCCACTAATGCCAACATAGTTTTCTAGTCTATTTAAAAGAATGTTGTGGTCAAATGCAGCACTAAGATCAAGTAACACTAATAGAGAGATACAACCACGATCGGATGATAAAAGTAAATCATTTGTAACTCTAATGAGAGCTGTCTCAGTACTATGGTGCGGTCTAAATCCTGACTGAAAATCCTCGCAGATATCATTTCTTTCAAGAAAGGAACACAGTTGTGAGGACACTGCTTTTTCTAATATCTTTGACAGAAAAGGCAGATTTGAGATCGGCCTGTAATTGACTAATTCTGAAGGATCAAGTTGCGGTTTTTTAACAAGCGGTTTTATCATAGCCAGCTTAAAAGTTTTTGGTACGTATCCTAGAGACAAAGACGAATTAATGATATTAAGAAGAGGATCTATGATCTCTGGAAGCATCTCTTTCAATAGCTTAGTCGGTATAGGGTCTAACATACAAGTTGTCGATTTAGATGAATTAACGAGTTTGCAGAATTCTTCCTCTCCTATAGCAACAAATGAATAGAATTTTTCCTCAGGGAGACTACAATGCACTCCCTGATGCGATACTGTAGTAGACGGTTGCATAGTTATAATTTTGTCCCTGATATTATCAATCTTATAAGTGAAGAAGTTCATAAAGTCATTACTGCTGTGTTGCTTGGAAACTTCTGTGCTTGAAGCTTTCTTTTTTGTTAGTTTAGCCACTGTTTCAAATAAATACCTAGGATTATGTTTATTTTCTTCTAATAGGGTTGAAAAATAAGCAGATCTAGCAGCTTTTAAAGCCTCTCTGTAAGCAATCGAGCTCTCTTTCCATGAAATCCGAAATACCTCTAGTTTTGTTTTCTTCCAGTTGCACTCCATTTTTCTGGCTGCTCTCTTAAGGGCATGAGTGTGCTCGTTGTACCACGGCGTTGGACTATTTTCTTTAATCTTCTTTAAGCGCAACGGAGCAACTGCGTCTAAAGTGCTGGAAAAGAGAGAGTTAAAAGTTTCTGTTGCAATATCGAGTTCTTCTAAGCTATCCGGGATGCTGAGATGATGAAACTGATTAGGAAGATTATTGATAAAGGAATCTTTAGTGGCAGAAGTTATAGGCCTAACATATTTATAACACGGAGTCGGCTTTGTAGCCTTGGCTAAATGTAATTTACATGAGACTAGATAATGGTCTGAGATGTCATCGCTCTGCTGCAGAATTTCAACGGCATCAACATCTGTTCCATGTGATAATATTAGATCTAGAGTATGATTACGACAATGAGTGGGTCCTGACACGTGTTGTCTAACTCCAATTGAGTTTACAATGTCTTTAAGTGCCAATCCCAATGCATCTTTTTCATTATCTACGTGTATATTAAAATCACCAACAATTAGTACTTTATCGTTAGCCAATACTGATAGAAAGTCCGCAAATTCTTTGATAAAATCTTTATGGTGCCCTGGTGGTCTGTATACAGTAGCCAGCAGAAATCTCAAACGTGATTTATCGTTTACACTATATATTTTTACATTAAGCACCAACACTTCAAAAGAAGTATATTTAAAAATAGATTTCTTAGTGGTTTTGAAAATATTACTATAAATTACAGCAACACCTCCCCCTTTGCGTTTTAGACGAGGTTCATGTTTATAACAGTAATCTTGTGGGGTTGACTCATTTAAAGTAATGTAATCGTAAAGTAATGTCAAGTTGTCATGACAAAGACACAGACAGGTTATGATGTATTGGTTTATGTCAAGGTGTCATAACAAAGACATCTCAAACAATGTCATATTTGCATTAAAAATGTCATAATTGAGCGAATGACACTTAATGACAGTTGTAACAAACATGCATAAAACTTAACATAACATGTGTCATGTCATGATTATGAAGGTATCATGTTAGTCTTATGCACACCCCTTCAAGTAAAGTGTTACCGAAAATATTGATAAAATTATATAAAATATTATCTTTATTCAATTTTAAGTATTTGCATGTTTTTTTTTTAAGATTTCTGGGGGTTTTTTCACTTAAATTTTTTTTCATGAATTGTTATATTTACATGTCACACTGTCTCGCCATTTTTGGAAAAGAGTTTAGTTTTTTAGCAGTTTTTAGAGCATTTAATTGTAGACGTAAGAAATCTAGATCAGATCCCTTCACTGCTCACGTCTGAAGTATATGTATATTTAATATTGTTATCAGTCTGATACAGACACACACTGTATTGCCTTAGATACAAATCTGTGCCTGTGTCTGTGAAGATATGCACTATACTCTATAAAAAGGATAGTTTCTTCTAAGATAATTCATGGTTGGGCTCTTTTCAAAAGGTTCCTGTGGGAGTCTGACTTCTCAAGTCTAGAGTAATGTGGGGGTCTTCATGGGGGGTTGTGAAAGTATAGTCTCTGTTGTCTTAAGATGTATAAAGTCTATCACATAGAAAGTTGCATTGGATTTAAAGGGTAGGAATGGTCTAGAATTACGCTTCTTTAAAAAAAGCTCTTCTCCTTCCAAGCACTTTGCAAAATCTGTCATCTCTTATATAGTTACAAACCTGAATGACTTTCAAAAAGAAATGTTAAGTGGAATTATGCTGGTCACTTTTTTTCCATGCTGTTACCAAGAGTGAGGCTCTTAAGCTTCAAAGACTCAGACGTACCATAAAGTTATCATAGAAGTAATTCATACAACTATACCCCATACACGGTTGGTTTCCCTCCGTGTATGGAGTATAACATATCTACTCCATACACGTTGTATAACAAGTCTTCTGAAGTCATACAATAGCATTGTGGGAGGAACAGATTGAAATTTTAATTGTTTTTCACTGAAAATATTGAGTGAATCTTTCTTTTGATTTGGATCTTTTCAGTAAATGATTCATTGTAATCAAAACGACCAGCACAATCTTTAGAATTTCTCCTTTTATTTTCCACTGAATAAACAAACCTGCGCAGGTTTGGAACCACATGAGAGTAGGTATATAATGACTTTTTTTTTTTTGAATGATTGCATGTGCTCAATCCAATGCCATTCTGTTTTCAGAAGCATTTCTTCCCAACACTGAGTTGAACCGTTGTTGCAGAAAGATGGGGTAGTTTTGAAACTGCCTTTGGCATTTGAGGGAGCAGAGAGCGCCATGGCAAATTATTTTTCTTGCCGCCCCACATCCCTCCACATGCTTATGATTTATTTTTAGCTTTGGCCTTGCTTAGAGAGCCCTAAAGCAGACCTTTTTCCTCAGGCCTCAGCTCACTCTCTTTTTCATAGAGCCCTGTAGCTTTCAGGCCACTGAGACCTTAAGGAAGCGCTAACACCAAACTTCTAGCACTAAGAAGATCTCTAGTCCCTCTTCAACAAGACGTGCAGTAGGACTCCCACTGTGATTTGACTAAGGAGACATGGCCCCATTGGCAAGCAACCTGCTATTAGTTTAAATAGCTTCTGTGTGGTTGGAAATACACTCGGTTTCTTGTCATTTGGAGAGGAAGGGGAGGTTGGATTATGTCACAGGTTGTTTGCTTGTGAAGTTTATCTTTCTTTCTTTTTGTTTCACCATTAGTCGTAAATTGATGTGGCAACAGACCTGCTTGCCTCTGCCAATTAAATAAATAGTGTAATAGCTGAAAGTCTGCCTCGAGGAAAATGTCTGCTTGATATATTTCATGGACCACTTGATTGTAAATTATACTTTTGCATCTTAATGTGTATCGCATAATTCCTTCTACTGTTGCCATATGACATGAAGCCCAAATTTTAATATTATTTAAATACTATTGTATTGTTTATTAATATTTATAATTTAAAAGTTTTTATTTTAGTAATTTTTGTTCTTCAACTTTAACATATTTCTGTTAATCGCCTAGGCAACTTTTCTAATTTATTTTATTTACATGTGATATTTATAATTATCGACATTTTTTAATGTATATTTTTTAACAATTACAACACTTAATTTTTTTTTATTTTATTTCAGTTTTATTTCAATTATAGAAAAGTTTTTAATAGTTTTTTTTTAACAATAACAAATTCTTAGGTCAAAATATATTAAAAAGTGGTATATAATTTCAGCGTAGTAGTTCTGTTAGCCAATGAAATGGCTTTTTTGGTCCTAGGAAGATTAGGAAGTATATATTTGAATTATGTCATTTATCATAATCTTGTATATGTTTTATTATGATTAGAATGTGGCACACAACCACAACCTCATTTGGAAAAGCCTGTAACTATTGTACTTAAATTTGATGTTTTTGTGAAAACAGAATATACAGAATTCCATTAATGTTCACACATTCTCATCAGCACATAAAAACCCACAAAAGCATGCAAAACATTCCCGTACGAGCATGAGTGTGTGAAAACAGTATAAATAGCCCAGCTGCTGCGTGTCCAGGTCAGGGCAATTTGCCTCGGGCTCCGCTGCATATGCACACTTTCTCTTTGCTCTCTCTTGGATCACACGGTCTCATTTTCTGGTGTGACAGAGAGTCATGCTATCCCCAGGAGCCTCCAATTGTGAAATGACCCCTGCCCACACGCTGTCAATGGAGACAGGTGCCTGGGATAAATAGCTGACCGGGTGCAGTTGGTACTCGCGCCACAGAAGAGGCGTGCAATCTGCGTGGTACAGTAGAGAAACATCTCATGATGAGAGATAGAAGGAGCCCTCAGAATTGCCAGAGATCTTTCATTTCTTTCACCATGGCTCATGACTGCATTTTGGGTTTTGACTCAGGCTTAGATTGAAGAGGCGATTTACTCAGAAAGAGAGAACGAGGCAAGCCAAAATTGACAATCTGGCAGTGGATGGTCATAGATGGTCATCACTTTTAATATCTGTTTAAACCTGCAGAAGAATCCAGCTAAAATCAGCTTTTCTGTTTTACATGGTTTCTTGGTTCAAGTTGGTTTAAGAGCTTGATCAGCTGTACTCATGTCAATGCTGCGCCATCCATTTGCTCGATACATCAATTTTTCTGTCTTGTTAGAGTCAGCTGACCCCTTTTTAGCCCTGTTAGCTCTTAAGTTAACACTACGAACGATAACTATAAAGATAATGACAACTATAGCATCCAGCCAACTCATGATAACATTCTGTTTATTTTTTTATTTTTTTAGAAGAGTTCACTGCAGTTCTGTGCCATCTGCCAATTTAACTGCTCGAGCTGTTTAAAGTTGGGTGGATTCTGATTGGCTGTTCATCAGCTGGAAAAATCACTCTTCCAATTATATCGTTCCTCTGTTTTAGTAGTGGTGTGGACTACCCAATTATTATAGCATTATAAATATGATCAAACTTTATAGATGTTATAGTTATTGTGTGAAGGGGTTTTTAGTGTTGAGACCATGATTAACATAGCTGTGATCAGTGTGACCATCTTAATCTGGTGCAGTATAAACTGTTATTTTCCTTCAGGCCTCATTTGAATGTCTTTCCTTTGAATGTATGTGTTTTTGATTTCTTTGCTAGTTAATATGTTAGTTCATGCTGGTTTATATGTATATAATAATTGCTGGTGTCCTCAAAAGTTAAGTGTGTGCGTGTGTGTGTTCTTTAGCCGCCTGTAAAGACCATCAGCGAGCTCTTGAGGTCACTCAGCGCTCAGAGGAGATGGGGCTCATCCTAGGAGTGTGTGCTGGTGGGCTGGTGGTCCTGATACTGCTACTGGGGGCCATTATCATAATCATTAAAAAAGGGTGAGTTCTACTGGTCAGGATGAAGATGTGAGAGCCAAAGCATGCTGTAATGCAAAACGTATTTGTACATTTAAGTCACAATTTCACATGCAATTTCATTGTCATTGCATTAGGTTTTATAAAACATATGAAATAATTAAAAAAAAGTCATTCAAAATTGTGGGGGTTTTCAAAAGAAATGAATGCTTTTATTCAACAAAGATGCATGAAATTTATCAAAAGTGACAGTAAAGACGTGTATACTGTTACAAAAGGTTTATAGCTGAAATTGAAGTTCTTTTGAACTTTCTATTCATCAAAAAATCCTGAGTCACAATAGTAATCATTTTTTAATCATTGTAAATTGTAATCATATTTCACAATTTTACTGTTTTTACTGTATTTTGATAAAAAAAATGCAGCTTTGGTGAGCATGAAAGACTTCTTTCAAAAACATTAATATTTTACTGACCCCAAACTTTTGAATGGTACTGTATATATTTTAATTTATATTTTTGTGTTTTTAAATTATCTTTTATGTAAAAAAAGATATATATATATATATATATGTATATATATACTGTATATATATTTATGTGTATTATATTTCATTTTGTATGCAGTGACATTCATACATTTTAATATGACATAAGTGTCCACAAACTTTTTGGCGTCTCTGTACTGTATGTGTTGCAAAGCAAAGAAATACTTCAAATGTTCCTATGCCTTTATGTTATAGACGCTGACAGTTATAAGCCTGTGGGCTATTTTAAAATATTTATTGTGAGGGTGCTATTTAAATGAGACTTAATCTATTCCTGAGAGACTAGGCTATTGTGCGTTCAGCTCGGACTAACTTAAACCTACCCATTGCAGTATATGACTTCGATTATTCGGCTCACCCAGGCGTTCTCCCCTGCATTCTCACGTGCATCTGTGGAGAGATTGCCAGGGGTTCTCATCTTCTGAGATTATCTGAGTGTGAAATATTTAATTAAAGAGAAATGCAATTCAATTACTCACTTAATTAAGCCCTGCCCGCTGCCGCCCTGAACCAGAAATGAGCCCGTAATTGGGATGGAAAAAGTGTGCTTTCAGAGATAATTAGCCCACGGTTCTCAAAAGGTCATCAGATCCCGTGGCAAATGAGAGACACGGGCCTCTCGTTCCTCAATCACTGGAGATGAATCCACGCAATGGCCATCTCATAGATTCATCTTCAGCAACCGATAAAGACCATTCACATTCTGTTTCATATGAATTTTTCACATGCATGAATAGTGATTGCCTAGAGGCTGCTATTTTAGACTTAAGTCTGTTATGTCAGTTTTAGATGGTTTATTGCTGTTTAGTCTTGCACGATAAGCTGATAATTATTTTTATGTCCAATTTACTTATTAAAATTATATAATATTTTGTCTAAAGAAATAGTGTTCTACATCTCTTAAAATGTTAAGCCAATAGTAAAATTATGGCCTGGTTTCACAGACAGGGCTTAGATTAAGCCAGGATTAGACCTTAGTTCAATTAGGGCATTTAAGTAGCTTTTATAAACATGCCTTAGAAAAAAATACCTTACTTGTGTGCATCTTCAGACAAAACATTGGTACTGACATATTTTAAAATATATCAGTGCAAGTTGCTTTCAGTTAAAACAACTCAAAGATGCATTTAAGTCTGGGTCTAGGCTTAAGCCTTGTCTGTGAAACCAGGGGTGAGATTAATAATAATAATGTATTATTTTTGTTGTTGTTTTTGTTATAATTAGAAAATGTATTAAATAAAATATACTTTACTATTTCGTCTAAAAAGTGTTCTAAAAAAAATCTAATCTCTACAAAAAAACAATATATGATGTATTGCTGATATATAACCTTGCTGATTTAAGTGGTTAAGCTGGTGGACCCTCTTCATCAGCATGTTTACACTACTGGTTAAATGCTTGGAATAGATTTTTTATTGTATTTTAATATATTTTAAAATGTGATTTACTGTATTCCTATAATGGCAAAGCTAAATTATGAAATATATAAGAATAGAAAACCACTTATTTTAAGTTAATATTTCACACTATAACTGTTTTTACTGTATTTGTTAAGCCTCTGTTGGCATACAAGTAAGAGATTTCTTCCAAAAACGTAAAAAAAAAAAAAAAAAAAAAAAAACGAATTATTTGTTACCGGTAGTTTAGGTATGCTAGACCACATTGGTTTTAGCTGGAGGGGATCCATCTTTTAACCAGCTGCCAGAAACCAACCATATTGACCACATTTGGCTATAGTTTAATGTGGTTTTTCAAATATGATGGCTAAGTTGTTTGCATCTGAGCATTTTATTTATCTTTTACATCAAAAATTATCAGAACATACCTCCTCAGCCTCTCTTTTTTTCATTCTCTGACTGCTGGGGGGAAAAAAACGTTTATGTAAGCTAAACGTTTGAGTGCAGCAAACCCTCAGCTCAGCCATTTAGCCGGAGATAAAGTGTCACGCGCCTACTTCGGTTAGTGATGGGAGTCCTTCCCACTGAAATGAAAAGAGAGATACCGGGCCTTTGTGTAAGACAGAACATTTTAAGCCATTTAATCCAAATGCACCCCAAAATGGAGTTGAAGAATGTTTGTAATACGAATGCAGATGGAAGTGTTCAATTCCATGCAATTCATTGGACAATTTAGCGGATATTGGGTTAGATTGTGCCGCCGAATCAGTGAAGTCGCCATTGCAGAGGGTGCATATAAAAGTCCCTCTCAGCAGGCCTCTTTGTTAAACTCGTTAAAAGCAACAAGAAAACATATTTGATTAGGCCGCCATTTCCCGCTCTGGCTGAGGTTTTGTGCATATCTGCATGAGTCCCATTACTCGCGTGGCAAATGCAAGCTGCTGACAGCTTGCCATTTTTCACTCTAATCAGAGCTCTGCCGGTGCTTGCATCTCATGTCCCTTCTTCTTCTTGTTCTCTTTTTTTCCCCTTTCTTCTCTTCTTCTATTTTTTTTTTTCCTCTCTCTCCAGAAGGGATTACTACTCATACTCTTATTATCCGTAAGTGGCTTCTTCTCCATTGCACATCATCATTTCTCATGGCTTTTTTTTGTGTGCTTTTTGGAGAGGGGGGTAGCAGCAGAGTGATGATCTTCTCTTTCTCTCTCACCAACTCCCCTAACTCGCCTCATCTCTCTCTCGTTTCCTTCACGTTCCATATCTCTACCACGTCCCCCCCCCCCCCCTCTATACTTCTCTCCTCCTCTCCTCGCCCTCTTCTCTCTGTCTCCTCAGTAGGAAGCCGGTGAACATGAATAAGACCCCCATTACGTACAGGCAGGAGAAGAGTAATATGATGGGCTCCATGGAGCGCAGTTTCACTGATCAGAGCACTCTGCAGGAGGACGAGAGGATGGCCTTGTCATTTATGGACACCCATACGTGCAGCACTCGCAGTAAGACGTGACACGACACACACACACACAAAAAAAACATTGACATTTCACTAAAAACAAAGAGCAATTGTTCTCCCTTTGAGTTCAATAAGAAAAAGACATTGGTTCCAATACCATTAAACTTTTGTTCATCTTCAAAACACAAATAAAGATATTTTTTATGAAATCTGAGTTCATGAAAGTATATTCACCCAAATCTCGGTTCAAATCATTCATAAAAACATTGTAAAAGATATCCATATGAATCAAGTGGCAAGGATGTATGGTTGAGCTTCTGTTTACCATATTTGAGCACTCTATGTATGTTCGCTGATCAGTGTTTACATGTGAATAAAACCTTAAATTAAATCTGTTCATCATATAAACTAAAGTGATCATGTCTCTTCAGAAGACTTGGATTAAACCATTCGGTTCATATGAATTTATTTTACAATTATTTTCTGAACGTTTTGTAGAATTAGAAATCTTATGAGTTTGGATCAACATGAGAATGAATAATTGATTACAATTCAGAGTTTTCATTCTAGGGTAAACTATTCCTTTAAATGTAGGCTTTTTAAATCTCCTTTACATTTTTAGCCTAAAAAAGTGGTTTTGTCATTTGAGCTCCCTGTGTAAAAGTAGATTAAATCAGAATTGTTCATTGAGCAGAAAGTTGAGTGAACTATAGATAATCTGCTTAATGAAAAAAGTAGCATGCACTTGTCTTACTTTGCTTCAACTTATTCACTCCAGTTAAATGAACTTGCACATTGTATCAAATCAACCAAAACAATGACTACATAGCTAATACTTAAGATAACAGGGAGCGACAACTAACACATCAACAACAGCATAAGTGAAAACAGCAAACAGTAAACCATATAACATGTTAAAGCCGCATTGTATGATGGGAACTCAAGTAGGCCTTAAATTTAAGCTATAAAGTGTTGAAGGAAATTCACCCCTAATATGACATTTCTGTCATCATTTACTCACCCTCATGTTGTTCCAAACTCGTTTTACTTTCTTTCTTCTGTTGAACATGAAAGGAGAATTTTTAAAGAATATCACTTTAAAGAAAATTGAATGAGCACTGAAGCTGCCAAGCTCCAAAATGACACCAGGAACAATAAAAGTATGATTAAAGTCCTCTGAAGCCATTGCTTTGTGTGAGAAACAATCTTACATTTAGTCATTTTTCACTGAAAATCTTGACTGTGTGAACTCACTGAGTTCATGAGTGAAGTATTGATATCCAGTTTTGATAAGTTGTTCTCTTAAGTCAAATCTTTTTCAGTGAATCAGTTGAGTCAGTTCACTAAACTGGTTTGAATGATCATGCTCTTGGATTGTCAGTGAATAATGATTTAAGGTTTCTTATAGACAACTTTTGCTAAAGTTTTTTTTAACTATATTTTATACTATTTTTTTCTATTCATTTTTAAATTTAAAAAGATTTAATATAAAAACAAATAGCACCTTAATTTCACTAAAAAGAGCGACTATTTCTCATTTTGTGTTCAGTATGAAAAAGACATCGTTTTTTAGAATGATACAAAGGTGTGTGAATGATGAAGGAATTGATATTTTTCACGTACACAGTTACAGTGAGACTCAGGGACTAGGTAAGCTGTTAATTTGTCCTCATTTGTAGTCAGTGTGAAAGCTTCATCAAAGCCGCAGTCCTTCCGTAATCGTTCAATCTTTCACAGCTCTTAAATATGCGATGTAGTGCTGTCCACGTCCTAATATAACACCCAGTCTCCCTTGACATAAGACTATAAATCCTAATATAAACATAATCCATTGAAACCAGTAGGAGAGGGAGAGAACAAATAGTATATATAAAAAAAAAACACACACAATCAGTTTATAAGAGGAAAATGGACTCCGATCTGCACCAGAAGTGCTCCTTAAAGGCATCATGGTTGATGATTTCAATTTGGAAGAAATTAGAGCAGGCAAAAAAAAAAAAGAGAAACGCTAATAATATCCAATTCAAAGGTATCTGACTCTGCAGGCACTGAATAGTTGATGTCTCAAAGAGAGAGATCTCTTGATCAAAATGAAGTTTTAATGACATGTCTCAGAGCTGTCTTGCTACATTTAAAGTGTCGACTGCATGGAATATACTGTCTGGGTTTCTTCTTTCCTATTTCCGTTGAGAAATGAGTAGCAGACTGCTAATTTATTTGAATACACAGCCCTAGTCATGAATTCATAATTGCTCCCTGATCATATTTATGAATACCAATTATAAACACAGAAGATGAAGCGCCATAAGGGGATGATAATTCTCAGATTAACCCTATTATACTTGTTTGGAGTTTTGTTCTTTTTTTTATAAAATGTTTATTGGTTATTTTATGAAACTTTTCCAAGATATTTGAGCTGCTTACTTCAGGTGCAGCTGTTCAGCTGTTCCCATGCTGTGTTTGTTGTATATGTTTATACTGTATGAACAATATTGTGCAAACATTTGGTCTGTGCTTGTTTATTTTCACCAAGGTGATCCACGGAGCTCCATGAATGAGTCCAGCAGTCTGCTGGGTGGGTCGCCTAGGCGTCAGTGTGGCCGTAAAGGATCGCCCTATCACACGGGTCAGCTTCACCCGGCAGTGCGTGTTGCTGACCTCCTACAACACATCAACCAGATGAAGACCGCAGAAGGTTACGGCTTTAAACAGGAGTATGAGGTGTGTTTAAGGTTGTGTTGTGATTTTTTTTAATTTTTTTTATGTGCAGTATGAATCCGACTGTTCATGAATGATCTGAACTAGACTATTTAGACTGTTTAACAATAAGTTTAAGAATATAATTATGATTATTAATGCTACTATCATCAATAATAGTAGTTGCATTTCATTTATAGAACACCTTTCCAGAAGTGTCTTTACAATCATTGATTCAAAATATTGAGTTATTGGAGTAACTGTTCCTTGTAGTGTACCTGTTGTACACCGCTGCTTTTGAGTTTTATTTCAGAGGAAACCACCACATCTATCGGGCTTTGATAGCATATCTTTGAAAACGGTTGAGCAAGAGGTTTCTGTCAGAATCATAAAAATCTTTCACAGCTGCCACAACAGGGTTTTCTGATTTATTTAAATATGCTCGGGCTTTAGTGTTGCTTACAGTGCGGTCTATCTGGGCGCTGCCATTTTCTTGTGGAGAGAGCTGTCGGTGCAAACAGATGTCTGGGAGATCTCCAGCCTCCAGAACTCACCATCTGCACGCCTTTAAAAACAAACCTCTGCATCCAATCTATTTATAATTTGAATTAGCTTTTATTTTTATATTTTTATTTTTATTTTAAGTAATTTTGTTATGTGCTCTTATCATTTTTATCATTTTTATATTATATTTCTATATATCTTTAATTTATTTTTATTTGTTTTAATTTTGGTATTTTTGTGTACTTTAACATATTTAAGTTACTTGTTAATATTTCTATTTCATTTTATTTCCATTTTATTACAATTAACACAATTTTTAAGTGTTATTTTTAGTTAACAAAAACAAAACTGACGTAAAGTGAGTATATGTTGTAAATGAGCAGTTCACGAAGAACCTTGATGCATTATACATTACATAGCACAACTGTGGCTTAACAAACTTTCAGAACGGTATGTGAAAGCAAGTTTGAGTCATTCTTCACGGATAGGTTCGCATCTCTCCCCCATGGACTATAGAGGAGCAGTTATTGAGATGAAAGCAGAGGTCATATAGCCCCTCAGTATTGCTGCACAAAGAGCACATACACTGCTATCTCTTTTTCCTCCCTCTATGCCTTCCTCCGTAGCTAATTTTCTCTCCTCAGAATGCGGCTTGAGCATCTTCTCTCGCCATCACACTCTTGTGAACTGTTGACTCTCCTCTAACTGTTGTTGTCCACAGAGCTACGAGACAAAACATCCCTCCACACAATCAGAGTTCTGCCACTGGCCTGCCTCTCTAGAGCTCAGCTTGTGGACTCATTAAACTCTCCCCTCAGTGTGAAACAGATTCAGCTCAAAAATCAATACGCACTCTCCTGGACATAGTGACACTGTGTGTGTGTGTGTGTGTGTGTGTGTTTGAGGTCAGTGTCTTTGTGCTTTATAAGCGGAAAAGAAGAGAGACAGAGTTTTAAAGGGAACACAAATGTACCGGCTGGGTTTCATAAACTTTATTTCCCCGCGGGCCACAAGTACAGTCCATTGATCAGTGCTTATTGACAGGATCTTTAGTTTAGATAGAGTGGAAAAGAGAGAGTAGAGGTCTGTCCTACTAGCAAAAAACATTTTAGGCTTAATTTTCAAAAATATATGTATTGTTTTATAATGTGAATCTTAATGTATATATGAGAAATGGTTTGCTTGAACATTATGCTTGTGTTGTATTTCCTTAAAATATATCAAGTGCATTTTTGTAATGCAAAGACATTCTCCGTTTATTTTTTTTAGGTCACTGTGTAAGAATCACATACACACACATTTGTGTACAGTGTTTGAGCTAACGTATTACATGTAATGCAAGTTACTGTATGTAGTCAGATTACTTTTTTCAAATAACTAGTGAAATAATGCATTACTTTGAAATTTCCAAAAAAATATCTGTTACTTTTTCAAATAAGTAACGCCAGTTACTTTTTTTTCTTGACTGACAGGTCTCCTGTCCCCATGTTGAGATAAATCAGAGTGCAGTTTTGTTGTGTACGTTGTGTGAACATGATGGTTATTGTAGTTCTAGACTAAATGTGAGCATGCATTTACTCTTCTCATTTCCACAAAAACAGATTCAGTATTCCTCGAAATGAATAAAAAGTGAAATGCAAACTCAGAATATTTCGCAGACCTGCAATTAATCTCACTTTATTAAGCAATGTCTTTGCTGTTGACCTTTGATGAACCAATTCAACCATACTAATAAGCTAAAATTACTATATAAACATCACAGGTTAGAATTTGCATTTTTCTTCAGCCCGAAGCTTATTCTTTTCACTTTTGGTGTATAATGGCCTTTACATATGCCAAAATATAACTTTTTTTATAAATAAATAAAAAAACAGCCAGCCCAGGTAAGAAAAAGTAACGCAAAAGTAATGTAGTTCATTACTTTACATAAAAAGTAACTAAGTAATGAAATTAGTTTTTTTTTTTTTTTTTTTTTTAGGGAGTAACAATATTTTAATTAAGTACATGTCCCATACCTATATGTACATTTCTGTCCCATTTTAGTTCACTAGAATTGGCAGTCTAAGAAGTGTTTACACCTTGTAAACCTAGTTTGATGTAAAAATGTTGGTTCTATTCATATTTTTATTTCATTGCATGCCAGCTTTGATGGTCAGGGTTTGGGAGCATCTGAAACAAGATGAGGATGCAAATCTATTCATTTAGAAATGTTTTGATTCAACATTCCGTTTTCCCTTACCTGCCGTCCACTGTGTAATGTAATATTTTCATCTCTTTTCAGTAATTTATGCAGTTGTACATAATAAATTAAGTGTTAACATAAAAATTCTTTCAAATGACCTCATTTTATGTTCAGCAGAACCATGAAATCACATTTATCCTTTGTGAAAGTGAAATTGTATTTAATTTAGCTTAATGTAATATTAAAAGTTTTTTTTTTTTGGATGTTGCAAAGCAATCCAGTCTCTATGGTCTAAATGCTTTAATATAATGTATTTAAAACAAAATCTAAGAATACTAACAGAAATTATTTCTCTCTCCCTTTCTCTCTCTTTCTTTTTATTTGATTATTTATTTGCAGAGCTTCTTTGATGGCTGGGATATCAATAAGAAGAAGGATAAAACTAAGGGAAGAAACGATACTCTGATGGGTTGTGAGTCCATGTTTTCAGTCATTGCATGCTTAAAAGATATATCATGATTGAAGAGTAATGCCTTTAGAATTGTTCAGTTTGTATGGTATTGCACATTCTATCTGTGATGTTATAGGACCCAGTTTACTAAAAGAACTTATAAATCAGATAAAGCTTTAAAATGCCTACAAATTTCCTGTAATAAACCTAATTTGCATTGAAAGGAGACTTGTTTACATCACAGAAGTAATGCAGCTGTTCAGTGACTTGACCCCAAAGTGAGCTCATGTGATCATGTTTGTTTCAGATGACCGTCACAGGGTGAAATTGCACCCGCTGCTCGGTGATCCCAACTCCGACTATATCAACGCCAATTACATCGATGTAAGTCAGCAGTCACATCCTCTCTTCAGCCAGATTCACAAACATTCACACTGTTTCTGTTATTATGTAGCTCCCCTGGACTTTATTCAATATCTGTGGACACTCACCATATGTGGCATATCATCCTATCTGTTTTGATAAGAAAACTTTTTAGGCCTCTAACTATCCTTTTTGTGGTGGGTGAGGCTTGGTAGCTTGTTATTTTTGTCCTTGTGTATCTGACCTCCCAAAATATTTTGGAGAGAATGTGGTCAGATATGAAGTGTAGGGTACTAACATGTGTGGCAAAGTGTTTTAGGGCCACTTTGTGTCCGGTTTCCCCTTTAATAAAGAGGCAGGTGGACACAGATGGTCAGCCATACCAGCTGAAACATTGCCCTCTTTAAACCTGCTTTTCAGAGCTGGCCCAGAATGCACCAGGTTGGAAATGACCACCCTCTCTTCATGGGACCCTTTTCACTTTTGCTTGAACTGATAATTCACCCATAAATGAAAATTCCGTTATTTTCGCTCCAAACCTGTACAACTCCCCTCTGTGGGAATTAGTTTTTGGTGAGAAATGAGAAAATGATGACTATTGAATACCTTTTCAGTTTTGGGTGAACTTATCGCTTTAAAGAGATTTAATAAGAGAAATCCTTGCGATTTCCTATCCTTTACTGTTTGGACCTTAGATACAGCAAGTGATTTGCTGGATTATGTTGTTTATTCCGCAAGAAAGGCTGTACGTATGTGTATTATTGAGTGATGTGAAAGAAATTGGAAGAGAATGAATAGCCATGAGTCTAGACACATAGATGTAATTATATACAGTATTGGGGTATTTTGTTATTTTTCTCCTCCAAATCTTTCATGATTGGCCATAATTTCAATTAATCTTGAAATACCTTGGAATTCCAGTGTTTCTGTATAAACCAATATACAGGAACAAAACAGGGCATAGGCCAATTTAACAAGAATTGATTTTTTGTGTGTCCCATTTTATTTTGGCCTTGAGTAGAAAAGCACAAAAAGTCTAGAAAGGACCTATAATGAAAGGATGCTTCTTTTTAGTGTCTTTGTAAACTGGCAGTAAGTAGAGGCTATTAGGGACCATATTAAAGTGAGTGCAGCTCTGTTGTTTAATGTGTTTACTCCTTTTCATTTCTGTCCTTTCTATTTGAATATCTCTTGAATCAGCCCAATAAAGGAACTAGCTTACACAAGAATAAATGAGCAATTTAAAGGAGAAGTGTGTATTTTTTTTCTCTGTTAAAATACTTTCCTAGCCTAAAAGCCTAGCCATTTGTTTAATTTCCCTAAGAAGTGTAAAGACAATTTCAAAAGATTCTATTGTTTGAACATTTCAACCGGCCCCACATAGTAACATTGATTCAACCATTGGAGTGAGTTTGGGGGCGTGGCTATCAGTTTGTCCAACCAATAGCAGAGAGAGGGAGTGTTCAGGAAGCCTTTTCAAAAGCAAATTTTTTTTTTTAATTATTATTATTTTTGATGGCGCTTGAGGCACAGCAATAACACACATCACACTTTAAGGTTAGTCTGCAAAGATTTGCCCACCTTCACATCCAAAATGTATGCCTCCATTTAAAGTGTCTTTCCCCTGGCGTGAAGCTTAGCCAGCTAACACAAGTCTCTCTTTCTTTCTTCCTCTAATTCTCTCTCTTTCTGTCTGTGATCTGTTAATCCTCTAGCTCTTTTCAGCCTCTCATTAACTAGAGTCTGTCTTGTCTTTTTCTACCCCCCTTCCCCACCTCTTCGACTTTGGACCCTGTAGATTCGGATAAACAGGGAAGTAAGTACTTCGCTGCTCTTTCTTTTCTTTCTCTCTGGTTTCTTTCCCTCTGTTCCCCCCATAGATCTCTTTTTTGTGCCATGGCATTGCTCTGTTTGGATTACTTAAACATGAGGAAGAGTGGCTCTGTGACACACAGATCTCCTTTATATTCGTTCATAAAAGTGAATGCATAAAACTTTCAGGTTCCATCTGTTACATTTCTTTGATTTATTTCTTACAGGTACCTAGTTTTCAGTTTCACTTTAGAACAAAAAAAAAATCTTCTTTTCACATTTTCACTTCCGGTCAGGGGTCAGAGGTCAGGGGGTAAGTCTAGGATAGTTGCTGGGGAAAAAAAAAAAAACTTAAACCAGCCTGAGGGGGGTTGCTGGTCTTAGCTGGTTTAAGGTTTTGGTGCTGGTGCTCAGGTGGAGGTCAGTCTCCCAACCTGACCAGTTGAAAAGTGCCCAAAACCCCTTCAAATCCAGATTTGCTTTGGCCATCAAAGCTTGAGAGACTTGAACTGCACCTGAACTTTAGCAGACTCTAACTTTATCTTTAACATTGATTTTTACTAAAGTTAAGACAGAAAATGTTAGTGACTGATAGGAAGTTAAAAAAAAATTGAGGAATAGACAAGCATCCCATACCATACTCAAATAGAGTTCACCTTTCAAATTGAACGAAACAAGCAGGTTTGCTGGTTTTTAGAAGAGTTTGTGGCACTTGTCAGCAAGAAGACCATCTGACTACTCTGCTAAACACCAACTTGGCAGGCTGGGAGACCAGCTAGACCAGATCGAACCAGTTAAGACCAGCAAACCAGCTAAGGCTGGTTTAAGCCAGTGTTTTATAATTATTATTTTCAGCAGAGCTCTTATTACTGATGACATTTGTATGAAAAAGAGCAGGGTGATACTTCATAATAACTTTTATAAATAAAATTATATAATTATTAAACAACAGATGAGTAGCTGAGCATTTTTTAATATGAACATATGAGAATATAAATCAGCGTTTATTATACATATGTAACACTTAAAAGATAATTAGTTTTTTCGATAGTTATTATAAAATATCATCAGTCACAGAGACCTTTGGAGAAAGCATTTTGATCACTTGAGCTTTTTATGCAGTGTATTAATAGCGTTATTGCAGAGTTTTAAGTTGCTAAGTGTTGTAGTGTTGTGTGAAGCCTTTTTTATTATTTTTGTTTGTTTGTTTTTCTCCCTTTAATGAGCTTCTGTGTCCTGTAAACTTTCCTTCTATTTTCAAATCAACCATTAAATATAGAACTTTAGGCACGATGTATCATCATCTTGATAAAGTGTATTAAAACTGCATTTCAGCCACAGTGGTTTGTGCTTTGGGCTTGTGATATGATCATCGTGAATTTGATGGCAGGTAGGGCGACCTGTGAACTGAATCATTACTGAGATTCCCTATCGCTATGTGTCCTTGAGCAAGACACGTACCTCACATTTTCTCCAGCGGGACGGTCACTGTTAATGCGCTATAAATCCTGTTGCACTGCTGCGGAACGTACTGCACCTTCGTTTATTTATTTTTAAGAGCTATATGGCTGACCTGTGCTCTTTGGTCATGGTTGTCTTAGATTTGGAGATTTATAGAGACATACCTAAGACTATAGTATTTGCTGTGTTTCATTTGTTGTGAATAAAAGCGAAGCTCCGAGGGAAGGCTTTTAGGATTTTTTTTACTTGTTAATTACACCTTTTTAACACATTTGCAAAATGTAATAGTTCATTCTACGTTCTAAGGTTGGAAATCATGAGATTAACTGCAAGCTCGCACAGTATAAATGAATCTTTATAGATAGCTGACTTTATGGGGAGTCTTTGACAAGGAGCTCTTCGTATTTGGGGTCACTGGCATAAAAAATGTTTGAAACCCCCTTGAGTAAGTAATAGAAAATCATTCTACTACTTTATGAATCAGCAGGACAAAGCTCTTTTGGACCACAGTTATCTTCCAAACGTTGTTCCTTGCATCCCCTGTAAACCCCATAGAGTGATGAATCCTTTCTATGTGGAACAAACATCCCCCACCATTTATTTTTCCATCTACTGTGTGTCTGTTTCTATGTTTGTTTGTACAGTGTTCAGGAAATAGCTTGGCCCAATCTAAAATGTAGTGGGCGTCTGCAGTGTTCTAAATGGAGCAGCAAATGCTCAGCAACAATAAAGAACATGTCTCTATTATTCCGCTAATGTCTGTTTAATGAAAACTGATCCAGTTTTTGGGAGCATCCCCAGGTAGTTCTTTGAAAAGGCTTAGCTTTGATGAATAAATTGCATGTTTTGAGATGTTCCTAGAGTTTCTTTCTCCCTGTACGTTCCAAACATGAGCTGATGGAGGAATTGTGTTGGGAGTTGATGTCTGTAGCAATGTTCAGGGAAGAAGGAGGCGGGAACCGGCGAACCATCAAAATATAATTTATTTAAATAAAACAAACAAACGAAAATACCGCCAGCAGCCCCTCGCGGACGACTGCTGGCTACCGAAAATAAATATAACTAAAGTAAAATACAAAAACAAAACACAACTAAAATACAGGCCTGTTCCTCTCTCGATCATCAACGTCGTCGCTCCTCCTTTATGCTTCCGCTCCTCCGTGAGAGATGCGAGACCGGTGTGCCTCACATGTGTTGCTCATTAGCAATCGCACCACCGGCCTCGCGCCGTTCTCTCACGTCCCTCGGCCGTCCTGTTCGCCACAATGTCCTCCATGAAGAGTTTTATGTTTGGACAAATGACTATTACTTTTGTAGCAGAAGCGTTTTTGTTTGTTTGTTCTTTGTTACTCTCCAACACTATTAATGCAACAAAGTCTACAAACTCACTAGCTACACTCCTAACTTGACTACATTTTTTTGTTTGCTTTCAGTTTTTGGAATAAAGTAGCTTTTCCCCTAAGTCCCCCAAAATGGACTTACATGTCAGTAAGTTATGTTGTCAAAATTTAAACACTCTCCTTAGAAGGTCTTGAGTAGTGTTGGGAGGTCAACTTCATTTTAGCGAATCAGTTCATTCGAATGGTTAATTTTAGTGGTTTATTTGTGGTTTAGATTTATGTGTTTAGAGTTGCTGTCATCCTAATTTAGATCCTCATTTTCTGTTCCAGGCTAAAAAAAAAAAATTTAATCATATAATATTATTTAATTACAGATAAAATGCCTTAAATCTCTTCAATGTAGCTACCTTTTATTTGTAACTTATCTTGTGTAGATATTTACTAATCTTAACTGTAGCTTAAAGATGCTATCAGTAATTTGTTGCTTATTAAAATATGTTTACCCCTAAATAAATGAATAGTAGTCCTACTAGTAGTATATAGTACAGAAATATTCACTATTGGACTGTTAAAGTTCATGTTTCAACATATGAAATAAATTTAACATGCTTAATGCATCTGCTTTTTTAATTTTGTTAATGCATTTTACATTATAATTTATAATGGAACCAAACAAAAATTGTATTAATATAGATTCAAATCATGCACACCTACATAAGATGAAGATTGCAGTCATTAGTAGCCTAAGAAAAATATATTTACAGTAGATCTTCTCATGGAGGTCGCCATGTTGCGATCATTTTCAACAAACAGTTCTGCTAACAGAGTAAATCAATCACGGTTGATTTTGATAGTAGCTTTCAAAGCAGACTTTTGAACTGGACAGCTAGAACTAAAGACCTTGGACCTCTGAGGAACATTTGTGTTCTAAGTGGAGTGAGATACACACAAGTTATGTTTCTAGGACACAAAATGTTTACACAGCACGTCACCTCTCTCTCTTTCTTTTAGGGTTACCATCGATCCAACCACTTCATCGCCACTCAGGGTGAGTATCTTTGTCTGGAAAGGACTTGTGTGTGTGTGTGTGTGTGTGTGTGTGTGTGTGTGTGTGTGTGTGTGTGTGTGTGTGTGTGTGTGTGTGTGTGTGTGTGTGTACTGTGTGTTTGCGGATTTGGTTCTGTCTGGCAGTGTCCATTCCCAAGAGGGAGAGCCTCTTTTTTCTCTTCAGTCTGAGCCTTTGAGTTTGTGTGTGTGTGTGTGTGAGAGAGAGAGAGAGACTGACACTTTGAGAACACAGAGATCTTTCCAGATGGAATCCAATGAGTTCTGATCCAGGAAATTATAGAGGTGTGTGAATAGAGATGCTGCAGCAAAGTCGGGATTACCACCTGCTGTCTTCTTACCCGAAATCCCCATCAAAACCTCCAGCACAATGACTACAGGACATAGTAGAGCAGTCTCAGATTGTGTTAACTGCAATCATTTGCGTAAAATATTTTGGTCTTGTTCTTGAATAATAATATTTAAACATCTGGATAAAATCCTTTTTTTATTTATTTAGTGTTACCTTATGGCAATTTTTTCTCTTGCTTTAACCATAAACATCTCTCTATTTTGTTATATTAATATTTAAAACAAGAAAAGGCAGTTTGCTTAGACTGTAGTAACAAAATGTCCATACAAAGATAGTGAAAGATGAAATCACCTAATTTGGGCTTCAGCTAACAGTCCCTACTAGGAAATCGGGCTTCAAGAATATAATAATGTAATACTTAAAGTGCCCATATTATGTTATTTTAAACATTTAATAATTTTTGTATGCATCCAAGGTGAAAAAAAAATAAATAAATAAAATTTTTTAATTTTCGCATAATACAATTTGCTGCATCACATCTTTTCTCACAGTGCCTGAAATTGCTCTGTAAAGGATCAAGTCTCTCTAAACTCCTCCTTTCCAAGAGCTTCCTCTGCTCTGATTGGTCCGTTAACCCAGTCTGTTGCAATTGGTCTACCGCTTACAGTGCATTTTGGAAATGAAACGGCCATTACCAAATCTGAATTTCAGCTCTGGAGTTTTCCTCAGTGCTTGTAATACCAGTGATACGAACAGTAATAATAGTGTCTGTTTTACCGCATCAATTCCAGCCTTATTCCTCATTCTCAGTGCATGCAAAGTGGATTTGTAGCGCAGAAAACTGCTGCTTCATGTCGACAACACTAAAATGTTTGAGGACGGGTTCAAGTACCAAATAGACGTTGTTCACAGGCAGCCAATGAAGACCATAGGCTGGTATTATGCAAATTTGTTACAAACCGACTTGGATATTTTACAGAAGTGAGGCTGGAATTGTTGACAACTCTTTTCGGCAGTTCAAAATCAATTATTTCTTTAGGAGGCAATAATTTGAAAGGTAATATTCGAAAACCAGAATAGAAGCACTTTAAAATCTCAACATGCAAAAAACTTTCTGTAGCTCAGTTTAAAAACCATAGAAGTCAATGGAAAGTCCCCCACCGTGACAGAAAAAAAAACTGTGTGTGAATGGGAGAGAAATATCAGACATAAACCATCCCCTTTTCCTTTCTCAGCTCTATTTAAACAAGGTCACCCTCTTCTCTCATCTTTCAGATCTCCCATAAATAAATCATTATACATGTTTGTGGTTTGTCTGTCTTTCCCCCTTATTGAATTTCGAGGTAGACTCAATTGATGATAGAAATTAGCTTTTTCTATCAGAGAGTCACTTCCTGCTGGTGTTAAAAACGGTTCTATTCGCCAGAAATGTCTGCTATTGAATTACTCTCTGTGTGGCTCTGGATTACTGAACTGCCTTATAACATGCAATGACACTTGGTAAATTAAACCCGCTGTCTGGAGCATTGGCTGTCATTTTATTGAATGTGTGTGTGTATGTGTGTTTGTCTGTTTGTTTGCAGGGCCCAAGCAGGAGACAGTGTATGATTTTTGGAGGATGGTTTGGCAAGAGAACTGCTTTAGTATCGTCATGATCACCAAGCTAGTGGAGGTGGGCAGGGTATGTTCTAGATCCTTCCTCATCTGCACACTAACCCATGAACTAAAGACACTCCCCGTTCACAACAACCATACACATTTCATTGACCTTCACTTCGAAATGTTTGTGTATTTGTGGGTCTGTGACTTTTATGTGTGCTTGGACATATATAAATTGATTTTAACATCACTTCCCATTCATCAGCCATCAGTGGACTATGTTCGGAAATATTATGTTTTATATTTGATTATTACTGTATGCACAAGAATTACCATTTAACACTGTACCATAGAAATATTGTTGTTGTTTTTTTGGACATTTGGAGTACTTTGGAGTATCATGTAAATACCTTGCTATATGAATATAATAATCGTCTATGCATGGTTCAGTTATGATATTGCCATATTGCTACAATATATACTATGGTATTATTGAATGAATACCATATTCATGTTCTGTAAAATGTACAGTGTCATGTAGAGAAGAACGTATGCATATATTGGTACAATATACTGTAGGTACACATATCAGCTGGTTTCTGAGTTGTTTATTTTTTATTGAAATGGTTGATTTTGGATATTCCATTGTGCATGCTTATTTTCACTATTTTTACATTTAGAACATGCACTTCATCTAACACTCACTTAATGTTAACCTAATAATTTAATATATTAAATATTATCTCAAACCTAATAATGAATATCCATTCAATATCCATCAAAGTACACTGATATTTTCATATGATACCTTCACTGTACCATGGTATCGCCACGGTACAGTGCCATTATCACATGTTTTTGTCAAATATATATGTCTGTATTGCTGTCAACTAAAAATAAGATTTGAAGTATCTTTCGTTCAATCATAATTCCCACTCTCGTGTAATGCGTTCTGCTCCCTTGCTTTGTGGCCCACTCGTTCCACCTCTATTTCTTCCTCCGACATAATTTCCTCTTTCATTTTCCTCTCCACACCCGCATCGCCCCTTCAGTGCTTCGGAGACAGCGTCTGCTGACAACAGTCCTCTTAACGGCCTGTCCCTGCCCTCTTATGAAATCGGGGCTCTATTATGAAGAATACGCTTTCCCACGTTATGATAAAAGCTGTGAACATCAGGGATAAATAGATGATGGGTTAGGTCTGACAGCAAATCTTAACGGTTTGTGTAACGATAATAATCATGCAGAAATAACCCCAGTTTACAGTACACAAGGAGAGACTCTTTAACTGAGAGAAGAATATTTTTTTAATCCATTTGAAAATATTGAATATGCATATCTATATAGGTATTTGCTCTGAAATATAAAAAATTTAACAAACATCTTACAAATCACTTTATTAAGTGTTAAGGTAAATGGAAGAAGTAAAACATTACAAATCTAGTTTAAAAAAAAGAAGTGAGGTTTGTATGTAGTATTTTATTATATTAATTCAAATAATTCAATTTGATTATTTTCCTTCATGTATTTTTATTAAAACATTTTAACATATGAAAAAAGACAGTTTGAACTGATACATGACAATTAATAAAATGTTCTGACTTTAATACCGTTATTGCTAGTAAAGTTTTAATTTAGTCTTAAACACTTTAATACTCATACAAGGAAGAATAATGAAATGTAATGACATGCTTCATAGTGTTTTCTAACCTGAGTTTGTTGGTTTGTCTTTCAGGTGAAATGCTGTAAGTATTGGCCAGATGAGTCAGAGATGTACGGTGACATAAAGATCACGCTGCTGAAGACGGAAACTCTGGCGGAGTATACAGTGCGAACTTTTGCCCTGGAGCGGGTACGAGACCATTCTTTTCCTCTAGAGACAGGACAGGAAATAATGGGGAAAAGAAGGGTTGCATCTCCCTCATGAGCGCCAGAGCGCCACGGCTCCAACATGCTCTCATTTCTCAGAGAAGCTTGTGTGATTTGCTTTGCCATTTGATATGATGCGATCTGGTATGCACGGATTAATGTACAGTCAGCAGGCCGTTATCGCTAAATGAAAACACACAGGGTGATCAGATCTCACATTGCATATCTCGTATCACGTTACTCCACATTACTCTGCTTATTACACTCTCACATGCACACCAAATAAAGAAATAAATGCACATGAATTATTGATTTTGAAATAATTTTGTTATATGAGAAGAAAGAGCCTTATGATATTAGAGACATGAAATTAGCACAGCTATATCAGAAAACTTTTTATTTGATCATCTGTACAGTTTAGCATCATTATACAAAAGTATTTGACCTAAAGGCCTGTTCACACCAAGGATGATAGCTATCATTCTAAAAATCATTTTAAGTTTATAAGAATAGCAGAATCCACACCACAACCTTAACGATAATGGGGCAGAGCAATTAAATCATTAGAATCCCATTAAAAAATGTTTTACAGCTGGTGAATGATAAAAACATTGACAGCCAATCAGAATCCATCCTGCATTAAAGAGCTCGAGCATTTAAAGTGACAGATGAGAAAACGGCAGTGCACTTATGATAAACATAACAATATCGTCCATTGGTGTGGATGCTAATATAATTATCGTTATAGTTATCTTTATAGTTATCATCCTTGGGTGTGAGCGGACCTTAAGAATGCCATTATTGACTAATCAGAAGAATATGTGTTGCTATGCTGATATACATTGGCTCTTTGCTAGGATTAGGGTAGAACGCAAATTGTGTGTGTGTACTGTTTTTGTGTGTGTGTTAGGGGAGAATTTGGAGTGACAGCGCTTTAAATGAAATGGAGAGAAGCGCCTGATACCCAGCAGAGACCCACGAGCTGTCTGTTCGAGGATTAGAGCTGCCTCATCTCAGAGCGCTTTTATGGCAGGCACATTAACTAAAGCATCTCTTTCTCTCTCTCTCATTATCACTCCGTCTCTCTGTGATACAGTGGGCTAAATTTGGGTGCGTTTACTGAAATTAGCTGAATTTAACCTCTTCCACCTCACCCACCTGTCTTCTCTTATCATCCTCTTTGCTGCCCTGTGGAGGCGCAGTTCTGTCGACAGTCTTTGATGTGAGTTTTGTGCTTGCCTCGGCCCTGCCAGTCAAACACGGTCTGTGGGTGGAACAATGTGCTTCTGTACGTTTGTCGAAAGGTCTGGAAAGCTCCAGGTAACCAGCAGACAGGCTTTTGGGTGAAGCTCTCCTTGCGTGTATCCAAACAGATGAGCAACTGGGATGCAGTTATAGGAAGTCACTTAGTGGCCTGTCAAGTAGACATACGAACCTCCCCTGAGTGGAATCACAGAGCTGTTTGTTTATTTTACTGTCGCTATTGCTAATTCAACTGGGTTTCTCTTAGGTGTCATTAGCCATGAGGTGTACAAAGAAGTACAGAGAGTTCAGACTTACTAGAAGTAAGTCCCTTCAGATTTTTGAGCCACACAATGAAAAGGTGCTTGAACGTGATCTCCACCACTTGCAACCTAAAGATACAAACCTTACAAGCACATCTTGGAGCCGTGGCCTGGTGGTTAGCGCACATAGCCAAGATGCTCATTTGGGCAATTCAGGTTCAGGCTGCTTGCAAATGGCAAAAAATAAAATGATATTAAATTACAAGTGTGGAGTATGTTTGTCTTTCAGAGGGGATACTCAGCCAAACACGAAGTGTGTCAGTTTCACTTTACATCATGGCCCGAGCATGGAGTCCCATACCACGCCACGGGTCTTCTAGCCTTCATTCGCCGGGTCAAAACCTCCACGCCACTCGATGCAGGGCCTGTGGTGGTCCACTGCAGGTATAGAGCTCCTTCTTTCATCACATTAACTGCTAATCTATGACAACCAGAAAGTGTCTTAATTTTAAACAATATACACTAACATTTAAAATATCACCAAGGCTGCATTTATTTGATCAAAAATACAGTAAAGCAATAATAATGCAAAATAGTATTAAAATTTAAAACAACTGTTTTCTATTTTAATACATTTTCAATTTTCAATGAATGTAATTCATTCCTGTGATGGTAAAGGTGAATTTTCATCATCATTACTCCAGTCTTCATTCTTCAAAAATCATTCTAATATGCTCATTTGCTCAATAAATATTTTTTGTTATTATCAATGTTGAAAACAAGTTGTGCTGGCTGCTTATTATTTTTGTGGAAATTGTCTTTTTTCAGGATTTTTTTGTTGAATAGAAAGTTCAAAAGAGCATCATTTATTTGAAATAGAAAGCTTTTGTAGTATGATAAATGTGTTAACTGACTTTTGATCAACATTTTGTGTGTTTTCTGAATAAAAGTACTTTTTTTTCTTACTGACCCCAAACTTTTGAGAGGGTAGTCTACATATTGGGTTATAGCATAAAACCAAACAAACTTCTTATTTTTCTTTTCTGTGTGTGAAATGTTTTACTTGAAAAGTGTGCTTTTGCTGTCTTTCTTTCAAATAATCCAATGAACCTCAAAGAATGCCATAGTAATATCATGTTACAGGATAAAAAAAAAACCATGATATTGACATGTCTAAACATCTGGTTTAATATTTTTTGGTACTTTGTTGTTAGTGTTTACTGTCAACTGTTGTTATCTTGGACTTTGACGTTGACATCCTGCCAGGTCGAACAGGAATGCCTCAAAACTTCACCAGCTTGATTTTTGGTTCATGTCCAATCAAAGAAAAAAAACACTGTCCCACGTCATCATTTTTGACAAACATCTGACTATCCGTCTTTCGTTCTTCCTCTTCAGTGTGGGGGCGGGCAGGACCGGCTGCTATATCGTGCTGGACGTGATGCTGGACATGGCAGAGTGTGAAGGAGTCGTGGACATCTACAACTGTGTGAAGACCCTCTGCTCTCGTCGAATCAACATGATCCAGACAGAGGTGCAGACGCTCACATGTTTACCCATAACTCTCTGTACCCAGACATGGCAGGAGACTTAGCAAATTACATCTCTTGTATTTGCATAGTCATAAGCTCTGTGGGTGTTGCAATGAATATTCAGAATGTTTAGCAGAATGTTTTTTGCCACACTTTTTCCTTCCCACAGACTTCCCACTGAGGTGCCTATTTGTTCAGAAATTTTTTCTGTGTCTTACCCTCTTGCTTGAGGGTGTCAATGATGGCCTTCTGGACAGCAGTCAGGTCGGCAGTCTTACCCATGATTGCGGTTTTGAGTAATGAAACAGGCTGGGAGTTTTTAAAAGCCTCAGGAATCTTTTGCAGGTGTTTAGAGTTAATTAGTTGATTCAGATGATTAGGTTAATAGCTCGTTTAGAGAACCTTTTCATGATATGCTAATTTTTTGAGACAGGAATTTGGGGTTTTCATGAGCTGTATGCCAAAATCATCAGTATTAAAACAATAAAACACCTGAAATATTTCAGTTGGTGTGCAATGAATCTAAAACATATGAAAGTAAAATTTTTATCATTACATTATGGAAAATAATGAACCTTATCACAATATGCAAATTTTTTGAGAAGGACCTGTATGTTCCGAAATTTACATATCCAAACTTTATTATGTAAATCCCACAGTCATTTGACTGTTAAAAACATTAGTCATTATTTACCAGATGCTTTAATTAAATCCATCCGCTAGTGTTTGTTTATGTAGAGCGGTGTATACACTCGCAGTCCCACTTTGAAACATGCCACAAATTTTGTTTGCGTTCAAACATGGAGGTTAAACAAATTCTGGTACTGGCATCTATTTACTCTGTATTGCCCTTTATCTTTCATGCATTCTTTCTCCTCTAGTCCTCTCTTTTCTATTCTCCTTGTTCCTGTTCTGATCTTTTCTCACTTCATCTATCAAGGGTGTTTTCTCAGAGGAGACGAGGGTGGCAGTGAAGGCCTCCTGCAAAACTTCAGATGATAAAATAATCGACAAAACAAAACCGAAACAGAGCAAATAGTATCAAATATTAGATTAAATTGGTTGTAAATTTTTTTTTGAAAGTACACCGTCCAACAGCAACACCAGTGCATAATACTTCAGAGGGAGGCTTCGCTTGAGCTCATTTCGAAATAAAGGTGAAAAATCACAGGAAGCAGTGCCTCCGTGTCACTGTGACTGGCTGATTATATGAGTATATGCACGTTAATCCATTGATGTCTTGCCAATCATGCACACAACAGCAAATCCACATGAATGCCTCAAACTGGATGGAGTAATTACAGAGCGAATGGCTCACCCACTCGGACATCATCATTTTCAGTCAAGTCTGAATCAAATGTAGTCTACCAAAGGAAGTATGTAGCTATATCTTTGCTCTCTCTCTCTCTACAGGAGCAGTACATATTCATCCATGATGCCATCCTGGAGGCGTGCTTGTGTGGGGAGACGGCCATCCCTGTGAACGAGTTCGCCCTGGCTTACAAAGAGATGCTGCGGGTGGATTCTCAGAGCAACTCTTCACAGCTTCGAGAGGAGTTCCAGGTCTTTGTTTCTCTCCTTCTCTCATATTGTTTTCTAATTTTCCCGGACGTGATGATCGTGAGATCTCATTGGTGGAAAAACCCACATGACTGTGCATTTAAAACATTATATATCTTCTGATTGGCTGTAATTGTGATACATTGCAAAGCAGTTTCACATTCAGTGACGACATAGAGATGCTGCGGAACCATCAATCAGAACCGACCGGTTTTTGCTCCAAACACACAATCTTTTTGTTTGTTTGTTTGTTTGTTTGTTTGTTTTATTTTGTCCAATCTCTGGCCAGCACTGATCAATCATTTCCAAAAATGTCATTTGTGTGGAAATATCAAGGAGGAAAATACTGTACCAGACACAGCACTGTTTGTGATGCTCGAGAATTTGGTCGAAAAATATAAATATTGAATTGGGGGTTGGGGTGTAAATGAATGCATCTCTGAAGGGAACTGTCTTCAGAAAAGTTTTGAGGGCATTTTTTGCCCCTCAAACCTCCAGATAATGCTTAAGTTATATTTCAAACAGAGTCTAAAGATAAGTATGATTCTTTTGGGGGCCTTTTTTTTTTGTTGCACATTAGTTTCAATAAATGACCTGAACATGGCAGGAAGTTTGAGTTCTGAAAGTTAATATTATTAACACCATAAATTGAAAAAAGGGAAATGGCATCTTTCTAATTTCTCTATAAGTATATAACTTCCGATGTTCCGAAGTTCTGTAAATGTAAATTTGCTCTGTGGAGCAAATCAAGTTTGATAGCAGCAGTCAAACAAGACGCTGAGCTACACAAAGTGTGAAATGCGCTGCCACATAGATTAATGATCAATACTGTGTTGAATAAATGTATTCTGAGTGTGGCTAGACATTCAGGGGTTATTTAAATAAAGTTTTCAGCTATAAAACAAAGGCCAGACTGTGGAACTCTCCAAAGCAAGATATGCCGACATTCTGTAGCGTATGTACACCTACGCGCATACAGTAACACAATGATTTAGAGAAAACAGAGTAATAATTAATGACAGAATGTTGGAAACACTTTCAAAACTTCTCAGAATTTTTCGTTTGTAAATGCTGGCATCTTATGTGAAAGTTCTTCAGTAAGGAGGCTATTGATTACAGAGGTTTAATCAATAATTGTTTTACTAGACTGCCAAACATAAATAATAAAGGTTGTAGTGCAAAACTTATAATAATAGAAGAAATACCTTGCATTCCTTGTCCATTGGGAGCAGTATTAAGTTGTGTTTCTCTTTGCGACAGATCCTCAGGTAGCGAAAGGCCGCTGAAGGTTATTTAATACCATTCCAAATATGTTGCTGCGAATACTTTTATTGATTCAGAGGGAGGCTGGCTGAACTATCCTTGCTTTCCTGCACTTACCTCTACATTGCATTTTTCTGACTTTACGTTCCAGGTAAATTGTAATGCATTCGTTATAAGCGTTTTCTAGCTGAGGTTTTCAAAAAAAGGAAGTATAGAAAGGCAGATTTGGATTACAGGGTGTAGATTTTGCTGTAACTCTTAGGTGTTGATGGAGGATATTATAATGGGATTTGTACATCTATATCACAACTATATCTTTTCTCGTGAATAATGGCTATATGATCCTTGGCTCTAGAGGAGAACAGCAAATCTCTTTACCTTTTGGTTTGCACTGGGAGAACAGTGCATGTGTCTGTTTGAATAGCACAGTTTTCCCCCCTGAGCTCATAGAAACTCTTTATTATGAACTGAGGTTGGCCTGATTTTGTTTGGTAATAGCAGTAACAGTGTGGAGGAGTCTTTTTTAATGCGTTTTAAAGCTAGATCCAAAAGCTGTTGCTGGAGTTGAATGCACATCTGCGGTCACCAGATGCACAATGCTATTAGTTTATAATGGAAATCTTCATAATCACCAATGTGCCAGCAGGAATCACTCTTGTTTTCTCTCAACTTTCTTTCTTTCTTTCTTTCTTTCTTTCTTCCTTTCCTTCTGCTTTTTTGTTTTCATGTTTTTTTTAAGAATGTGCCTACTTTTTGTGAAAAGAAGAATAATTGTGAAAAAATTTAAATAATTGTGAAAAAATTTAAATAATTGGCACTTTATGTTAAAAAATGCTACTTTATGGGTTAAAATAGAATGCGACTCTTGTAGCCGAGTCTCTTTACATGATTTGTTATGTTCTTCTATTCCTATAAAATTTTCTCACTATTCTTCAAACCCTTTAGTTTTGCACAGCCTAAAAGTTTGGCAACAATTTAGAAAACACTTTGGCTTTCAGAAAATGTCGGGTCTGTCTCCCATATATAAAAATCCTTCTTTTATATCTTCCATTTCAGATGGAGCCTTCGCATTATGGTTTAAAAGGGGCATTGAAGATATTAATGACCTCTTCCACGATAATACTTTTGTAACTTTTTCATATTTATCAGATAAATTTAATCTCCCGAAAACTCACTTCTTTAGATATCTTCAGAATCGTGAATTCATAAGAAATAGATTTTCTCACTTTCCTCATGCACCTCTGAAACAAGAAATTGATAAAGTTTTAGAAATAAAAGTCTCTAAAGGTGCTGTCTCCAATATTTACAAAACTATTTTTTCATTTCCTGCACTCTCAGATTTTTCAGCCATGTCTAAAATTAAGCAGAATTGGGAATCAGATCTTAATCATATTTTTACTGATGAGGAATGGTCAAAGGCCCTTTGTCGTGTACACACCACCTCTATTTGCGCTCGCCACTCACTAATACAGTTTAAACTGTTACACAGAATATACTGGACAAAAGCTAAACTGTCTAAAATAAACCCGGATCTCGATCCTACGTGTGACCGATGTCGACAAGCCCCGGCTACTCTTTATCATACTTTTTGGCTTTGCCCAGCGTTGACATCTTTCTGGACATCAATTTTCAAGTCAGTTTCTGACGTTTTTAATTTAGATGTTGAACCGTGCCCTTTAGTGGCACTATTTGGTCTTAATCCCGCAAAGGTGTCCTTATCATCTTTACAGTCAAACGCTTTAGCTTTTTGCTTAATAATTGCCAAAAGGCTTATACTGAAGAACTGGAAAAATCATTTTCCACCCAGCTACTCCCATTGGATGCACGACCTGTTGTAGTGTATTCAAATATAAAAAATTAGATTTACAATGATTGGTAGAACAGAACAATTTCACATGATTTGGCAACCTTTTCTTTTGTACTTTGAAAAATATTAAGTTTCCTAGAAATAACCCTTTACGTAACCACTCCTCTGTTTTTGACCCTTGCTGATTTTGTCCTCTCTCTCGTCCCTGTTTGATTAAGAATCCGAGTACATAAAAAAGGGAAACAATTGTATTTGGTTTTCTTGACAGCTGGCAGTGATTGTTTAAAAAAAGGTGCAAAGTTTTTTTGTTTTTTTTTCTTAGTAATATTTACAGTTTTTGCTGTATTTTATATATTTTGCTACCACACTGTACATGCATAATACATTAATACTATTCTTACTTGTATTGTTTTGTAACATACTAGCATGTTTGGAAGCAACCATTTATAATTCCTTTGTTTCTTTTGTTTTTTATTGTTGAATCAGAGAGTAAGATATCTGCTTATTTTCATGTATTTCTTGGTCTATATGTCGAAACAAACACTGTATTGTCTGTCTTTTATCATCTCTCTGATTGGGGAAAAATCAATAAAAAAGAGCTAAACTAAAATAATGCTACTTTATCAGAATAAATGCAGCTCAATTTCTCCCAGTTGTGACTGTTTTTCTCACAATGTAACTATTTCTTGTAATTGTGACTTTATATCTCTCATTGTGACTTGTGATCACATTATTTATTTATTTACTAAGAAGCTTGCTTCCATAGGTTTTTGTGCTTTCTTTTTGATCTTCTGTTTTTCTTTTCTTCTATTAAATCATGAAGAATCAAATTTTGCGTTTCCAGAACTCTTAATGTCTTCCCCAGTCCAAAAAGAGCATTTGGAACAGTTGTTTTAGTATTATTTATGTAGTCATATACTATTTGATATTTTGAATTAGCTATTTTTTTTATTTTAATTTCTGTTTATTTTAGTAATTTTGTTATGTGATTTTGTCATTGTTATAAAAATATTTAATATTTCCATTTAGCTTTATTTTTTAATGTATATTTTTTTTAATGTTTATACTTTTTAGTAAAACTTCAACTCATTTTATTTCAATTAGCTGTCAAGACCAACAATTCTAGTTTTCATTTAAAAGTTTTTTTTAGTTTAATTTTTCCATCTAATATTTATTTTATTTTATATAGCTTTATTTCAACTTTTAATAGTTTTAGTTAACAATAACAAAACTGATTTAAAATGTCTCATTCTAAACTACTGCAACTTTTTGATGTCATATGGATGCATCATCACAATAATAAACCCATTGACCACAAACACTGCAAAGCTTAATTCGTCAACATCATTTCATTTCTTTTTCCCTCAGACGCTAAACTCTGTGACACCTCATCTGGACGTTGAGGAGTGCAGCATCGCCTTGTTACCACGAAACCGCGAGAAGAACCGAAGCATGGACGTTCTCCCTCCTGATAGGGCCCTCGCCTTTCTGGTGACCACCGAGGGCGAGAGTAACAACTACATTAACGCAGCACTGATGGATAGTTTCCACAGGCCCGCTGCTTTAATTGTCACCCCCCACCCGCTGCCCGGCACGACCTCTGACTTCTGGAGGCTGGTGTTTGACTACGGCTGCACCTCCGTAGTCATGCTGAACCAGCTGAACCAATCTAACTCTGCCTGGGTAAGCCAAAGCATCCACAGCCACCAGAACTTCCACTACAGCCCCCAAGAGGACTTTGGGGTTTTTTTCTTCTTCAAAATACATCTTTATCGGTTGCCTTTTTGCATTCGCATCATCGCATGTCCTTTGAAGTCGTTTAAGCTATTTTGTCCCCGGCTTCTCTTAATCTCCCTGTGAAGTGTTATATATTCATAAGCCTATAGTCAAGTCTCATTTACATACAGCTTTCCTTTGAGTTTGCGGAGTGGCGTTCCGGAGCTCTTCTTGATCACGGCTCTCTGAAAACCCTGACGTGCGCTAACATGCCGGCAGTTACTCAGTGTCATTCTCGCAGTCGATCTGTTCGTTTTTCTCTCTGTGGTGGATTAACGTATCTCCCTCTTCTTCATTCACATGATTGCTCTCTGCAGTCCATAAGTGTTAATATTTATCACCTCACTTGCCTCGCTGTCATTAATGTTCTTCCTCTTTCTTGTCTGTCTCTGCCTGTTTAATTTCAGCTCAGTTCAGTTTAGTAAGACTACAGAGTTGCATATGTATAGAAGCTGATTTCTAAGGCTGCAATATATTCCAAATACAGTGGAGTCAAAATATTGATGAGATTTGAATGATAAAAATGGAATGATTTCATGTATCACATTGTTAAGCCCAAAGTATACTTCGTTTTTTTCTATAGACTATAAAAATATATGGACATGTGTCCATGACGTCACCCGTAGGCTTCTGAAGAGCATTTTTGAAGCCCAAAGTGGGTAGAGCCTGCCAACGCCATCTTGGAAGCGCGTCACTCCAGGATAACCGAAAATGGGAAAGACGCGGGATTAGCTGAGGTGATGTGACGGCTAACAGACAGTAGACAAACGGCTGGTAGTGACATCACCGGCAATCCACCTGCCACTCATGTGGCTGCGCTCTTAATTCTGAAGAACTTTAAGGCTTAATAAAACTTAAACGGATGAGTTATAAAAAAAAAAAATCACCCCCTTAACAGTTGTCATGAAGGGAATTCCTGAATTGCAGTTTGAGTCATTTCCGTGTTGGATTCAAGAGAGAGACCGGAAGGTTGCCACTTGGTTTTTACATCTGTGTGATGCAAATTTCGTCACCAGAATAGTATGTGCAGGTCTCACATGCTCATTGAATTTGTTTTGCCCTAATCAGTTGTTCCGCAAGGCCGCACGGTTGTTTCACAATAAAAATTTTAACTAAAGAGATAGAACAACAACAAAATACCATAGACTGCAACAACAACAAACGCCTGCATTGACAAGCGCTTGTGTGAGGGGATTATGATATAGCCGCAACTGTAGTTTGAAGAGCACAAAGACATTTTTATGGGTCATAATTTCTGGAGAAAAATTGTGGAGACACTGGACAAAGATTAAACTTTCTAGCATGCATGTGTCGACTTCCTGTGTTCGCACACTTTATCGAATGGAGTATAATTTGAAAGGCTACGCGTTCGACTGTACACATACGTACAGTCATAATCCCATGAGCGTCGGAACCATTGTATGTGGGTGGGACAAGACGCACCCACTTTTTAAAACCAATGATATTGGACCCACTCACTTTTACCATCTTTAATTCAGCTCATATGTCTGTTCACTTTTCAGATCGTCCTCAGTCAAATCCATTCCACTCGAGGAATGCCCCAATAAATTAAACTCCATTCCGCGCTTTAGCTACAGCCTTTATTTCCAAAATGCTGCTTCCTCAAATCCATTCCACTTGGCTCATATAAATTAAACTCCGTGTTTTCACTTCTTGTGCTTGCTGTACTGTTGTAGTTGTTGTACCAGTGGACATCGTTTTAGGCTATTAAAGCAATTGTTTAATTAAAAGGCACCAGAATACAGGAAATGGCATCTACTCCTCTAAAACTTTTCTGGGGGAGGACCCATCCACATTTTTTATTTTTTTTATTTTTTTTGCTTCTGACGCGCCCATGCATAAGCTTATAGTCAAGTCTCATTTACATACAGCTTCCTTTTGAGTTTGCAGAGTGGCGTTCCGGTGCTCTTCTTGATCACGGCTCTCTGAAAACCCTGACGTGCGCTAACATGCCGATGATCTGAGGATTTGTGCTACCGGCTCAGATTGTGCTTCAGTATGTGTAAAAAAACAAAGTATACTGTGGGCTTTAGATCCAAAATCGGTAGAATTTTTATTTTATTTTGGGGGTTGGCCTCTGACTGTCTTGCATGATCATAATAAGTTCAACAGCTATACTGTTAAATATACTGTCCTTATACTGATTCTTCCTTTTCACTACTCGATTCCTTCAGAATCCCATTTTTGCATAAACCCCTTAACCTTCAGAACTCTTTCCTTCCTCAACCGCATTCCTTCTAAAAAACACTTTTCATCCTAAAACACAATTTCTCTCTGGAACCTCTCCATCCACAACCCTTTTTCGACATTCCATCTAGAACTTCAGAACCACTTTTCCTGCTCCCTCTAGTACCCGTTTCTCCCTAGAATCCCTTTCCCTGAAGAACCCTTTTTCTTTTCTTTCTTATTATTCTCTCCTTTTTATTTTAAGGATCCATAAAGCGTGAATGGGTTTCAAACACCTTTGTGAAAGAAACTTGACCTTGAAAAATCCATCCAGAAATAATCAAGAACTTGTAATGCCAAATTATGGCTTCTAAACACTTATTCATCCATTCTCTCTCTTTCTCCTCCTGTCTTTTTCTCTCCAGCCTTGTATGCAGTACTGGCCTGAACCAGGTCTTCAGCAGTATGGTCCTATGCAAGTGGAGTTTCTGTCCATGTCTGCAGATGAGGACATCATCACCCGCCTTTTCCGGGTCAAAAATGTGACGAGAGTGAGTTCCATCAATTATCATTCACTCTCTTCCATAAAAATGTATCTCATATTTCCCCTGTACATCATAAGCTTTGCAGACCCTTAATATACCCTTAAGTTAATAGAAAGGTAATCACTTAATCATCATTTTACTCACTTCAGAAAATTGCTTTAATTGAGCAATTATGCAAAATTACAGTATACAGAAGCATTTACAAATGAAGTTTACTGACTTGATTCTTTTGGGCCTCTAAAGGTACACATAAGGTAAAAAGGCATCCAGCTGTGCAAATGAGCCTTTTCATTTTCTTTCCAAAAATACATAGATTCCAAGTAATTTCCTGTGAGAATTCTTTGCATCACCACCACAGGGCTTTAATGATATTCTGCAATAATACATTTTTCAAACCTTTCAAACCGGTTGATCATTATGTTGTGCCATTTAACTGTCAGCTTAATTCCTTACGTTTAAAAAGTGCGGAAATTGAGATTTTTATGTAATCTTTGAAAAGCTTTAAAAGCATTTTGAGGCCTTTTATATTACTCTGTTAGCCATTATGCCATGTTACATTCATATCACGCTTTAATAGACTACGAGATAAAGTGGTATAATAAATAGGGTTTGTCAGTCCAATATATTTTGTCAGGCAAAGCTACAAGAGCAATTAAAGAACAGAGGAAAAGCTATTTCAAAATATCCATTTTCATACCATCAGCACATGACACTTCATATTGCGCCACTTTTGCAGGCAAGGACAGATGGCGAAATAAGTTTCCGTAAGCCTGCAGATATGAAATATACATTAATGAGCGTGCCACAGAAGGTCATTTTTACCACTTTCAATTTGCCCCAGCTTGTCATTATTGTAAGGACTAATTTTGTTCTGTTTTTCTCTTCGAATGTTTGATGGCAGTGCTCTTTGGCTATTATAGACATCTGCAGTTTCCTCATTGCTCAATGTTCTTTTGAGAGATGTGAAGGTGTTAATGCTTTGGCATGCTGCGTGTCTGCGGAACATTAGAAACCAAGGCAATTGAGGGGCAAAGGCATTTTCAGCACTACAGAGAGAATTATGGGTGTGTGTGGATGGGATGCTTGTGATTGTGGGCGCATGTGTTATTCATATCTGACATCTCTATTACTCAGATTGTGTGGTAGAGAATGTTAGTGTATACTGCTTCTGCTTTAAACGGTGTGCCCTTTCTGTGGTGTTGCCATGTTCACTTGTGCATATTAACATGGGGGGGGGGGGGGGTATATGGGAATATGCGAATATGAATTCACAAGTGGCAGCCACGGGTTGTGATTATCCAGGAAATCTTACATAATAATGATCAAATTAAATCTTACATATTAATTTAATTTTTCATATTATGTGTCATGATGCGCTTGGCTAATTTTAATGATTAATTAAACAATGAATAAAAACAAAATGGTTTGTAGACTGATGTACATCAGGGTAAAAGATATCGGAATATAGAGGTAGAGGAACATTTTCTAAACCTGATCAAGAATGTTAAATCGTCTGCTTTGGGAACCAAAAATTAATTCTGGGAAATTAAAATTGTTAAAATTGCCGGTTTGTTATTTAATTTTATTTATTTATAATTTTATAATAAAAGACCCCTTAGGTCTTAAAAGTCAACGCAATTCTTATTCTGCCTATCAAATTGACGCTCGTTGCGTCTAAAAGTCACCATATTCTAATTGAACACAAATGAGATTCAGTGAGGGCGGTTATTATCATTTGAATAGGCCTTAAAAGTTCTTTAATTTGGACATAACTTGATAATACATCTTCATTTATCCTAGTTTAATATCTTCTGCCATATATGCAATTCCTAATAATTGTTTACAAATTGGAAGAAGATTTGGACAGAAAAATCATTATGTCAGACTTGTTAAAGATATGCGTGTCACTCAGCTATGGTCAGTGTGCTCACCTTCTCCCAGCAACCCTTAGGGCAGTTTTGGGGTGTGCCTCAGGGCTCTATATTAATTCCACTTGTGTTTTAAGCCAAAGCAGACATGTATCAGGGCCAGCCTTATAGTGTTTCTTCCCCACCAGAGTGAAACTCTTTCCCAGCAGACTCATTCATCACAACCTAAACACTGCTGACTTGGCACTGCTGAGACCTCAGCATGGAGAACAGCCCTATGCTACTGTACACATCCATAAACAAGCCCAACTGCACAGCTGGCGATGCATTACTGATCGTGACCTTTCCTTTTCCCCCATCTCATCCATGCAAAGCTGCAGGAGGGTCAGCTGGTCGTGTGCCAGTTCCAGTTCCTGCGCTGGTCTGCGTATCGTGACGTGCCTGATTCCAAAAAGGCCTTCCTCAACCTGCTGGCTAGCGTACAGAAGTGGCAGAGGGAGTGTGGGGAAGGTCGTACAGTAGTCCACTGCCTGTGAGTAGTATGCGACATGTTTTTATTAATTTACACCATCTTATAATATAACGCCTGCTGAATTTTCATTTATGGCTCTTAAGTGTTTTCAATACATTTGTTGTAGTCTTATTAGTTGAATTTAAATTAGTTCAGTTATGCCTAAAAATAAATAATTTAACCAAACATCTACTTTTTATTTCTTCTGGTGGACAACAAGAGTCAACTTCCATTGTGTCTGTTTTGGTCTATACATTCAGTTAATGCCAATGAATACTGTTCATAGTGTTAATACAAACAGATTAAGTAAGCTTCCATTTTGCTCATTAAAATTGCATGCAAATAAATTAGGTTGTGACAGTGTGATCCAGAGCTGATTTTAATTAGCTAAACTGAACAAACAAATTGCTCTTTTTGAGTGTGTTCTAACATTACTTTGTGAGTGTATTGGTTTGACTGTTGTTTTGCATTCTGTCCATTGATTTCTGCAGAACAGTAATATACAAATGCAACTGTGTATATTGTGATGTCATAAACTTTATGTACTGCTAATCAGATACAGACAAATATAATGAAAAACAAACAAAAAACATCAAATCAGCTTAATGATGTGATCCTGCTGTGTTCAGCGAAATCTTTTACTTCCGCCATGTGTCTTCTGCAGTGTGTCATTGATTGATATCTCCTCAAACCACTGATGCAAACAGATTTTTTTTCTGCTTGTACAGTGAGATGTGTCTAGTCTAGCAGGTGCACTGACACTCTCCATCAGTAATACAGGTAGTGGAAGATTCATGAGCCTGTGTTTCTCAAAAGACTTGCCCATTTGAGATTTTATTATCTTTGAAGTTATTCTTTATAATTGAAATATTGCTTTTCAATTCATGAGTATGAATGTACAGTGAATTGGCTACCCTGCACAGGAAGCTGAATTTTACTTGGAATTGTAACTACAGGAAGGGGAATTCACCCAATTTTAAAGGTTCAAAGGTCTGTGGTCAGTAAGAATTAAATAATAATAATAGTAATAATAATACTTTTACTTAGCAAGTACGCATTAAATTGATTAAACCTGACAGTAAAGACATTAATAATGTTACAACAGATTTCTGTGTCATATAAATGCTGTTCTTTTGAACCTTCTATTCAGCAAAGTATCCTGAAAAAACGTTTTTTGCTTCCATAAAAATATTAAACATGAACTTTTTTCAACATTGATAAAAATATAAATTTGTTAAAGGGTTAGTTTACCCAAAAATGAAAATTCTGTCATCATTTACTCACCCTCATATCGTTCCAAACCCAAGGCCTGGACACACCAAGCCGACGGTCGGCCATCGGGCAACGTCAGGCAGTTTTGAGTTTTGGCTTAGTTTTTCCATCAAAAGTGATGAAATCGAGCAAAGACATCAAGACAGCACTGACAGAAGGATGTTCTAATTTTGTCATCTTACCTGAGCATTCGAATGTGCAAATATTTCATAATAATATGAGCCGACTTGAATGAAGAAAGTGATCAACATGATTGATATTCAAAATGGCAAGCAAGCGCTGCGTTGTTTATGGTTTGTATATCAGCAGTCCTAGTTTCGGTTTCCCTTTTTGAATGAAGAAAATTGACTATTCATATCTGCTGATATAGACAGATATTTACTGACACGCAGGCACAGAACACATGTTCTAATTGACAGTCGCCTTTAGTCTCTTTGGTGTGTTCAAGCACAGCTTTTGGCCGAGACTCAGTCGACGAAAGGCAACAAAAGTCAGCTTTCATCACCGCTAGTTCTTTGACGTCGGCTTGGTGTGTTCCTGGCTTAAAACTTTCGTTCATCTTCAGAACACAAATGAAGTTTTTTTTTTTTTTTTTATCCGAACAATTACCAAGCAACTACCACTTTGATGCTTAAACAGATCGGAAAAAAATAATCCATATGAAATGAGTGGCAGTTCTATGAACTATAAAAGGCAGTATCATTAAATAAATTACCGGTAACAAATGAATTAAATGTAGTTCAATTCAAATGATGGCATATAATATTCAGCTAAAATAGTTCAAAGAAATTATGAGCCAAAACAAATATAAGAGATCAAAAGGGAAAGATAAAAGCATCGTGATACCCCTGAAGAGCAAAAAATAAATGAACTAATCAAAGAGATAAAGGACTAAATATAAGAGAACATTTTGTGATTTAAACAAATATATATATTATTGACCTGATATGAACATTTCACACAAGCTTTATTTGAACTCAGATTGCCCACAGATAAGTGGTCCAGGGCATTTCATAAGAGCACGTGGACTGTCCTTCAGGTCACGTTCTGGCCTTGCATATTGTTGAAGTGTCGTCTCCTCGCAGCGGCCCGAGTGATGGCCGCTGTGCCCTTGAACAGCACACTTAATCCTTGTCTTCGTAGTGTTATCTGTGTCTCCTGTGACACCTATCTCTGTTTGCCAGTGAGTCAGATAAGAGATAATTATATGCAAAATACCAAATTCCTGTATACCTTTCCAAACAAATCATGAACAATATCCTGATGTAAACAAATTAAACACACAAAATGGTTCTGAAATCAAATGTTTTCTAAACAAGGATCTTAGCCTAGGAGTTAAAGGTGCAGTGTGTGATTTTTTTTTTTTTTTTTTTAGCGGCATCTAGCGGTTCGGTTGCGAGTTGCACTAATGGCTCCGCCCACTGCTCACCCCTCCCTTTCGAAGAAGCTACGGTGGCTAAAACGGGACAAACATATCGCCGACTGAGACAGCAGAGAATAGCCAGAATAAGCCGAGAGTGTGTAACATTGTCACTGTTTCTGTACCACAGTCCATTATAAACCACATCATGGATAAAGTTTACAAAGCCATAGTCAGGTGAGGGTCTTAATATATAATATAATAATAGTAATCAGCTGATTGTCTCACAAACGTAACCAGCACATTTCTCTCCACATAGCAAACCCATAATACAGCGATGGAGTAGAACCACATGAAACTATGCAACTATATTTTTTTCTAAAAGGGTAGTAAAAGTTTACCTGGCTAATATGAGCTTACTGTGGCTGAGCTGGTTAAAGTGTAAAGCCTTGTTTAAACTCAACGCGTCCGCATGAGCCCAAAGATGCGCGCGGCAAAAATGACATGATTGTAACAGCGAGCGCGCCTCCGCATCCCTTAGACACCATTTACTACACACAATAGGCTTTTTTTCTCTGATTTTGAAAACTCTTCGCAAACGAGTTCAAATGCTTCCAGGATCGACTTGTCGCGATCGACGGGTTGGTGATTCCTGTAACATACTGTTTTACGGTCAATGAAAAGAGTACTAATCAGCTGTCTCACGAACGCAATCAGCACATTTATCCCCACATAGCAAAGCCATAACACAGCGAAAAAATCCAACTACATATTTTACACCACTGACAAGGGAAAGTCACTACTCACGGTGTCTATCTGGCTTCTAGCTTTCTGCGGCTTCTCTTTCAAGGTAGTGACGAAACGCGCTCTGTAGCGCTGTGTGTTCGCTGTCGGCTACGGTAGAAACATGGCGTCACAATATAGCAACCTTCATAGAAGGGGATTCCCATGCCTATTTAGATATAAATGACTCATTCTAAGGTAATACAAACTTAACGGTTCATTAAGTAAGGTCTTTATACACCACTAAACACATAGTTATGGATCTTATATTGCATTTCTGTCAATAGATCCACAGAAATATTACACACTGGACCTTTAACATTGTCGTTATCCTTTTAACCACACACTCCACTTCCCCCACATCTTTGTCCCTGGGTCTCACTCTTGCCCACCGAGCCGTCTCATCTGGAACCCCAGGCACGAATTCCCTTCCCATCGCCGCCCAGAAGCACATCACTCAAAACTGTCACATAGTGTTACAAACCACAGGCAGATAGAAGAGCTTATGGAGATGAAATCAATTATGCTTTAATACAGAACAGCGCAGGCCTTTCTCCGCGCTAAATCCACAGCTGCCAAAGCACTGACTGCGATTGATTATCTCAGCGTTGCCTCATCTTGCTGCCGCTGTCGTGCCGAACCAATACACAGCAGAAGATCTTCAGAAAGCTCTTTGTATGCCTCTCGCGCAGGCTGGTTTCATATTAACTGGATGTGTAATATTTCTATTGTAGACTGAATATCAGTATGCAGCACAAGCCAGATCTTTTTCTTCAATGTCTGTCTCTTCTTTGCTCATGACAGACGGGGTTTGTTGTATTCGTGTATGTCTAGGAATGGCGGTGGCCGCAGTGGAATGTACTGTTCCAGCAACATCCTGATGGAGATGATCCAATACCAGAACATGGTGGATGTCTTCTATGCTGTCAAGACTCTTCGTAACGCTAAGCCCAACATGGTGGAGACACTGGTAGGTACAAAAGTTCAGAAAGTCTTTGCCTTTCAAATAAATACCCAAATACCAAAAATCATTAGTTGATCAGGGCCTTTTTAGAAAGTTCATATAGGCCCAAGACTTTTTACCGGTGATCCCCCTTTTCCCTGCGATCCCCCTTTTCCCTGATCCCAATTGAGTAGGCTTTACTATAAGAGCAGGGGTTTTCAAATCTGATGAGTAACACCCTAACTAAAATAACAAGGCAGCTACAATAAAATAATATTATAAATGATTTCTGAAAGCAGAATGAAATATCACATTGTATTTTATTAATACCTTAATTGCAAATGTAATCTGACAGCTCATACCATTATACCATTTTACCACACTACCATTTAAAAGTTAGATTATACTATATATAGTAATACTAATCCCGTGCGAATAGACCGCTGTAAATATGTACGTAAATATTTAGTCATTTCCTGTTTAAAAGTAGTTTTCCGCGGTTTTCCAAGTATGGAGACACTTGAAAAAGCGTTCAGTTGCGTTCTAGACGCTGGGACAAGTCTGTGGCAAAACTCAAGTGTTTTCCACATACCATTCAGATCAGAAAGAAGATCGAAAGCACTTGTTAGAGGCACGAAACATCTTTTAGCGTTAGGTAAGTGCCTATGATTTGATTTGATTTATGATTTTTTTTATTGAATTATATCCAGAAAGCCTTAAAACATAAAAAAACAAAAGGCATCAAAATACAATCGAGGATTAAAACACAATAAAGTCCAGGACTTATTTCCATTGTGGTCCTCTACACATAACGTCAAGACAAGACAATTACATATTGTGTGATAATCAATGACACAACATACTGTACAAACATTTTCTTAAATAAGCAAAATTATAGATGATAACTGTCTCCTGGTTCTATTTCGCTACCCTCTCTAATAACCAATCCTTGGTCCTCTTTTTAAAAGAATTAATGCTTAAAATTACTTTAATTTGCCGATCTAGCTTGTTCCACTGAACAGCCCCTATATAGGCAAATGTTTTTTTCCCTAACATTGTCTTGAATGCATAAGGACAGAGGTCTGATATACTGCCACGAGTGTAAACAGTGTGTGTGTCCTTCACCTTAGTAATAAGACACAACAAATAATTTGGGACTTTACCATACAATATTTTATGGGTCATGGTCAGTCTTGACATAATAACGCGTGACTCAACAGGGAGCCAGTTAAGCTCAATAAATTGTGACCTACCTATATGAGACCTATGGCCCAAATTTAGAATTACTCTTATTAAATTATTTTGTGCTGGTTGCAGCCTTCCTTTAAGTCGTTTTGTAAGGCCTTCAAACCAGGAAGTGCATGCATATTCAAACTGGTTTAAAATTAAAGCATTAGCTAAAATGATCATTGTTGACCTATCTAAAAATGTAGAATTTCTAGCTAAAAACTTTATACGCCCAGTGACTTTACTCAGAACCTTATTGGCCATCATCCTGCCATCCAAGTTGTTTTCTAGGATGCAACCCAGGTATTTTACTGACGTTTTTGTACTGACCTCAATATTATTCAAAATGACCCTAAATTTCGAGCATCTGTTTAGTTTATATTTTGAGCCAAAGAGAATGGCCTCTGTCTTTTCAAAATGTAGAGACAGCCTATTGTCAATCAGCCAGTTGTTAATTACCAACACAATCCAATCTGAAGTTAATTAATACATCGTTTGACTGGACATAACTGTTTGATATATATAAATAAAATATAGGTTATATGTGTTTGCGCACGTGATCTCAGGAAGCAACGTAATACACACATTACACCAACAGGAGGTTGACGGCGATGCGCAAATCAAGTTTCCCCTCCCACTTCTGCTAGTTTTACTGAGATATCTTATCCCGTACGAATTGGCCATTAATATTACAGACGTGCTGTGGTAAAATTACATTACTCCATCTACCCTTGTTAATCCCGTCCGAATAGGGCTTTAGTTGGCATGTACAGGTAGTTGCAAAGTTACCTATAGTCAAAAGAATGTTTAAAAGGGACCATCAAAATAAAGTGTTACCTTTTGATCAAATAAATCCAGCCTTGGTGACCATGCAAAAACAGGACAAAAATATTAACTGTGTTGTATACAAAATTATAGAAGTGAATTATTGCACTAATTCTGTCGTTTCTCTGTGTGTGTGGTGCAGGAGCAGTATCGTTTCTGTTATGAGCTGGTTCTGGAGTATTTGGACTGCTTGGAGGTCAGATAGCGGGTTTCCCCCCACCCAACCCCCCATGCTGACCTCACTGCATGGAGCAGGACCGCCGGCAGGCTCACTCTACACCCCCTCATCCCCCTCTGCTTCCCGTCTTTCTGTCGTCTTACCCAGATCAAAAAGCAGAAGGAAGCAAACGGGACAAAAAAAATGAGGGGTTCTCTGCCGGTTCTCTTTTTTTACCCCAAACATCTAAATATGTTACATCCCTTTCTGTCATGGCTGTTTTTTTTTTCAGTTTAGTGACATTTTTTACATTTTCCTCAAAGCTGTGAGCGGTTCCAGAGCCTGGCTTGGTGCGGTGTGGTTGGTTTACCTCTGCTCGCAGAGATAGTGGGCTGTTTCTAAAAACAGCGGCTTTATTTTACACTTGCCTGTTTCTCTCCGGCTGGCTGGACTGAAGAGCAGAAATAAACATCACTTGGAGAAAATCTCTTCATGTGCAGTGCAGTGCAGATGAGAGTCGGGCATCTGTACCGGGGCTCTTAAAAAGGAGTCGGGCACCTGCCATGCCCCTTAAAAAGCGCCAAAAGGACAAAACACACATGCATGCACAAACGCTGACATCCACACACATCCACACACAGATTCAACCAGCTGACAGCTTTCCATCAACTGCCTATCAAGACGTCGATGCCTCTTAAACGCAAAGGACACGCTTTTCCCCAACGTTTTCCGCATCTCTGAGGCTTGGTTCTTGTATCAGCAGAGGCGGAGTTTATTACTATCTATGGTGCCAAATGTCTCAAGAGGAGATTGACAGGAGGGTCAGGCGGCCATGTTGCCCAGCTGTGGCTTTCCTATCTTGTTGTGGCTGTTGTCTTTTTTCCTCACTTGTATATATACTTACCGTCTGCTGGAAATCCCTGACGTCTTAAGGTATAAGTCTCAAGTGCTAACAGTGGCCCTGTGTGCTTAAAGCAAAGGAAGTACATTAACAAGGGGCAGACATGATGGCATTCTAAAGCTTGCGGTGGATTACACCCTGACCTTTTTCCTCTTACTCAATGGTTTTGAGAGAGCGCAGTTAATAGTCTTTTTACAACGGTGCTGCGAAACAGGGAACAGAGGCGAAACTGTTTCAGAAGGGAGGAGAAAGGGACCAAAAAGAACACCGGCAATCTTCTTCTATTCACTTGTAACTATTTATCGGACTGACTCGTGTTCTTTGAGTGGATTTTGTTTAACAATTGTGCAGCTTTGAGTGTACAGCTGAATCCTGGGCTCAAGATTCTTCAAAGCATCCCTTTAAGTTATACATTCACAGTCCATTTCTGTTCCATTGCAGTTTTCGATGGGTTTAGTTGCTTTTTTCCTTTAATAGCTGGACACATGATGGTTGATCGTTTGACCATCGAGTGTGCATTCCATGAATACAGTACTGTTGTGTCTCATGAAAGTTTTTCAACCATCAGTTACAAGCCCCATTTTAGCTCACTTCAAAACTTTTTAACCATATATAGCTTTTATTCCACTCTTATTGAACAAGAAGTTATTTTATGATATTTTTTTATTATTATTTTATGCTACAATTACACATTTTTATTTAATTTTGACATTTCATTGTTACTGCTACATTGTAAAATCATACAAATCTGGCTTTTAAACTTGATTTGATATGTTTGGTAACAGGGTTACATGAAATTGCTCATATAAAATTGTACCTTGTGACTATCTGAAGGTAAAGATCATATTTTCTAAAGCCGAAGAACCTTCTTTCACTGTCTATTGGTTGAAAAGAAAAGAAAAAATCTTTATTTTTTAAGAGCTTCAGGCTGTGTTTTGTACCTTATTCGTGGAAGGTGCCAGACAATTTAGTGCAGGCAAGTAGAACTGACAGCCAACTGACAGCACAGTTCAGTGATTAAACTAGCCTACCACATTTCAATGGCGATAAATACAGTTTGCTATTTTTAACTTCAAGCACTAAGTATAAATGCTGAGAGTATCCACATCAGTATTACACTCGCATCTCTCAAATTGTTATGACCCCAACTGTGAAATTGCAGTATCAGCAAGATGCCAAGTTAGCAAACCACAGGCGTTTTCCCAATGATTACATTACTCTGCATAAAGCATCTCAGATGCCTGGCTGCCCCGGTGCACACTTGGGTGACAGCATGAAATTCCTGATTATATTAACAAGCTAGGGAAAGGGACACCCAAAAATGAGAAGTCTGCCATTATTTACCAATCCTCAAGCCAAAATTATGTACTAGTTCCAAACCTATATTTCTTAATTTCGTACGTGAAACAACATTTTGATGAATTTAAAATCGTATGGGATGACACGATGATAGAATTTTCATTTTGGGGTAAACTGTTCCTCTAAGGGAGCCATAGAAAATATTGATTGATTGAAGAGGCTACAAAGACAGTGTTGTGACTTTCTTCACCAAATCCCCCCCATCCCCCCCGTGGACTTTCATGGAAAGTGCCTGGTGGAAAGTATGTGTACATATAGATGTATATTTGTGTTCTGTGAATAGTATGTGAATAAAGTTTGTTTGGCCAGATTTAACCATTTAAAAGTAACAGAAAGAGTTGAATGTACTGTTCTGTATAAGACTTTTTTCCTAAATATGCCGCCAAAAGATCTGACACATGCTCAGTCAGCTGAGAATGATCTCTAAAAGCCATTCCAAAGTCGCCCCTTCAGAAGGCCCATTCAGTCACTTTAAACCCCTCCAATGATTTTTAAAAAAAAATTTTTTTTATCATGCTCATTCCAAAGACATTAGCCAACTTCTACTGGTAGTCACCTATTCTAATACCGCATAACTATCCCTAGTGTCTCACTATGAGAGAGGAAGGACTTTCGCCACTCTTGACAAATGTTGAGCCAGGTCCTTGTTTTTTGTGCGTTTAGTTTGTTTGTTTCCTTCCAAGTATTTCTGTATGATACTGAATGAATTGAAAAAGAACTGTGTTTTTGACCATGTGTTTGTGGGACAAGAAGAGGACATGGAGGCTTATATCTCATGGGGAACTGAGGGTTGGGGTGGGACGGGGTGTTCAAACAACAATAAAATGTTCTAAGACTGTAAATGTCTTATTGGAGCATTCATTTATTCAACCTCTTGTGTGTTTGTGTAGCTTTAAAGGCAACACTAAATATATTTGTTTACATTAGTAAATGCATTGGGTGTCATGAATTTTTTATTAGAATTTTGTCTGTATATACATTTTTAACATTTCAAGTTGTATACATTAATGTATTTTGAACGGACATGAATTAATGAACAATCTTATATTTATAAACTAATCTAGATCAACAAATGCTGTAAATCTGGTTCATTATTAGTTTATACCTAATGCATTAACTATTGTTAACCAATTAAACTTTTTTATTCTGTTTTCAAACATTTTAAATTGAGTACAGATTGTGTAAAATAAGTTCTAATTTGATTGAATTAATAATTAATTCTGTATTGGTAGCCAATGAGCTTACTGCCCAACGTTCAAATTATTGCCTATTGTTTGCTGTAGAAGTTGCAGCATGCTATCAGAAACCCTCTAACCTGACTCCGCCAGATGGATTTGCTCCGCATATCCATCTGGAAACCTTCCGTTGAAGTAGTTTTGGTAAGGGGCGAAAATACTGGTTAGCTGATTGGCCTATGTTGGTGATAGACGGGCCAAATCAACCAATCAGATCAACGAAGCAAACTCTTGCCGAAACCAGTCGGGAGAAGAGCAAAAACATCTTTTCCTCTGAGAAAAGCCTCCAGAGCAGTGTTTTGCTCTTCTTTCAGTGAAGAAATACTCTGTAATTCCGATAAAACTTGCTCGATAGCCACGCTGATGCTAGTTTCATCCGCTGAAGCCGCCATGTTCTTTAGACTGAACTGTCGCGCTTCTCGTTGCGTCACACCTCAACCCGCCTCAAAGCCAACGCTGATTGGACGTTCGTTTGGTGAACTGCTCCCAAATTTTCTTTAACGGAAAGTATCCAGACTGATCTGCGAGTGAAACCTTGACAGCTCGCGAGATCAGGATGGTCTCACGAGGCTAGAAACCCTCCACCTTCCCCAGCTCCACCTGTATAGATCTGCTATGACTGTGAATCATGCATGCTTGTACAGCAGCAGCATGTCGTGTGTTGGTAGTAGCAGATTCAGATTCCATAAAGCAGCAGCAGTTTAGCAGATCTATAACACATCACTCCATCAGCCATACAAACATATAGCCATACTCATTACCATTCCAAAACTCTCAGAGTTGTAATGACAGAAATCTATTTCAGGGCCTGGTTGTAACAAAAGCTACATTATTAGCATTAATTAATTTATATTTTTTTGTCTTAACCCTTTTTTTTCTTGCAATAGGTTATTGTTGCTGATTTAGGTAAATTAAACCACTCGCAATGTCCTTATTTAAATGAACACAACTGGCACGGTCTTGTGTCTCATTTTTCTATTGTAGTGAAAATTACCTCAGAGGATTTTAAGTATTATTATTACTAATATTGTTGCAGTATGTGTCTTGTTGATTGGCCGATTGTTGTGTACATTTTAATGGGCTGTTTTTTTTCTTCTTATTGGTAAGATTATAAAGTAGTTTAAACTCAAATCAGTATTTCATGTTCACTGATTTTTTTGTTTGGTCACCCTCTCTGGGTTTATTTTGTGACATTGACCGGCCAATGGCTGTATATTATCCCTTACTTATTTTAAAGATAGTGTTTATAAAAAGTCATGACATTTGCAACAGTGCAGTTGTTGAAAACCCATTACCAGGCAGCCAGTTCATAATTAATAAATAATCTTGCAGTCTGGGAGAGAAGTGAGAGCTGCGATTGTTCTTGGGCTCATCCTAAATGGAACTTGAACATAAAGACTGACCTGACTGACATTTCATACCCTTGTGCTTTGTCAGCCAGATCTGCTCTTCTGGGATAGACTCGCAGCCCCTGCTGATTCATTAGATTCGCTCACTCCTTTTAGACCACCTTTCCATCCTTTCCTTTCCTGTCGGTTTCTCAGTCTGGTCGTTCTTTCTATCTCTGCAATGTCTATTTTCGAACTCAATCTCTCCCGTGCCCATCCCTACCTCTCTCACTTCCTCCTTTTTTGTATTCTCCCCAGTTCCTGGCATGGATGTGAGGTGGCTGCAGACCGCAGGCTTTCTCCTATGACATACAGTAGCTCGTAGGGGAGCTGTGAATTATTCAACAGGCCTGCAAAGTGATCCAGTGTTGGAGCTTAAAGACATGCCAGATTAATTAGAGGACAAGACCTCCTCTGTCACTGCACATATACTGAACTGCAGTGTTGAGGAGTCACTACATTTTTCAATGGCATGACAGTAGCTCAGCTGTTTAAACTTTGTAGCTTTTAAAGTAACAAGCTACTTTTTCCAAAAGAATGACTAAATGTTCCATTTCTATTTTTAATGTCACTTTGTCTAATTCAAAAATGCTTTCCTAAAACGTCCTGTCTAACCCTTGTATGCAACATTGGATAAAATCTGAAAGAATTGATTTGTTTGAGTGGTTCATGTAAATGTAGTTAAAAAGGAAACCAATTAGATGAATTTAGCTTTTTTCCTGGTGAAATAATTAAAACTGCTGTTCATGACTGTTTGGAATCAGTTATGGGGCTTATTGCTTTTATAAAACGTTAGTCCATAAAAATATAGCTTTTAATCTTTAAATGCAGTGGTACTACTTAAATGATGTCACAGGTGTATGTTTGTTGAGTAATTTACGACGGCTTTGAATGCGGCTCAACCAATCAGAATCACCGGGACTATCTGTTTTATAAACTGTAGCTATCAGTCGCATTAAACTGGCAGAGCACATTCTGCGGCAATCGGAACAACGCCTAGCAAAAAAATGCAGGTGAGGAAGGCTGAAGAAGACCTGGCAAAGCACATTCAAGGAGGACTTGGAGCGAGTCGCCGTTAAATGGGATCGCAGCCAGTGGAATACGCTTGCTGCCCAGTGTGCCCTGTAGCACAGACAGACCTAAAGAAGAAGAAGATCAGTGTAAAAAAACAGCTTTAAACTGAGTAGGTTCCTTATAGAGTGCTGAAGTGGTGATGTGTTTTTTTAAGTTGGGATCACCCATTGTTCTTTTGACAAAAATCCAGTAAGATTTTTTCATTGGTTTTTGAATGATTGCAGTTGGTGTGTGACCAACAAAAGTTTATGATTCTTACACATTTTGTTCATCATAAATATTCTTCACAAATTAACAACTTATGAATTTGGAAGCCTATAGAATCGGCAGAAGTAAAGCTATGCGTGGGATATAAACTAATAACATCACAGTTGCATGACTTCATCCATTAAGCTTCCAACAACTCTTTCAATCTTTATTTAAAACATTTTCCCTGAATGTTTGAGTTAGAATAGTGATTATAAACACATTGAGGCTGTAAAAGCGAACTAGTGATTAGATGCGTTTACCTGTTTGGCATCATGATGTCTATAGTCCATTTTCCCACTTAGCAACAGCTTTTTCAAGCAAGTAAGTTTTTTTTTTTTAATTACAGATTTATTCACTCATAGACCTTATTCAGGCGTCAATTCAAAAAGCATTAAAAAAAACCATTGCTTCTGGATGATGGAACTGGCAGTGCTAAAATGTTAAATCGTTGCTATTTCTCTTATTAAAGGCAGCTAGGCGGTTTGTTCCAGAAAATGTTTTGTTATCCTGGTTGAAAGTCTCTTCATATCCTGATAGCAAGTGGTCTTAAATGTATGTATGTATATCGTCTGTTCAGTCCGAATGCAATGATACGACATCCTATTTCGATTATATTTACATTATATTTACATTATATTTACATTACATTATATTTTCGATTTCCATACCTCCCTGCACCCTGCTCACGCAGACATCACAATTCATCAGCGCGTTTCATGCTATGCAGAGTTAGACAGATTGCCAGTCACTGAGTGCCACAAACAGCAGCCATCCCTTACAGTCCATCCTGAACCAAAACAACTTATCTGTAACTTATCTGATCTTATGCTGCGTTCATGCCATAACTACTGTAATTTGGAAGAGATGAAAACCGATGACGTTAAACTCAGAGCAGTTCCTGACTCGAATATCTGCGTTACAATGGCAACATTATCAACGCCGGAATGAATCTGTGGCAGTCAGGTGGTACAGGTCAGAGCTCTTTACGTTTTTTTGTTCATTATTTTTGTAATGTTGTGCGCTTTGAGACATGAGGTAGTTTAACACCGTCTCGCGGGATGCTTTTTTTGCTCCCTGCTGTACATCGTTCGTGAGTTTTGAAGGAGGCATGGCTTTGGAGACAGGAGGGTGGGATCTAATGCTTTCAAAGCTATAGCTCTCTATTGCTAGTCTTTCTGAAAATGTCCTACTCTACCTTTAAATTTTGCATTATATAATTTGATAGTTTTAAAATATATTGCCCCCTTTTAGCATTTGTAATTTCTTTTCACATGGGTAAAGCAGGAACACATTTGAACATGATCACATTATAGCGTTTACAAAACCAAACATTTCTTTGCCCATTCTGTTATGTTTTTTTTAACTGAATGTAAAGCAAATAATAAACAAATTCAATGAACCCTTTGCATTCAGTCCCTGGAAGAAGAAAAAAGTGTATCCTATCAGAATTCAGAATGGAAAGTGTTGCCTAATTTTTTCAAAAGAAAGCATTCCAGAACCCTTGTAATTTTGCCCCTCTTTGAGATTCTTCAGACATTCTACTGATCAGCAGCCATATGCTAATCTTCTGTCCTTGGAAAGGTCACACTGCAGACACTCAGTCTTCCATCTTTATCCAGTCTCTGTTTTCATGTTGATGTTCTTAAACTCACACATACAAGTGCCAGTGCTCTCCTCTGAGTTTCGAAGTGTGACTTCTCCATGCAAATTGTAGGTTTGTTATGTATATTGCACACTCTTCCCAACAAATGCTTGCTATTCAACTGTTATCTCTTCCCATTGCTGTGTAGAGCAGGTGGGAACCTTCTTGGCGCTGCGGTTCGGTGCCTTGTAAAGTGGTAGGAGAGACCCCAGCCAGATGGCCTGGTTTTGGACGTTCCTGGTTGATGAATTCTATGGCCGTCCGAACGTACCCCCTTATCTCGTCCGGTTTGTACGTGCAGGACTCCCCGGAGGTGGTAGAGCCGCCTGTTGTTCCAGCTCACCGCTTAGGATAGAGTACACATAGCTTGGAGGCAGATAGCCAGGTGCAGTGGACACATGGATGAGTTCCATTCCTCCATTTCTTTATCTTCCCTCCACCCCGTGAATCTCCACAACCTGTTACAGAGCGATGGCTCGCTGTATGAGGCACGGGTCCGCACCATCTGCTTTTCCTCAGCCTATCTGTGTGAGATATGCTGCTCTATTTATCGAGTGAGGCTTGCGCTGGTAATGCAAAAAGGCACACTTTTTTCACAAAATAAAGGATGATGCACTTAAAGGGCACCCCTGTGAATGAATATGAAAAAAAAGATATATATGTGTGTGTGTGTGTAGTGTATAATAATAATAAACTTTATTATTACAGACTCACTGGTCCAAATAGAAAAACAAGACAATACACACAATACAATACAATATAATAAAAAAGAAATACAACTTCAGTGGAGACAACTATACCGATTCTTTCTATAACTTGGACTTATACCGTGTAGTGCTAAACTTGATATTGGTCAATGCCACAATTATATAATTCTCTGAGTTATTCAGCCGACAAATACATTTGTACATAACATTTCTCAATGTGGCTTGCAGAGTATTAACACCTGCAGCCACAAACATCTCACTGGCACTACACCAGCATGGTCTTCTCTGCAGAATTCTCAGAGCATCACTGTAAGCTACCTGAAGTTTATGCAAGCTAGCTTTGCTGAAACTACACCACAAGTGGGCATTATAGAGAGGAGTGCAGTAAGCTCTGAACAAAGCAACTTTCACTCTATCTGTGCACCCACCAAACTTTCGAGCCAAACTATTCGCCTGAGCATATATATATATATATATATATATATATATATATATATATATATATATATATATATATATATATATATATGTGTGTGTGTGTGTGTGTGTGTGTGTGTGTGTGTGATTATTTATAAATTATTATTTACTGATCAACAAAAAGTGGAGCTTTTTTTGGTGACTTTTATTTGTCCCTGAGGATTATGACTGCACATAATGTTCTAAAAACTTCTTTGCAAACACTTGATTGAAAATCATTAATGCACTTTAATATACTCCCTACTAAGCTCATTACAAAACCTCCCTACTCTCTTCTGTTGTTTTTTTTTCTGCGTTGTTAACCTCTGCACTATAGCTCTTTTTTTTTTTGCTAAAATGGAAATCTGAAGCACCCTATTGTTAGTGTCTCCTTTGGTTGACTTGCTTTTCCTCATTTGTTATTCATTTTGGATAAAAGCATCTGCTAAATTAATAAATGCCCTAATATGAAATAGCCTGTGAATGTGAACAGTGGTATAAATGTTGCAAAATGTTGTTCAGATGTTTTATCCTCCTGAGATGCAGATTTTTTTTTTTTACATGAAAAAATACAAAATTTTACAACAACTCTAAAATTTGTACTGTATCTAATTTTCATATTAATGTTTTCTTGGGGCAACATGTAATGAAAAAAGAAGTGTAATAATGGGAGTAATAATTGGCAACGTTTTCATAAAAATGTCTAATATATCATGACTATGGATAAATAACAATAATTTCTTTCCCTATTCAAAATGGCAAAATGTGGTATCTCTGAAAAGCCCTAAATGTACTCTTTACAGGACATCCAGACTTAAAACTGTGACGTGTTTCAGAGAATTTCACTAGAATATAATCTCCTAGCCTGACATCGTCATACTCAAGTTCTAGTCAGAATTTCAGAACTTCTCATCCTCAAATGTTATGGGCGGGTCTAAGTTCGGCTGGCATCCAGGCTAGTAATGTCCCCTACAGAGGACAAAAGTCTATTCCTGAGTCCCAAAGAAAGATATGAGCGCTCTAAATAAACTCCTTTACAGCCCAGGCTCATAAGAAAAACATAGGCTACCTGTGGCAACATTTTTTGCAAAACGCAAAATACGTTGCGTCGTGCACGTTTCGCGACAGTTTCAAAGTGAAATGACCAGTAAGTGGTGCTAAAAGCATGTTTAGTTTTTTCAGGAACAGATGAACGTGAATAGGCAACGTTTTATTACGCGTCAGTTATTGCGTATCACTGCAGTTCTGAATTGAAATGTCCAGTGAGTGGCGCTAAAAGATTAATGCTCCATTACGTTTTAAAATAACGTCTACCTCACTACCCTGCCCTAAATGTACCCGATAGTGTTGAAAAAAGCACATAGGCTACGACATAAAAAACGTAATCGTAACCATGGCATTTTAGCTTGTTTTTGAAATTTGAGCTAATGACTCGTCTTTCAAGGGGTTCGTAACCTGGCTCTCTGTATCAGAAGTATATTTCTGTACCAACTAGGCTACTGAGCAAGCTTAGTAAGTCAGTAAAACGGATCATATGGAGCTGATTAAGTGATGCAAACTCCAAAATATATTAAAGTGTTTTGAGGTCATAACATAACTGTGCAAGGATCCGCGTGAAAACAAGTCTTTATTAATCCATAATCTGCCCCTGTAATCATAATTGTGTGTGAAAACGATCAAAAGTGCTTGCTGTTTTACTACCTCTAGTGTTCATTTCTTTTAGAAACGAGTGGGGGGAGGCTGCAGATCTGGAGCCGGTAGATGTACGGCCCAGCTAGTTTTACGTCCCTGTTGTTCCTGATGCGTCCAGTAGGGGGAGGCTGTACAGTAAATGACATGAATTGAGGTATGTTAAATAATCTGCTAAAGTTCTTGTTGTTTAGCAATATGCAACATTTATAATTTCTAAACGATTAGCTAAGGGTAGATATCAATTCATTTCTTTATGTCAAGAGATGGGTCTATAATTTATTTAGAGAAACACTTGACGTACTTGACGGTCAGGTTGATGTTCTGTCTGGCTCAAACTTAGCTAACCACGTGTAGGTTTAGCTGCCCCTAGTCTTCTCTTTACCCGCTCTGTCTCACTCACTTGCAAAATTAATTTTCTTTTGTTGTCTGTCTTTAGCTTGCGTGAGATGGCCTTACTCCTTGCATTAAAACATACTCCACATGGTTCCTGGCAGTGTTGTGTACTCGGGACTCGGATTCGGACTAGTGTGCATTTTGACTCGTAATTGACTCGTACTCGAACATATTAGGACTGACTTATTTCTGAGTCCACTCGAGTCCCATTCAAAATATTTCATGATTATTACGTAAACATTTCTTTAAATTGTTGTTTGATTGAAATGTCCAATGATTGCTGACTTTCTTGTGCGCAACTGCGCATGACTTGAGACTAACGTTCGCGGCGTGCAAATGCAGCAGGACCCAGGTCAGATGTGATGTGGAGCCTCTAGCTAGAAAATGTTCTGTGGTCTTACTGTTCAGAGTGTGTTACAGTAGTGTTATGTGGACAAGAGCACTTACTGATTGTAATAATTGTAAGTCATAATTGTAAAAAAATGACCTTTACACCACCTACTATGTGGCCTTTTTACCATTACAGTGTACATGATTCCATGGTATATTTGATTTACTGTTTCAGTACAGTGCCAATTTTATTGTCACCACCAAATATTTTACATATTCTTAAAGATATCTTTAGGTCTGGTTTCAGACCCAACCTTAGGTTATCCAACTTCTCTGGTCTCGGTCTCGACTCGGACTCGACTCTCTCTGGTCTCTGTCTCGACTTGGACTCGACTCTCTCTGGTCTCTGTCTCGACTTGGACTCGACCCTCTCTGGTCTCGGTCTCGACTCAGACTCGACTCGACTCTCTCTGGCCTCGGTCTCGACTCGGACTCGACCCTCTCTGGTCTCGGTCTCGACTCGGACTCGACCCTCTCTGGTCTCGGTCTCCACTTGGACTCGACTCTCTCTGGTCTCGGTCTCGACTCGGACTCGACCCTCTCTGGTCTCGGTCTCGGCTCTGACTCGACTCTCTCTGGTCTCGGTCTCGACCCTCTCTGGTCTCGGCCTCGGTCTCGACTCGGACTCGACTCTCTCTGGTCTCGGTCTCCACTCGGACTCAACTCTCTTTGGTCTCGGTCTCGACTCGGACTCGACTCTCTCTGGTCTCGGTCTCGACTCGGACTCGACTCTCTCTGGTCTCGGTCTCCACTCTGACTCGACCCTCTCTGGTCTCGGTCTCCACTCTGACTCGACTCTCTCTGGTCTCGGTCTCCACTTGGACTCGACTCTCTCTGGTCTCGGTCTCGACTCGGACTCGACCCTCTCTGGTCTCGGTCTCGGTCTCCACTCGGACTCGACTCTCTTTGGTCTCGGCCTCGACTCGGACTCGACTCTCTCTGGTCTCGGTCTCCACTCTGACTCGACCCTCTCTGGTCTCGGTCCCCACTCTGACTCGACTCTCTCTGGTCTCTGTCTTGACTCGGACTCGACCCTCTCTGGTCTCGGTCTCGGTCTCGACTCGGACTCGACTCTCTCTGGTCTCGGTCTCGACTCGGACTCGTCCCTCTCTGGTCTCGGTCTCGACTCGGACTCGACCCTCTCTGGTCTCGGTCTCGGTCTCGACTCGGACTCGACTCTCTCTGGTCTCGGTCTCGACTTGGACTCAACCCTCTCTGGTCTCGGTCTCGACTCGGACTCGACCCTCTCTGGCAGGGACGTCGCCAGCCGATTTTGCCGGGGCTTCAGCCCCGAATGTTTTGAGTCAAGCCCCGAATGTAATGATGACTGTCACTGAGCAAATATGAAACTGGACAAACAATAGCCTATGTAAACGCCCGAAATCATAAGTTGCTTTATTTCATTGCGCTTTGGCTTTGCATGCATACAGCCTGTAAAAAATAGATCTTAAAAATAATCTAGCCTATAGAATACATTTCTTTGCTGTCGGTAGCCTATGGGCTACTCTGTTTCTTCCTCTCTGTTAAATATGCAGCAGCAGGTTGGGGAGGAGCTAGCACAGTCAACCGCAAGAGCGCGAGTTAACAACTGAGACAGTCAGCGAGCGGGAAAGAAAAACATTAAGAAAAATTAAGCAAACGAGACTTTGGGGATTTTTCGGAAAGAAGTCAGTGGGTAAGAATTCAGTTTTTTTTATCCTTAAAGTCTGAAGATAGATCATCATCTGGCTGGCTTTCACTGTAGGCCTATTTGTTTAACTAGCTAGTTATTACCATAGGCTAACATTATAACGTTAGCACTTAGGCCTACAGGCATTTTCTAGTACAGAATCTCTTCCGGATAAAAACACAGGAGAAGAAGCTGAAACAAGTGATAGAAGATTGCTCACTCTCTCAAATATAAAATAACGTGATCATCATCAAACATTAAACGTAAATCAAAAATCCGCTTAATATTATCAAAGGGGGACCACCTGTCCTGCATTTTGTGAAGCTGTGAAGAATGTGAAGCTTTGCTGTCCCGCGCCACGCAAGTCATAAGCAGTGTGCCTCATTTTAGTTTTGTCTGCATCATTTTATTTAATCCTTTAAATTCCAATTCTAATGTTGCCTTTCTTTATGAACCTTACCAACATTCAAGTGTTGATAAAAAAGAATGCATGAAGCTACTGAAATGTCTTTAAAATTAAAGTACAGTTAAAGGTATTTTTTAATAAAAAAATATCTACATTTGAACATAATAGTATACTGCAAGTGCAAAAATAATACATAAATACTGAACTATAACAAGTATAAGTTTATGTTCACTTTAAGAAAACTTGCAAGTATACTTGCAGTATAAACTAGTAGTTTACTGACAGTACACTTCAGTGTGTACTTTCATAAACTAAAAAAATACTAATTGTATTAAAATAGTAAACTACTACTAGTATACTTATAAGTTCACTTGTAGTACAGATGCATTACAAATGAGAAACCTAGTTGTGTACTTAAAGTTTACTACTCTTACACTTATAATACATTTAAACGAATAATACTTCTTCATAAAATTAACTTGAAGTATACTTCTTTTTCGTAAGGGTAGCCAGAAACATTAGTTTTATCCCACTGCACTGAATACTTTCCTTGTTTATCAGGTGTTGTTTTCTCTAAGGATAACCAATAAGCATTAACATAAAATGTACGTGTGACTTGTTTTGTGTTTGTAGTAAATATACACTTTGATTTGATTAAATGGTTTTGTAGAAGGTAGCAAAGATGAGCTGCAGACTGGGGAGGAGCCAGCAGCATCAGTAGCAGCTGTGCCAGGATCAGACATGGAAACTGGTAACAATTAATCAGTCATTTTATTTTGGAGAAAGATAAAAGTGAAACATTGTTTATAATATAATAGTATTATAGTAATAGATTAAATGGTTTTGTAGAAGGTAGCAAAGATGAGCTGCAGACTGGGGAGGAGCCAGCAGCATCAGTAGCAGCTGTGCCAGGATCAGACATGGAAACTGGTAACAATTAATCAGTCATTTTATTTTGGAGAAAGATAAAAGTGAAACATTGTTTATCCCAATGCTCCTAATGAAAAGTTTTTGACAGATGTACATTGAGAATTATATACAGTTCGATGCCATGGTGTGTCAATGAACGTAGACTAAAGTCATCCATGTATAGAGGGAATGCATATAGATATAGATAGGTCTAAATCCGAGTGATCACTTACATTAATGTTATACTGTATATCATCATATCGTCCAGCCCTAAAACTTGTATAGTTTTTTTGTCAGTGTTTATTTAAAAACATCCAATTATGCAGAATATAGTCTGTTCTGTAGCTTTTTGCAGTCTATAAAAATATTCAGTACCTCAGATTTCTGGTCAAATCTAGTTGTACAGTCAATCGCAAAGCTCTTTCCCGTTTTAGATGTGTTTTGTGTGTTTTTCACGGCATTCACGCTGAAAACAAATGCTGCCGCTCAATCTTTTTGCCACTTAGTGGTGCTTGGCCCCTAATAAGAACCGGAACAGATACAATAGGTGCCTCCGCACCTTCGGTGCTTGGCCCCTAAAAACCGCTTCGAGTGATCCCTGTATTTACACAAAATGGTCTGGGCTAAGCCCCGGATGTCCTTCAATGCTGGAAACGCCCCTGCTCTCTGGTCTCGGTCTCGACTCAGACTCGACTCTCTCTGGTCTCGGTCTCCACTCGGACTCGACTCTCTTTGGTCTCGGTCTCGACTCTGACTCGACTCTTTCTGGTCTCGGTCTCGACTCGGACTCGACCCTCTCTGGTCTCGGTCTCGGTCTCGACTCGGACTCGACTCTCTCTGGTCTCGGTCTCCACTCGGACTCGACTCTCTTTGGTCTCGGTCTCGACTCGGACTCGACCCTCTCTGGTCTCGGTCTCGACTCGGACTCGACTCTCTCTGGTCTCTGTCTCGACTTGGACTCAACCCTCTCTGGTCTCGGTCTCGACTCGGACTCGACCCTCTCTGGTCTCGGTCTTGACTCGGACTCGACTCTCTCTGCTCTCGGTCTCGACTCGGACTCGACCCTCTCTGGTCTCGGTCTCGACTCGGACTCAACCCTCTCTGGTCTCGGTCTCGACTCGGACTCGACCCTCTCTGGTCTCGGTCTCGGTCTCGACTCGGACTCGACTCTCTCTGGTCTCGGTCTCCACTCGGACTCGACTCTCTTTGGTCTCGGTCTCGACTCGGACTCGACCCTCTCTGGTCTCGGTCTCGACTCGGACTCGACTCTCTCTGGTCTCTGTCTCGACTTGGACTCAACCCTCTCTGGTCTCGGTCTCGACTCGGACTCGACCCTCTCTGGTCTCGGTCTTGACTCGGACTCGACTCTCTCTGCTCTCGGTCTCGACTCGGACTCGACCCTCTCTGGTCTCGGTCTCGACTCGGACTCAACCCTCTCTGGTCTCGGTCTCGGTCTCGACTCGGACTCGACTCTCTCTGGTCTCGGTCTCGACTCGGACTCGTCCCTCTCTGGTCTCGGTCTCGGTCTCGACTCGACTCTCTCTGGTCTCGGTCTCGACTCGGACTCGTCCCTCTCTGGTCTCGGTCTCGACTCGGACTCGACCCTCTCTGGTCTCGGTCTCGGTCTCGACTCGGACTCGACTCTCTCTGGTCTCGGTCTCGACTCGGACTCGTCCCTCTCTGGTCTCGGTCTCGACTCGGACTCGACCCTCTCTGGTCTCTGTCTCGGTCTCAACTCGGACTCGACCCTCTCTGGTCTCGGTCTCGGTCTCGACTCGGACTCGACTCTCTCTGGTCTCGGTCTCGGCTCTGACTCGTCCCTCTCTGGTCTCGGTCTCGACTCGGACTCGACCCTCTCTGGTCTCGGTCTCGGTCTCGACTCGGACTCGACTCTCTCTGGTCTCGGTCTCGACTCGGACTCGACTCTACAACACTGGTTTCTGGAGCATATAGTAGATATTGGAAATGTGTGAACACACAAAAGACACATTTATAATAGGCATATGGACAGTAGACTATGTATGTAAATCTCTCTCTCTAAGTAAAGAGTTTCTTTTTTCTTTTTTATCAGTGAGTGGGAGCACTTTGACAGGAGGATAGAACAATAGTTAAGGAAGAGTGACAAGCCATAGGGGAGTCATCTACGGGAGTCATCCTAATTCATAAATAGTGTTAATAAATAAGTTTTTGTGAACAACAATATTGTCTCTTTCTTCTAAATGGCCCTTGGAATTTTATAAAAGGTTTAAATTGTGTTTTTCTTCATAAAATTCTATGTAGGATACTGTTCTGTAGCTTTATGACGACCAATTGTGAATAATACAGCAGACATTTCATCGAGGATCCATATGATTACACGGTATGTCTAATAGGTTGAAATATGGTTAATATCTAAATGTAACTTTATACAAATTCACAACAACATATATCACTCAGTGTCCTGTAGGCCTATATAAAAACCTACGATGAATATAACTATTCTACAGTACGTAATAGCCTATCATTACTCTGTCCATCTGATCCAACTGTGTGTATTATTAATTTTTCAATTCACAAAAACAAAGTCTTACGCTGAGTGAAGCCCAACTGAATATCTACAGATATTTTAATCCGTAGTGTAGATCATTCAACTGTCTATCGTTATATTGTAACGCTTTTGCATTTAAATGAACAAAAAACACTAAATTAGTCTATAGATGCTACGGTTATTAATGTGTGAGTTTCGAGCGTAGATTTAATAATGTTATTTCGTCGTATATCCTTCTCCCACAACTGGACGCATCAGGAACAAAATGGACGTAAAACTGCCAGGCCGAATATCTACCGGCTCTAGGTCTGCAGCCTCCCCATATAGTTAGAAACTGCAGTGATATGTAGGCTACGTATTTTGCGTTTTGCAAAAATTTTGCTACAGGAACGTTTTTCCAATGAGCCTGTGTTGCTCCTTTAGCATGGGCAGAAGTTCAGAAAGTTTCCACCTGTCATTAAAGGCAAAACTTTGAGAAAATAGAAAAACTTTTGATGGGTTGGCCTTTACAATTTTCTCTCTGAAAATGATTCATCTCACACTCTAGCAAGCATTCATGAATTTAGAATAGAGTCAAATGCAAATATGATCAATGTCTAACAATATCACCTTATTTCACTGTGCTGCAAGTGAAATTGACAATATGCAACACAATGACAGAAGGTCATCAATACAGGTGGGACTGATGAAATTTCGTTTATTTCTCTGTCATACATTTAGAGCCTGACAGACAGAGTAATTCTTGGTGAATAATGTCTGGCCCGCCTTTAAAGTTACAACTGCAGCCAAGCATCCTTATCTACAAATAAATGTGAACTTTAGTGAGGCATGTCATCATGTAACTTTTGGCTACTTTTAGCTGACGTGCACGGCTTTGTTTACAACTCTTATATTCTTGACAAATTATTTCGGTAACACTTTACAATAAGGTATTATTTGTTAACATTAGTTCATGCATTAGCTAACATGAACTATCAACGAGCAATAACTTTTTTTTACAACATGTATTAACATTGGTTAATGTTAGTTAAAAAATACAGTTTTGTTTTTCATGTTAGTTCACAGTGCATTAAATAATGTTAACAAACAAAACCTTGTTGTAAAGTCTTACTATTTCCTAGTAACTTGTAAAATAGAGTTATTTCAGAGTACCAGAGGATTTCAAACTTGTTTTGATTGAGTGCTAGCACTATAATGCTCAAAATCAATAAACACATCCTGAAAAGAAATCAGCAGTAGAGATGGAGTCAATTGAATTAGTTCAAGTAACAATAACAAAAAAGATAAACAGGCTTAGCTTGCATAGCTGTTGTATGTTTATAGGTTAAAATGTAATATATACTCTAATATGGCTCAAAGTGACAACTGGGGCAGATGTATCATTGTCAAGAAGCATAGCAGATTGTCAAATGTTAACTGGATACATCATCAGCAGTGATGCATACGGACGGAAACGAGTGCTTTCCAACAACATAATGATCATGGTGAACTTCTAAGCACTCTGGGCATGAGCCAAGACGAGTCTATAAAAAGGTCAATTCATCTGGAATAAAATGGTGCTGGACAACAGAACAAATGGCAAATTATACAGTCTGTATTGATTAAATCATTATAGATCAGGCATGTATTCAAACACCCCCGAAACTGTGAAATAATGCTTTGTGGGTCACAGTCTTGTTCTCTGCACAACTCGTAAACCAGAAATTGACCCGACGTAATTGGAAGAAAAGCCTTGGTTCAGAAAACTTTAAAAATGATTTATCTGAACAAATAGGCCATAACTGTTGTATCTGATAATCATATAACTTGCTTGCCAGAGTGGTGTTGGCCAATATCATAAATAATAGTAATGTGTTTATTAATGTTTTATTTTGTCGAAACAGGGGGTTGCATCAGCCATTAACTTTACAATTACTGTCATTAATTTGCAATTCATGTCAACTAATTCTCAGAGTACAAGACAGACTGTTTTTGTTGTTCGGGTTAGTAGAATAAGTTGTCATGAAGTTGCAAAGTTACTTAGTAGAATGTCTGGTGACCTTCAAGTGTTAGCAGATATTAAGCAGACAGACTACTAATAATCTAATGACTAGGTTGACATGTAGTTGCAAAGTTACTTATAATTAGTAGAATGTCTAAAGTGGACCATCAAAATGAAGTGTTACCAAATATAGTACTATTACGTGGGACACGGTATTTACATGACATAATTTGATAGTGGAAAGACCGAACTCGTCTCCAGAGCACAAACGGATCTGCTCGTGCGCGAGGTTAAAGACAGATTCCACCATATCTTTATATACACAATAATAATCTTTTACATTGTAATCCTTTTATTTGTAATATTTGGCATGTTTGTGTGCTGCTGCTGCTGCTGAATGTGTGTGACATTCCCTGTGTGTTTAATAAACAGTGTATGCACGTTGTGGACTCGCCTAAAGGCGCACATTAGGCTACCAACGTGCTCTTTAAATAACAAAAGAAATATTGCGCCATTGACTTTAGACCAGGTTTCAGTTGGTCAATGGCGCAGACTATTTCAGTTGCCTCAAAATAGCGAGCGCCATCAATGCACCTGAACACACCTCGTTTTCAGACCAGCACGCCCATCGGAGCACAGATGGGCGCAAATGCATTTGCTATTTAAACAACGTGGTGCAGGACGGGAAAATGAAAACTGCGTCGGGCTGAAACTAGCAAAAAACACTCGCGTCACGCCTTGCGCCGCATTGCGCTGAGTGCATGATAGAGCCCATAGCCTATGTGTGAAAAACAGAATTTCCAGTTTTATTTTTATATCGCTCACACAGTAAATTATCTTTTCATCACACTTAAACATAAATCCATTTGTATCATTTCGAATAGAGGTTCAATTTCGAGCCCTAAAAATAAAAATAAAAATTCGTAAACATTCTTTAACACAACAGTACTTTACAAAATGCATAATATATTACAGTATGACTTATTTCAAAAAGTATATCTAAATAAAGAGGTTTATTTATGTCATTGCCATTTTTTATATCTTGTTTAAAACAAGAAAAAAAGCTAAAAGGTTAGGCAAAAGAAACATAATATTCTGAGAAAACAAGTCTTATCTTTAAACAACTTTTCTTATCAGGTTAATGTTTCTTGTTTTAATGATGTTTACTTTATCTTTTTTTCTGGAAAACAACACAGAAAGACAGATTAGGATTCTTTTATTTTATTTTTGTGTCAGAATTTATAAGAGAAGGAAGATATGACAAACCCGAATCTTAACCATGGCACTTAAGGCATGATGGGAACCGAGGTCATATTCATCTATCTACCATTACCCCCCCATTACCCCCCCCTCCCCCCCACTCCAATTTCTTTCTCTGAACCCTGTCTTCCACCTTCAGCATTATGAGACAAGCATCTCAGTTTTTTCTCCAGCTGTCTGTCATCTCACACATTTTTTTGCTTTAATTATTTAATGTACCACTTTACTTATGTTGAATTGTTGTTTATCAGGTAACATGGCATTCACACCATTGCTAAAGAAACCTTTATGTGTCTTCATTCTATCCGAAGTCATGTTAGCTTAACTGCAGATTCATAGTGGATTGGTTCAGAAGTATTAGCATAAGTTTACGTTTTATTAGGGGTGTGAAACACAGCTCCTGAGAGAGTCTCGCATAGCCAGACCTTCAGACGGTCTATCGCAGCTTTTCTTGGACAAGGACCGTCTGAGAGGACGTTTTCTGTAACGCAACCAATCACAGTTCACAATCACAATGGAACCGCAAACTTCACATACTTTCGAAAATCCAGCATTTAGTTGATCCTGATAAGCGCTCATTGTCACAGTTGCAAACACGACGCCGTTCCTCTTCCACGAAGGGGTTTGGCGTCACGGCATTTGTTTCTAGGCGGACCTTTAAAGAATGCGACACAAGCGTATCCCGGACATCCTGTAGAATTCAACCAATCAGATCGCAACTTCGAATTAACTTCCAAGTGTTTCCCGAAAAGTGTGCCATATGCAAAAACAAAGATTCTTCATATTTAGATTGTTGGCGCCCAATTACTTTATTTGCGTAAAGGGGTGCTAACAATTTATAATCCAAATTAAGTAGATTGAAACCATGCTTAGAATAAATTGTATCAGTTTCCCAAACGGCTTTATGATGGGTAGGCATAGCAAATAGCCTAATATTCGGCTGGTTTTAGATATTTTACATTTTAAGGATTTGATCAACGATAATGCAATAATTTTATTTTTAGACTTTTATAAGGCTTTTGACACGGTCGAGCATGAATTTGTTTAATCCGTGTATCCTTGGTTACATGCATAAATGATAACTGTGCAACACTTCACTATGAAAGTGCTTCAGACTTTATATATGTTCCCAAATGCACCTTATTGGAAACCTAAAGAAGCAGTATATTCAGAGACTGAGTTTGTGTGGAGCAGCATTTACTTTGTTACTGTGTTTAAATTCAATTTGGAAATTGAAAGTCAAGTCCTGTTGCATTCTGGGATACTGTTCATTCTGTGTTCTCTGGGATACTGTGCATTCTGTGTTCTCTTAATTAAATTAATTAATTTGCTACAAAACAGGTCTGATGTTTCAAACCCGCGTGATGCCAAATGCCCAAAATATATCCTTTGTGTCCCATGCTGCAATGGGCTTTTTAAACAGCAGGTAAAACTACTAGTAAAGTATTGTAAAGTCATTTTTAGGTCATCAGGTCCTCTTATAGTTGCCAAAACTTCTAATGACTCACAGTCGAGAGCTTCTCTGGCGAACGAGGACCTCTAACTGAGCCCCATTGCTCTCACGGAACGAAAGTGGTCTGCTGAGCCCTGAGGGTAACACACAATAGCGCTGGTCTGGAGTGCTCCTGCTGCTCCCTACCCAACAATGCTTTGCTTCATCACGCCATGTTCAATGCAATTCCGACTGTCTGTCAGTGTGACTGACTCCTAACAAATTGGTCTGCGCCTATCGAGGTTGGGCAGTGCTACCTGTGGAGGCGTGTTTTTAGCACCTCCTGGTGACCTATGCCATAACTTTACTATTTAATTAGAGGCGAGGAACAGCATGTCCTTCCATTCGTTTTGAACTCCTGTTGAATCTGGAAATGGTTGACTGACAGAGCATGATGCTGGTGTGTGTGTTCAGTGTGTGTGTGTGAGGGGAACAACACAGGCTAAATGAGGAGTTGGTGCTCTCTTTGGCATGAACTCTTTAATATTTGATTTTTTTCAGATTTCACTAAACGGAGGAGCTGCTTTGTAACATGCCTAAAGAGACTCTTGTCAGACAGGATTAGAGGAATAATTTATACTTGTTTTTTTGCTTCACTTCATCACTCTTTCTTCTCGTACCTCACTCTAACTGTGCTCCCATGTGTAGGAGGAGGAAGGTCACCTCATTTAAAGTGGATTTTCGCCTCACAGCAGTTGTGGATCAGGGGAAGGAGTGATAATCTTCCTCTCTGTCTCTCTCAGTCGGTGCTGCTCTGCACCAAAACTCTCCTGCAAGAGCAAATGACAGACATTAAAGATAGAGTAGGCAATGTTTTTCATAAACACTTTTTTGTTATGCTACATTCGATCCAAATGCGATGATAAGATGGATTGAATATATATATACTTTACCTGACCTTCCATTAGAACGATAATTAAACCTAAAGACAATTTGAATTCATTAGTAAAAATTAAGACATTTCTTAAAATATGATAATAAACAACTACAAACAACAGTGTATATTACATTCTGAACATGGGTTTGGCTTGTGGACATTCATGAAAGCTTTTAAGAAGGAAGGAGTGGATACGAAAAGGAAACCCTGTCATGAGCTGTCTATCACTTCAGTCAAAAAACACTTTTCATTCAAAAACAAAAGCCTTACTTAAGACCTGCCATCTGACAAGGCTGACAGACAATCCTGGAGAAATAAATGGGATGACAGAGCAGATGCTTTGAAAAGACAAGCAAAAGACAGAGGGATGATTTTCAGCTTTGCATCCATTAAGCAGTCAGTCATGTGGACCGAAGAATGAGGTAAAGACATGCCATGAAATCTGCAAGATAGCTTAGCTACCATCTGTGTCTCTGGGATGCCTCCAGTTTGGCATCCTCTCATTTCAGACATTCACTTATGTAGAAAAAGTTGTTTTCTTTCTCCGTTTTTTTCTAAAGGAATAGTTCAACCAAATTTTCAAAAACCATCATTTAAAGTAAAATGAAATCGCAAACTAGTTTGATTGAAAGTTAACATTTAAAAAAAAAAAAAACTCCTATGCACTATGCCTAAATTGATTGGAGTAGCCCTATGAATAGCAATTGTGAAAAATCACTGTGTGAAAATAGCCTACAAAGATTGATGTAATGTGTTTGACACAATGTGTGACTTGCTTCAGCTGTCCATCACAGAACGTTCTGAGAGCCCAGCTCAAATAAACTAACTCTGTTTGATTTAAAAGCACCTAAATTAGTTCCATTGAATAGAGGCTGCTGTGGACTTCACTTGAAATGTGGCGTTGGGGTATGAGCCACTCCTAAATGTGTAAAAAGCCAAATAGCTTGATAAAGATCATGTAGAACATGTACACAATTAATGGAATCTGATTTAGACAAAATAATTTAAAGAAGAAAGCTGAAGCTAATTGCATGGTTTAAGTATTTCATTCATAGCCTATGTATTTTTTTTTCAGGTAAAGCTCAAACATCGAACGTAATTTGTTAACTATTTCACGTAATTAGTTTGTATGGTTGGTTTGTTGGCATATTTTAAGACTTGTTCACCTTACCAGCATTCATGCATGTAATGACACAATCCAATTGAAACAATGGAATGCTTGTTTAAAGGTAAGGAGGTGACTATCTGTTGATGACAAGGGGGGCATGTTCAAAATAAAAATAAACGACTTTAATGACATTCATCCACATTTAGATATTTTATCCCTATCAAATTATAATGATAATCATCATTAATCAGAGGACAAAAATGGCTTTGTAAATGCCCAAGGGTCTCGCTCACCTTTATGTTCTCCACATCCCTCCACATTTTAGTACTGTGCTAGATGGGTTATCGCTGACTATATTTGTACGTTTAAAAGCTTTTTAAACTGTACACGCGTATTACACTTTACATGGCCTTTTCCGTGTTTAACTGTCACCTTAAATGTTTGTGTTTTTATTATATAAAGTACGGTTTTTGATTTTAGCTTTCTCCTTTTACCGTGAGCTAGTTTTGGTGGTAAATCAAGGATGGTTTAGATGTTTGTTTGTTTGTTTGTTTGTTTTTATTTATTAATATACTTTTTAAATGTAGACTAGTATAGTATATATTTAGTTTTGTTTCCACATTTGTCTTTCAGCTGTTGTGTATAAGTAGGCTAATCTCTAAAACAATAACCCAATTAAAATAAAAGATTTCTAATTTCTACCAGACTTCGTAGACTCTTTATGTTGTTTTTCTTGTTTACTGCTATGCCTTTGAACAGGGCCTCGACATAATTGGTGGCTTGTGCAGGATTTGAACCCATGACCTCTAGCATAAAGGATAAAGGAATCAGCTTCTACCACCAGCATTTCTAGATGTTGTATAGTAAGCTTTGTAACAAATGAAACACGGCAACTGCACAAAGGTGAAATAAACAAAATATAGAAAGCAAGAGTCGAGTAGTGCTTTCTAATCCAGTTCTCTTTAATTTGTGGGTCACAAGTCCAAAATTGGTTGTATTTTTGTTCTGATAGGGTCGCAGACAGTAGACAGTATAAAAAAAACATTTTGAATATAATTATGCATACTTAGGATAGCATGATATATATGGGTTGAAAGGGAGAAAAAGAGAGAAGACATTCATTTTGTTGTTCATGTGTGAGGCCATGCATCCACTCAATCTTTTTTTTTTGCACAAAAAAATTATCTTTCTGTTGGTAGCTAGTCAAAAGAAGCAGATTACAAGTTTGCATAACAATAGCACATTGTATGAAATTGTCATCCTCAAAAACTATGAACAAAGTTTCACAAGGTAAAAGATAATTTTACTTTGACCGCAATACAAATGGGTTAAAGGTTTGGTAATGTCTAATGTAAGACCTGTTCTGAATGACACGTAACCTACACACGAAAATGTCATAAGTAGAGATTTTGTTCGATGACTGGAGCCTATAGTCTTCAGTCATACTAGCTGTTAGCCAGAGTTTATTAATCTGAAGAACTGTTCCATTTTCTTTGTATTTCTCCCTCTCTTCAGGTTTCAGTGATGGGTTCAAGAGCCTTTGAAGCTTTGACTGCAAGTGATTGGGGCATTGCTATAGACATTGCCTGCTGTGGTTCCAGGGAATGGAAAAGCAATTCCACGCTCGGGCCGCACTGAATCCGTCTCTGTCAGTTCTGCTGCCGGTTATTCTAAAATCAGTCGGGCTCACGAGACTCTCCAGCTTCTGATCAGGCCGACTTTCAGAGGTATGTTTTCTGTTTGCTCTTCCTGTCCAAGATCTCTGAGGCCATTTGCACATATATACCTGTGTGATCACATTTGCTTCTATTCGTTTTTATTTAACCTGTGAAGCACTGTCTCTGCTTGTCAGGATGCAGGGAATATGACTCAGAGGCCCAACCAGTCCATACTTCTGTGCAGATTCTGTTAAGTTCATTTTAAAATCTACAAAAAAATATTTGGGGTGGTAGTTCTTTTAACCATCCCTTCATTTGCAAAAATTTAGCAACTATTTTTCAAAGACAGTCTCCTCTGATCTTTTGAATCCTATTGCTTTATTAGTGATCACTGCTAAATGCATGTAGCTGCAAAAACAAATGCTCATTACTGTTGATGTGATTCAACGTTGTGTTACTGAATCATCAACACACTCTCATAAGGCAATGTTATTTTCATATTCACTCTTTGTTTTGTTTCAAATAGTCACTCTTTGTTTTGGAGGATGCAATCATTTTACCAAAGGCTAACTTATCACTAGCTATGTTTCCATCTAAAGTTGTGAATTTAACCTGTGCGCACAATTGGAATATTGCATGAAACATTTGCGATCACTATTTCCATCCAGTGAGTTGAACAGAACAAAATTCTCAAAATTGTCACTTCTGTCACAAACTGGCTCTAAGTATCACTAAGAAAAGTAGGAGAAGCCACTGTATAATAATTGTTGTATATATAATAAATGACTTCAGAGCATGCAGACGAAACGCAGTAATTGCGGTCATATTATCTTGCTTTCGAAGGCTTATACCTGATGTTTGGGATCGCAGTCATGTAAGACAGTTCTTGGAGGTAATTATACCGAACCACTTTGACGACAGACTTTGTTCAGGCATTTCAGAATAACCAAAACATTCAGGCTGTCTCAATCGAAAAATCCTTCCAGTGCACTGGATCTTTTGCTCCCTAAAAAAATCCCACAATGTACTGCAAAAACCAAGGAGCATTGATGCTCCCCATGCTTCCCTTACCGAAAATTACGTCACATTTCTGAAGCATGAAACATTAATTGCACGACCTCAATAAATATGACATGCGATAGAAGATTTAAAAAGACAAACCTTTTTTTATTTTTATTATACAGTATGTCAGCATAAACACACATCGCTAGGTAGTAAACACATCGTGTTAACATTTATAATTAATATTCGCCTGAAATGCTGAAAGGATATATGGAACATAACAATGTGTTTAAGCAGCATAAAAATAATATGAAAAAGATATAAGGTCCTACATTGACGTTGTGCATATCGCCGGAAATGGAGTAATCACTGTCCCAATGTGTAGTGAACGAGGGTTCTTAACAGTGCCCGGTTCTGTATACAAGATATACTGATTCACGAGCTAGTGATCTGATTGAGACGCACCCTGTGTCTGTCGCTCAGTGTCTACAATAGCTTGATCATGTAAAGATTTACACAATCTGTCGATGAAGTGCCAAACAACAAAATACAGCATGAAGTGCTTCTACATCTGTTTTATTTATCTTCACTTTTAATTATTTACAAATCTGAACTCTCTTCCCATAAATCTGAAAGACAGAAAATCTAATGTGACAGAAAATTGCCCTTGAACCATGTAGATGACAGATTTGTCAAGCAGTCATCCGTGAGTGATGTATTGACCCTTTTCACATTTGCAACGTCGTCATAGTTGAGTAAACTTCTATAGCGGTGAATGGGAGACAACAGACACTAAAAAATGTTGTATTTGCATTTGTTCTAAAAGCAAAAGCAAAATAGCGTGATGGCGTTTCCACGACTTTCCACAAAATTTAAAAAGACTAATTACAGCAGTCAGAACAGAGAAAGATGTCAAATTTGTCGTGTCTCCTTCATCTGTTGTATTAGAAATGAGTTGGATAAGAGAACAAATTGTGGCGTTCCTAGGTCTCTGTAACTGTATTAGATTAAATTAATGAATGTTATTGTTGGGGTGTCTTGCTGCAGTCTTTATAGTTAATCCTTGTTAATCATTGGATTCCTTTTATTTTTTATAACTTGTGTACAGTGCCGTGGTGTATTCAGTATGGTATAGGCTTGTTAGGTTAGTAACCTACTTGTCAGTAGGTTACTGATGGTATTATATTAAGGCAGGATTGTCAATTCTGTGGAGGAAGCCATAGAGGGCTATGGGCAGGGTAAATAAATACGGGTTTGTCTTCATGCATTTCTTCCTGTATAAGAAATAACTTCTAGTGTGGGCAAGCATTAGAGATGCTTGTTCTGAACTCATGGATGTTTTTGATTACATGATAGACACTACGGTTGTCATTTACTGCTGTCATTCATATTGTGCGTAATCACTGTTTTTCTGTGATGACCATATTTTAAATAAGAATATTATCTCATGATATTTACGCTCAGGCTGCACAGTTGTAAAGCCAAACATAAAAGTGGCATTTCAAAGCACTATTTTTATCTCCCTTTGTCAGACTTAATGGTAGGATCGAAGCTATCTGCTTGTGACTGTCGAAACAGTCACGAACAAGAACAAGAGGTGAATTCGCCCAGAATATTATGAACAAATACAAAAGAAAGAGATTCATATCATGGGCTAATAATGAAAGTCCTTGCTGGCTGTCTGAGATGGTTGGCTTTACAATTACAAATGCCCTTTGGAAGAAAATGGATCAATTTTAATCCACACATCAAAAGCAGGGATTCTCTTGGAGATAATTGTATGAATCCTGCAGGTAAAAAGCTTTGCATATTTCTGTCTTAATTAAGTATGACTCATGTGTAAGTGCATAGATATTTAGAAATCAAACATTTACTTGCAAACAAATTTAAATATTTAAGTTCAAAGAGGAACTATATTTATAACTATATTGTTCTCATATAGAATAAATAATTATATTATATTATTATTAACCAAACCCAAAGACATTGACAAAACAAAAATAAAATAAATAATTACTGTGTATATATATTTATAATGCTGAATATGTGATGGTGGTAACTATCTGCTGCAAAATAATTTTGAGATATTATTATTATTGTTGTTATCATTGATGATGATTATGTGGTTTGGTTAATATATTTTTGATATGGAATTTGTAAGTCTGTATCTGCTCTTGTCATTACAAATACTCTCATCAGTGATGGGTAGCATTGGCTAAAGTGTGTCGTGGCAGTGCACTTGCGAGCTCACTCACATTTTCTTTCTGACACGGCGCTTTGTCACCTCTAGCATAAACATTCAGTGGAGAAAATCCTGTTCTATCTTCCATAACAACCAATAAATCTCAGCCCCAAAATGAAATTCGTCAATGTCCCTTGAAAGCCAATAATTCACATCGGCCTCCCTACATATACTTTCCTGTTTTTGTTCTGCACCAGGTGAGATAATGATGCATTTTGCTTTTTTTAATGCATCATGTTGTTCATCTAGCTGCAGACACATTTTCCCTTTAGACAGGCATCAGTCAGGATGTCTTCAGATTTCCATCATGCTCTCTGCTGTCATTACAGATGGAGAGCATGCCTTAACTAAAACAAAGCCAAAGCTATAAGTATCATTTACAACTATTGCTTCATGGCCCATCACTGATTACCATAAATATGAACCATTCGATGTGGTTGTGGAAGGAATTTGAGGCATTTTCAGGCTCAGAACTCGACTTAAGGCCTCTCCAAGGTCTGTGGTTGATGTAATGTCCGATAAAGTATAGCTCTTGACAGACTTAAGTCATATGGCGTGGTGCTAAGGAGAGAAGAGAGAGACAAAAAACGGGATGAGAGATGCGATTGGGGCTCTTGTGAGCTGAAAGCTGTTTAAGTCTGTCAGTGTAAATGATGTGAACAGCAGCATCCACAAGAGGCTTTTTCTATACACACACACTGACTGCAAAGTACTCCATACAGACACTCAGTATGACCAGTGATTGAGAACAAGAGCAGCAAAAAATCATCTTCTCATGACAACGATGATTAGTAGTAATGTTAATTGTGAATTATCTTGTCAAGAATGGAGAGGCCGTTAATATTAATAGAAATTTGCTTTGATTGTGCTTCAATATGTTTACAAAGCTGTTTTCAACTGTGTGTGTGTGTGTGTGTGTGTGTGTGTGTGTGTGTGTGTGTGTGTGTGTGTGTGTGTGTGTGTGTGTGTGTGTATATATATATATATATATATATATATATATATATATATATATATATATATATATATATATAGTATATACATACACACAATATATGCAGATACACTCACCAGCCACTTTGTAGGTATAACTGCTCATTAATGCAAATATCTAATCAGCCAATCACATGGCAGAAACACAATGCATTTAGGTTACGTTCAGACTGTCACTCCACATCCGATTTTTGTGCATTTCTGGAAATCCGTTTCAGTCTGACTGCTCTGATCGGATTTCGCGTGGTTTGTGTGACTTTCTCAAGCCACGTAAAACGTAAATGTCAGATGTTGTTATAGGAAACATGATGAATGTCCCTGCAGAAACAAAGTTTTGTTGTTGCAAAGTGCCAGACGAGGAAATTTGACAAAATAATGAAGACATTATGACAATATAATGGAGACATGTTTTTGTGACGGGGAGACGACAGCACAGAGTAAAGCCACTCATACCAACCTGCTACATGTTTCTGCCACTTTCCAGCGCAGTGGATACACTTTGTCATGTTGTAAATAAGTCAACATCTATATTGCAAACCCCTCCATATTGCAGTTGTTGTTGTTTTTGGCATGTACCTACCAACGCAACATCGTTGCCATAGAAACCAATGCAGATATTCCGGAAACCGAAAGAGCAGCATGGGGCACACAAATCGGATCTGAACAGTTGCGATGCACAATGTGGACAGTCAAAAATGTTAGATCAGATACACAAAAATTTGGACTGAAAGTGTGAACATGGCCTTAGATATCTAGACATGGCCAAGTCGCTTTGCTGAAGTTCGAGGTGATTTAAGTTACTTTGAACATGGCATGGTTGTTGGTGCCACAAGGGCTGGTCTGAGTACTTCAGAAACTGCTGATCTACTGGGTTTTTCACACACAACCATCTCTAGGGTTTACAGAGAATGGTCCAAAAAAGAGAAAATATCCAGTGAGCGGCAGTTCTGTGGGTGAAAATGCCTTGTCGATGCCAGAGGTCAGAGGAGAATGACCAGACTGGTTCCAGCTGACAGAACGGCAAGAGCAACTCAAATAACCACAGGTTAAAACCGAGGTCTGCATCTCTGGTAGCACAACTCATGTTGTTTAACCTTGAAGCAGATTGGCTACGGCAGCAGAAGACTACACCAGTGTCACTCCTGTCAACTAAGAACAGGAAACTGAGGCTACAATTGTAAAAATGTAGCTTGGTCTGATGAGTCTCGATTTCTGCTGCGACATTCAGATCAAAGGGTCAGAATTTGGTGTAAACAACATGAAAGACGTCCTGTCTTGTATCAACGGTTCAGGCTGGTGGTTTAATGGTGTAGGGTAACTTTTCTTGGGACACTTTGGGCCCAATTGAGCATTGTTTAAACCATAGCCTTCCTGAGAATTGTTGCTGACCATGTTCATCTCTTTATGACCACAGTGTACCCATCTTCTGATGGCTACTTCCAGCAGGACAGAACATCAGGTCACAAATTGATCTGGATATTGGAAAGTTTCTCTATCCTCTCATGGACTGTATTTATTGCAAATAATCCCCAATTATAGGGTTTTTGTTTTGCTGCTTACTCCAAGTAATTAAAGTGATCTAAACATGCAATTGAAAACTTTGAATATTTAATAAACATTCTGTTCCTAAAATGAATTTAAGTGGACAACCTAAAAAGCTATTTGCAGTATTATTTCATTCCTCTGTTTGCAAAGCCGGGATTCTGCAATTATGTGGAAAAAAAGGAAATGATCATTAATGCATTCATTCAGAGATAATTGCCGGAATCATTCCATTTTATTGGTATGATCAAAATAGCTTAAAAGGAAGTATTTGAGTTATGAAGCATAAAGGCATTTCTGCAGTTCATTTCAGCATAACGAAGTGAGGAGCTTAGCATACAACATTAACATGACTGCTAGGCCATATTTTACTGCCTGAATGAACCCAGAAGTGCATTTTGACATATTTTGCTAGACCGTTTTTATTTGGCTATGTGTTTTTAACAAGAATTTGTAGAATTTGAGAGAAATATCCTAAGACTTTTCCAAATCATTTCTGCATTGTACATTTCCTCTTAATGTTTCTTTTGTCACATATCACCCATGTTTTGCATTTTACAAGCGTTTATTTCATCCATAGAGACGTATTCTGAGATTGGTATGGGATAAAATCATTAATATCAGATTTTGTTTTGTTTTGTTCAGACTGCTAATATGTTCACATTGGTTGTTGTAGTAATTATGCTGCTTGTCTACAAAAAAGCCAAATACATTTGGAGAAAAAAAAAAAAATCTAAATACAAGCCCAGATGTCTGAACGATCTCATTTGCTTTCTGTGGTTTTAAGAATAGCCACATAGAATAAATTAGTGAATTGTTTATACCTTAACAACTGTGCCAAAAGTAGATCGTATGAATTTTTGGAAAATTAAAATGCATATAAAAGGATTGAAATGATTCAGTTTAAAAGAAAAAAAAGAAGAATTGCTGAGGCCAAGAACTCTGAAATATTCTAGCTTTATGTTCATTACGATGTTTCTATATATCAACATGTTGGACATTTCTGTTAATGCATTAATCTTTACCATTATAGTACTGCAACAAATCATGTTTCAGCCAATTAATAATCATGCTTTTCGATTTTCAATTATAACAAAGTGTCCATCTACTTTATTAAAAATGAGACTTTAGACTGGAGTGGATTAAGGATTTATGGTATTGAAATAAATTAAGCATTGTTCTGCCAAGTACTTCAAATGAGCTGCACAAGAGTTTACTGAGATTTGATAAGATGTCTAAACACTATAGATCTTCTCAGGGCAAACCAATCTCTCCTGATTTAACTAAAAATGTCAGTTATAAGCTGTGAAGGACTTTAGATTGAGAAAAAGCATTAGATCGAGAAGAACAGACTTGAGTTGGTTCATTAATCCATAGAGTATTTGCAGTCATCTCGGGAATTAATTTAATCTGTCCGCCCAACCTTAGACCACAAGAATAGTGTCATTACACTGTCAGGTTTGTCCTAGCACCATGAAAAGAATGAAAGTACATTCTGCCATCTAACACAATTTAGGGCAAGAGCCTCAGATTATTGCTTCCTTACACAGAGCATATTTTTATGTTAGAGAAGCCTGTTAAAATGATACAGGACAGCAAACATTTGATGAACATTTTGAAGGTGCAGGGAAGTAATATCTATTTTTCAATTTGCTGTAATTATGTGATTGCACAATTACATTTCTGCTCCGCTTCATTCCAGGTGCATCTGTAAATAATTAATAGAGCATGATATTATATTTGCAACTCATATTGTATTTATAACTTGGATTGTGATACGTTTACTCATATTGCATTCATTACCAAGGCTTTATTTATTTTTTTATTTTATTTGTAAATTGCTTTACAACACTTAATTAAAATGATGAACTTTTTTACGTATGCATTTAATATCCACCCTACAAGAAAACGGGAGCATTTAAGGGTTACAGGTGAATATGCTGAAATGAAAGGCAAAAAAAAAGCATTTGAATGTTTTCCTTTTCTTTTAGTGTGTGCAATGTATCTGTTTGTACATATAATATCTGCAGTTACAAAGCTCTTAGTCTCCCACAAAGGGCTGTATTCTTATATCAGAATCCAACTCAGGCTCGAACTGATACGGTAAAACTGACAACATTATTAACTGTGTGTTTACAATTGCTTAAAGCCTTGGAAGCTGAAGCATGAGATTATGGTAAGGGGCATTACATTTTCAACACGCTTGAGGTATTTGGCCAATATTCACTCGCTCTGCTGGCCAATCAGAGCACTCTGAGCTTTTCAGAAGAAGGCGCGTGGTAGAACTCAGGGTATGTCAGACAGACTGGGAAAAGAAGAGATGCAACAATACAGTAATTGAAAAATTCACAAATATACATGGCTTCAAATGGCATGTTAAAACTTGTTATAAAACGGTTAGTTTCAATCCGTGATTCTGATTGGTTAATAGCTGTGTTTTATTCACGATAAAACGCAGCTATGACCGCTTCACCCAACAGTTCTTTGTATTCACTACACAACACTCCTGGCAACCACTCGTAGCAACTTAAAACATAATTGATCTCATTGATATTGTTCATTGAAGCTAGAGTAGAGGAGCCTATTGTGAGAGATCAAGTAAGCGAGTGTACCTGCATTTACAGTAGGCCTATACATAGCAATTTTCTTCAGGTTAGTCCTATATTCATATAAAAAAATCTGTTTGAATGTCTGCTGCGACATCTTGTCCTTTTAACAGTTAAGGGATTTTCCCGTGCCCTAGTCATTTGTTTGCGTCTTGCTATTCTGTGTTCACAAGTTTGAGTCCTTTCAATGTAAAAGGGCACTTCACTACTGACTGACTCACTCATAAAGACAGTTTTGCCGCCGTCTAATGGCGAAATAATATATGTAACGTCGGCGGAAGGAAGGCTTTAAGATTTACTTCCTGAAAGTTGCATAGATACATATTTTTTGGCTTTAATATTTGTATTGTGTGGTAACTGTTTTATAAAAGCAATAACAACTCAAGGCTAGTGCTGTATCGTGAATAAGTCAAGGCTGAATAAGTCTCCGCTTATCCGTGTATCTGTGACTTATTCACGATACAGCACAGCCTCTCGTACCTTATTGCTTACATATAATATTAAAAGTAATATAAAAAAATACGAAATAGATACAAGGTTTCGGCCCTACAGCAATGATATATTCTTATTTGCAGCATTTATTTTAACATATTCTTTGGAATTGATCAATTCCCACGTCCGCGACAACACTAGCCTTTTTGCCAACACTAGTGCGCCGCAATACAGTGGCAGGTAAACACTGCACTATATTATAGGCACAATACGGAGGTAATATAAAAAGAAAATGCCATCAAAGCTTTTATGGCCAAAATGCACAACCCGATCACACTAAATGCGTCTCTTTAGCACGCAGTGTGTTTATCGTGCAATTTATACGCGAAAATGAGTTTTTACGTGCATAGGATACGCATGGGTTGGTTAGGGTAGGTTTAGTATTGGGGTGCGTGTGTATTATACGTTTGGGTAGAATTATTGGTGTGGGGTGCGTATGTATTACACGCAATGACCTGCGTATCAAATGCACGCGAAAACTGCATATCATGCGGCTCTCTCGCACTGAATGATGTTACAGACAACTAGTTTTCCAGTGCTTTGCCGAAAATGCTGTTGCGAGTCCTGGAAATATTCATTGGTGTGCGAGATCATTTAATGCTGTTGAACTTGTCACTGCTGCAAACTCCCATACAAATAATGCAGCCAGTAGGCCCCTCTCCAGTGTAGGCCCCATGGAAGCCTGCGCTCTAATGCACCACTGACTGTAATAGTAAAAAAAAAAAAAAAAAAAAAATCATTCTAATATGCTGATTTGGTCCTCAAGAAATTACACAAGAACAGCATTGATTTGAAAAGGAAATATTTTGTAACATTATAAATGATTGAATGAATTAATGAATACATTTATATAGCGCTTTCATCTGTACTTCTATACACCCAAAGCGCTTTACAATCATATCAGGGAATCTCTCCTCAACCACCCCTAGACATAAATGTCTTTTAGTCTTTACTGTCACTTTTGAACAATTGAATGCATCCTGACAGAATAAGCGTCCTGCAGAATTTAGCTCCAACCTGCCCCTAGCATGTATACTTGCCTTGGCTGCGTCTGAAAGCTTAAAAATGCTACCTTTGGAGGATTTCAAGGTAAGACATGTCTGAACTCCAAATTCTGTGACAGTTGAGCTTAAAATAAAGATGGCGTCTGAAAGTTGCGGTTGGTGGTCAGTTTGTGTGTAAATATATGTTTTTGACCAACGTTTTCCGCTTTTGATGTAATTTCTAGTGAGAAATTACTGCTGTAGTAATTAAATATATGCTTAGTTTCCACCAAAACTCTTTCTATTTTGCTGTAATCATTAAACTGGTACGCTGCCTCAGAATCTGTCCGAAATCAGTTTCGTTAGGTACCTTCAAGTTTTCAGACGCAGCCCTGGAAGTTTAGTTATCCTGAAGACCTTTATTAGCTGGTTAAAGTGTGTTTATTGGGGTTAGAACTAAAATATGGACTAGTGGACTGTGACCCTACAGGAGCAGGTGTAAGATTATGTGCTAAATAATTTATATCACTCTTACTATTCAAATGGTTTTAACGTGTGTGTGTGTGTGTTAAAAAAAACTGCAGATTATTTATTCCTCATGGATACATTTGCACAACGCTGACAAGTCTGATATGAACTTAAATACTGTATTCAGAATAAATACTCTTTGTTCCTGTGTACATATTCATGTCAACAGCTACAATCATGATAAAAACCTCCAAGTGCCTGGGTGACAACACATATTATTCATGTATGATTAGCGCTGTAAGTAGCCGACATGCTTTACTGCCATTCACCAATTCAAGTGCTACTTCCAATATCTGGTGGTATTGCAGTGGTTGCCTGGAAACAGCAGTCACAATTCAATCTATATTTGTGGTGTTAGTGGTTGTGTTTTGTGCATTTCATCAGTCCAAGATAAACACAATGTTCAGCAGCATCCCGGATACTCAGAGGCTTCAGGTGCTGGTCTGATGCCCCGGACCCTGGGGCTCTGAAGACTAGGGATGAAATGACAGAGTTGATCAGCCTGTAATGTTTCAGTCACAGTGTTTACTGGCCCAAGGCAGCGTGGAAGGAGAGAGAGGAAGTTGAGTCCTTCTTGCCAGAGGCTTCCACCATTTTCTTGTGTTAGCTCAAACAGGACGTTGTTGTAAAATGGGGCTGTAATAAAGAAGAGTCTTGGGATCATGGCACAATATGGGCGAATCTAGATGTTATTTATGGTGTTAATACAGACTTCAGCACTGTTCATTCTCCCTGTGGAAACTGAGCAGTCCATGACTCATAATGCTCTAATGACAATACAGATTAGATTGTGGGATTGAGACTGACACAGTCTTATAGTCCCTCTGGCAGGAAATAAGACATGTTTCAATGTTGTTGAACAGAACCACCAGCACCATAAACCAAAACACACACTCTCTCTCTCTCTCTCTCTCTCTCTCTCTCTCTCTCTCTCTCTCTCTCTCTCTCTCTCTCTCTCTCGCTCTCTCTCTCTCTCTCTCTCTCTCTCTCTCTCTCTCTCTCTCTCTCTCTCTCTCTCTCTCTCTCTCTCTCTCTCTCTCTCTCTCTCTCTCTCTCTCTCTCTCTCTCTCTCCCCCCTCTCTCCCTCCCCCCCCCCTCTCTCTCTCTCTCTCTCTCTCTCTCTCTCTCTCTCTCCCCTCTCTCCCCCCCCCCCTCTCTCTCTCCTCTCTCCTCTCTCTCTCTCTCTCTCTCTCTCTCTCTCTCTCTCTCCCTCTCCCTCTCTCTTTCTACACACACTTCTTGAAGGTAGGCCTACTGGAATTTCAGACACATGGATTCAAGGACTGGAAAGTTTGGGGCTTTATGCGCTACCAAAGCCAGAACAAAAAGGCGCTACTGATTGGGGTGAAAGCATGCAGGAAAAACCTGAAAAAAAAGCGCATTGATTGTGATCATGTGCAGGCAGCCCTGCTTGATGAACGTGTGAGAAGCGTGGAGCTATTTAACTTGCTCAATGTCAGGGAAGTGCAAATGCAATGATGCTTGGCTCAGTATTGAGCTACGTAAAATTGGTCAATCAAAGTTCCAATGAATAATGCCTAATAAAGTAGTGTTTACAGTGCATCTGCAGTTTTTGTTCAGAAATATTTTTAAACAGCTTACAGGCAGTGTTGTAAATGTGAACTGATGCATTAAGCAAATGTGCTTTCAAAAAATGTAGAATAAAGTATATACATATATATATATAATGTGTATTATTTATTTATTTATTTACTATTAATAATAATAATAATTGATTATTATTATTATTGACTCTTTTCTTAAATTATTTAAAGGCTTAAAAGGCTTTTTAAATCAAATTTTAGGATCATTTTTATTTGTCCAGATCTTGAAAAAGGCTTTAAAAGAATTAAAAAAGCCCTGCATAATAATCAATATATTTTTAATATATTTTTTAAATGCCTAACAAATACCTTATCCATATAGTTTCATTTAATTGCAAAATTTATGTTTACAATATTCTCTCTTGATGTTTTAATCAAGTAATGATTTATAAAAGAGAGAACTAAAACCAGTGTGAAATGTTAAAAGCTTGAATAAGAAATCGGCAAACTTCATCTCTCGTTCAAACTCGCTCGCTCTCTTGTGCACTGTACTAGCCCTCTCTCCTCATTGCATTTTAAAAAGGTCATATGGCGCTTAAATTAAAGCTTTTAGTTGTCAGTATTTGCCTTAACATTACTGCTGTAATTGATGGATACAACGGTTTTACAAAAAAAATAAAAAATAATTCTGCTACTTGGTCTTGAAATTTTTATTTATTACAAACTTGGCAAGTTTGTCTTAGGAGAATGTTAACAGGCTGGACAAAAAAAAAACAACAACATAGAAACCTGTCAAAATATACGATTTGTGCTTTAAGCACTGCAGTATAGTTGTAGACCGGCTGCAGTTTGTGTGTTATTACTATTATTTTTTAAAAAAAAAAAAAAAAAAAGAAGCTCATATATATATATATATATATATTTTGCTCTTTACTGCAGACTCTTTATTGGAAAAACTACAGTAAAAAGTTATATTTCTATAAATAGAAAAAAATAGTATTATTTTTAATATTTACAATTTCTTATAATTTGTCAATATAAATATAAATATTTAATTTAACCCTCATTGGTATTGACTAGTGAAATGTTGGTGTCGTGCCAATAATGCTGAGTCGTCTAATGGTGCTGACGTATAGTGTCATGAGGCATTAGCATACATAGAGGCTTATGAAGGGTAGATCCTAGAATAGATCATCAGAGAAGTCACACTGAGAGAAAATCACACTGTCAGCATATACAGTATGTTTAATATGAATATAGGTGAGTATTGAATAATGTATCTGGATGGATTACCAGACTCGTAAAACAACTGTAGCACTTTTACAAAGGTCAAATTCAAGCTTCATCCTTCAGGGCTTGTACTGTAGGCTTCTAGTGAACACCATACTTGCATATGTAACAACTTCCCATCTTCCCGTTTTGTGTGTGCAATAAGACAAAGGCATGTTCACAGTTCCACTGCACGGCTGGTATCCCTTCAGCAGCCTGTTAAAAGATATATCATATCATATGAGACAGCTAAATGTATATGGAAATGCACGTGGAGCACCTGTCACCCTGTGGCACGTTAAGATGGAAAAATATGAAAATGTGAAGGCAATGCTCAAAGTACATTAAAACACGAAAACTGTCCCCGAAGACCACGGCTGAATGCTTCACAGGCTCGATGAGAGAGATGTTCCTCTGTCAGATATACTAAGATTTCACAGTCTTTGCCAGAAGCCCAATTCAGCATTCCTTATTCATGCTTCCTAGACTGGATGACAAACAGAAGTAAGTGTTGTGTAACTGTTCTGCCTTTGTTTTTGTTGTGTTTCTTCTGAAATGAGCATCAGGGAAAAAATGCAGACATTTGCATTAGGGTTGAATGCTAGGGTTGAATTACTTGTAGTGCATAATCAAATGACTTTTTTCTTATTGTTCACTATAGCTATTTAGTGTTTAGCTTGTTTAACACTATAAATGTGCCTTGTTTGTTATCAAACTCCAGATAGGTTTGAGCATGTTTGCTTAAAGTCACGTTTTTGTGTGTGTAGTTGCATGTGGCTGGTTCGTAGGATGGAAATAATGCCTTTAGCGGAGACTACAGCGGTACCTGGAGAGATTAATAAAATACTGAAATTCAGTGTAATGACTCACAGTGCCATTATTTCCACAAAGAAGAGTCTGTAATCTGGGGTAATTAAACAATGCAGAGGTTCATGGGGGTTGGGGGATTGCGGCAACATCCCTGTGGCCCTCTGTTGCTTTTATCTGCAGCATGCAGGAATTTTGCCATTTGCAGACGCGTGTCTTGGAGAAGTCCCATTACCTTTTACCTACCTTTTAGTAAAATTATGGCAATAACCTTTAACAGACCATATATCTTGATGCATGATGTAGAAAAGTGCACCTTTGGTGTTTTAAACAACTGATTTAGGTGTGTGGATCACAGTGATGGATAGATGTTGTACAGTTTCAGTAAAATAGGACTGCAAATTAAGAAATTACTCCAAGCAAATTGCGTCCAGGTACATCTTTGGGGTGTTTGCATTTTACCAGATGCTAAAACAACAAAGAGCATACAACGGGTGCCATTCATTAAACCGTTTCAGTAAACAAATGACATTCAATTATACATTTAACTGTACTTGTAGTATGTATTATCGTATATATGTGTATGGGAGATAATATGACTATCCCTCTTTGTTGCCGCCCCCCCCCCCCCCTCCCCTTTGTATAGTAAGTGAGAGAACAATTTAAAGTACAAATGGAAACCAGCAGATGCTCAGACTCTTGCAAGCAGTCGTTATCTCCTCTTAACCATTCTCCAGTTTATTGAAAACCAATGAATTATTTACAAAGCACACACACAGATATGCCATTCTCCCATACCTCCTCCTCTCTCCCCTCTTTCCTGTGAAGGCACCAGAGGCTGGATCTCTGAGGAGTGCTTAAAATCCTGAGAGATGCATTGAGCTCTTAGCCCATTCAATCTGTGGGTTATAATGGTTTTCACACACATCAAAAATCCTCTCATGTCTCATCTCTAAACATCAAGCTCTATTCAAATCCCTGGCAGACTGTGGAACGCCTCCCCGTAAAATACTGCAGTTTTCATTGTCTCCCTCTCATTCACTTATGACACTTCATGCCCCTCAAACACATCATCTAGACCAAATAATCAAAACGGAGTGTCGCTCTCTCTTCTTTTCACGTCACCTCTTTATACACAAATACCAAGAATTCTTCAAATCTGTAGGCTTCATCCATCCGTGCGGATTCAATGATAGCTAATTCAGTGGCTTTTTTGGTTTGTTTTTGGCAATAAAAAGTTTCATTCCGATTAGACCTGTTCAGTTTATAGTAATGTTGAGTTCAGAAAATGTAGCTTTACCTTCTCAAATGTAAACAAACAAATACATAAGTAAACAAGCACATGAACGTTTCATTTAAATAATCACAATAATAATAATCCTAAGACCTAAATGAGTGGGTGTCATAAGGGTCTAGCACTATTGTGATTATTTTAATGATTCTATTTTCATGTAATGAATCAGTCTGTAATTATGTCAGACATTTCAAAAGCTCTATTAAAAAAAAGATCTTATCAGACCTGTTCAGTTCATACCTTCAACACTATAAAGCTAAACATCTCTTATCTAAAAATAGCAAAAACAGACAAGGCAATAATTAATAATGCACATCAGGAAGCAAATGGAAATTCAATAATTACAATAATCACAAAAATGTCCAAAGACACCCACTGCTTGTTATGAGTCAGATTGGAATTGCATCAGCCACTTTAAAAGCTATTGTTAATGACGGTGCGACAAATGTCTCCTCATGTCTCTGGCAACATGCATTTTCCCTTTGCAATCAAAGCCAGATGTGAGTAGCTTATAATGAAATGTGCCTTTTGAAAGAGTGTCAAGCATTCTGTGCATCTGCATTTGCCTACTCTAGAAACACGGTGTGATGTTGGGGACAGGTGAGAGGACAATTCAGCCCACAGATGACTCACATTGAGGTCAATGGTTTTGTATCTGAGAATGATCTATATCTACTGACAAACACTTTTTTAAAATAATTTAAATTGTCTTAAAATCTTTATATTTAAATGCTTTAAAAAAAGATTCCTGCTTTTTTCAGAACAATTTTATTCATTGAATTGTTGGACTCAACAAAAGGTTTTCCAAAACTTAAGAAAGAGAAAAGTGAGTGCTATTGCGCAGTGTTTTGATATGCAGTTATTTAACCAGTAAACTATTTTCAAAACCCACAATATGAGCGATACAAATCTCTCCAAATTTGGTTGTTGCACACAGACACAAGGGCCCTTGTTCACAGTGCCAAATGCTTGAAGCGGCCTTTCTGCTAGATGAGAGACTCTATTCAACATGTCTCTCAACAGTCTCTGTTTGATCATAATTTAGAGAAAACCAACTCTAGCAGACGTTTCATGATTATTTTATGTTATTTTTATTTTATGTTTATTATGCATCAGCTGTTTCATTGTAATCTCTTTCTAAATTCTATTTATATATACAAGCTCTATGGATATTTAGACTGTATATCTGATCTTCTTTTTGGTGTCCCTAAAAAGGGTGTTTGTTTACATTCCTTGATCTTATGAGAGTGCGCCTCCGACATGAACCAGGTTGGCACAAAAGTGGTGATAAACAGGCATTATGAACCAACCTTGTTTCTTCTAAGCATGTCCTGTACAGTGTAAAGGCTGATAGGCTGTTATCCAACTATATACTGCAGAGCACAGATGAGAGAATCTGCTTAAAATGAGCCATGCGTGCACTGGATTTTCCATTGCAGGTCCTGTATTCCGGTGTGCATATGTTTGCATTCATAATAAGTGTCATTCAAGGTATTCATTTAATCAGGTCCTGTATTCCTGTGCATTGCTCCTTAATTCCAGTTTACATCTACATTATGCTCATTAATTAATTAATTAATTAGTATTATTTTTCAGCACTATTTTCTTTGAAAAAACAAACATTTTATATACTGCAAAAACATTTTCTTAACATTTTTGTTTTATTTACAGTGGGGTGACCAGGTTTCTGAAATGGAAACTGGGGACATTTATTTGAGTGGTCTGAGTGGTCACTGAACTCTCATTTCTATTAATTAAAAAACGGGGACAATACATTTTTTTCAACTTTTTTTTTTTTTAATTGTTGTGGATTCCCATATTATTATTAACATGAATAGTTATTATGATTTAGTTTGATTATTAGGATTTTTATAATGGTTTTAATACAATTCACCGCACCCCCCCAAAAAAAAATCACACAATGAAAACAGTCTAAAGTAACCATAGTAAATAGCAAGCGGTTCAAAACAATATTATAACAAATTTCCGACTTTACAAAAATAAAACAAATTTGATAAATATCTTATATAAAATATTTTGTAATTGTACTGAATATTTTAATTTTCACAAGCTGTTTTTACTATATACAGAAATTACAACTTCAAATGTTTTGTTAGTTTGTGCTTGAAAATGAGTCTTACTATCCTTATGTATAATAATAATAATAATAATAACTATCTTCCAGCCAAATGGCCATATGCAGTCTACTTGTGCCTAAAGTGCAACTTACGCAACTTATGACGTTTTTCTTACAAAAGCGCATCGCTTGTTGACTGTTAACTACTGTTTTGTCTCAGACTGGCCACCTGAGCACTAAACCAGTGGACATTTAAGCTTTTCTCAAACTGTTGACTATCATCTGGATCAGCATTCATGGTGCCAGCCATCTTGATTTGATTAAAAGACCGGAATGGACTTTTATCATACTTTTATTAACTGTGCTGTGTTGCATCATGGGGATGGGAGATACCAAGAATGGTGGGTACGGGACGGAACTGTTTTTGATGAGGTTATTGATCTTTACTTTCTATAATTATTTTTGAAATGAAGTGCTGTGCTATTTAAATTTGTGTGTTGAACGAAATTGGGTTACTTGATCTTTAATACTTTTACTTGATCTTTAATACATTTTCATGATCTTTAATACCTGATGCTATTATTGCTGAGATTTTGCACATACCCATGTGTATAAATTCTCACACAAGAAAGTGGTTAGTTAGTCTACGACTGGTGTCAGTAAGTGCAGTATCTGCTGAGTACTCTGATTGAAATATTATTCTTGATCTAAGGTTATTGTTTTTGTTTGTATATTGAAGTTTTTTGTTGTTGTTTATTTTCATGTTTTAGCACCTGTGAGCACCTTGCATTTTACTGGCTTGGGAGGAACTAAAATAAACAGAAAACTGGCATTTAATGTCCTCCATGTGTTGTTGGAAGAACTCTAGACGGTATCGCTAGTTGATCGGTGACACTACTCAATTGCTTACTCGAGTCATGACACATACAATAGCAACACTGCTAAAAGTGTTCCTAATATAATGGACCTTTTATTGAAAGTAGCCTAATTTTAACTGGTGATACACGCCATCACAAGCACCCATAAGAACTGAATTTGGGATGTTTGAGTTTGGGGTGGTGTGATGCGTGAAAGGGCTGTTTGCTAAATATACTTAATTTTTGTAATTCTTCTAGGTGCCACTTGTGAACTACATACTTCACCTTTGCATTTCTATTTCGGTATATGTCATACAATGTAAAACGTTATATAGTTCTATATTGTTAAATTGAAATTTTGTCTATGTATTGTATGGTGGTGTTGTTGCCAGTATGTGGAGAACTATTGCATTCAGGATGATGGGAAATGACAGCCTTTAGCACTATTTTTCTCTAATAACACAATAGCATAGCGTTTGTCAACAAAAGAGGCAGTAAATGACTGCCAGCTTGTGATAAAGACCTTTTTATTGAATGCTCAGCTCTTTTTTTTTTTTTACAAGTTTAATACAGGTTTCAGCAAAACACAGACAAAACCTAATCTGTCAAATAGCTACTGGCTGTACAATTCGTTCCATGATTATCTGCGACTGAAAATTCATCCTAGAATTCATGAATAATGTCCCACGTTTTGGACGAGTACCTAGTTGTTTTTCAAAGAAAGTAGTTTCAGTGAATCGCTTTTCATTTGAAAGGAAGAATAGGCACAAGCAACCGCCTGTAACTGATAGCCAAGTTGTGCGGCAAACTTTCAACATCTTTAATATTTTATCTGTGCGGCATCTTTAGTTTATAAAACCTCCACCTCTCTTCAATCCATAAATCAGCATGAGCTTCAGGGAAATGACCTTTAAAGCAAAGCCCTGAAACTGAAGCTTGGAAAAGGAAGATTCATTTCCTGTCCTCAGATATCCTTTCCTGGAGCATAATAATAAACATTCAAGGTCTATCACACTACTCATCCTATCTCAAAAAGTCTGGCGGTACCTGTGTCAGATATGTGTCAGCATTTTAAGCTAATTATACTCATTTCCATGCAAATCTTTACTTTTAATCCTGCTGACAGATTTTATCGAGTGGTCCTGTGCAATTGGCGTTAATGGGATCATGATAGCACAACAATTTTCCGTAATGGGTCAGTGGGTCTGGATTGATGTTGCTGTGATTTTGTTTGTGATGCAATCTAATGTAATGGTGTGAAAGCGAATGCGTTAGCTGATACAGAGAAGTTAATTCCACCGAGGTTTTTTTTGGCCCATTGCTAATGCTGTCTGCTGTGACATTTCATTATTCATTGCTGGCCTTCATCCCGATGCAAACAACCAGAGTTCTGCAGTGACAACTAGATGCATTCTAATCTTACTGCCACCTAAAATAGCCTCCGTGAATCTCAGCGCGACATTTGAGTGAAAGCACAAAGTTCTGCCGGTCAATTTGCCATATAGCTGTAATGTCCTCACCTCAATTAGAGCGGTCTAACCAGCAGCACTGTTAGCGAAATCGCTTGACATCAAGAGATACATGTGGACAGTATGCAGTCAAAATGGGCACAGATGAAAGTTTATTTGAGTCCGGTGGGTCTCGCTCTCACTATCTCTCTCCCACACACATAGACAAACACACTTTCTGAGTATAATGACTGGTTTTCACGCACAAGAATGGGCAGCCGGCTGTCTGAGTGTGATACTTGTAATGAAAGCTTCTTGCAGGAGCACATGCCCTTGGTAATATTTCTTCCATTGTAAACACCACACAGCCTATGCAAATGAGAGAAGTAACACCCAAATTACTGCTACAGTATTTCCTTAACTTGCGTGAAAATGTCTGTTAGCTAAACACAAACTCTGGAATGACAGTATACTAAACTGCCTAGAATTTCACCTTTGGCATGTTAATACCTTTTAATCGTTTTATTTTAAGGTCTCGCTTCAGTCACACTGTCTGAGCCTGACATTTTATGACACTTTTTCAGATACTGAATATTTTCTGTGTATAATCCAGAGGATTTTATTAAGTGAGAAACTGGGTGGTTGTTGTGCATTGACAATTCTAGGATTGAAACAAGGTAAAATGATCCATTCTGCTCACTTAATAAAGTGTCCATGATTTCATGACAATAACACTTGGAGCCATTGCAAGTAGGGGACTGAATTGTGAAAGGATTTGGCACTGAATGATTTGAGGGAATGGAGGGATCAGGATGGATATTCAGTCACTATTTATGAGTTGTTAGCCAGTATTAAAAGCATTCATCCTAAAGACTGTTAAACATGCTTGATTCTAAAGTAAATCTGTCCGTCTGGCACTAGGTAGATAAAGTGAGCACTAGTTCCAGGTAAGCAAAATAATTTGATACATTTCTAGATATTTTTAGATAAATAAATTTCCAGAACAGATGAATGTGAAGATGGCAATGTTTTATTACGTCAGAGTTTGTAGGCTACATATCGCTGCAGTTCTGAATTGAAATGTCCGTTAGTGGAGCTAAAAGAGTAATGCTTCAGCACGTTTTAAAATAAGGTAAACTTACACAAAACCCTAAACCTACCCGATGGTGTTTACAAATGCAAATGGGACACAAAAACGCAGTAAAAATGGCATTTTAGCTTGTCCGTGAACTTTGAGCTCTAGCATCGTGACTCGTCTTTCACAGGGTTCGTACCCGAGCTCTCCGTATCACAACTATAATTCTGTACCAGCTGAGCAACTGAGCAAGCTTAGTAAGGCAGTAAAACCGAACATATGGAGCTGGTTGACGCAAACTTCAAAATGTATTAGTTTACAAATCATACACTATGGTAAAAAGTGTTTTGAGGTCATAACAGAATTGTGCAAGGAGCCGCGTGAAAACAAGTCTTTATTAATCCATAATCTGCCCCTGTAATCATAATTGTTTGTGAAAACGATTAAGTGCTTGCTGTTTTACTGCCTCTAGTGTTCATTTATTTTAGAAACTGCAGTGGTATGTACTTATTTGTACGTATATTGCATTGTGCCAAAATGTTGCCAAAGGTGCGTTTTTCCAATGAGCCTGCCTGTTGAATAATAGTTATATGCAGTAGCTGCGATGACAGCTGCGCCATTATATGAATTTTATTTAGTCGACAGTTTGGCTTCGCAAGATGAGGTTTCAGTAGATTATCATAAAAGTTTTAGATGTAAAGGAATGTCCGAAATGAGTGCCCACTGTGAAACCCTCATTTTGGTAAATGCATTTTTATTGAGCAAGTCCAGCATTTGATAGTTATTGTTCTTATACCACACCAACTAGCCCCAGGATCCCTTTTCATTCTTTTATGTATTTGAACAGCCATTCCAAAAAGTCCTGATGGCATTTTAAGGCATTCTAATTAAAAACTCCATATCTAATCAGATCTTTTAATTGGCAAAGCAATATAGAATTACTGCCTGACAAGCTCTCAAATACACTGGGGGGTAAATGTACGCCCTTGTAGGACTTAATCATCTAGTGGGCTCAGCAGTTTCATATGCATATCAATCCAGCAGGGGGACAATTAAGGTCGTGGAAAATTCATTTTCACCGGTACACTCCAATGCACAATACTATCTGAATGAAGAAATGCCTGATGTCTTACGGGATACAGGAGAGAGTTGCAGAAATACTGCACACATTTAGGTGATTTCTGCATTGTCCTTTCATCTTCTAAGACAGCTCTTCATCTTTGTTTTATATCACTTCTTTGTGACTTGGGCTCCAAGCTGCTCTGCCTGCACATTAAGCAAGAGGGTCCCTTGAGAATCATGTTTATTGTGGCCGTGGGGAAATTGAGAACTCCAATAAAGATGTCATGTACATTATGATTCCCATTATAATCATCTGTGCCTCTGTCTCATGTTACTCAAAGCTATCTCGCCATTCCCTCTGCTCCTTCCTGTCTGAGCAGCTTCATAACTTGTGAACGCTCTGCAAAAAAGTACAGAAATTAATTTATGGAGTTATTAAACTTTCTTTTTATCAGGGAAAGGCTGAAGTAAAACTGCAATGAATCCTTTACTGCACAGCAATATTAAGCAAATGCATTGTGATAAGTTCCTTTGATTAAATTCAAAATGGTATAACAAGAAAATCATAATATATCTCCTGTGATATAATGGCGTGTCATAAATAGACTACCGTTCAAAAGTTTGGGGTCGGTAAGATTTTTTCTGTTTTTAAAAGAAGTCTCATCTGCTCACCAAGGCTGCATTTATTTGATTAAAAATACAAAACAAACCCAGTTATATTGTTAAATGTTATTTCAATGTAAAACAGCTGTTTTCTATGTGAATATATTTTAAAATGTAATTTATTCCTCTGATCAAAGCTGAATTTTCAGCATCATTACTCCAGTCTTCAGTGTCACATGATCCTTCAGAAATCACTCTAATATGATTATTTGATGCTCAAGAAACATTTTTGATTATTATCACAGTTGACAACAGTTGTGCTGCTTCATATTTTTGTGCAAACAGTGATTCATTTTTTTCCAGGATTCTTTGAAAGTTCAAGAGAAAAGCATTTCATTAAAAAAATAAATATTTTGCATTATTATAAATGTCTTTACTGTCACTTTATATCAATTTCATGCATCCTTTCTGAAGAAAAGTATTAATTTCTTTAAAAAAAAAAAATTGACCCCAAACATTTGAACGGTAGTGTATGGAGGCTGCATTTGCAAATGCTGGAGAAGAAGTTCTTCAAAATGCCAAAACAAATGACATTTGCTTGGCAATTTAAGAACAAACATGCAACTAGATAAGATGTTTAATGACTTGAAATAATCACTTGAAGATTGCAGTGCGCTGTTTCATTCAGCTCAAGACTGCAGCTACACATGTAAGTGCCAGTCTGTATTATTGTGTGGCAACAGCTTTTGTGGTGTTTTGAGATGAAGGGAAGCTGATAGGCTGTTTTTAGCCATAGACCAACATAGTGAACAAGAACTTGTTTGCCTTTTAGCTTAGTTCCTTACAAACTTTATAATTTATTATCTCATCTAAACATCCAGATACTCAAAATAACAATTTTAAATCTGCTAAAAAAAATTTTTGTATGGCACAATTAATACAATTAATGACTTTTAACAAAAGTTAAATGGAAACTGAAATGAAACCCTTGGACTAATGTGTTTTGATTAGTTGTGGTGCAGTGCAAAATCCTGTGAAATACAGTATAATCAATGTATTTTGATTTTAATTAACATATTTATGCTAAAGTTCTTCTGATGTATTTCTTTTGGAAAGTATCTAAGACTTTAGAACAGTATTATTAATTCACATAATAAGCATCATTTAATATGGATGAAGTTCAGGCATTTAATT